>CM052542.1:35556535-35650153 GCA_028533065.1 Trachops cirrhosus | reverse complement strand
CTGATAGTTGAGTTGCCTCTATTTCATTTAGCATTCTTTCTGTGACTTCCCCCTTTCCCTTCATTTGGGGATTGTTTCTTTGTTTTCTCATTGTTTGTGAGACTCTTCTTGTTAGCCTCAGCTTCTTAAATTGATCTGTTCTGGCTCCCTGGGTTTATGGTGTGTACTTCTGTGGTAGAATACCTGTGAGATTCAGTGGTGCAGTCTCCTTCTGGTATCCAGGTGTTCACAGCTTTCACCTACTCTTTTTTGTGATCAGTTGGAGGGGTAAGGCAAAATGGTTTAAGACAGCAAGAGAGTATTCTATGATATTTACAGTAGCAGCCAGTAGAGAAGAGATAGGAGATCCTTTGGCTATCTATAGTGTTAACCGTGATCTTCCACCCCACTAGCCACTTTTTAGAAAGTATGGAAAGAAGATAAGACTCTTATTGGGAAGGAAATGATTGTGAGTTGGATCTAGAAAACAGTGAGGTTGGGGGAGGTCAGATTCTGAGGTAGGATGAGAGTAAAGAGTAGTAAATAGGTGTAGTGTGTGAGAGAATAGAGTTAACCACTATAGTAATAGAATTCAGGAAACTGAGAAGTGGGCTAAGGTCTTGGAGGGGTGTTGTGTAGTATTTACAATTGTATGAAATAGCTATTATTTACAGTAATATTAGAGTAATATGACAGAATCTAAGAGATCTAGATAACAAGAATAGGGAGTATAGAGCCTTGAGAAGTATACTAATAGAACACAAATGAAGGACAGTAAATTAGCAATACAGTATGCCATTTTCTTTTCTCTCTTTGTTTCTCTACCAGCCCAGCTCCAGGATGTATTTGCAGACCAGAGTCAGCAAGTTGTGAGAGGAAGAGCTGGGGGACAAAAGGAAGAAAACATTGTCTAGAACTCTCCCATGGACTACAGTGGGCCAGAGATGGAGGAAGAAGATCCATCATCTTAAATGAAGGTAGAATCTTTGATTATTACATTGACTCTACTGAATTGAAATTATACTTAAAGATTTTAAATGATTGCCATAATTTTGATTATTTAGGAGTAAACAAGGAAGTCAGGAGGTTTCATCCAGAAATATAGGAAAGACTACCCCCACTGAGTAGGTTAAAAGGAGAGGGAGAGATACATATAAAGCTGCTTTCTCAACTTCAGCCTATGAATCTCACATGTGAACTGGTCAATTTTGCATATTTGATTCATTGAATTATACTCTTTATATTGGCTTGTTCGACTTCTTACTGGATGTGAGTTCTCTGATTTATGGTTGTAAACTTTTTCAAGCACATAGTTTCTCCTCAGAATGTTGTGAACTGAGATGAATAAAGGAGAAGTTACATGGGCAGTTTAGTAGAGCAAAGACTATATTCCAAATGCTGACCTTCTTTTTTGTTCAGATTTTTTTCTAGCATGATCATGCAATAAGTTTTTTTTCTTCTTCATTTTCCCTCCACCACTCTCCCTCACCCCTTTCATCCTTTCAGTGAGAACTTAATGACTATTATGTCATTTCCAAATAAACTTTCCTTTTGTGTCACAATGAGTGAATATGGCTCCATTCTAACCAACTCAGTTTTGGGACTCATGAGAAATGCAGTTTTACTTTCTCATCTTCTATCATTTGCATGGTTCTCTCTGAGGACCAGGGCAGTGTTGTATGTATCTCTGAGTCTCTAACATAATATCTAGCACATAGTAACTGCTTGATAACTGTGAAACAAATGAATGGACAGAGCAAATCTGATATCACTCTGAAACTCTAGGCATCAAGACTACTGAACCAGGAAGAAAGATACCTCCAATACTTCCATGATATTTTTTGAATGCAGTCCATACAGGGGTAAGATTAGGAGCTATGGCTCATAGGAAGGGGTCTGAATCCCAGATTTGCTGACTACTTAGTAGGTGTATAATTTTTTCTAAGACTTAGTTTTGACAATTATCATCATAAGTGAGACATGTAAAAATATCTAGTAAAAGCATGTATAGTTTAGTGCCTGAGAAACAACAGATTCTTCTCTCTCCCTCACACACACATAAATGAGGTCTGTCTGGAAAAGGTCCAGCTATTGTTAATATAACAAGAATGGTTTGTGCAACATTGATATAACCTGGCAGCCAAGGGGACTGGAATGTACATATGTGAACAAAGATGGCTTCACTGTACTAGTCAGTGGGGATGGTAGATGCTGTTGAATGAGCATGTGTACTATGTGGCTGTTGCATTCAAAATGACTGAGTGAGTAAAGCAATAAATCTGCATTGAATTTTGCATTAAGCTTAAACATCCCTCTGCGGAAACTATTCAGATGATTCAGAAGGCTGCAGCTATGGGGAATTGGTGATTGGCAGCTTCATCATGACAATATGCCCACTCAGTATCACGTCTCTCGTGCAGAGTTTTTTGGCGAAACCTCAAGTCACCCAGGTGACCCAGCCCTGCTACAGCCTGGATTTGGTGCCCTGCAACTTCTGGCTTGTTCCTTAAACTAAAATTACCTTTGAAAGGGAAGAGATTTCAGACCATTGATGAGATTCAGGAAAATACGATGTGGCAGCTGATAGAGATTGGGAGAACTGTGTGAGGTTCCAAGGTACCTACTTTGACAGGGACTGAGGTGTCATTGTCCTATGTACAATTTTCTTATATCTTGTGTCTTCTTCAGTAAATGTCTCTATTTTTCATATTACATGGCTGGATACCTCCTGGACAGACCTTATGTGTGTGTGTGTGTGTGTGTGTGTGTGTGTGTACTTGATCTTTATTCTCTATACTTGAAACCCAAGTAGTCTGGGGGTAAGATTCATAGAAAAAAACTTAAAACTTAAAGGTCAAGATCAAGGATATGACCAGGTTGGGGGAGAGCTGAACTAAGATATCATTATGTGATAACATGGTGCAAATAACATGGCAATTGGAGGGAGACAATTCAGTTTGGGTTTGATCCTGTCCCTGCGACATATCAGCTGACAACCTTGGCAAATCAATGAATGTCCTGAGCCTTTTCTCGTTCATCTTTAAATGAAATTAATAAGCTGCCTAGGCCCTTCTTGGGGGTAGAATCTGTGTCTCATTTATTTTTTTGTGCTTAGCACCTATCAGAGCATTTAGCATACAACAATAACAATATAAATGATAATAAATGACTCTTTTCTAAACATTTGCACTAATTTATTTAATCCTCACAGAAACACTATGAGATAGGTACTCTTAAGTTTCAATAAATACTTGGAGAATGAAATATGATTAACATATTGATGTAGACACCAGCCCACAGTGTCTGCATCATTATGGATGAAATGAGACAATCACACATACTACCTAGTCTGGTGGAGGAAAAGGGACAGCATGGCCTTTCTCTCAAGCAGAGCAAAAGCCTCAGCCCTTGCTCCAATGAGCTTTTATTGTCTTACTGGACACATTACAAGAAGGTCCTCATTAACTATGCACAGGCTTGATTTAGGTGGTTACCTTTTACAGAAAACAAAGGAGCCAATGCTGCTAGTCACATCACAGAAGAGGGATATTTGCCAATGAAAGGCAAAAGAAGTTGAACTGGTTACATTCATCCTTGGAAGGTTTAGCATGGTTTTTAGGAAGTTGCTTTGCAGTAAATGTCCTCAATTCAGGGTGAGGGGGTTTTAGCAAAAAGCAGACTCATAGCGGCCTAGGCACATGGCAGGCCTGATTCCCCACAGGAGAACCTATCCATGGACGTGGGTCCTGTGCATCTCCGAGTGGGAGCTGGGCCCAGGCCACGCAGAACCGTCTACTACACATATCAGTAAATCAACTCAGAAGCAACCATGTCAAGTAAAAATAATTTGTAAACCTCAACTGCCATAAAATCATAAGTTAGCATTTTAGTTCTATTTCTTTACTGTGATCTGGAGGACATGCTGCTTGGACTTATCACAAAAGAGGGAGGGGAATCTTATCTAGAGATTTTATAAATGTCACTCTTTGTTTATGCTATTTTATTTAATCTTCATCACAACTCTTGAGGAAGAAATAGTTACCTCATTTTAGCTTTGGAAACTGAAGCTCAGATAAATTGAGTAACTCAGTGGCTTGCTCAGTGGCAAGGTTAGGATCCTCATCTCAGTTGGCTGTCTCTGAGGCCAGGCACTTCTAGAAATGGCTAGGGAAGGGAAGAAGAAGAAAAAAGGAGGCTTCCAATGGGTCTGCAATGAGTTAAAAACATTAAAAGAAGAACTGGAGCCTTGTAACACCTGCCTCCAGCACTACTTCAAATGTTTTCCTTATCCTGAGAGTCAAAAGTAGATGTCCTCAGAGTACCTCTGTTCCTAGGAAAAGACCAGTGATCACTCTGCTGGGAACTGCAAAAGATAAGGAGACTGTTATTTTCAGAGAAATCTGAGAGGGCAAGCAGAGGTCAGACTATGAGACGTGTGTCTGTGGCCATGTTCACATGTATGTGAACATGATGATTCTTCTGGTTGGGTTATATTTTTCATTCTTTCCCCCAGGGCTGGGGAGTCAGTGCAGTACAGGGGAAGAACGCCAGATGAGCATGTAGGTGAGAGCCCCGGGGATGGGTACCTGGTCTAACCTGCTTTGGTTCCTCCCCCAAGTCCTCCGCCCTGGATCTCATTTTCCCCAACAGGTAAGAGTGGACTGGGCCAGCTGATATGTAAAGGCCCTTCCTGTTCTATTTTCCATGGTCTTAATTTACCACTTTTCATTCTAACTTCCCATGCCCTAGGGAGGATGATTCAGGCTTCACTTTGGGAGTGCAAAGGTATTCCCAACTATTATTTCTAAAGTGTAAATTTAATAATCCTTAGCTTTCTAGTATGGCATCATTTTGCAGGTTTCCCTCTTAAGGATCCCATTTGTTCTAGGCACTATCTAAATAAGTCAGGTGCTTAAATTATCTAATTAGGTGTGTGTTTACCTAGAAGGTAGAGTCACTATTTCTAATCCCAAGCCCACCCAGAGCTAACTGTGAAAGTTCAAACATGCTATTAACCTTGATAGGCTTCAGTTTCATCCTCTGTTAAAGAGAATAATAATAGTACTGACCTGATGGGGTTGTTATGAGGAGTAAGTAAATTCATTTCTGTAAAGCACTTAGAAGAGTGCCTGGCCCATAGTAAACAATCAATGATATAAGTTATTTTTATGAATTCTTATCAACTCTAACTCTCATTCCACACAGGAGGAAATGGACCCTTAGAAAATTTAAGCAGCTTGTTCAAGGTCCTACGGTAAGCATATGCTAGGAAGAGGGGTGAGAGTTTTAGGATATGCTGAATGTATTTCAATCTCAGTTTCAGAATGGCCTGGGTTGTGACCTTTCTAGCCTTGGTCAGTTCCTTCCTTGAACCTAAGGCAGGTGGGCAAGGAAGAAAGCAGAGGGCATGTGTGATGACCTCAAGGCACAGACCCCATCCCTAGAACAGCACGTTCCCTGAAGAGTCTGGGACTTGACTGTTACACTAAAGGTTCTTCCCAGGAGCCACTGAACTGGTTGGGTGGAGTAGGGTGGGGCGGTGGGTCATGGGAAGAGGATGGTGTTTCGTCAACAGCAGTTCTTTCACTGCATCTTGGTTGTGTTCAAGGCCATTGACAAACTGTCCCCATGCTCACTTTCAACTTCAATCTCCATACTATTGTCGACATAAGAAACATCCAAGCCTATAAGAATCCTTATGAGTTTATTTGAGCCAAACTGATGACAATTGCTGGGAAGAAAATTCTCAATGGGCTGAGAAAATGCTCCAGAGAATGACAGTTTTGCACATTATTTTATACATTACAACCAAAGTTGTAGGGAGTTACATGAAATCCACTGGTGATAGATTAGGGAGGCAGGAGAAAACAAAGTGGGAAATCTCTGGGATTGTATAGAATGTAAAACAGAGACACAGGTATTTCTTTTATAATGGTGGGTATAGGATAGTAAATAGTTAACAATTAACATGATAACAGTAACAATGAGGTGTTCTGTGGTCTCCTGCTCTGGTAGGAGATTGTGCCCTGAGGGGTCTGGAAAAAAGGAAAATACCCTCCCTCTCCCCTCAGTATCTCCTGAGGTCCAGGTATGGCTGCTCTCCCACTTGGGTATCCAATCATTCCTTGAAGGCTGATGGGTATTTTGAAATGTTGCATAGTTATCTGAGTAACTTCTAGGGGTCACTAAGTGATTTGGGGGTTTGAAATCTGGTGGTGAGGAGTCTAAGCTCAGGAAGGTAAAACCTTAATTTGGGCCTTAAGCTGATGATCTTCATTCTGGAATATGTACCCTTGAAGGTACCTAAAGACTTTTATGAAATGTGCAGACGTGGGCAGTTTTACAGAATCAATTTCTAGCACCTCAACTTCCATATGTATTCTTTCCTAGCATTGATCTCCCCAAAAGCTTTCCTGCTGGCAAGAGAGTCTCCTCTCCTTTCCCACCTCCTTTTTATAATCTCTCTCCCCTGCACACTTTTAAACACCTATTGCTTTATGGTTTAAGAAACTAAATAAATTTACTAATTTATACACAAACATGCACACACACCTTACAGAAGTATAGATGACCAATAAGAGACTAGGTTCTAGCATGAAAATCTAATACATTAGTATAAAATTCTATGGGAGAAATAAAATAAAAACAGGAGTTCAAGGAGTTTTTTTAAGTAGAAAAAATAATGTAAAATTTCCAACTTGTTAAAGAAGAGCTTGTTTATACATTTTTCAAATGGATTGTGGTAGGTCTTAACTAACTATGATATTTAGACTAAATTGGGTACATGCAAAAGCATGAAGTAACTATTTTATTCCAAAATATCAATATTTACAACACAATGTTTAAAGTTTGATGAAAAATTTCAGATGTCAACTTAAAGTGTGTGTTTTGTAAAACAATGTTTTAAGGGCACATGAAGAAAAAGTCTGTAGACCACTGCTCTACTGGCTAAATGCTCTACTGGCCAGAAAGCAATGCTTGCCTGGCTAGGCATTGCTGGCCTGGGTACTGGATTCTGTTCTCTGGGCCAGCACCCATTGTGCCTGCTGTCAGTGACCTTTAGGAAAGGGATCCACAGCCCCATTCAGGGTTCCTTACCAGTCTCCTTTCTGGGGGGTTGTTCCCAAATTCTCAGGAAATTTCATATACCAAAGCCTTCATTCTGCATATTTTCTCTCATTATTATGTCCATTGCCCATGGAAAGAGATTAATGGTCCCTTTGAACAGAACCAAATCCCTTAGCAATGTGCCCTTTAGGTAAGAAAACCCTTTAGAAATAAAAAATGCAGTATTCTTTATGATCTCTTTGAAGAGAAACAAAAAGCTTTTATTTCTTCGTGGTGTGTTACCCTCCTTCTCTCTCCCTTGCACTTTTTCACTCTAGCTAAAAGTGCAAATAGCAGACAATGAAGATGCATGCAGGCCGGTGTTGGGTAGAGAAAGAGAGAGAGTGTACCCTTTGATCCTTATGCCACCCACCACTTCTGAACTGTGAGATCTTGAGTAAATTTCTCACCTTCTCTGAGTCACAGAATCATAACTGTAAGGTAAGATTATAATGTGAGCCTGTTATGATTTTAGTAAAGATTATATGAGATATTTATGAAAGTGCCTAGCTTAAGGTATGAAATGTAGTAGGCAATCAATAAATAATTATTTTGAATACTGACTTCCCAAAATATAAAGAAGTGCTTTTCTTTGTACTTCATGTGGGAAAACAAAGGTGAAGAGGATAAAAGTACACCTTTAAGAAGTTCACAACATAGTGAGAGAGTGAGATGAGTCTACAGGCAGTTACAGTGGTGCCATAGTAGGTTGGTTATAGCAGCAGAGGTGAATGCGGAGAACAGTGGCAGAATATGAGGGGGGCTGCTCATCTGGGGTTGGGGTAGAAGATGGCTTCTTAGAGACCCTAACATCCAAGTGAGGAACTGAAGGCTAAGAAGGAGCTGGCCAGGCACGGAGGAGAAATGCCACTGTGGGCACAAGGAAAGTTCTAAGAAAAGACCTGGGAGCAGAAACCTCGGGGAGGGTTGGATGGGGCTACTGAGATCAGCTAAGAAGCTGAGACCTATTTCCTCTTCACAAGGAAGAGCCATTGCCGAGGTTGATCTGGGAATGATCTGGCCTGCTTTGTGGTTTAGAAATCTCCTGTTATAGCAAGGAGTAGATAACGGGGTACTGATCAGGAAGACCAGCAGTCCTTCTAGTCCATGAATCATTCAAGGGCAGAGAGAATGTTTTATATACCTTCATGAATTCAGGGCCCAGGTTTGTGCCTGTTAAGGAGTTAGAGTCTGATAAAATGTGTATTGAATGAACTAGTCAATAACTCAGAAAACTAATTTTCCTCAATTTTATATTAACCAGGGCAAAATTACCGCTGAGTATAGTTTCCCATCAATGCCCACTTTGATTGCCTCCTCCATGTTCTCAGCAGGTTCATGCCTGTAAAGAAAGCAGCAGATAAAAATGATTACAGCTGCCTGCGAGTTTGCTCAGGGATTGCCCTAAGCATGCCTCCCAATGACTACTTGAACATGGTACCTTCTCTCTTACCACTTCCACCTGGTCTGTCTTATTTGTCCTCATCCTCATGACTTCTTTGCTGAGTTCTCTTTGTGTTTACGTGTGCCTTTGATCGTGTGATCTACCCACCTCAAATCTGGCACTCTGAGAAGGTGCACTTTTCTCCCCCTGAGGCCATTCCCTCTTGTCCCAGGAATGTGATCAGACAATCAGCATGCAGTCTGAAATAGGAACATGACGAACTGATAAAAAGCCAGACAAAAATGGAGACAACAAAAATCCCTTTTCAGCTCACTTAGCCTGGTGGCCCTGTTATGAGTACAATATGATTTCCTTGAAGCTTTGTGCAATTTTGAGAGTTAGGACCCCCTGGGCTATTTCACTTTGGGGAATTTTCTCTGGGACTTGCTTCATAAGGCTGAACCTCAGGGCTTGTAATTATACCACAGGACAGCAGGAAAGCAGTTGAGGAGAAAAAAAACCAATGAAAAGGATTCTTATCATAAGCTCCTTCTCTAATTTGGGGAAACAGAAATCTCTGCATGTTTTCTCAATAAGCACTCCATCAGAAGCCTTCTTATCCTGACAGGCTTCTCTCTTTCATAAACACAGCAAGAATAACCTCTGGACGCTGGCCTGCCATAGTCAAGTATGAAAATGTAAATTCCACGGGTCACTGTTTTTCCAGCCGCCAGATGTGGATGAAAGGAGAAGGGTGTTTTATTGTGTTTTCTCAAGAAACAGAGAATGGTCTGTCCTGAGATGGGGCTGCTCTCCTCCCACACAAGTGGCCACCATGTGGCCAGAGGACAGCTAGCTAATTTGCAAGATTAAGCTTTTCCAAATATTTGGAATTGGTCTATTCTGTCTTCAGCTAATAAAATGGATTTCTACTCCAAAATGGATTTAGGAAGCAGACACAAGAGCTCCTAAGGGCTTGTTGGCAAGTTACCTGTTAACAGGGTCCATCTGTCAAATGGAGGTATAATGGGTAGGCTCTACGTGGAGTGTCTCCTACTTGTATTTCCAAGGGTGTCTACCTTCATGCAGAGGTTCTGAGGGCAGATGGAGGCCAATGCCAGTGGATGCTGATAAATGTCCTATGACATAAGCCTCTGCTCACTACTGCACACTCACACCCTAGAAGTCCGTAAAGAACAAGCATGCATTAGAAAAAAAACAAACTTATCCACCAAATGAGAAATCTACATTAATTGCAAATATCTTTATTTGATTCAGTGATTCATTCATTAATTTAATATTGAATGTCTACAATGCGCCAGAGTCTCTGCTAAGTACCAAGAAAATAGATGAAGTGCCTCAAAGGGGCTGGTAGTTTATTTGGGGAGATAGTTATAAACATCGGTAATACAAAGTGCTATAAAATATAAACTGTAAAAGGATATTTGTTGAAGGAGGCCAAGCGTCTGAGGGAGGCAGAGAATGTCACAGTGAAAGTAATCCTTGAATTGAGCCTTAAAGAATGAGTGGGAAGTTTCCAATGAGGGAAGTTTGTGCAAGGCAAAAGGGTAAATCTTTCAGAGAGAACTCTGTTTGGGGAGTGACTAGTGTTCATGTGGCTCGATTGAAATGGAAGGGAAGGGAGAGGTGGTTGTGAGGAAGTGAGGAAGGCAACAGCCAAGTCACCAGGGACATCAGTCAGGCTGATACATTTATAGTTGTCTCTGCAGACAGTGGGAGAGGGGAGAGCAGTGGGACACTGAACAAAACTGAATGGGAGAGCAATATGGTCACATCGCGGTGTAGAAGATGGTTTGGAGGTGAGGGAGATAATACATTATCAGTTCAGGGAGTGAAGCATACCTGCAGACAGCGAACTATGACAAAGGGTAATAAGATTTAATATGGTGAGATGGGGTTCTTCCCTCTGCTCTTCATATCTACTCACTACCCTTCTCCCTCTGTGCCATAGGGGGTTGACTTCTATGGACTATATCAATGGCTTCTTAGCCCTCAGAATCTAGTTAGGTTCTGCTAATGGAAACCTGGGCAGGAGATGAATAATAGAGAGGAGAGTGAAATTAAGCTAGGTATTTATTCTATGGGGTTATCTTGGGCTGATTTTGTCCCTGGGTAAAAGTCACAGCTCCTCTCCATATGACCCTTTACTGCTAAGTTCCAACCACCTCTCCCTGACTTTACTCCCTCAGGTATAGAGATATTAAAAGCCTTGCTGGCCCTTGAGTACTGTGCTATTTCTTGTATGTCCTGCCCACACCTATCTAAATAATTCCTTTATTAAGTCCTCCTGAATTACTAGAATTGAATGGGTCATTTTGTGGGGGGAATCTGACCACTATTGTACGAGGTAGCACAGGGCTAGAGTACACAGAGCAGTTTATTGCTCTATTTGGGGCAGGGTAAAGGAACCAAGAAGACTTCATAGAAGTGTGGTATTTGAGTCCTGTCTTGAAAGACGAGACTGAGTTTCCCTGTCATAAATGGTGTGAAACACAATCCTGGAATGAAGGAACAGAATAAACACATGAATGGTGGAATGAAGGAACAGGGTGCATGGTCAAAGCCATGGCTGATGGAAGGAGAGGGTGCCTGGAATGTGAGGTGAGATGCAGCAGGAAATGAGGAGGCAAAGATAGAGTAGGCCAGAGTGGAAGAACCTGGAATGCCGGCTTAGGAGTTTGTGGTTTGACCTTAAAGAAAAGGGGCAAGAATGGTGGCAGCGCTGGGAATTGAATTATATGAAGAGTGATAGAAGGATCTGAGAGTGTTTAGCTGGTAGAAAAGATTGAGAGCATGATCATGTCTTCAAGCGTGTGAAAGATCTGGATAACAATATGGTAATATGTTTCATGAGTTCACATTCTTTGGCCCAGTAATTCTATGTCTAGGAATTTAGCTGAAGATCATCCAAAATGTAGACAAAGCCTTCTCGACAAAAACTTCCATTGCTAAATTATTTATAATAAGCAAGAATTGAAAACAACCTAAATGCCCAGCTGTTAAATAGATCTTTACATTAGAATATTATGTAGTTGTTAAAACAAAGTGTATACAAATTTAAAGTCATGGGAACATGCTTTTAATGTCATGTTAAGTGGAAAGGTAGGATATAAAATGTCAGGATATAGAATGATCTTAGGGACATAAAATATAGAAACAAAATAAAAATGCTAAAATCTTAACAGTAGTTATTGCTGTTGATAAGTTTGTAGGTAACTGATATTCTCAGGGTGTTTCAGAGATCATCCAAAGAGAGGCTGTATACTTATCTCAATGACACTATTACCACCATTACCATCACCACCTCCTCCTCTGCCATGTCTTCCACCACCACCACCTCCTTCACCACCTCCTCCACCACCACCACCATCACCTCCACTACTACCTCTCCCATACCACCTCCTTGATCATCTCTACCACTGCCGTCACCATCACCTACTTTATTGAGTATGTACTATTTTTTTGGTCTCTATATTACATCTTTTAATCCTCTTAATTCTGTAAGGTAGGTTTTATTTTTACTAACACTTATCAGATGAGGAGACCAGCTCAGAGAAGGCATGCAAATTGTTGAAGATCATATTGCAAGTAAGTTTTAGAGATGGGACTTGAACTCAGGTTATCTGACTCCAAACTGTTATGTTATTCTGCTAGGCCATTACTTTTGCATAGTCATGTCATTGCCTCCAATAATATATTATTGGTTAGAAGTTCTCACAATAATGAACCACAATGCTCAAAATGGCAACCATCTTGGTAGCACCTAGTAGATGTTGCCTGCATTCAAACTGGATGACCCAAATGGAATAGGTTTTATGAGGAGATGGGTCATAGTAAATGCAGTAAATACTTCTTTTAAAAAGCAAATACTAATATTTACTGAGATCTTATGTTGTGCCAAACAATGTTCTAAGGCTTTTACCTATATTAACTTATTTAGTTCTTATAAACACTCTATGAGTTTAGTACAATTATAGTCTTCACTTTACATATGAGGATACTGAGTTTAAATAACTTGCCAAGGCCACACACCTAGAAGATACACAGCAGCAAAGATATGCTATACAGCCCACTACACCCCTAAGCACACGCCGTACTGCATCTGTATGTGTATAATGATGTAATTATTATTTTTTTATTTTAATGTCCAGCACCAGAATCCCTCTCAAGGATATAACTGTCTTTCTTATAAAAGTACCTTGATAAACTATTTGGGAATAAAGATGTTATCAGGAGTTCTAGCAACAAATGAATAGTTAAGCTTTTCTGCCTGAGAAACTGAGAGAAATCTGTTTGTTTTTCCTCTAGTAAAAGAGAAGAAGGAGGGAGGTGCAGAGAGCTGCAAGGCTGAAAAGGTCAGCAAGACAGAGCATGGAGTATAAAGTGATGGAATACAGGGAGGCCAAGGGACATTTAGGAACAAGTCACACCTTCATGTTGAAGTGATTTGTGTATTAAACATAAAATTTCCCCCCAAAGTGACAGTAAGTGCTACTATGCTCACAAACACTACATGAATATATTATTATTTTATCATTATTATTATTATGGGTAGACATTGAAGAAGTGCCTGAATTTTACATCTGATTCAGTGCTGCATGAAATGGAATCAGCAAGTTTCAGTAGTGCCCTAGAATCACATATGTACAAGCAAGGACTGCCCCTATGATTGCAGAAACTCGGGGCAGGGTTTTAGACATTCACAGGGTCTGGAACTGGGCACTCCAGCCAATCCTTTCTAGATTTCTCTAGAAACAGAGGCCCCAGCCAACATCTGAGTTATCTACTTTATCAGGGTTAAACTTTCTGACAGTCCATAATCTCTCACTCTGACCATTTTCTTTTGAAAACAAACAAACAGTATTCAGAGATGGTATGGAATTTCCTTGGATCTATAGCAGTTAGAGGAAGAGGTAGGACTCAAAGCCTGGTTGATTGGATTTCAAGGCCCATGAACTACTCACTGCCTCACCTGTCTTGGTTTTGCTTCTCTGTCGAACCTCTTAGGGAGGCCCAAATAGATTCAGTGGTGGAGATTCTGAATCTCTAGTTATTGGGATGGCCTAGATCTTAGTCCACAGGCCAGAGTGTTCCCTAAGTCAGCAACCAAGGTGTAATTCCTCATTTGGTTCTCAGCAGGACCAGAGAATCTAGACCAGCCCATGTGGGGGTGGGCCAATGACTAACTTAAGGTAGCAATGGGTTACTTTAAGGATTTTAAAGTAAGTTTCCTAGTCTTAAAAACATGCAAGTCACATTTGTCCAGTTTGAAACATACACATTTTAATAAGATCTGCTTAGCCTTGTAAAAGAGTTCTCATAACTTTAAAGTATATTTAAAATGAAAAAATGAATATATCTGTATGTTCATTGTAGAACATTTGAAAAATACCAAAAAGAATAAAAAAAAAAAGCCCAGTCTCTAGGAATTTTAGCATATCATTATTACTAAAACTATATCTTTGATAATTTGGTTCATAAAAGCCATTCTTTGTTGTTTGACTTTATCGTGCTTTGTATCCTTAGTAAGACCCAGCATCTTTCCATATGTTAACGGATGACTTGTCTCTTCTTTTATAAATTGCCTTTTCAGTCCTTTGCCTACTGTTTTGGACTTGATTTATATTTAAATATAAAATAGAGGTCTCTTACAGCCATAAAAAGAGGAGATTATCCAAATATCTTTGTGTGTCTCCTACATAGTAGCTGTCAATCTCTGCCTCCCCCACCTGAAATGATGGGGAGGAAGCGAGTGAGAGCAATCATGGCAGACAGCAGTGTTTTTCAAACTGGGTTTTCTAAAAAACGTAATTCCAGGAGAAGTTACTGGACGTTATGGAGAAAAGAGCTCAGAAAAGTTGGAAAGTGCTGCATTAAATAAAACACATAATCATCCTAAATTGTGCTAAACTATAGGATTTTCTATAGCCTTTTGGTGTTGGCAGAGATTAGTTCTCTCAGAAGTGGGAGTGGAAGACAGATAACATTTCCCAAGCACCCAGGATGCTGTGCTCTTTGGACAACCCTGGTGTGAAAGAAAGAATATAGGTCAGGGTCTCTAGAGCCCTGTTCTTTTCTTAGTTTGCTATTGATGTGTTTTATGACCTTGGACAAATCCCAAATTTAACCATTGGTAATATGAACAAGGATACGTTTGAGATGGGGCTTGAAGGATGCATAGGATTTTGATAGGAGGAGCAAAGACATTCTAGGTGAAGACAGTTGAATGAGCAAAGTACAAGGCCCTTTCCTGTCCAGTTACAGGAAACCAAATCATTCTGGCCTCCGTTCTGTAACTACTCTGCTCTCTGAGTAGAAAAGACAACAGGTGTGTTTACTTCGGAAAGGCAGACTTTCACCAAGTTCTTATTACTTCTGTTTCAAGGCCCAGAAATCCACCTGTCTTCTCCTAAGTGTTCCTACCCACATAGGTAGACCACATCATAAAAATTTGTATTTGAAATAAGAAACCTTGTTACTTCAGTCTCTTTGACAGCCAGACTTTGGGCTTATGGAGAAATTACAAATGAATGTCTTTAAAATCCAGTGAAGGATTTTTATGATCCATTACTTGAATGGCAGGTCTAGAATTTTCATTCATGGTTTATTTTTACTAATTGTAGAATATATCCAGGCAAACTTCTTAGAAAGGTATTTATTTTATTATGAAAAAAGAACATAAACCAGAACATTATTTAGACTGCTAATTATGAAATAAGTTTCCCAAGTAAAAAGAAAATCTTGAATTTACAGAGGATCTACATGGCAATTCCCTCCAGTTTCGTCTCGTTGGTGCCTGGCGCTGTGGGGGATGAGAAGGGGGCGTGCAGAAATGGGCAATGCAGGCACTGTGCTATCAAGGAGCCCACAGTCTGTGGGGAGAAGCCTAGAACCCAGCTAAAGATAATAACAGTGTCCTCAAAGCTATGTTAGAGTCCATGGAATAAAACCAGGAAAAAGGTGAGTATCTCATAGGGGAGAGGCAGACAACTTCACAGAGATGATATTTAAACTGCCTTATAAAGCTGAAAATGGTTTTGTCTCTGAACGGAAGGACCTAAAGGCATTATTTACTCCAAGAAGCCTTCCCTGACCTCCATAACTAAATCAATTTCTTCTACTATTATACTCATAAAAATACCCTCCCCCAACTCAGTGTCTGATGTATAACCTCTGACTTTGCCATTTCTTTGTAACATTTCATAGTTAACATCTGTCAAGTTAATCTAGTTAATGTTAGACTACATGCCTATGAGAATGGAGATTATGTTTTTCTTTCTTTTTTTTCACTACCCAGAACATAGGTCATAGAAGGAGCTCAGTAATGTTTGTTGAATGAATGAACAACACGAGTAAAGACAAAGAAGCAGGGGATAAGGGCATTTTGGGAGAATGAAGAGTTGTCCATTTAACATGGCTGGAGTAGGATGCAGAGTTGGACATGAGACCAGAAAAAACTTGAGCAAAAACGTATTAGCTGTTAGCCAGAGTAACCAGATAAAGGTGAGAGTCAACCAGCATTTCTAAATAGTTGGTTTAACTCTTCCTTCTCTCACCCCTCCTCCCCAGGTAATCTGTTGTTTTGCATGTAGTGATTAAGTCATTCTTGACCCTAAAGCCAAGTGAGCAGAACTGTGTTCTTTTTTTTAACTTCTCTTGATTCAGAGACATCCCATTCTGTATACTCACTCAAAGTGAAGAGGAACTTTCAGATAACAAAATTCTTTTCAACCTTCAAAGTGAAGTTCATGTACTGCCCCATGGAATCCTTGAACCACAGAACTAGAAGGGATGTGAGCTGAAGAAACCGAGGCTCAGGTTGAGGAAGTGACTTGTTGGAGGTCACACAACAAGGAAGGAGCAAGTCTGGGACTGGAATCCAGATGTGTCTAACTCTATTCCCTGTCACCCTTCTCTACTTTTCTGAAACCACTTGTCTTTCATTTGGCAAACTTCTGCACTTCCAGGCTTCCTGCCCCAGAAGAGTTTCCTGTTTCACCTCCAAAGCCATCAGCAGCCCTTAGGCCCCTGCCAAACATCTGGCACTTGACAGGGATGTTCCCTGCTTCCCCCTCTCTGCAGGGTGCTGAAGGGGGCGGGTCAGGAATTATGCCTTGATTCCGTCCAGCCAAGCAGAGTGTAAATAAACAGGAGCAGGAAAGCACATGTGTAGCTGGATAGTGGACCTTATGCATTTCTCTCTGTGCGGCTATCTGCAGGAGAGCCTCATCTCTGTAGGTGCCTCAGACCTCGTCTCTCTCCTTGGCGGGGGGTCCTTGAGACTGCTGCTCTCTGTACCCTCAATTTCTACCCTTCATCAGCCTTTTTTTAACTCTCTGAAGTGCTTATGTGTCCCACGATATGCTATGTTCCATTATATGCCACATTTTTATTCTTGCCATGTCCTTGGCTGGGAACTCTTTCTCCTGATCTGTGGACCTTTAAGAAAGCTAAGTTCAGGAGAAACTTTCTCTGTAAAGCATCCTCAATTCCTTCAAACTTAAGGGCTTCTTCACCTGTTCTCATTCTGCATGTTCAATCACTTTATATTTCTACTGCAGCATTAACCTTATTAGGTTATACTTGTCCATCTTCCCCATCATGACTATAATAGCCGTTCTTATGGGCCTCAGCGGGTCCACTCCTGTGCTACGTGTCCCAAGCATCTGAGGTGTCGGCAAGCAACATTATGGATCAAGTAATGTAGTTTGTGGAGCCAAGTCGGCAGTTTGTGAAGGATTCAGTTTGACAGGTTAAAAGATGCACCAAACCTGGTAGGAAAGAATTCCAGAAGATTGCCATGGCAATAGCAATAGGATTTGCTGTAATGGGGTTCATTGGCTTTTTTGTGAAATTGATCCACATCCCTATTAATAACATTATTGTTGGTGGCTGAATACCTTTCTAGATGAGGGTTTTTCATCTTGGTTATTGGTGAACAAGTGAGGATTTGAGAAGCTCATTGAGTAGAATATTGCCTACATATTTTGTATTCTTCTTTCATTTTTTCCTCCCAAGATGTTTTTTATTCCTAAATTAAAATAATTTCAAAAAGGGATATGATAGCTAACATTAATAACTATGATTTATTAAGCACTGACAGTGTGTTAGGAAATATCACACATGTTGCCATAGTTAACCTTTGGGATTTGGTGTTTTAATATGGTGACACTCAAAGCAAAGCCTGATACAGGGGATCCCAAGAACGAGTAGTGAGGCCACAGAGAGAAGGAGACAGGGAAGGAGGAAAAGGCAAAATAAGTTTGTGTTTTGAGGTCACTGCTGTAGGGAATGCGGGTTCCATTTGGCCTCTGAGAAGATTGGGAGGCTGGAGCATCGACACACCAGTTGCCATGC
The DNA here is from genome assembly GCA_028533065.1 of Trachops cirrhosus. Taxonomy (NCBI): domain Eukaryota; kingdom Metazoa; phylum Chordata; class Mammalia; order Chiroptera; family Phyllostomidae; genus Trachops; species Trachops cirrhosus. The sequence continues at coordinate 35,632,305 of CM052542.1, read as the reverse complement.
CTCATTGATTAGGAGCTGCGTGGGAAGTGCTCCTGCACATCTGGGCTGAGATTACCTACACAGGTAAAGTTGATTATAGCCATATTGGAGAAAGCACTGAGGCAGAATGCTGAAAGATAGGAGATACTTGCTTGAGGTGGGAAGCTGACAGTACAAGATGATACTGAACTTGTATGGAAACATCCATCACAGTTGAAATCAGCGGTGAGTCAACAGGACGTGGTGAAGATACCAGAGAAATTGGCTGTAGTCCCATTTTACAGGTGAGGGAACCAATGCCTCTTATTCTAAAATGTGGGCTCTTCAGTAGTATATTAAACTTTGAGTGCCCTGAGGGTGTGGGTCATGTCCCTTTATTTTCTGTAGCTTCAATATCTAACAAAGATCTGGCACCTTCTGGTACTTAGTAGATAATAGTTGAATAAATAAATGCATTGTCAGAGTTGTAATTTTGGGATTTGTAAGGCTGATTTTTACATTAAACATTCATCTAACTTATGATAAGCAGCTCAAGGAGTTTACAACCAATCAGGGAAGGCAGACAGTAAGCAAGTGGTTAAAAAAGCACCTGACGAGTGTTTTTAAAATAAAATTATCTGTTATGGGGCTCACTCAACTACTTTACGGGTTGGGAAGGCCTTTGGAGGAAGTAAAGTTTAAGCTAATACTCAAAGAATAAATATGTGATGGAGGAGGTGGGTAGGAGGAGAAAAAGCATATTGAGAGACTTGAAATGTAGAGGAAGGGTTGAGGATTTAAGAGAAGACAGTACAATTGTGTTATAGGGGGACTGAGGAGGGGCTGGGTGCAATAATCAAGGCTGGAGAAGTTGATGGGGCCAGTTTGCAGAGAACTACTTTGTAAACTAAATTGGAAAAAAAATCCCCATTCTGGTTGTGATAAGAAAAAGGGATTGGAGGAAAGCACGATTAGAAATGGGAAGACCAGGTAAGGGAGCTGTTGCTGATTTTTAGTAGAAAGGTGGTAGTAACTTAGTTTGGTGTCATGGGCATGGTGGGATTAGAGATGTGAATGGGTTCTAAAGATATGTATGAACTTGGTGATTGATTGGCAGAAGTGATGATAAGGTGACATCAAGGCTGATTCCCAGGATTCTAGCTTGAGCAGCCAGGTAAATGGTGGATGTTAGTGTTATTTTCTGACCTAAGGAGCATAGGAGGACAAGGTTGGGGAGTGGAAGCTGATAGGATATTTCTTAATCATGCTGAACTTGAGAAGCCTATGGCATACCCCTGGTAGGTCAATGGCCAGTACACAGGCCTGAGGGTCAAGGGTAAGATTAGGGTGAAGCAAGAGTGGCACACAAGGAGCAACATTTAAGGAGGCACTTATTCTCAGTGTTTTGCAAGTGCAGGGTCAGCACTTGAGAATGACTGTTTCCTTAAATTTTAGACCCTAGGCACCTTGCTTGCCTCATCTAGTCCTGGCCCTAATCTGAATCCCAGGAGAGAGGTTTGGCTTGGAGTTACAAATTTGGATGATGTCAGCATATAGGTGATGGACTGAACATTTACCATTGTTTAGCTTCCCAGCATTGATTTCTACTTCCTAACAGCACTTGATTTCATCTTGGGAACAAAAGTCTTGGTTGTGCTTGCCTCAGACAATAGAAGCCCGAGAAGGGCCTGGAGGAACCCACTCTGAATATCAGAGCTTGAATCTGAAGTCCATTGTAGTTGGTGTAAGTCCTGATCTAAGGGCTCTAGCTGAACAGGGGAGTCATGCTCAAAGAAGAAAATGAGTAACTGAGGCCATTTAACTTTTCCAACTTATCCTTCTGTCTTCAGTGTCTCTATTGCCCCTTTTCAATGCTGATAGAAGGAAACATCACTCTTCTCTAGAGTTTGTTGTGTGAAGATTTGAGATCTGTACTGAATGCAGCAATTTTTGTTAGCATCAGGGGAACCCCTGAAGCTATTTTGGGTTTGGAGTTAGGGTGGGTTGAGGAAGTAGGAACCAATTGTGGGAAGGGCATGTGGAGTCTGGCAGTAAGATACATAGCACTGGTAGCAGAACAGAGACAATGAAAGAAACCTTTCTTGGTTTCTTGGTGTCTTGGTGACACTGTTAGAGATGGCCAGATCAAGTCTCACCTGAAATGAATTGTGTTTATAAGTTAAAGGCTATGCTGCTATAACAATTGCTTCAATTGACCAATTTCTCAACCAAGGGGAAGAGCAAAAGAAGCCAAGGAGAACAACGAGCTTCTTTTTAAAGAAGTGACCTAAGAACTGTACTTATCTCCTTCATTTACATTCTACTTTAGGACTACTCATAGATGTAAGGGAAGCTGGGGAATATGGTCTCTAGGGTGTGCATGGAATTGATGGTACAACCTTCTGGTAACTTGGAGACAGTGAGTTCTATTACTAAAGATAAGAATGGGAGAATAGATATTGGGAGTATTCATCAGTTTTACCAAAGCAATAAATTCTCCTCCGCCAACTCCCCACCAAGCCAATTTAAGTTGGGATTTCTGCTCTTTGCAATAAAAATGTGACTTATAAGAGATGGGATCTATCTCTGAGCCTTTGCTCTTCCCACCATACTGCCTCTCTATGAACTTTAAGGGATGTTGCAGTGCTGTGTTTGTTTGAATGCAACTGAATTTAATTTGTTAAGGGAGGAAGAGGGATGGAAATAACCTGAGATTATACTTGATCTGTGCCAGCTTCGGTTCTGGGTTATTTACATAATTATATCCTTTAATTCTTTCATTTTCTTTATCTCCAGGTTGCAGTGAGAAAATTAGTTGAGAGAGGTTTATACACTGTCTTTTTTATTTGAAAGCTCCTGTTCTCTCCACCCCATCCCCACTGTGTCCTGTGGTATTGAGATGCATGATGGTGTAAGAATTACCAGGGACAAGAAGAGTCAGGAAAGGTTTGCCGTGGGGAGGTAATGGGTGTGATGCAGGGGATAAGAGAGCTAGGTGTCATGTGTGTACATGTGTGTGTGTTTGCTCATCTGCAGAGATGGGCAGGCAGTCAGGAAGGAGGTATGTACTAAAAGGGCTTGTGAGAGATCAGCCCAAACAATTGTCACTTTCCCAAAATCCCCTCCTTGTCACCCACACTCCTGATCCCTCCTTGACAAGGTGCTTACTTATTCACTGGGTGTTTATTTGAATGGGGCATTCTGCAGACCCAGAGCCTTCCTTGCTCTGACAAACTTGGGAAGACTGGTTGAAAACGGCTGCATCACCCAGGAGTCTGGAATTCAATGTAGAAAGTCACTTGAGGCCCATCCTGGCTGTGAGGGATGCCTGGGAGGCTGCTGCTTAGCAGAGGAAGTGGGAGCTGGAAGCACAGGGAAGCCAGTGGGGGTAGGAGAAGGGTGGGGAGGAATTTGTTAGCAAACTGGATTTCCAGGAAGGAAAGCCCACCCTCCACCCCACAGGCTAAATTAAAGCTGCCTTAGGACTTCTCATTCCTGAGAAGGCTCTCTCAGAAGAATTCTATTGTCTGCCCTTCAGGAATGAGAGGAAACTTGTTCCTTAGGGGGCACAATAAGGACACAGCAGCCAAGGACACAAGGAGGAAGCAGGGTGTCCCTGAGTTCTCTAAGAACCTGCTCTAGACTGCCTTTTGGCAAGTGTTCAGTGGCTGAACACTTGAACCTGGTGGAGCAGCCCTAGCCCTGGGAACAGTGGTGAAGTGGAGGAATTGGCCTTGTGCTGACTCTGCCCAGCCCAGAGTCTTGGCAGATTCTTAGTGTCACAGTGACACTATCACTGGAAGTATGCAGCCCACTCCGCAACACCCCAGTGACAGAACTGCTCACTGTTCCCAGATAAGCATCTCACACTTTCCACATCCCAAGTTCACTCTAGTGTCCTGCCTTTCCCACCTATATCTATTCGTCCTTCAGGGCCTGATGAAATGTCATCTCTTTTGGGAAGCCTTCCTTGATTTTCCAGGCAACCATTTATACCTACTTTCTACTAGCCTGTATTAGTTTTACCTGTATATCTTCAGACCTAGCATATTGTCTTAACATTTTTGTAGGTACCTGATAAATTATGTTGAATAGCCCTGACTTACTTTAATGCTGTTACTATGAATAAAGCATAAACAGTAAATCATCAAATAAGATTGCACCTGTATGTGTTCATGGACAAAATTCACAAGATCTTTAGTTGAACATTGTGTTTTAATTTTCCCGTTCAGGGTGTGTGGTGACTGTACCTATCCAAACCTGCATTCAAGTGACTTGCTAGATGGGTGACATGTCACTTATTTCTGATTATGTACTCTTCAAGAAGTCATCTTTCCTTCTGCTTTCCATCTCAGCTTTTGCTGAGCCTCCTTCTAGCTGGAAAAATGCTATGGCTCTAGGCCTGAAATATTAAAAATGTGACCTCCTAGGAACATTTTCATTTTAGAAGGGTCATAACTGGAACCAAGAGGACTTAGTGTAGGACTTCACTGGAAGATGAAATAGGGTACCAAAGGCAAAGATTCACAGAACTTTCTAGAGAGTGACAAAGTATGAGTATCATCATTCAACTTTGTGTGATTATACCTACCCCTTATTCAGACTTAACAAAAAAAGAAAGAAAGAAAGAAAGAAAGAAAGAAAGAAAGAAAGAAAGAAAGAAAGAAAGAAAGAAACTCATGTAGAAAACTTAAATGCATATTGTCAAGTCAAAGACAGAAATGTGAAAAAGCTATATATACCAAATGATTCCAGCTATATGGCATTCTGGAAAAGGTAAAACTAGAGACAGTAAAGAGGTCAGTGGTTGACAGGGTAGAGAGGTTTGGGGGAGGAACAAATAGAACATAGAGGATTTTTAGGGCAATAGAACTATTCTGTATCATATAGTAATGACCAATACATAATATGCATTTGTCCAAACCCACAGAATACACAACACAAAGAGTGAGTGAATCCTAATATAGACCATGGACTTTAGTTAGTGATATTGTCAGTATTGGAGCATCAGTTGTTACAATAGCACCACACTAATGCAAGATGTTAATAATAGAGGGAATTGTGTGTGCAGGGTAGGGGTATATGGAAACTCACTGTACGTTCTACTTAATCTTTCTATAAATCTAAAGTTGCTCAAAAAAGTAAGCCTCTAAATTAAAAAAAAAAAACCTTAACCACAGATCTCCTTAAATCATCACTAACATTTATATAGCACTTACCACATCTGTTACTGTTCCACGTACTTTGTATAGATTAACTCTGTTTTAAAATTCTCACATCGAGCTTGGGAATAAAGTGCTATTATTATTCTCATTTTACAGATGAGGAAAGTGAGGCACAGTGAGATCAGGGAAACTTGCCCAGGTTAATACAGCTAGGAATTGGCAGAGTCCACTTTGACCCCAGGCTGTCTGGTTCCAGAGTTCAAACCATGCTGTACTATACATTTCTGTTCTATACTATGTCATGTACTGGATGTCTGTATTCTATTCTATTCTATTCTATTCTATTCTATTCTATTCTATTCTATTCTATTCTATTTTATTCTATTCAGGTGTCTCTCCTTCAGGTGGCCTTTCAGACTTATCACAGCTTGGGGTAGGTGACACTCTTCTGTGTTCTCATAACGCCCTGGCCTCAACCTCAACTCTGCAGACACACTACATTCAACATGCATTTGTTGAGTGTATATTAACTGAGGGCCAAAGAAGAGTTTAGCACATGTTTGTGGATCTCAGACCCCTGTCTTTTAACTGCTGTCACTTTTCACATATCATCAAAGCTTTATATGAGCCATTCTCCTTTCTGGGACACAGTTTAACCTAATCCAGGAGATGAGAACTCATTTGGAGACAAAGATTTCACTTATTTGCTCTCCTGAAGCTCATTCTCTTGTCAGTGAAGGTAAAGAAAAGGAATGGGGCAATTCAGTGTCCCACTGAATAGACAGATTTCACCTCCCCACTTCACAATGATTCTTCTCTTCACAGTAATCAGACTCTGGAGATGTGAGTGGATGTGTCTGAATTCCCCTCCCTGACAAGTGGCTCCTGGAACTCTGTGCTTAGGTCTTACTGAGGACTGTAGGTTATAAAGCTTGGAGCCAAAGATGGTCTGAAAACTGTGTTTAGCCTAAAAATCTGGAAATCGGTGTAATGATCAGCTCTTCCCTCCCCTGGATCTGGGTCAGCTGTGGCTCACCTCTTTCACTTCCTAGTCTCTACAGCCCAGGTACAGTTCACTCCTTCTGTGTGCCTAGTTTCTTGCTCCCTCTTCCTTAAGCCAACTCAGCCTTTTGTCCAGTCCTGGCTAAAATACCAATTTTTTCAAAGATACTCTTCAACTCTCTGCTATATGTCCTCATTAAGTTTTGAACTTTACCTAGCATAATACCCATTATACTTAATTGTAATAAAGAAAGTCATGGCTTTCCTTTCCAGTTAGTTGTAAACTGCATGAGGGGAGAGAATGGCTCTCCCTCATTTTCCGTTGTATCCCTTACTACAGTGTTGAGAATAGATAAAGTGCTCATTAAGTACTGGTTGAATAAATAAATGAACTTGAAAGCAGTATAAAATGGGTATGCAAAGAGATGGACCTTAGTTAGATACAAGGTCATGGGTTAAAAAGCACTATCAGGAAGGCAGCTAACTATCCAGTACATTAGTTATATTCTGTGCCCCATTACTGTGTGTTGAATAAATGAAAGAACACTGATTTGACTGTGCCTGGAGGTTGGGTTCCCACCCTCCACCCCAACCACAAAGAAAAATTAAATAAGTCTTCAGGGGAGCAAAGTATCTTTTCCCCCAAGAATCAGAATGGCCTGGGCTAATATATTGTGGGGGAGCTTTGGATTATAGATTAAAAAAAGAGAGAGTTTCTCCCCTCCAAACCACTTCCTTGAGGATGCACTGAATCACAGTGAATGGCCAATTGAGCTGCCAACAGGCTCCTCAGAAAGTGAGTGGTCAGAGACTCATATTACGTAGGATTAATATTAGGCATCTCTGTCTCAGCCCAGTGAAAGGCCTCAAGTGTCCTTGGAATTTCAGCGACCTTTCCCCATCAATGATGACATTGTTCTCCCAGCTCCGTGGCTTAATTCATAGGAAATGCAGCACACTCCTCATCACTGCTGCCCACCACATCTGCGATGGGGGTCCCAGGGCTGGGAGCACTGAGCTCCAGGCACTGCAATGTTACATTTCCCTTGCACAAAACCTCCCAGGCTTCAGGGCCTCCTGATTGTTATTTTCTGAATCTCTCTGCAATCTTTTCAGTGGTCTTAGCTGAGAATTAGGAGGCAATGGCACAGGTTCTAGGAGCCTAGCAGGTCTTAAACCTGTCATCAGCGGAGTGTCTCTGATCCAACAGGGAGAAGCTGCTGATCAGAAAACCACCTCGAACTGAGACAACAGCGTAGGATCTGAAGCCCAGACATAGCACTTTCATTTAGGCAAGGCACAATGGAACTCATGGGTTGTTGACATCTTTGCTTCTAAATCCTCTTTGCCACCCTAACCTAAGAATTTGCTGTTTTACTGCCTTCAGTTTACAAAGGAGGGGAGTGTGGCTCAGGGCATACAGCAAACTGAATAGATTGTGGGAATTCAAATGTACACCTGCCTGATTTCAAACATCAGTTGGGTGGTGGTGGTATGTACTGAATACCCACTGTGTTTCACAGTGTATTTGGGTTTTAGATTATTTTCCTTCTATATTTCCTATTGTACCCTTATGATGTAGAAATTGAAGCTAAGGCAGAGTTTGTTAATTCTGTTCTTTTGCAATATAACAAACTTGGGCAAACTTCTCCAGTGGTTGGGCAGCTTAAGTAGAGAGGATGAGTAACTAGGTGGAGCAGAATGCAGGGCCTGTAGGTTGGTGAGAGGATGGACAAAGTTGGGCAGGAAGGGAGGTGAAGCTGGTCTGTGAAAGTAAGGGTGGATCTTATTTAAGGTGAACCTCTCATGCTTGGAATATGATTGATGCTCAGAACATGTCTTCTACACATGTATGTGAATGTTAGCAGGGGATCATGGATGGGCAAGTCAAATTTATGGACAGCCCAGTGGGGCCTTAAAGCAGCAGTTGTGGAAGTGAATTGGTAGGATTTGGGGGTCCTAGAGGGGAATAGTGGGCTTTAAGAGTCTCAGGGAGGGAACCATTTGGAGTGATGACAAAGGCCACTCTGGGGCTACTGCTGAGTGGTTGCAGAAGCCTATGACAATGGCCATTGAAGAGCAAGAGGCCCATGTGGCCAGAGCCTGGGGTGACTCCTTTCACTTGGCTATTGGTTTTCCACACAATTCTGGGTGGTCATGATGCATAGGGATTGAATATGAATGCAACTCTCCAATCACTTCAAAGAGTTGAGTGCTAAGTTTCTCCAAAGCTCTACTGCCAAGGGGAGAAAAATGTAAACATCTCTTTGTCAAGGTCCACTTTGACCTTTGTGACATGTGTGTCACCTGCAGTGTGTAACCAGGAAGCTCAGATATGGGCTGTGGTGCCTCCCTCTGTGGCTTTCTATGAATCTGGTTGCTAGAACGTAAAGACTGGAGCTGATCTACGAATACGTGTTCTTTTTCATCCAGGCACTGCCTTTACCTAATCAGCCCTGGCTTCCTGCAGCAGAGGTCTGGGCTGTAATAGAGCTGTTCTTATTTTATTTTTTATTAAGTTCATGAACTTTAGAGGAAGGAACTTGGAAAAAAATGTCTCATTACCTCAGGAATGAAGGCTCATGCTTCTTTTAATGCCAGACATTGGTGTGGCCTTGCTTGTTATAGCCACAAATAATCCAGGTGGAAAATTGCAGCAGGGTGGCAAAGAACAAACAGGATGGCCTCTTGCGGTGAAGTAGGTGGGGTGGGGGGGTAAAGGTCAGTGAAGGGTCAACCTAAAACAGAAAGATCCTGAGTCAAGACTTGCAGACTTCAACTATGGCTAGTCATTCATACTGATGGACTCTGAGGACAGAATCTACTGTAGACCCTTCCAGAAGTCAGGATTATGGGGAGAACAAGGGCTCTGAATTCAGATAGATTTGGTTTTAAATTCTAACTTAGCTACTTACTGTAAGCTGCGTGACCTACAAGTTTCCCAAATCTCTTGAGTTTTGGTTTCTAAATCTGTGCAATGTAGAAAATATCTACCTTGCAGGATTGTTGAAGGGATTGGATAAGACCCTGTAGGGAAAGTGCCAGGCAGTGGGCCAGTAAAGACAAATGTGGTACACGGTTCCTGACTTCACAAGTCACATTATCTAATGAAATTGCAGTGATTCGTGCAACTTAATTGTTAACTGACCGGGAGGCTTAATGCTCTACTGGAGTCCCACTCTGCTGTAGAGGTTTGTGGCAAGAGTACTGAACTTCAGGGCCCAAGGTAACTCAGTGTTTGCTAGACTTCTCTGATGAATCTCCTGGGAAACTTGTTATATGTCAGGAGTTCTTGGCTTTATCTCAGACCCACTGAATAAGAAACTCCAGGGAACCTGGGAAGCTGTGCTTTTAAGAGACCATATTTATCATCTGAGCATTTTGGGAAGCACTGTCAATCTTAACTGTACCACCACTGATTGATTGGTGATAAAAAGCTGGTTTGTTCTCTTGAAGCGTAAAATAACAATTTACTACAAAGGTGATCTCTAAGATCCAGACTTATTAAAAAACACCCTTTAATTGACTGATATTTGGGGGGAAGAGTGTATCATTATGCTTTTAAGAAAAAGATGCTTTTTCCTTCCTCCATGCCTTTGCTGTTCCTTCTGCTTAAAATTCTCTTCCTGCTTTTTCTTCAAGAATCAGTTCAATATTCAATTCACTTCCTCTGAAAACCTTCCATGACTCCCCTAGCTCAATCAGGCACTTCTTCTGCTATGTTCCCTTTGTGCCTTGCTGATATGTACATCATAAGATGAATTGCATCAAATTACACGTTTGTTTTTATGTTTCTTCCACACTGTTTTTTTGTGCAGGAGGGTTAAGAGGGTGGGTTCTGGAACTGAAGTCCTAGATTTGAATTTCTCCCTCGGGGTTAAGAGCAAAGAAAACAGGAGGTCACATTGAGTGGGGTGTTGGAGGACAAACAAAAGTTGTCCAGGTGGAGAAGGGAGATTTCCAGTGAATAGCAGATGCAAACATGTGAAGGTTGTAAAAAAACGCACCTTTCCCACTTTGAACCATTTCTAATGAGAAAATCATTTTTGCAATGATATCTTTTGACATCTTGAAAACTTTTCCAATAGAACACATTCGGTGCCTTTCCATTAGGCTTTATTTATAAAGGCCAGAAAATAGTCTGTTATAATTTTGAAAATAATGTTTTAAATTGTTAAACTGCAAAGAGTATGGATTAGTCCTCAGATACCCCATGCACTGTATTGATTTTGCAAAGTATGATATGACTTTGTGTTTGAAAGACCTTGGCTTCAGAACAATGTGGCATTACTTGAACAAATTAAGTTTGCATATGCTCACAACCCATCAGTCCCACTCTTGCATTGTGCAAATTCTACAGATTTTTTCACCCAACTTTCTTTTGCCTCACTGTAGAACATGGTTTCCTGCACACTAGGTGATAGGAAGGTAAAAATATATATTTTTCAGATGCCTCATTGCTCGGGATCCATGAACAACTTAGTGCCCTCCAAGTAAATGCATGTATGTGATATTTGTAAGGTAGGAGTGATTGTCATGAGGCAGAGATCTATTTTCTGCCACAGCTCTTATTTATGCTGGTATACATGCTCATGAACACTTTCGAATTGCTGCAATTTATTTTGCAGGAGGTGTAGCCATTGTCCTAATGTATGAGTATTGAAAAGCTGGGCAATGGACATCTTCTTCTCAAGCATTGGTTTCATAGTAGTGGTGCTGGTTTCCAGGTCCTCTGACCCCTGATGGATGGAGAGGCCAGTGCTCCCAGGTGGGCCGCTTCTGTTGTGTTTCTGGGAGTTATTCTTGGAAGCTTAGCCTAGATCCTACTTACTTCCAATCATTTAAAAGTAACAAATTCCATTAGATATCTTTTTTGGCTCAACTAACTCCAGCAGATTCTGATGACTAAAACTGATCCAAGAGATTTCCTCATAAAGGGAATGAGAATGCGGGTGTTCATCACAATATTGTATGTAGCAGCTGGGAGTAAAACATCGCCTGTTTATCATCACTGGGGGGATGGATTTAGAAAATGAGGTGGATATACACTCAGGAATAGTGTGCATAAATTAGAAGGAAAGAAATAGATGTCTACATGATGATACAGGCAGATTTTAATAACAGCCTTTAATTTTAAATAAGAGAGAATGAATTGTATAGCATAGTGCCACTTAAGGAAATTGAAAAATATGTAAATAAAAAAAAACTACACGATTGACAGTGACACAAACCCTCATTTAATCTATCCCACATTAGAATGAGTTCCTAAGTGAGGGAGAGAAAGCAGGGTAGCGAATGCAGACAATAAGGAATAAATAAACAAGGGGCCTTGCATATAACGTGACCAATGAAATTAGGAGAATGATTTACAAAAATCTTGGTTCCTGAGATGAAAGAAGAAAAGAAGAACCAATGTTATGTATCAGAAGAGAAAACACTTCAAAGTGCTTTTCCACCATACCTACAACACAGCATAAATGTTTTGTGCCGTACACTAATACAGACATTGAGAAAGAAATTAATGCCTATGGGGAAGTATAATAAGATGATGGGAGGACCACATAGTGTTTCATAATGTCTGAAGGCCATGGGGATATTCATCCTGGGGAAGAACAGAATTGGGGGTAAGCAATCATCTTGGTTTGCCTGAAACATTTCCAATTTTAGCACTGAAAGTCCTGTATCCCAGGAAACATCTGAGTCCTGGGCAAACCCAGATGGTTGGTAACCCTAGAGTGACATCACAGCTACCTTCAACTATCTAGGCAAAGATAGGACATAAATTGACTCTGTGAACCTTCAGAGGGAAGACTTTAGGCCACTGGAAAGAGCAAAGTTAGAAGGAAAATTTTGGCTTAAATGTGGAGGACATTGTAACACCCAGCCATGAATTGGTGAGCAGCCTATTTTTGATGATACCATTGATGACTAGCATTCAGTGAGTTCCTGCTAGGTATGTAATCTCATTATATCTTTACTGCATTGAACTTATGAGAAAACAAAGTAACTCTTTCAAGGTCAAACAGTTAGGAGTCAAACATGGGATTGATTGTTCGACTCCAAAGAACCCAGGCTTATTAACTAATATCTTTTAAGATAACCTTAAGCATTCTTACTACTCCAAGATGGCAAAATTTAAGTGCTAGATTGTGTGTTCCAGACTTAACAATGCTTGGAAGTTCAGAGGTGAGGAATTTCAGTGAATGCTGGTCTAGTCAGGAACTAATCATGACTTGATTTTAAAAACACTTGATTCTCCTAAGAAGTCTAGCAGCAGACACAATCCTGAGAGTGTGTCTCTGGCTGGAGCTCTCAATGACACTTGATAAGAAAAGAGCTCTGAAGAGGTTTACGATGTGCTAACTACAATATCCCATGCACAGACCCTCCTATTGCTGAGCCTTAAAAAGCAGGTGTACTGTCTGTGTCTAGAGGCAGGATTGATAACCAGGATCATTGCAACAGGGATTAATAATAGTAATAGCTACATTTTTTTGTACATATACTATGTGCTAAACATGGTGTAAAGTGGTTTACACATGTTCAGAACCTATCACAGGAATATGGCAGTCACTCCATAAATATTTCATGAGCAAATAATCTCATGCCATTTTCTCCAGTACAGCCATACTTGGAGATCCTATGCAACTCTTCATGGTAGGTCCTATGATTATGCCCATTAGATAGATAAGGACACTGAGGTTCAGGAAAGAAATTGGGTTGCTATTGTTATACTTTATTTTTATCTACTATTATAGTAAAGTTAGTAAGTTGGAGAGTCTATGGGTAAACCTACCTTTTAACAGACCTATCAAATCAGGTCACATACATTATTTTGTTGTATAATTGGTTAGGTCCAGTTTTTGCAGTATTTTTGAAATCACTAATCATTATATATTTTTTCTTTTAGGTTTCAATTGTTCTTGCAAGTGGAAGTATTTAAAAAATTTGGTCTTTATTCTTAATTGTACTTCTTTATTTTTTGATAGAGATATTTTAAACTTGATTATATCATGTGTCATGGTTTCCTAAATCTTGTCTAAAGACAACAAGGATTACTCAGGCTCTTATAACAGCAATGATTTCTAGGTCAGCCTCTTGAGATTCTGCCCCAGAATCTGTGACAGCACTGACACGTTGTAATATAATTAGCTGTTTACTACCCAATGATCTTCCCAGAAGAAAGCACAAGGTAAGTGCTCAGCATTTGTCTGTTGAACAGATGAGTGTATTTGTTAGGCTTATCTTATGAATCTTTTCCACATAATTTGCACAATTGTTAAATAGGAAAGGCAAAGAAGAAATGATAGTATTCTCCCACCAGACTAATTTGGATACGTTCATTAATATGTAAGTTTAATCAACTACAGATTTGTCTAAATGGCATTATTTTCCCACTAATGTTTTTCTCTTTTTACATGAACATCATACAATATTTGCCAAATGCTTGAAAGTGTGAGAGTTTTGCAGGATTTATGATTTAAAAAACTATGTATTGAATACATCTCAATGATCACTTCTGTTTTTAAAATGCTCTTAAATTTTTCTAGTAGTCAATTACAAGTAAGTAAGTTCATATTTTCTTAAATTCACTTTTAGTTGCTTTTTGAAAACCTAACATTTTTATCCATCTGTTGTCTTGTGGCATTTTTCTAATCTTTCAACATTTTAAAAATTTCTGATAGTGTTTGTAATATTTCAACTCAGACACATACTTAAGTTGAATTAGTTGAATAGCTTATATCTGCTGGTTAAGCATTCATTCATTCAGTTAGTATCTGCAGTATATCAGGTTTGTGCAATATACCTGGGGTATGGCAATGAGTGAGACCGGGTTCTCACAGATGAGGCAGTGACGACAAAAACTAATAGTTGATTATATTATGATGGAGGTAATGCTTATAAGAGAATAGAGAAGGAGCTCTTTATGTCAGCTTGGCATTAGAGGAAACTTCTGGAAGAGCAGATTCTTGGGCTGTGGCTCAGTGGATGAGTGGAACCTGGTCAGGGAGAGGCATGGGGGAAGGGCATTCTAGGCAGAGCATTTGCCAAGTGTGGAGAAAGGGAGGAACAAGGGGGCAACTGAGGAACAGAATTGGCAGGAATCTTGGCCCTTTCTCTCCGAGACCCAATGTAGGATCTGTCAGGCAGCACGATCACTCAGTGATCATCTGTCTGTCCTCCACATGAACCCTAGTTGTGGGCACTCAAAATATGTTGGCATGGGATGAGGAATTGTATGGAAACAATAGTACTCCAACCAATAAGCTGGTAGATTCTAACAGATTCCTATGGGGCTGATGGGAGAGAATGAGAAATCCTATAAATTGAATTTAAGGAAGCCCATATTCATTTAAGTCTTATTATAAGCACATGCTTTGTATAATCACGCTAGTTAGTGCTATGTGTTCCTTATCCCTCTCATACAGCTGTCTGGAAAGCTAGGATTTATATTTATCCATGGCTGTGATGTCTATAATCAAGACGCTTTGCTTTTGACTCCCACAGAAGTTTCCATTTAAATAAAAATAAAATTGAAATCAAATGCTGCATTTGAAGTTACTCTGCTCTCTTTGCCATTTACTAATCAGTCCTTCTCATTATTTAACCTCAGAAATCAGAGCCTCTGAAACAGATGAGTGTAACTACGTACATGCCATCCATTTGTTTATTGACTCTGCTTATTCCTGAGCTCCCCTGTGAAACTGTCCCACATGACTGTTTAATGGAGTCCAGATAAATAAGTGTTTCTCAAGGTGTGGGTTCCTAACCATGTACATGAGACTCACTGGAAAACTTACTAAAAATGAAAACTCTCCAGACCCCACACAGACATTGTGCATCAGAAGGTCTGGAGTTAATGCCAAGTATCAGCATTTTAAACAATCTCTAATGAATTCCTATGAATAGTCACCTATTAAGTGCATGTGTGCTGAGCACTGACTATGTACTGGTGCAGGGGCTCAAAGTGGAATAGGACACATTTCCTGCTCCCAAGCCACAGTCTGGTGGCTGACCACCGAGCACACTCATTTCACTCAAACTGATTAGAGCAGGGATGGAGCACCACAGCATTAGTGGTTACAGTTTCAATGCTTTGGCATGGTGATGTGTGATGGAATGGAAATTTTTGCTATTAATAAAAATATCAAAGTCCACAAATGATCTTTAGCAAAATGTGTATTAAGTCTGATTCAAGCTTTTCCTATGTTATTTAAAGTATATTTTTATTACAAGACAATTCAAACATACACAGAAGTGGTGTGGATATAATACTAGTACTAATATTATTTTTAATAGTGTAGCATATAATTGCATAATGTGATTTAATATAACAAACTCTATATACCCAGTATATATACATCAGGACTTTGCCTTTCTTACGCTTAACTTCCACCTGTAATGCCACCAAATTATTATTATGTTTTGGTCCAAATTTCAGATCTCAAATAAGTTTACTCATGAATAGTTCAAGATACATCTTTTAAGAATGTGAATATTTTCTTAGCTAACCATAGCATTTCTTTACATCTAAAGAAATTCACTATAATGCCTTGGTATTATTCAAATTTCTCCAGTTATCTTGAGAATGTGTTATTACTGTTGGTTTGTTCAAATCAGGACCTAAATAAGATCCAAACATATTACATTTAATTGTTTTTCTTAAGTCTCTGTAATTTAGAACAGCCTCTTCTCCCTGCCTCCTTTCCCTGATCCTTCCCTTTTTTAGGCTGTTTTCTTGTTGAAGAAACCAGGTCTTATAGAAAGTCTATTACATACAATAGCCAAAATATGGAAGCTACCTACATGTCCATAGGTGGATGAATGGGTAAGATGTGGTACATATATACAATGGAATGTTACACAGCAATAAAACAAAAGAATTCAATCTTGACATTTGCGACAACATAGATGAACTTAGAGTGAAATCAGTAAACTTGTCAGAGAAGTACCTATACTGTGTGGTTTCACTTATATGTGGAATCCAAAAAAGTAAAACAGAAACAGACCAGCAGAAATAGAGACCAAAAGGATGGTTGCCAGAGGGGAGGAGGTTGGAGAATGGGAAAAAGGTGAAGGCAAATACAGTAAAAAATAACGTGATAAGTTTTCATGGTAACAGACAGGTACTGGAATTAGTGGGGTGATCACACCGTAAGGTATAAAAATGTCTAACCACTATATTGTACACCTGAAACTAATATAATTAAATGTAATACTGTGTACCAACTACAGTTAATTTTTTAAAAATGTAAAAAGCCCCACATCCTGAATTTATCTCTTTGCTTCCTTGTGGTGTCATTTAACTGGTTTCTCCACCCTTCCCACTTATAGTAGACTAGAGGTGAGTTCTAATGTCTTGATCCAAGTACAAGGTTTGTTTTCCAAGGATGCTTCATAGTTGGTGCTATGGACTTCACACTGTGTCACCTTAGAAAGCACACGAAGGCTGCTTGTACGGTTGTACCCTGTTGAACAATGCTAATTTGGTCAAGGGTTTCAGATGGTGACAGCCTATCTCCATTCTAAAATTTCCCTCTCAACTTTCATCCAATGGTTTTATCTATGGGTAATCTTTGCTTGAATCAATTATTTCATTAGAAGTTGAAAAGTGGCAATTTTTCTAATTTTGCCTTCCTTTCATATTTATTGGCAGGGATTCTTCTGTCATAGCCCATTGTGCTCATTAACTATGAGAATCTGATTACTCTGAAACATATTTCACTGAGGAAAAGCAAGATAAATGCTCCTTTCCCTTAAATTACTGATTTTCAGTTAAGACTTGGTGCCTAGTTACCAACTGAGCACGTTGAGGTTACTGATTTATTTTCCTATTGAGACTCATTGTGAGTACTTGGGTTTTTATACACAGTGTGTTCTAGTACGTTGCTGCCATATTTTGGTCATGAGTCCTTCTATCATACCCTCAGAAGTCTTTGTTAGCTTCCCTACCTCCTAATAAGAGAAGTCCCTAGAACAGTTCTGCTCCAGATCTTAAGCATCATTTATTTCTCAGAGGAATCTCTCTGTTCCTTTGGCAGGGGAATGGTATTCGTAAGTGACAATTTAGTTGGTAGGGATGCTCACTGCCATGAAGTTGTGATTGCTTCTAGGTCCTGTTAGGGGGCAGTGCTAGAAAATACCTATCTTTAAAAAAATCATAGGTTCAAATGAATCAATTCCAATTCAAATATAGTAATATGAAGTTTTATTTAACTTTATTAACTTTACACTTGTATCTCTTGTTTCATATATACAACATCCTGGTTCCTGACAAAATTAGCATAAGGACTTATTTTCTATATACATAATATATTTCTTTGTGGTTGGAAAAGATGCTTGATAATAATTTCAATCTTAAATTTATTAAGACTTGTTTTCTCATTCTCACTTACTTGCATTCCAATTTCTTAAGTGGGAGTCAAAGGTGTGGAGCTCAGCTGATAAAATGCTGGCTAACATTTGTTGGGCACTTATGATGTAGTAAGAAATATTTAAATGGGCTTATGTTCAAATGCTTAACATTTAATTCTTACACCAAATCTATGAGATCAGGTACTATTATTATTTCTATGTTACCATTGGGGAAACTAAGGAGTCAAAGGCTTAATAAGCTGAACTTTAAACTGGGACAGTTGGGCTGCAGTGACCCTATTTTAACTATAAAAGAAACCCTGCTTCTAGGAAGCCAAGTGCTCTAGGTTATAGTAAAAAAAAAAAAAGAGCTTGGGAAATCTACTACCCAAGCGTCTCAAGTTCACATATAACACTTGTTTCTCCTCTACTTTTCTCCTTCAGTGACTCAGTTTCTCATTTGTTGACTAACTCTAGCCTGTTTTGTTCCCTATGTTACACCATTGAGTGTAGCAGGCATTTAACAGATACTTTCCGGTCTGCCTATGGTCATTCAGTCAGCAAACCGTAACTCTGAAGCACAATCTGACTCATGTAGTATAAACAGGAAAAAAATCTATTTTGGTTGTAAATTTTTAGAAAACAGGTATTCCTGTTCGACTATTAGCTTTTTTTTTTTTTTTTTTTTTGAAACAAGCATGTATTCTAGCACAAAAAAAATATTCTTGTGCCCTCCCAATCCCCTTCAGCCTCAGTAAATCTTAGAATTAAGGCTGGGTGGTATAGTGGGAAGTGCATGAAAGACTTGTGTTCTCTACAGTTTGGCTTTCACAGAAAAGAAACTGATGGAGCCCCTGAGGGGTGCATTGGGCCTGGAGGATTCTGGACCCAAGCTGCAGAGGGAGAGTACTTATTCAGGACAGCTTCAGGCAACATAGCTGAAGTCGTAATGGGACTTTCCAAAGTGACCAAAATCTTAGCCAAGAAAGAAGAGTGAGCCATCTTGTCCAGGGAAAGACATCAAGGACAGCAAGGAGAACATAACAGGCAAAGTCAGCAGAGGTTCAATAGTGGGATAGAATCAGGAGTGAGTGACAGACAAAGAGAACAGTTCAGAACAAGGTGGTGGATGGAGGAAGGAAGTGTGATGAAGTCCCATTTATGTGGTGCTTAGTGAGCATTTCCAAGGAGGCTGTGGCAGTTTAAAGCCTTGCTACACAAAACATGGTCCACAGATGACATCTCTGTCTCAGCTCAGACCTACTGAATCAGAATCTCCTTTAAAACGAGATTACTAGGTCGGCTAAGGAACACAGAATTTGAGGAGATCAGATCTAAGACACTTTACTGATGGCAGCTATGTGATTTAAGGAAGTGCTTTTCCCTCTCAAGCCACAAGTTCCTCATTCCTAAAATGAACAGGTCATATTTATGATTTCAAAGTATCTTTAAAAAATTGGCATTTGACTCCTGGGCTGTGCTATTGATGTTATCTCCTCTCTTGTACTTGGGTAGAGCATGGCATAAAGGGGCTCAATGTTCTGGTGCCACTGTGGCAGGGACAGAGCTCCCTAAGCTGTCTGGGGTCACAGTGCCCCGGCATTCCTGACCCACATGGTCCACAGGCCAAGCTGGACCACACAGAGGTACCTCTCCGCTGAGATAGGAGAAATGCTTCCTGATTGGCTGGCTCTTCAGGGGTCAAGTGATACAATCCAGAGGTTTGAGGAGTTAGCTTCCCATGGGGCAAACCTTGACCAACAGAACAAGGAGACCATGGCAAGCAAGGCAGATACATGTCTCTCTTTTTTGTCTTCTGTGGAGTGCTGAGTTGCAGAATTTGCTGGAAATTTTTCTGGAAAGTCCTACTGACTGAAGCAATGAACATGCCTTTGCAGTGTGAGCATCTTTTGGCAGCTTATCCTGAAGAGTAGCCTCAGAACAATATATGCACCACTTTAGTTGTCTTATCTCTTTCTCTGCCTTCTACTTTCCTTCTCCACATTCACCTCACTTGGCTTACACTTCCAACATGAAGAACTAGCATTTTAATCCTTGCCTCAGACTGCTTTCTAGTAGATGAAGACAAAATTATTCCAGTAAATGTCAAAAACCTTATGTTGTTTAATAGGGGAAGGTACTGTTATCCCATTTTATAGAATGTGGACAAATGATGTGTGCATGTGTGTGAGTTGTCCCAAGGCCACACAATTCAGAAGTGTCAGAGCTGGACCTTTATCCTAAGTCCATTGGCTGCAAGTCCATGTACTTCTTTACTTGGATAAAGAACTGAGGTTTATGGAACCTCACTTAACATATCAGTTCTCCCACTCAATTCTTCCAATCACTCTGGGTGGTGGGGATTATTGACCTCAAATTACAGATGAAGAAACCGAGGCTCAGAAAGTTATTGGATTTTCCCAAGATATCACAGCAAGTAAGCGCTCAGTCTGTGTTCTGCTTCATTTCATAGCAATGAACCAATAATTCCTGATGCATCTGTGCCAGTGTATGGACTCTGCCTCCACATCATTGCGATGCCCAAGGCTGATTAACAAATCTGAAAGTCACTGTGACAGCAGTTATTCTGTATAAAAACCTTAGAGAAAAAGACTGAAAGTAATTTTTAAACAAATCTCTTTTGTGGTAATCACTCTCATTTCACCAAAATGTGTCCTATAAGGTCCTTTACAGCAACACAGACTCAAATAGTGTCACCCTCTCATCCCCATGCTTAAAAACATGAATAACTAGAATCCTCAAAATATAATCACCCAGATCCATGGGATGAATTTTGATGTGGTGACTTTAGATCAACACCAATCTATTCACAAAGCCTTCCTTACTCATCCCAGTCTCTGATCCCCTCTGTGGATGGTGTAGAATTATTCAAACAGTCATGGTTTTTCTCTTCATCTTTTCTTGATGGCCTATCATTTGTGGGGTAAAATACAGGGAGGAAAATCCCCATCCTAGCTGGAGTGCTTTGAAAAGCTGGAGGTTCTAAAATCTGGCCTGGGTTGGAAGAAAACACAAGAGGAACATGACCTTGAAACGGATTCAGAATTTTTCATCAGGGCAAAGCCTTCGACCATGATGGATATGTGGAATAATTCCTCTCAGCCAACAGCTACAGGATGAAACTGAAGCCACAGTAGGTTGCAGGAGGCCAGGCTGGTAGTTTCCTCAGTGGCCGGGCCACAAAACTCCCCTTTTACTTGGAGTCAAACAAACTGTTTCATGTACAAGTTGATGGGGAACGGTGTGTTTGCCTTTTTATTTGAGCTTTCCGCAGCCCCTGTACCAAGGCCTCACTGCCTGGAGGTTGCACCAGCCCCATTTACTTTTCCTGCCTCCAGTACTCAAATCTGAATGGTGTCATAAAATTCATTAACTTTCTTTCAGGACAAAATACAAATGCTTGAGTATCTATCTCATAAAAAGCCTTTCATTCACCGACTCCTGCCTCTTTCCAGTCTCCTCTTTTATTTATTTACTTTTATTTTTTAATTCTCACCTGAGGATATGTTTATTGATTTTAGAGAGAGAGGAAGGAAAAGCGAGAGAGAGGGAAAGAGACAGAAACATTGATGTTAGAGACAAACATTGATCTGTTGAATCCCCTGTGCGCCCCAACTGGTGATTGAACCTGCAGTCTTTTGGTATACAGAATGATGCTCCAACCAAATGAGTCATGTGACCAGGGTTTTCCTTCCATTTTATATTCTAGCAACATGCCACTTGTACAGTTAGGAGAAGTTACGCAGCAACAACAAACCAAATCTCTGACTTACAGAAGCATGACTTATGTCTTGATCAGGCTGCATGTTTACTAAGTGTTGGCTGGGCCTCTGCTGTGTTTCTCACTCACTGGCCAAGGGTCTGAAGTCTCTACCATGTAGCTACCAGACACCTGTGGCTACTGAGCACTTGAAGGGGCCTAGTCCAAACTGAGATGTTCTGTGAGTATAAAATACACACTTATAACACACCTCAAAGGCTTACTACAAAAAAAGAATATGAAATAACATTAATATTTTTATAACAATTACATGATAAAATACTATTTTAAATATATTTGGTTAAATATTTACTATATTATTAAAATTAATTTTATTTGTTTTTCCCATTTCAAATTTAATATGTGGTTTTACTTTTTAAAAAATATGGCTACAAGAAAATTTAAAATTACATAGGTAATTGGCAGAAAGAATAGCAGTCATTTCTACTCACATTTCATTGGCCAAAGCCAGTCACAGGCCCTGCCAATTTTCAAAGAGCAGGACAGTGCTACCCTACCATGTATTTGAATGGAGAGGAAGAGAGAATAGGCATGAACATCCTTAATGACTACATGGAGCTCTTAGTGGCTTTCTGAACAGGACACAGATGACTTTGACAGGCTGTTCTTTTTGGCTCAAAATTCCTTAGCCAACTCCTATTTTATCACATGGAGAGTGGCTCAAATGAAACTTGTACTGGGTAGTCTTCCTGGACACCCACCCCCCTCCACCAACCAACACACATACATAGTGTAGGGTTGATCACACTATTCTCTTGGCCTATTTGACCTTGAGTGCATTTTATCTAATTCTTCAATGACATGTTTTCTTTTTGCATCTGTTGCCATGACAAAACTGGTTCTTTAGAACGTGTTCCCTGTCTCACTCATTGCTGTACCCCTAGTGCCTCATACATGGCCTGCCTGCTACAGGGTCAACACTCAGTAAATGTTTAATGACCAAATGAATGCTGAAATGGGATGGGGAGATGTAAAAGTACCATTTCCATGCTACTTTTACATCTCCCCATCCCATGTGAGCCTTGTGGTATTCATGAGGGGGAGACTGTACTGTGTTTATTATTTCCAGTTTACAGACAAGAAAACTGAGGTTCAGAGTAGTGCAGAGATTAGGCTAAGTTACACAAAAATAAATTGTAAAACCAGAAACAGAACACAGGCCTCATGATTCTTGACACAGTGCTCTTTCCACAAATTGCCCCTTTATTCACCAGGTTATTCTTAAAATGGCACATTTGGACCTGCTTAATGTAACTAACACCAGTGACAATTTTTTCTATGCATTTAGCATTTCACATCCAGTGTTTCTCTCCATTCATCCATATAACCCTACATTTTTGTACTTCACACATATTTATTGAGTACCTGCTATGCACCAGGTACTGTTTTCAGGAACAAAGGTTCTTGAATCAGACTGCATCAAGCAGCTCTGCCACTTATTAGCTGTATGATCTTGGGTGAGCTTAACCATTGTTTGCCTCAATTTCTCATCAGCAAAATGGGAATTCCAATGACCTTTTCTTCATAGGGTTGTGTTGAGGATTTTCTATTTTCTTTGCTGCTATAATATATAACACAGATTTAGTACCTTAGAAACATCACCATTTATTATTATTTCAAAGTTCTACAGGTCAGAAGTCTGGGCACAGTGTGGCTCAGCTGGTTCTGCTCCAGGCTTCACAAGGCTGAAATCAAGGTGTCAGTAATGATGTGTTCCTTTCTGGAGGCTCTGGAAGATGAGTCTTCTTGAAGCGTTCCAAGTTGCTGACAGAATTCAGTTCTTTGTGGTCGTAGGACTGAGGTTTCTGCTTCCTTTCTGACTACTGGCCAGAAGTAGCTCTCAGCTTCTGGGGGCCACTTGCATT
The DNA here is from genome assembly GCA_028533065.1 of Trachops cirrhosus. Classification (NCBI taxonomy): domain Eukaryota; kingdom Metazoa; phylum Chordata; class Mammalia; order Chiroptera; family Phyllostomidae; genus Trachops; species Trachops cirrhosus. The sequence goes on along the minus strand of CM052542.1, from coordinate 35,609,158 downwards.
CCTTGGGTCATGCCCCCAGCTACATGTTTACTTCTTCTCACTTCAAAACTTTACCTCCTGCCTCATTTTTTTAAAGGCCTAAAGGAAAGGTGTTTGGGAGGCTATGAAGCCCTGTGTAACCCACGACTTAGTTACATTTTCTGTCTTAATGCCATCCCTGGAAATTCAATCAGGCTAAAGACTCTGTGCTTCTATTCAGGGAAATGGTTTCAGGAGATCTGAGTCATGAAGAAGGCAGGAACAACATTGTGTCAATAGCTACTGATTGACCTAAAAATATATTGCAGCATTTTCTTCTGGTAATAGAAATACATATGGTCACAAACATTGCTAGTGGTCATTGGTTATTATCACTAGTATCACTTGTTGCAAAGTTATTAACCTCTGAAATCTCAGTTGACCGTAAACTACCCCAGAGAGGTGAGTGGGACACTGACTGCATCTTGGTTAAGGTCACAGGTATTGAAGTCACCAGATTCTGGTTGATTTCTGGCTCTGTCACTCACTACAGGTCCTCAGATAGCTCAGTTTACCCCTCTGATCCTCAGTTTCCTCATCCCTAAATACAGATAATGACATCTAACTAGCAGGGCTATTTGGGGATTACATGCCATATGCAAGAACAGTGATTGTTAATGCTGTGTCTGATTCAGAGATGTTGCACTCTTCCCCTTTTCCAGGAGGGCAAGGACACAGAGCAAAACAGTGGAAGAACAGACTATCTGTGATATTCCAGATGCTTCAACCCATGCCTTCACTAACTGAAAACCCAAATCTTCTTCTCCAGACCTGTCCCATTCATCATCATCACCACTTCTTCCCAACCATCAATCCAATGGAGACTTTTTTGGAACTGTAACCATGAAGTAGATCACATGAGGCAGACCCATCTCCTGGCATCTGTCTCCTCTGACATGGCCCAGTCTAGATCTGCATACTTGACCTAGGTAATTACCTTTCTCAACCACTTAGCCATACATCATCACTACAGCAACATGTCTAAAAATAATATACCTTTAAAGGTTTTAACCAGCACCCAAGACTGAATACCTGCCAGACCCACAGTGGAAAAGGAGGCTCTCCATCTCTCCCACCTACCTTCACCTCCTAGCACTGGAGGAGGGATATGGTCTTCCCAAAGGATCTTTGATATGTAAAAGGTCCATTCATCTCTATGGATGGTCTGGGTTCTCTTCTGGACTCAAAAGGAAGCATCAGAAGGTCAGTGGATTGTATCATCAGAGTGCCCTACAGATTCAAACTGGGTTATGTCCTCATTGCCATTGCTTCAGCGACACTGTTATGATGAAATTCATATGTTGAAGCCCTAACCCCCAGGACCTCAGAATGTGACTGTTTTTGTAGATAGGGCTTTTAAGGGTGTAATTAGGTAAAATGAGGTCATCGGGGTGGGCCTTGATCAAATATGACTGGTTTCCTTACACAAAGAGGAGATTAGACATAGACACAGGCAGAAGAAAGACTATGTGAAGACACAGGGAGAAGAAGGCCACCTACAAACCAAGGAGAGAAGCCTCGGAAAAACAACACTGCCAACACCTTGATCTCAGACTTTCAGCCTCCAGATCTGTGAGAAAGGCAATTTCTGTTGTATAAGCCACCCAATCTATGGTACTTCCTTATGCAGCCCAAGCAAAATAATCAAGACACAATTGCAAATATTGTTCACTATATTACAAAGTACCTCCTGTGTGAAGCCTGTGGAAGAAATTCTTTTAGACAGTCTGACCTGGGAAAGTAATTATGGATTGGTTTTCCTTTTTGCTTTGGCTGCCAGGAAACTGGCCGTCAAACTTGAAACTATACCAAGCAGTCATGTGAGGCTTTATGGTCTGGATTTTTGTGTTTTTTTCCCATATTAATCAATGATTGTTATGTATATTTCCTCTCCTTTTTATTCTTTATGCACACTTCCCTAGCCATTGGAAAGAACTGAAATTAAAAATAAAGTGACAGAGCTGCAGAAGTTGGTGCTTCAGGCAATTATCATAATAGTGATAATAAATAACATTTTTAAAATAATTGCTCTGTGTGAGGGTGTTCTAAGTCCTTTACATACATATATTATCTCATTTAACTCTCACACAAACCTTATGTAGTAGGGGCTATTATTGTCCCCTTTTTACAGTTGATTAAGCAGGCACAAGAACATGAATTATTTGCCCAATTAATGCAGAAAGTGACCATGCCAAGCTGTGAAGGTGGACAGTCTAACCCAAAGACTGAACCATTAGGCATTAGGCATTGGGTTAAAGGCAGTGGGCATAACCGATTCCAGCTTTGGGCAGATCATCTTCGTTTATAAGGGAAAAGAGACATGGTGTAGGTGTAAAGTTGCTAAGGCCTGGTTTACCCATAGGAGCAACTAGAGAAACTGATGGATCTGAGTGCAGCAGAGGGCTCTTGAAGGCTCCCGGAGACTCCACAGTTTCACTGTCTCTGGATGAGGTCATTCATGAGCAGAGCCAGGGAAGTTATTGTAGCTCTGAGTGCTTCGTCATACACAGCCCACTCTCCCCTACAACTTTAAACTTCGGCCAGGCCAATGTTTTGCAGTTCCACAGCACTGCCAACATAGACACCCTCTCTTCCCTGGGTGTGAATACCCTGCTCCACATTTACCCCCAGGCTTTGCCCGGTTGGTGAGTCCGTTTTTCAGGAAACAGCTCAGAAATTCCTGCCTCCAGGAGTGCTTTCTTGGGTTAGGTCCCCTCTGTCGCAGTCCCCCAAACTGCAACTTGCTGAGCACACTCTTAAAGTGACCTGCCTTTTAGTCTGTCTTCTCTGCTAGGCCCTGAAGTCCTTGAGGACAGGGACTGTGTTTTATTCATTATTTATGTACTATACTCAGGTTTGGCCTAATGCAGGGAATTAATAAGGGTGTGTTGAGTGAACAATTTTATGAAGGGGAGACTGGAGTCCTTAGGTTTTGTTTGCACTTGTGGAGTCTTCCTCCATGAGGATTTATCAAGCAGAGTGATTCATCCCTCTGCACATCTCCTCTGATACATTATTGTGCAGTGTTATAATACTGTGTGTGGTCTCACACAGGCCTCCTTATAGAATAACGCAGGTATAAACAAACGAGCAAGCAAATAAACACATGTAGCTTAAATTTGCATAATGCTTTGTGGTTAATGAAATAATTTCATATAGATTATCTCAGTAGTTTTAGCATCCTCATTTTATAGATGAGGAAAGAGAGAGTGACTTTGCTCAGGGTTACTCAGCCTGTAAGGTGGTTTTGGTGGGCTCCAGTTCAGAACAGGGGCTTTGGATCAGAAAGTCCTGGACATAAAGCCCATCTTAATTGCTTGTGAATTGCATTGAAATTCTATTTTCTCATTTCTAAAATGGCAATAATAACAGAAGCTAGAGTAGTTTGTGCAGATCAAGAGAGTTATGTTCAGTGAATAAATTAATATACAGCCTCACTCTTTAGAAAGTTTTACAACAAACTTGAGGTTGTAAGAAAGCATTGGAGTTCCTTGTAGATTCCTGATCACACTCAATCTTTCCCCTAAAGTTCTGCTCATTTACTTCTCCCTAGATCTTGAAGTTGTTAAGATCCTTAGCTCTCGCCACGTGGACTTTATTTCATGATTCTTGGCCTAGCTTTGAACTCTCACTCTTCCCCAGCTCTCTCTTCAAGACTTGTTCTCTTGCTGAGTTGGAACTTATTTCTCCTCTTGCACAACTTCTCTGATTCCACAGCTGTGACGCCCCACCTGGCAGAGAACTCTGCTTTGGAGACAAAGCTGGCTTGGGGGGCCTCAGCCAGGAACACAGAGACCTCACTGCCTTGGCCTGGAGGAGAACACCTTCCTCCGATTCTAAGCAATGCACAAGAGAGGACCTGCACTATTCCAAAGCCAACATTTTTGAGGCATTGGACAATTTGATGGTGGAGTTCATTCCCTTCTCCCATCTGGCTGGGCTCATTGTGATCTGTCAAGTGGCCTTGGGGCCAGAAGGACTGCCAGATTGGGTAATTTTCTCAGAAAAGTGCTATAAAGATGAGGGTTTCAGATGTGCTTTCAGCATGAATCATAAGTCACAGGCACCAGAGCTAATGTGAGGCACATGTCCACCGAAGGCAGTGAGGCAAAGTGAGGCTGGGGTTAGGTGTGACATCCTTGGGGCTGTCACATATCCAAGGAGAATTTGGCACCTGTGAATTTTTAGTGCTTGTTTTAGATGTTTCCACCAACATTTTAGATTGAACTCACATTAATTTTTATTCAACAAAGAATTGTTAAGACTTGAAACAGATAGGTATGGTCCAAGTGCAGTTGGGAAGACAGACATGTCAAGTGACAGTTACAAGATAGTGTGAAAAGGACTGTGGTGAGGAAAAGGACAAGGTGCTATAGATGCTGCATAAATGGATCTTGGTCCAAACTTGGTAGTGACAGTGAATACAGGGGAACAGGTATCAGGGAAACCTTGACAGAGGCCTTTATTATGTAGCCAAGATCTAAGGAATGCATAGAAATTAGCTAGTTTAAGAGGGGAGTTTAACAATAACCCAGGAGGAGGAGGAAATATGTGCTAAGCCCTGGACATGAAAGAGTGTGACTTGTTTGAGGAATGAAAATAGTTTCTTAGGGAAACTGGAAAGCAGGTTAAAACGGAATGAGGGCAAGTAAGAGATAAAGGTTCTCACTCCCTACTTTCTCCCTCTTCCCTGTACCCCAACTCATGTCCAGGCAAGGTTTGCATGAGTAAAATGTTCTCAAGAATATATGTGTATAGTGAGAAATTCCCTACAGTCATAGATTCATAAATTCCTAAAGTTCTGATGAGACTTTAAAAGCCATCCATTCAAACCCATATTGCTTGGTTCTGATGCTCATTCATCTGATGCTCTGTGTATCCCAGTGGTCTGAACCTTCATTCATTCATTCATTCATTCATTTCTCACTCACAAAACAACTCAGTCTGACCTACTTGCTTCTTTATTAATCAGGGCAGTGGTCTTTATCCCTGGATACATATTAGAATCTCCTGGAGGAGATACAAACCCAGGCTGTATCTCAGATCAATTAAATAAAAATCATTGAGGGTGGGACCCTGGTTCCCAGGTGATTCTGTTGTGCAGCCACAGTTGAGACTGATCATCCCAGGAAGAGTTCTCAAGGCCTTTGCTCTCTGGCCTGGGAGAGATGATTTATATCAGGAAAACTAGAAAGGGAAAATGCACTGTTATATGGATGAATAGATACAGTATGTTACTAGATACCTAGAAAGAGTTGTTTATACTTAGAATTATTATATAATTTGTCCTTCAGTTTGGGACATTTTTAACTGGATATAACACTGGACAATGGGTGCAGACTAGGATAGCCACAGGCAAACCCACACAAATAGTAGCCCTAGCTACACTCTGTCACCAACTCTACCTCATTTTCTCTAGAAGCTCCCCCTAATCAGGCTTCATCATATTATTCATAAAGCCTTTTCTTGCCCAGATTACCAATTTCTACATTGTTAAAACTGATGGTCAATTGTCTGTCCACATTTTATTTGAGCCAACATTTGACATGGTTGATTTTCTCTTCACTTTGCCATATATCACACTTCCCTGGTTTTTCTCCCAACTCACTCACTACTTCTTCTTAGTACTGGTTTCTCATAAACTCTCAGACCTCTTAATATGAGTGTACTTGGATTGGGCCCCAGGCCTTCTTCTCTTCTTTGTTTTTGTCTACCTCCCTTGGTGTGGTCATCTAGTCTCATGGGTTGAAATGTTATTATGCTGACATGTCCCAAATTTATACTTCTAGCTCTGACTTCTTTAGTGAATGACAGACTCTCCTTTCTACCTTTCAACTTGACATCTCATCTGGATGATAAAAGTATCATCCTCCATTTCACCACAATTGGACTCTCCCAACCCCCTAATTTTTGCACAAGATCTTTTTCTCTCATGGTTTATCACAATGAGATATCATGTCATGACCATTAGGATGGTTAGTATAAAAAAAAAAACAGGAAACCTGTGTTGGTGAGGATGTGGAGAAAAGGGAACCCTTGTACATTGTTAATGGGAATGAAAATTGGCACAGCTTCTATGGAAAACAATATGGCGGTTCCTCAAAAAATGACAAATAGAACTACTGTGTGGTCTAGCAATCCATCTTCTGGGTATACACTCAAAAGAGGTGCAATCAGGTTCTTGAGATATCTAAATTCCCATGTTCATTAAAGCATTCATAATAGCCAAGATATAAAACAACCTGAGTGTCCATCTACAGATGAAAGGATGAAGAAGATGTAAGACATCTCTATCTCTATCTCTAGCTCTAGCTCTATCTCTACGTAAAATGAAATATTATTTAACCGTGAGAAAGATGAAATACTGCCACTTGTGACAATATGGATGGACCTAGTAGCATTATCCTAAGTGGTTGCCAGGTGTTTGGGGTGGGGAAAAAGAAGATTTTGGCCCAAGGATACAAAGTTCCAGTATAGGAGACCATTCTGTGTGGTGTGGGAAATATAGCCCAGCTCCCACTCAGAAAGGCCAGTGGAAAGCAAGGTCCAGCACACAGGACCCATGCCCACGGATAAGTTCTCCTGTGGGGAATCAGGCCTGCATTGTACCTAGGCCGCTTTGAGACTTGCTTTTTGCTAAAACTTCCTCACCCTGAATTGAGGCAGTGAACATTTACTGCATATCTTTAAAGTAACTTCCTAAAATTTATGCTAAACCTCCCAAGGATGAATGTAACCAGTTCAACCACTTTTCCTTTTACATTTGCAAATACCCTTCTTTTTTTATGTAATTAGCAACATCCTCCTTTGTTTTCTGTAAAAAGTAACCGCCTAAAGCAAACCTATGCATAGTAAATGAGGACCATCCTCAATGTAATGTGCCCAGATAAGCAATAAAAGTCTGTCCAGGCAAGGGACGGGGCTGGCCCTCTCTTTCACTGAGAGAGTGGCCATGTCATCCCTTTTACTCCACAGGATTTCTGTAGTCCTGCGAATCTGTCTCGTCTCATCCATAACACCATGGAGACTACAGGCCTCTGTCCACATCATTCCAGTTATAAAATGACTAAGTTCTGGGGATCCAAAGTACATCATGTTGACTATAGCTAACAGCTGTGTTATGTATTTGACACTTGCTCAGAGAGTAGATCTTGTGTTCACACACACACACACACACAAGGTAAATATGTGGAGTAACGGAGATGCTAAGTAATCCTATTATGGTAATCATTTCTCAATAGATAATGTGCTTCAAATCATCATGTTGTACATCTTAAACTTATGCAATGTTGTATGTCAAATACATCTCAGTATCTTTGTAAAAAAACCCAACAACTCCTTTCTATATTGTTTCTCAGACCCCTGAAACATACTGCTTTTACTGTCTTTTTTTTCTTACACCCACATTTAATTGGTCAACATGTGCTTTCAAAATATACCCCAAATTTGTCCACCTCTTATCTCAGAATAGCCACCACCCTGTCCTAAAAGACCATTGTTTCTTGGCTAGGAGAGTACACCACTGCCTCTCTGTCTGCTCTGTGCTTGCTTCCCTACTGTATCTCTATAATACCACAACCAAACTTGTACCTTTAAAACACATGCCAATTGATCTCATTTTGCTGTTCAAAACATTCCAGTGGCTTCCAACCTCACACACACAGAAGGGCTAAGTCCTTTTAATGACCTTTCATACTCTCCATACTCACTCTGTCTCCTACTTCATGTGTTACCACTGTCCCCCTCACTTACACTGCTCTACACACACTAGTTTCAGACTTGATCCTAAAACACGCTGTTCTGGGGCAGGTGATCACTGTCTCTATGTTGACATTGCTGCAAACTCTTGTTGGCATTACCACATGTTCCCTCAGCCTGGAGCGCCTTGTAACTTGGTATCTGCCTACTCACTCTCTTCTTTCCTTTGAATCTTTGTTCCCAAATCACCTCTTAATAGAGGACCTATAGAAACCCTCCTTGAAATATCACCTTATCCTCCAGCATACAACATATTCTCTATCTCCCTTTGTGCTTTGTATTTCTCCATGGTATTTTTCATCACTCCATGTACTTCATATTATAGTTATTTATTTTTGTCTCTTTCTCACTTAAATATAAGCACCATGAGGACAAAGATTTGTTTCTGTACCCTCAGTGCCTAGAAAATTGTCTGAAATATGACAGGTGTTCAGTAAATATTTGATGAATAAATAAATTATCAGAGTTGAAGGGAGGAAGACTGCAGCCTGGTTTTCAAGAGGACAATATCTTAATGAGGAGTGAAGTGAGGAGTGATAGAAATGGATCTCCTGTGTGCATGTATCAGGACATTTAGGGCAGCTGACTTTTCTTAAATGCTTACCTTATGTTGGGCATAGTTTCAGAGCTGCTTCTTACTCATAGGAGCTTACAAGCTACTGGGAAATATATAGATATAAACTATGATGCTAGGCAGAGTGACTTATGTACACAAAAAGGAAATCTAAGCATGTGGAGAAGAACCAGAAAGTAAGGCAAGATTCCTTCCAAGGAGAAAAGGTGTCTTACCATGGATGCTTCCACAGAGAAGATGGTATTTGACCTACATTTGAATCAGATGAGAACTTCACCAGAGGGAGTATGGAGGAAAGCATGTAGCATGGAAGAAGAAGAGACCAGGATGTGTCTGGTTGATAGAGAAGAGACCTTTGTGACTGTATCATAGATAAAAGTGCAGATTTAATGAGATACAAATACAGACAGATGGTTGGAAACAAGATCATTTGGGGGAAAAAATAGTGTTAGGCTGGAGAATTTGGCTACTTTTCAGTAGGAAGCCCAATGCATTTTGGAGACATTAAGTGATGTGATATAACAGACTTTGTATCATGTTCCTCTATGAAAAAGTTGCATTTGGTTTTTGAATAAAGAGTAAGAGCTGTCTAGATGAAGAGAGGAGAGTTAAACTTCTATGCAGAAGGGATGCATGTACAAAGGTACTGCAGTGGAAAGAATTTTGTCAGCCTCCCTTGCCAGAATGTGAGCACTGCATCTATAGTACCCAGCAGAGTATCCGGGGAATAAGAAGTGCTTAGTAAATATTAACTTAGTGAATGAGTAAAGGCAAGAGCCAAGTGGAAATAAGATTGGCTATTTAACAGACACTCCAGAATCTAAGTCCAATGTAGCTTCATTCCAGCGTGGCTTGTATATAACTGGATTACTACTGATCTAGGCAATAACAGTGGTCACTCTTATTCTTTCTCTTTCTTCTTTTTCTGAGAATAGAAAACACTTTTACTACTCTGTGTTACATGCATGTTATAATATTATATGTGTGCATACATGGCTAATACCGGTAATTCCTAGGTTACAATGCCCTTGTGATTTTCTTTTTTTTTTCACATTTTTTTTTTATTGTTGTTCAGGTACAGTTGTCTCCATTTCCTCCCATCACCCTCCCTCACCCCAGCCATCCCCAATTCCCCCTGTTGACTTATTCTTGAGCACAATCTGGGAATAAAGTGAAAAATTCTTGTATGTGTGTGTGTCAGTGTGTATGACAGAATTGTAGAGGTACTTGGTTTATTTTAGATATGGCCTTTTTGCTCCTGAGGAGTAACAGAAAACCCACATGAATCTTAGTTTTCTTCAGAGAGCTGTAAAGATTTTACATAGGAATTTTCATTAAAGTCTTTGCTTTTTCTCCACGACCCAAGTGACTACCTGGTAATTACTTCACCAGCAGAATGACTCCTACAGTCAACAGTCTGCTTTGTTCTTTCATAGATTGTGCTTTCATTGGATCCAAGGAATCTTTTCTTGATCTCAAGGTCACAAACATTGTTTCTTATGCTTTCTTCTAGAAATTTTATAGTTTTAGATGTTTTCTTTTGAGAATTGGAATTTTTTATTTATTTTTTAAAGGTTATATTTATTTATTTTTAGAGAGAGGGGAAGGGAGGGAGAGAGAGGGGGGAGGGGAGAAACATTGATCTGCCAGAGAAACATCAGTTAGCTACCTCTTACATGCCCCCAACTGGGGACATGGCCCACAACCCTGGCATGTTCCCTGAGTGGGAATCAAACCAGCAACCTTACACTTTGTGGTACAATGCCTGTCCCACTGATCCACATCACTCAAAGTTGAATCTTTTTTTAAGAAATTATATATATATGCTATTGCAGTTGTCCCAATTCTTTCCCATTTACCTCCCTCCACCCAGCCCCACCCCCACTCCCTCAGGTGATCCCCACACCACTGTCCATGTCCCTGGACCACGCATATGTGTTCTTTGTCTACTCTATTCCCTATGCTGTACTTTACATCCCCATGACTATTCTGTAACTACCAATTTATACTTCTTAATCCCTTACCTTTTTTACCCATCTTCCTGACCTCCATCCCATCTGGCAACCATTAAAACACTCTTCATATCTATGATTCTGTTTCTGTTCTGCCTGTTTGTTTATTTTGTTTTTTAGATTCAATTGTTGGTAGATATGTATTTATTGTCATTTTATTGTTTATATTATTAACCTTTTTCTTCTTCTTAAGGAAGACCTTTTAACATTTCATATAATGCTGGGTTGGTGGTGATGAACTCCTTTAGCTTTTTCTTGTCTGGGAATCTTTTTATCTCTTCAATTCTAAATAATAACTTCGCTGGGTAGAGTAATCTTGGTTGTAGGTCCTTGGTTTTTGTGACTTTGAATATTTCTTGCCAATCTCTTCTAGCCTCCAAAGTTTCTTTTGAGAAATCTTCTGACAGTTTTATGGGAGCTCCCTTATATGTAACTAACTGTTTTCTCTTGCTGCCTTTAAGATTCCCTCTTTGTATTTAAACTTTGGCATTTTAATTAAGATGTGTCTTGGTGTGGGCCTCTTTGGGCTCATGTGTTTGGGACTCTGCACTTTCTGGACTTGTATGTCTATTTCCAGCACCCTCATGTTGTGAATATTGGTACTCTTGAAGTTGTCCCAAAGGCTCCTGAACTATTCTCATTTTTTTTGGATTCTTTCTTCTTCTTGCTCTTCTGATTGGCTGTTTTTATTTTCTTATATCCCAAATTGCTGATGTGAGTCTCAGGTTTATACACTCTACTGTTGATTCCCTGTAACTTTTTCTTATTTCAATTAGCATATCCTCTGTTTCTGGCTGGATGTTTTTTATGCTGTTGAGGTCCTCACTAAGTTTCTTGAATATCCTTATAACCAGTGTTTTAAACTTTGCATCTAGTAGTTTGCTTGTCTCCATTTTGTTTAGTTCTTTTTCTGGAGTTTTGTACTGTTCTTTCATTTGGTCATGTTTCTTTGTCTCCTCATTTTGTCAGCCTCCCTGTGTTTGTTTCTATGTACAGCAGAGCTTCTATGTCTCCCAGGCTTGGTAGAGTGGTCTACTGTAGTATGTGTCCTGTAGAGTCCAGTGGTACAGCTTCCCCTACTACCCAAGCTGTGTATTCAAGGTGTGGCCAACAAGGTACACACGTGAGCTGCATACACCCTCCTGTTGTAGTTGAGCCTGGATTGCTGTTGGCATGTCCAAGGTCAGCCACCACCTATGCTCTGTCTAGGGTCACACAGTCTAAGCTGCAAAGGAATCTGAAGATTGCTGTTGCTTGTGCTGGGCTTGGAGGTACCCAAGTGAGGCCACGCTGTGAACCAAGGCTAGCTGCTGCTAATGCTGGGCCTGGGGCAACCTAGTGAGAGGTATGGGGCTTGCTGAAGTCAAACGCTGCTTCTTCTGAGAGAATTTAGATAAATCTGAAGCATGTGCCAAGACAAGCCATTCATATGAAAAAGCCACTGGAAACAGCTTGGGTGGGCCTGGAAATTGTGTGGGGCAGGGCCTCAAGGAATCACCAGGGTGGGGCAAATAGTGTAGACCAGGTTGATGGAGTCTCAGAAATGGTGTCTGCCTGCCAGTCCTGTGGTTCTGTAGGGGGAGAAACAATGGCCTCTGCCAGCACATCTGTCTGGGAGAAAGTTGCCCCCCAGCTCTCACCTTGATGCCAGACAATTCAGTTCCTCCCTGTATGCCTTGGATGCCTTTCAGTCTACTGCTTGCATGCTGGAGATCAGAGGGAGTGAGTCCAAGTAAGTTTGTGCATTGGCCCTTTAATAGGCACTGCCTGGAACTCCAGAAGTTTCTGTCCTCCAGAGCCTCAATCCCCACTGGTTTTTATAGCCAGTAGTTATGGAGACTTATTTTCCTGGCACTGGAAACCTGCGCTGGAGGGTCTTGTGTGGGGCTGGGACCCCTCACTCCTGAGATATCCCTCCTGACTTTTATCTGCCACATGTGGGTATGGGACCAGCCCATTCTGCATCTCCATCCCTCCTACCAGTCTTGATGTGGTTTCTTCTATAATTCCATATTTGTAGGACTTCCATTCAGCTTGATTTCTGTTGGTTCTGACTAATGGTTGTTCTACATAGTACTAGATTTTACTTCATTTAGGTCTACAGTCCATTTAGAGTTAATTCTTTTTGGGTTACAAAGTATAGATTCAGGTTTTCTGGTTATATTTTTGCACATGCATTTCCAATTCCAGCATCATTTGTTGAAATAATACTAGCTTTTTTTCACCAAACAGACATTGTTGAAAATTGTGTGTGTGTGTGTGTGTGTGTGTATGTCTGTGCCCTTATACCTTTGGAATTCTTCTGTACCATGGATCTATTTGTCTATCTTTGTACTAATTGTTTTGATTAATGTAAATTTATAGTATGTCTTAAAATCAGATAGTGCAAGTCATCCAACTTTGTTCTTTTTAAAATTTGTTTTGGTTACTCTAGATCTGTTGCATTTTCATATGAATTTTAGTATCAGCTTGTCAGTTTACTTTAAAAATCTGCTGTGATTGTGACTGTGATAGCATTACATCTATCCATTAATTTAGAAAGAATTGACATCTTAATATTGAGTTGTCTAACATACAATTATGATAATCTCTGCATTTATTTTTTTGGTCTTCTTTAACATCTCCATCAATGTTTTGTAGTTTGCAGTGCATAACTATTTCACAGCTTTTTCAGAATCATTTCTAAATATTTGATCTTTTTGATGCTATTAGAAGTTACATATTTTTAAAATTTTAATTTCTGATATTTCATTTCTAATTTATAGAAATACAATTGATTTTTGTATTATCAATCTTGTATACTATAGCTTTGCTAAACTCAGTTCTAGTAACTCTTTTTTTTGTAGACTATTAAAATTTTTACCTAGATGATAGTGTCAATTATAAATAAAATCAATTTCACTTCTTCCTTTCTAATCTTGATATTTTTTATTCCTTTTTTGGGGGGAGGGGTCTGAAAACTCTTTTAAAATAGTAAACAAGTTGTAAAAGTCAACTTGTTTGAATCCTACATTTTTTGTATACAGCATGAGAGTAAATCTAGTTCTTGTTATTCTTGACCAGAAGCAAAAGTTCTGCTCACTTAGATTTAAGGTAAAGACAAAAGATGAGATTTTAAAAATAATCTTCAGAACCACGGTCATTGCTACTGTCCAAAGAGTATTTGAGCCCATTGTGCTCAGTTTCTCATGGGAGCAGGCCAAGTATAAAGAGACAGTGCTACTAAGGGGGTCACAGAACCCAACAGATCTAAATTATTTTCAAGATCAATAGTGATAGTAACAAAATCAGTTTCTTGCATGTGTGTAGCTCTTCATGTTTTATGAAACACTTTTGCGTTCATGAACTCATGTGACCCTTCTAGCATCACTGGAAAACATTTGGGGGAGATTATCACTATTTAATTGGTAGGGAAGTGTGAGTTCACAAAAGTGAAATGAATTTTCAAAGAACATTCAGTTAAGGATAGGAGAGATGGGAGCTACTGCTATAGTCTAACTTGTCTAACACTTTCTAAAAAAATAAATAAAAACATATTTTTATGGAGAATTTCAAACATATACTAAAGTAGCCAGAATTATATAATGAATGCCCAGGTACTCATCACCTGGTATCAACAGTTATATCATGAACATTCTTGCTTTGTCTGTATCCCATCTGCTCTACAAGGTCTGTCCAGAAAGTATCCAGCCATGTATTATGAAAAATAGAGGCATTTATTGAAGAAATAAGGTACAAGAAACATTGTACATAGGACAATGACAGCTCAGTGCCCTTCAAAGCAGGGACTTTGGGACACCACACAGTTCTCCCAGTGTCTCTTCCACTATTCAAAAACACTCTGCAAAATCCTTTGTTGGAATCGCAGAACGAATTTTGCCACAACATGTTTCATGCCAAGATCCTGTGTCAAAATCTTGGACACTAATTATTTGAATCCTCAGATCAGCTTCTAGTTCTTACACTGTCAGCCACCGATCTTTGTTGATTGCAGCCCGTACATGTTCAACATTCTCAGGTGTTCTGCTTGTTGCAGGCCTTCCAGAACGTGGGTCACTTTCAAGGGATCTCTACTATCTTTGAAGCATTTGTGCCACACTTTTATTTGTACTGCACTCATATCATCATCCCCAAAAACCTTCTGAATCATCTGAATAGTTTCTGCAGAGGAGTGTTCAAGCTTAACACAAAATCTGATGCAGGTTTGTTGCTCTACTCACTCAGTCATTTTGAATGCGATGGCCACAGAGTACACATGCTTACTTAACTCAGTGGTGTCTCCTGCTACCACTGACTAGTACAGTGAAGTCGTCATTGTTCATGTGTGCGCATTACAGTCCACTCTCCTTGGCTGCCAGGTTACATCAGTGTTGCTCAACCTGTTCTTGTTATATTAACAATGGCCAGACTTTCTCCAGACAGCTCTAATATCATTTACCAGGTAAAAACCTCAAAGTGTACTCTAAGAGCTAAGGAGTCTTTTAAAAATACATATCCATCATACTAGTTTACATATAAAATTAACTTTAATCCCTTAATTTTATCAATTATCCATTCAGTTTAAAATTTCTAGTTAATCTCATAATGTCATAATTTAAAACACAGTTTATTTGAATATAAATAAATTCCACAAATTGTTATTGGTTTCTTTCTCTCTCTCTCTTTTTAATTTTAATTGTTGTTCAAGTACAATTTTCTGTCTTTTGCTCCCATCCCAGCCCACTCCCCCAACCCTCCTCACTTCCCTTCCATTTCCACCCCTCCCTAGTTTTTGTCCATGTGTCTTTTATACTTGTTCCTGTAAACCCTTCCCCTTTTCCCCTGAAATTCCCTCCCCTAGCCCCTCTGGTCACTGTCAGACTGTTCTCTATTTCAGTGTCTTTGGTTATATTTTGCTTGTTTGTTTTTGTTGTTTAGGTTCCTGTTAAAGGAACCTCTTAAAGGTTTGTCTTAGTGTATATGCTTTTTGAAAACATCCTTTTTCTCCTTGTAATTTATTTATTGAAAAAAAACAGATTATTTTCCTATAGTATTTCCAGTCTGTATTTTACTAATTATACTTTTGTGGTATGATTGAACATATCCCTCTTTCTTATGTATTTCATGGAAATTGGTAGTTACAGCTAGTGATAAGATTCAGGTCCAATTGTTTATTTCGGCAAGACAACTTCATAGGTGATGTTGTGTCCCTCAATAGACACATAATATCTTATGTGTCTTAGTTTCTGTGATGTTAGCAGCCATTGATGCTGAAAGCCTGTATCTAATAATTTATTATAGGCTGTGAAATGATAATATGCTAATCCTATCACCTGTCCAGGATTATTTCCTGTATATTCTCATACACTTAACCAATGAAGAATAAAAATTCTGAAAACTTAACCCAGATCATCTTAAGACCAGTTAAATAATATTAGAGCAAAAGCTGAATGCTCTCCAATCTGTATGACATAACACTGCATTCCTTACTAAGTGTCGTTAATTATATTGGCTTGGCTGCTGGTCTAGAACCCTGGAGGCAAGACAGATGTGTTTCAAATTGGCATAAAAAGGCCCCCAATAAATCATGCTTCCTTGTGACCATGTCACCTTTTGTAATTTGACTTTGCCTTCTTCCTATCAAAGGGTGGAAGCTGTTTCTCCAACCCTTGATTCTGGGTTGACCATGTAACTTGCTTTGACCAGTAGAATATAGAGGAAGTGACACTATGAGAGGCTATGCCTTAAGAGACCACACAGTTTCCACTTCCTGTTGGAAACCATGCACGTGAAGAGGACCAGTCCAGCCTCTTAAGTTTAAAAGACCTTATACAAAAAAGCAGGTCAGAGCCCTAGCTATGTCAGTTGGGCCCAGGTCCTAATTAACCCACCAGCTGGATGCTGCTCCATGAGTGGGCCCAGGAAAAATGGACAGAACTGCCTCACCAACTCACAAAATGTCAACAAACTCTTGATAGTTTAACTCACTAAATTTGGGGGTGATTTGTTGTATGGCCAAGGCTAATGAAATAAGGGAGGTTATCCATATTTTACGTAGAACACTAAAGTCCAGATGAGGAAGATGTTCAAACTAGAAGGTTGTAGAACTAGATTAGGATTTAGGATTAAGAACTCCTACTCAAGTGTTCTTGTCTTCTCTATGGTTCTTTCTCTTTTCCAAATTTACTGGCCATCTTACTATAACCTCCCTATTATCCTAGTAACTTCTGAGGTTGAACTTCTTGATAGCTCAAGGAACCCTGTGAATTGAGATGTGTTTAATAACTGTTATTAGCCAGGCCTCTGGAAACTCCCTTGAAATAGAAACTGAAAACCTTTAGTGAAGTTTTAGCCTTAGCTATATTTTCAATTCCTATTGTTACTCAGTCTGTGGGAAAAGACATCAGAAAATCTCCAAATTGGTTTGAATATGGAGAAGAGGCTTGCAGTGTACAAAGGGTTAAGGGCTTTAAAAAAATTACCCATGCATAACAACTGCTTTTGTGTAAGTCAAGTAGGTGTTGACTGATTCTATCAATTTGTAAGTCTAAACAACTTCCAGCTGGTTCTAATGATGGTAAAAAGAATCTTATATTTGATTAGTGCTTTTCAGTTTACAAAGCAGTTTCACATCTGTATCCTTATTCCAACCCCATGATGGAGCCTGTAAGGAAGTAGGTGAGGGTTTATTAGTTTCATTTTCTAGATGAGGAAACTGAGTCCTAGGAAAGGGAAGTGACTTGCACAAAGCCAATGTCTAAGCAAGTAGAAGAGCCGAGATTTGATTAAATCAGATTAAATCTGATTTAATGATTGCTTTTTTCCTCTCCACTGCCCTTACTCTTGTCCACAGAGTTTCCTTAAGAACATCCTCCATCTGCTTCTATTTTAGTAACAACAACAAAAGGAACAACTATTTTGTGACCAGTTTAAAAGATAGGACACAAAAATTCACAGTCTGGTAAAACAAGAGATATACAAATACTTCAGAATAATAATAACTGAGTACTATGTGTCTAATCTTATTCTAAAAAAATTACGTATATTATTTAACTTTCAAAACAACCCTATAAAGTCTGTGCTACTATTATCCTCACTTTGTAGGTGAGACAACTGAGGCATAAATATGTTTTAAGTAACCTCTTAAAGAAACACAGCTTGTAAGTGGTGGAACTGGGATAGTAAGTTCCAGCATGGAGCCCTGGGGAGGTGAAGAGGGTACAAAGGAAGGAGACCTCTAGTCTCCTAAGAAAAACTCAGGAAGACTTCATTGAAGACAATTTACATAAACCAGGCCATGAAGGATATGGGATTTGTTGAGAGTCGTGGGCCATGTGATGAGTAGGTGGTGTTGGGAGAGGCATGGTCATGGAACCATGAGAAGTTCAGTACGGTGAAGCTTAATGTAGAAGTGTTACCACACAGAGATGTGCCTGCACATACAGCTATAGGACCCCAAGTGCTTATGTAACAATAGCCGCTTCTGGTGTCTATCAAATCCTTTCACCTCAGCACAGCAGAACTTTCAGTCAGGGAAAACAAGGCAAATCTGCGTGTCTAGCTCATTAGCTTGGCTCTGTGGACTTCTGCCAATTCTCACTTGTGATGTTTACTCCCAGTTTCGTGCTAGTCCACACCTGATGGGCTGCTTCTCAGTATCAGGGCTAATTATTATTATTAGGGAGAATTTTAATTAGCATAATTACCATCAACCTACATTTAGATTAATAGTCATTAACAGGAATTTCTAAGATTTATTTTAAAGCTGAGATTTAATTATTTAATTAATATAACAATTAAAAATAACTTACATTTACACGGGACTTGATAGTTTGCAAAGTGGTTTCAAATCCCATTTGATCTTCCCAGAAACTCCAGGTGGTAGGCAGGGTGTGGGTTCTTATCCAGGTTTTATAGACAAGGAAACTTAGGTGAGAGAGGTGTGGGGACTCATGCAGTTTCCTGCCTCCCAGTCTGGTTCTGTTTTTTCTCCATCTCTCCATCAGCAATTACTCAGAGTTTCACCCCAAGGTGATACCTGAGCCAAATCTTAGGGGATGGAGCCAGCCGTCAGCCAGCCGTCAAAGAAAGGTAAGAGCAATTGGAAAGATGATGGTACAGTATCAAGAGCACGGCGCAGTCAGAGTACTGCCAGTAGTGCAGAATGGCCATGCGGCAAGGTAGAAAGAATTGGGAGTCAGGTGGACCTGGCTTTGGGTCTCTGCTCTGTCGCCTGAGTTACCCTCAGCTCTGTGATCCTGGGCAGTTTCCTTAACTTTCTAAATCCCAGTATAATAGAAGTATTCAAGTATCTCATAGGAGGTTTCCGAGAATTTGTGAAAAAGTGTTACATAGAATCAGATACACAGTGAGCCCTCTATAAAAGATAGCTAGGCTATAAGTGTCACTGCCATGGTAATAGAGTAGGATGGGTACTGATCCTGTGGGGGGTGAGAATGGCAATGTGGTGATGGTAGAAGGATATGCAGAAGTCCAATTATAGAGAACACCACTGAATAATTTGGATTTTGTCATCTAGCTTATAGGGAGCCACTGAAGGATGATCAGCAGGGCTGACATGGTCAGACCTGTGTTCTGAGAAGATTGTCCTATGGAGGTGAATAACCGGTTAGCAGGCTGCTTAAACTATCCCAGAGTGGAGATGTGAAAGCTAAGGCTGGGACACAGCATGGAAGAGGACACAGACAGGAGACGTCCTTGGAAAGTCCATCACCTCGCCTACTGCCTGATTGCATGTGTGCATTTAGGAGCGGGAGGGTTAAACCACAGTTCTTGTTTGCACAGATCTGTAACCGATGGGCTGTAACCATAATGCTGGCTGACAAAGGCTTCCATTAGAGTCATGGAGGTGTTTCCTAAGGACTGGAGATTATTCCATGCACCGTTGATTCCTTAGAGGACTGCCATCTGAGACACTGCGGCAGAGCAGAAGTTGTTGACCAAGTGAAAGAAAAGTTTCATTTTCTTCGTTAATTAGTACTTCACAGCATGAGAATGCTCAGCAGAAACCAATTACAATGCAATATCATTGAACTGGATGAAATGAAAAAATAAGCAGAAACCAGGTGGTGGTAGCGAAAAATGAATCCAGAGGAACAATGTTTATGTCTGTTTTAAAAAAAACAAGAGGAGCCCAGGATAAATTAACTTTATTCCTGTTTCCTTAGTTAAATTCTGTCAATCTAGAGTTCTTAAAAAATGTTGCCCGAAACATTTGGGTCTACCTATTGGCTCTTTACAAATATACTCTTATTTTAAAGGATGGATTTTGCTTTATATAAAGTTTCAAAGTCATAGCATCCTGGCATTATGAGAAATAAATGATAATAATACCTCATTTTGTTACTATGTAGTTCTTTGCCTAAGCACTTTCACTTTCATCATCACTTAATCTTATGATCCTAAAAGTAGGCAAGCAGAAGTTAGTATTCTCATGTACTCAATAAAAATGAGGCATGGAGAGATTAGGGGTATTGTCCAAGGCCACACAGCTAGACAGTGGCAGAAGTGGATCTTCTTAGTTCCCAAGGAGGCCAATGTGTAAGTCATGGGTAGTTCAGTGAGGGAGTTAAGTGCATGGCTTTGGAGTCAGAGAGTCCAGGACTCAAATCCTACCCCTACCACTTACTAGCTGTAGAACTTTGGTCAAATCGATAGGCCTCTCTGAGTCCAGCTTCCTTTCATATAAATTGGAGATCACTATGTCTTATGGTTGTTGCAAGAATCAGATGAAGATAAAACAATGTGCTTCCTCAGTTCAGAACTTGTCATTCCTTAAATCTCCCATAAATGATAAATATTGTAATTTCAGCAGATACTCTTGGGAGTGGCTTCTTGACTCAAGACATTGTGGAGAATGACCTCCAGTACACAAGAATGAAACCATAGTAGCCCTCCTTGTGTCCCTAGTAGTCATTGATTGACTCATGGGTGGACACTTGACCCACACTGGGTCAATCAGAGGAGTGTTCTTTCCTTGAATTTAAAAACCAAAACAGAGAGCAGGTCTCTGTAGTGGTAGAGGCCCCAACTGTGGGTATACTAAGCTTCTGCTGCAAGGAGGAAGGGAAATGGTTGGTAGTAAAAGAGATAAAGGACATGTGGGCAGAGAGTTAGATAAGAGGGACAAAGTGTGGGAGTGAGTCTGCTGTTCCCCACGCCCAGATGGATTCCTGCCTGTCCCATGCCCAAGTACTAAACATGTCCTTAATTATTCCTCAATTCTCACATATCTTCCATCTCCCATCTACCTAAGCTTGTCGAATTTAGATTCTTGTCATTTACAAGAGTCCTGACTTAATGTCATTAGTGTTTGCCAATCTTAGTCACCTGTTTGGGTAATATTCTGGTCAAACTAGAAAGCTCTTGGAAATGGAGACACAAGACAGTTCCAGAAGTCAGCCAAGAAGTCTGGAATATGAATGCTGGCTCTCTGCCTACTCCAGGTGCGACCTTAGCCAGATTGCTTCATCTTCTGGTGTCTCAGTTTCCTCATCCATAAAATGGAGTTCTACCTGAAAGTACCCAGCATTTAGTAGGTGCTCAGTAAATATTAACTCTTTTTCTAATTTGTTTTCTCTTTTCCACTCTTTTCCCGATATTGCCACCTACCTCGTTAATATCCACGAGACCAAATTTCTGACTTGTGAGTTTGCTATTAGAATAATGTTCCTCAGTAGTGTTATTAATTACCACCAATGCCACTCTCTTTAATATCTTATCTTATCCCAGTCTTTTCTTTGATTTTTTAGTACCCATGACACATATAAGCACTTGTGGTTCCCCTAACATGCCCCATGCTTTCTTATCTCTAGATCATTCTGTATTGTTTCCTCTGTGTAAACTAGTCAAACAATTCTTCCTCTCAGATTCTTGTGCATTCTTCAGTCCTCAGCTTAGATATCACTACCTCCTAAAAGTGTTTTCCAACTACCCAGACTTGGATAGCCGAACTACTCTTTCTTTCTGTTTCCATAGCATGGTGTCTTTCCTAACCATAGTACTGATTCACACTCTCATATACCTAGTTGCCTGTTTTACTTGTCCCTTTCCCTCCCATTTTTTATCACTTTCCCCAGGCGTATTTCCCTCTGCCCCAATTATTATCCCAATCTTGCCTAGTTATTACTTTTTCAGGGACCCCTTCTCTGACTTTAATGACATCTGTTCATCCCTTACTCACCCATTCTATCCATTTATGGTTCCTTGTACTGCTTCTTCATGGCACCCATTATGGTATGGGAGTCTTCCATGAAGATCTGTCTCTGCTTTTTGTTCACCCAATTGGCATCTCACACATAGTTGGTGTTCAAACATATTCACTGACTGACTAAGTAACCTATAGAATGAGACAGTCTTTAAATTCTCTGGACCCAGTGTAGCTCCGGGGACACACAGAAGCTTACTTGCCAAAGAATGAGCATTTCTCTTAAGCAATGGACTTCTGTGAAACCCTGAACAAAATAATGATAAAAATTATAATTCCAACCAACTACTGGATTAATGATTTTGGGGTGATAAGGAATAAGTAGAGCTTTGGGGATCAGAGACTTTTGGGTAGAGATCCTGGCTTGGCCACTTGCCCTCTCTGTGATCTTAGACAAGCAACTGAACCTTTCTGAGACTGTTTCTTCATCTGTACACTGGTGAAGAAAGGTTATGAGGAGGATAAGATGTGCTATAGATGTAAATTGCTGCCTGTAGAGCAAGCACTCAATTCTGATTATTATAATCTGGATAGTTTTTACCCAAACATGGCCAGTTTGGCTTTGCCATCCGATTAACCTTCCTTTTTTACTCTGTTTGGCATGGACTGATGTAGCCTTATAATGGACAGGCAATTTTTCCATCAAGTTCAACCCTGGATTTTCCATGAGAGACTTTTTTACTGAATTGAAACCACTTTGGCTCTGGGCGCCAAGGGTCAACATGTTCCCATGGAAAGAAATTGAGATGGAAATTCTGCATATTGTGAGTGTTCAGAATGTAGGGAGATCCAAATGATTAGAGCTTCCAGAAACCCACTGGCTATAAAAGAGAGCTGTGGTGGTGGGAACTGGATGAAAGCAGGTGAAGGGATTAGCCCAAGAACATATATGTATGACCCATAGACACAGACACAGTGTGGTGACGGCCAGAGGGAAGGTGGGGTGGGGTTTGGGTGGAGGTGGGCAAATCATGGGAAATGGGGATATCTGTAACAGTGTAAACAATAAAAATAAAGTTAAAAACATTCAAAATCCAGGGAAAGTTTGAAATTTCAATTACCACTGGTGTTCTATCCTTCACACATACTGAAACTGCTCCCACAATTCTTTTCTTCAGGGAATAAAGGAGAAAAGATAATGTTCAAGTTCAGTAGTCCTTTCTCATCCATAGTTTTGCTTTCTATCGTTTCACTGACCTGTGGTTAATCATAGTTGAAAAACATTAACTGGAAAATTCCTGAAATAAGAAATTCACAAGTTTCTTTTTTAAGAAGTAAGTTGTGAAAAAGAGAATGGTTCATTACGGATTTTACTGTTCTGACTTCCATGAAGCATGTAGGCATTGCATCCAGGCCTCCGGCTGTTTAAGGATTTTATGATTGTGTCAGTCTCAGATTGTCCCACCCTGGCCAGGGCCAGTTTCTCAGGATCGAGAACCAATGCTTAAACTTTGTTTTTCCTAGACAAGGCTATGGGAGACAGGTAGTGCCACTAACAATTGGTAAGTCCCAGATGGAGACAGCATCCATTGTACCTTTGTACCTTTGCCTGTGCTTTTTCTTCCCCCAAAAACAGTGTTTCCAATTTACCCTACCACATTCTTGTTCTTATATATGGAAGGCACTATACCAAGGTCAACAGAGAGCGTGAGTTTAGAAATTAGTCTGACCTGGGTTTGAATCTTGACTCTGCCTTCTGCTTGCTGTGTGGGAAACTGACTAATTTCTCTAAGCTTGTTTCTTCCTCATTAAAAAAAGGTGGCTACTAATGGTATCCACCTAAAAGGGTTGTTGTGAAGATTAAATGAGACAGTGCACATAAAGTGTGAAGCGCATGGTAATGCTAAACAAATGAGGGCAACTTTTATTCATTCTTTGATTCTCATCTCTTTTTTGTTTCATATCCCATTGCTTCTTGTCCAGATCTTCATCTGAGGACTTCCCATACTCTGTTATGACAGTCACAGGTAGACAACTCAAACCTTAACTCATTGGGAGCTTAAGGATATGTTTTGATACCAACCACCTCACTCTATGACTTTGACAATGACTCTATGACTTTCTTTTTTCCCCTCTTTTCATGATCTATTCCCCATTTCATAAATAAAGCTCTATGGTCTATTATAGTTTCAAGCCTTCCAAAAAGTAAAATCAAATTACAGTGGGATGCCAACAACCTTCCTTCCCAAATCACAGAAATATCTTTCCTTCCAGAACATTTATTATTTATACATCGTGGAGCCTAGATCAGCCATTTCTCAAAAGAGCCACACAAAGTGAATTCTCCATCAGGGAAAACAAACGACCGATTGAAAGGGATTTCACGCCTGAATGCTCTCATTCTGCTCATGCCTGGACATCATGGCTGCTACCTTTCTGTACATTATCAAGGGAACTGGGGTTTGTCACTTGCACCAGGACCTGGCCTCCAGAAAAGGCCTTAGTGGTTACCGTAGAAACGTCTTCCTTCCTGGATGCAAACCCATGAAGGCACAGGCAGCCATGACCCAAGAGGGGCCTTGTTTAAACAGGAAAGAGCAGACAGTTTAATGGGTAGCTTTGCAGCTCAGATTCCTACACAGTTTACAGTAGTTGGAGTAATAAAATTCATAATGAATGTTTCTTTATTTTACAGCTAACTTTTTGAGTTTGGCTTTTTTTCTTTTCTTTTGTTTGTTTTCATTTCTTTTTCCTGAACACTATCTAACTGCTGGTAGGCAGGGAGAGTTTTAATTGTCTTTTATTTATTTTTAATTACTAGGGGGAAAATGTTGAGAATAATTGTTCTGTATATGCACTGATCTATTGATTTTTCATGATATTTTTATGACATCTGTAATAATGATGTTAGGAAAATTAAGAGTTATAGGACCTAAATTATCAGCCCAGGGACACATGGCTTTTTTTAAGAAGTAGACCTTTGAAATAGATGATCACACACGCAAAAGAAAACACTCTGACCTCATTAATTAATTATTAATTAAATGTGGAATTTCCCATATGTAAAT
This sequence comes from Trachops cirrhosus, assembly GCA_028533065.1. NCBI lineage: Eukaryota > Metazoa > Chordata > Mammalia > Chiroptera > Phyllostomidae > Trachops > Trachops cirrhosus. The sequence goes on along the minus strand of CM052542.1, from coordinate 35,584,582 downwards.
AGCATTTGTAATTTGATCCACAAAAAAAGTGTAACATGCAGTTTGCAGGCATATTAATGAGTTACTAATTCAAGGAAACAGTCAAGGAAGCCAATTATTAAACTCTTGTCCTTGGTTGCATTTGGAGACTTGAGATGGCACAATTGGTCAAGAAGCACACACTGTGTGGTCAAAACTAAGGAAAATCTATTACAGTCATTGAACAACCATTACTGTATATATCAGGTGCTTTACCAATGCTCTCTTATTTAATGCTAGTAATAATCCTATGGGGTAGATCCTACCATCTGCATTTTACTGATAAAGTTAACAAAACCTCAGAAAGGTAAAACTAATTCATTCAGAAATCAGAGTTAATTATTTCTGATTACCAAGCTCAGTGCTTTGCTGGCACTTTATGTTGCATCTGCCCAAAGGAAAGTCGAAAAAAGTGAAGATCTTTCATCTCAAGGCAAACAGCATTTCTTTAATCTCAGGGGCAGGTAGTCTATTAAGGAATTGGGCCTGATCTATAAGAACTATTTCTGCAGTTCTGAAACGGAACTAGAACACTGCAGTATCCAGTGGGCACACTGGATGGAGACTAAACTCTCTGTCACATTCATGGAGCAGGAAAACAGCAGCCATCTGAAAGGCAGTTATTGCCTTGGGAAAGTCCTGGGGAAGAGCAGACAGCTGTGGGGGGTTGTAAACCATGAGAACTCCCCAGAGCAAGTGGAGCAGGTAATTTTAAAAGTCAGTGGAGAGTTTTAACAAGCCATAGGGAGTTTTAATTGATGGAGTCTCTCTTACACTTAAGACAGGTACCGTCCTCTACAGTGGTTATTAAGCCAAGAACAAGAAAATTACTCTGTGTGTGTGTGTGTGTGTGTGTGTGTGTGTGTGTGTGTGTGTGTGAGTGAAGAGTTGATGAGTAGTAGTTTGGGGGCAAGGTGGCTGGAAAACACCTTTGATATATTCCACACATCTAGAAGCCATAGTAAATGCTCATCAATATTTGTCAATAAATGAACAAGCAAATGGATTAATAAATAAAGAAGGGTAGGAGGGGAAGTGATAGATGCTAAGGTTTAGAAATAAACTTTCTATCTGTGCTGTTACCAAGTAAGACATTTTAGCAACTTCCCAAGCTCCCTATGCTGTCCCAAGTCTCCATGACTTTGCACAGACCTTGTCCTCTGTCTAGGATGTCCTCTTCAGTCCTTCTCCCCAGATCTTAATCACATGGTAGGTGCCTCTTTTTTCCTCCCACAGTCTATCTCTTCTGGAAGACTTCTCTTACTTCTCTATTTTTCCACATTGTTGTACATAGCTCTCCGAGATCAGCTGCACTCTGTTCTCTATTTGTTCACTTGTATATCTTAATTTGCACTAGGGTGTGAACTCCTAAGCTTTTATGTATTTAGCACTTAATGTATTTGGTTGCACACAGGAGGATTTGTAAATGAATGAGTAAGTGGATGGGTGGATGAATGTACTAGGTAAAACCCTCTTATTTTTCAGTCGGTGGCCTAAGCTGAAAACAGAAAGGCCCTGCAGTTACAGAGAGAATATTGGTGTGGGGCTCAGGAAACTGGGTTCTGGTCTACCTTCTGCCACCAGCTTACTGACGAGCTTTGGGAAAATCACTTACCATCTCTGAGCTTCACACTCCCCCGAGGTGATATGAAAGTGTTGGACTAAGGAATAATCAACATTCTATCAGCTTCTGGGTTCCTGAACTGAAGGTTTTAGCAAGAGTTTCTATGGATTAGAAGCCATTTCCTTTCCCAAAATATTATCATCGAGGCCACTTTTCTGAAGCTACATTTTGTAATGCGCTGGTCCTGCACAATGTTATTAGGCCCTCTGCAAAAAAGGGAATTACAGTCAGCACTTGGAGATGGTGGGGAAAAAAGAGAATGACATGACCCTACTGCAGGTCTCCTTGGTTCATGTAATATACAAATCAGCATTGGACACCCCAAGAGAGACATGCTGTGCCTGGTATTGCTCTAGGTAATACCCGACAGAACAAGTGATCTATGGAACTCATCTTGGGAAAGTTCTGTGCTGAATGTGTAAGCAAGTCTCTCCAATGTGAAGAGTCGTAGAATTCAAGTTTTGCTTCACACTGGGTTGGAATCTCTTTCTAAAGGAAGCTTTTGCTACTAAAGGAAGTTAAAATTTCTGGCTGGTATCAGAAAGGTCAGGGATGCAGAATTAGGACTCTGTGCTACTTGAGTGGGGACTCGACTATGAGGTATTTCTCTCTGTAGTGATCCCGTTAACAGCAGGGTTCAGGAGGGGTGGAGATTGGGATTTTACATTATGACCCTAAAAACCGTTCACTTACAGTGAGGGGATTATGGGATATGGTAAGTGGAAAAGAAGGACTAATAATCATCGAACAGCCACTGCATCCTTCACCTCATTTAATTCTCATGACAAGGTTAAGAGACAGGTGGTGCTTTCCCTGTCATTTTATAGCTCAGGTGACTGCCCTCCAAGGTCACAAAAACAATGGGTGGCAGACTTACAACTTAAATCTGGGTCTTTTGGGTTCCAAATCTTCAATTCTCCCAGACAACGTGACTTTCATAGCAGAGCACTCTTTTTTTTAAATTTATTTTTGTCACAATTTTGTTTGCCACTGCTTATCTGTCTTTCTCTGTTGTCTATGGGCTTTATTATTTTATATGTAAAATGGGAATAATACTTTCTCTATTTCATGGAAGTTGTGGTAGGGGTAAAATGAACACATTTTCTTTCTTCCTCAGGCTTTTTTCACCATTTAGTTTTTTAAATGGAGGTTCACTAAAAAAATGTTGAATATGTCATTTGTTTTTATGTAAGAGTGTCAATCCTAAGCAAGTTTATGGTTAATGTAATTTATAATTCCCATGACTTCCCACAAATATTGGGAGAATACACACACATTTCTGGCTTTATTAAAATACATAAGTCAAGTAGATGGTAATCAAATTTAAAAATCACCCTGCTCTGTCTTTGAGTAGATTATAAGTACAAGTAACAAACCTTGTCTTTTCATTTGTGTTATAAATAAAATTTATGAGAAAAAATAGCTCAGAGGGATTAATATTGTATACATTAATTTTTTAGCCATCCCTACTGGTAGAGTTTGTGAATGGAAGAAATTCCTGATTGTAGTATTCAGGATGCACATAGTCTTGTAATTAGTTCAGGTGAAATCATTTGTATTTCCTGAGGAAAATCTCAGAAATCCAACTGACTTAACACTTTCTTGTTTTGCTTTCAGTGGGGCAAACTTGATTGGCGGGGTTTTACCTGACCTTGGACTTAAGGTAATTGTTGGGGTTTTAGAGCACTGCCTGTTAGTGGAAGTGAAAAGCTCATGGAAAGAGAATGGAGGTGAAAATCTTTTATGTACTGTGGAGACAGCATATGCATGATTAGTGTCTACCATTGTGTAGTGCAGAATTAAAGGTAGGCTGGATATCATGGCCTGACCTCAATCTCATTCCAAACTTCCACCTCATTCTTTGTGCAGTCACATGACTGTCAGTTCCTTTATAAAGTTTTCCCTGACATAATTTTTTTTTATTTTTGGAAGATTTGGTGTCCCAATTATGGACTCTCACATATCATATTTTTCTCCACAACCACAGTGTTTCTTGTTCAGACTCATTTACCATAATACTTCCTAGAATTCACCGTGGGCAAGGGCCACTGTGCTGATCTTTCTCTGTGTTCCCAAGGTGTGGCGCAGTGCCTAGTACATGGTAATGTTGGAAATAATAACTAGCATTTCCAAATGGTTAAAAATGCCATGTGCTCTTTAAGCACTTAACATGGATTAACTCATTTGACCTTCACAACACCTCTGTGAAGTTGGCACTAATACAATTTCCATTCAAGATTAAGAAACCAAGACAACATAGTGTGAAGTGACTCATCTGAGAGAGCCCAGAGAGTAAAGGTCAGAATTCAGAGAGTCAAGAGAGTGAAGGTTGGAAATCAGATCTAGGCAGTGTGGCCCAAAGCCATGTTCTTATTATTGCACAGTATTGCTGCAGATTAGAGGCAGACACAGAGATAGAGTTTGGGAGATGGGATGGTTACTAAAGGAAGCAATAAGGAAGAGAGGGAGAAGTAAAATTGGGCACAGTGCTGGAGTGGTTGTTGCTCAATGGAATTGGTCTGATCTGCTCTCAGATGACTGTATCCACCTCACCTGGTCTCCAGGTATGTGCTGCTGTGGCAAAGGTGTGACCATGGGCAAAGCAGCTTCTTTTAGCTATGTAGACCTTGTTGGCAGCTGGAGGCTGTGGATTACAGCCTTGACAGCTGGTCAGAAAGTTCTTGCTTATAGGCCCTCTGGATGGCTCATATCCATGTCAACCACAGATAATTGATTGCCTCTCAGGGGCAATCTAATAAACATTTATTAAATTAACATAATTTTTATTAGTTATAATAACTATAATAATGGTTACAACTTATTAAGTAGTTATTATGTACAATATAAAGATGGCTATAACTTATTGAGCCATTAAACATCATTAGAATATACTGAGGTTAATACTATATGACATAACCTAATTTTACAAATGATGAAATAGAGATCTGCTTATGTTAAATAGCTTGTTCAGTGTCCTGTAATTACTAAGTGGGAGAGCTAGTAGTTTCTCCTCAGCCTTTCTGACACTGAAGTTCATACTCCTAACTTCTAGGCTAGTGTATGTACCTTTCCAGCTTGATTGCTATGAGTTTTTCTATAGCAGACACTATTTTCTTCAATTTTGTGATGCTTGGCACCTAGCAATGCCTGGGGTATGGTATGTATTGAATATATATTTATTGAATGAATTATAAACTGGTCTTCAATTTAAAAAATCATGGTTTTTAAAAGAAAATAGCAAAATGAACAAACTGTCAGTAACCAGAGGGGAGGTGGGAGGGTATAATGGGGAGAAAAGGGAGAAGGGTTTTCAGAAACAACTATAGAGGACACATGGACAAAACCAAGGGGTGGGTGAGATCAGGGAGGGAAGTGGGGATGGCTGGGGTGGTGGGGAAGTGGTGGTCGGGGGAATGCAGACAACTGTACTTGACCAGCAATAATAAATAAATAAATAAATAAACAAACAAACAAACTAGCAAAATGACTTAATAACTCAATGACTTTGATTAGAAGCAACTGAATATTTGACAAGGCACATTAAAGCCATACATTTTTGTTTGTTTTATAAGACTTGTCAAAGCTAAGTGTTGGTAGTGTAAACAGTAAGAAGAACCCACATGCAAAGTTGCACAACTGGCTGGCATACTGGGCCAGTCCATCAGGATGGATGAGAGGCCACGTGCAGTTGTGGCGAACACATTGGCCTAGAACTGAGGTTTTAACTCCAGGCGTTTCAGCAATGTGCAGTTTGCTTCGATACTCTTACTTCTGAAATGAGAATGTTGTAGAAGGTGATCCTTGAGTTTCATTCAAGGCTTTAATGCTATGATTCTGTAAAAACAATATGGAAGTGAAAGCAGACATTCTGTGAAGGAACAGAGAGCAGAACCAGACCTGGTGGGTGGTAGACACCACAGGAAGATGTTAGCTGGATATGATACAGGGTATTCTGGAGAACATCCCTGCGAGGAAGTGATTCCCTCTTCATTAGACGTGTTCCAATAGAGGCTGACCGTGGTCAGGAGTGCTCTCGGTGGACACTGTGTTGGTTGGGTCAAAGGCTGCATGAGATGACTTCAGAGGTCAACTAATTCTCAGAGTCTGAGAATATAAAAGGCAAGGATTAAATCCCAAATATTAAAAAGTGTCAGAGTATAGAGTAAGAAATTGGATTAAACAGTGTCTAGGATGTAAGAGCTGCACAGGAAATATTTGTTAAATGAATTAATACTCAAATCCATTTAATCAGGATCAGTGCATAGAATTAGGGTTGAATGTAATGAATACATGCAATCTTGGGTAATCTGAGGGCAAAATGAGATAACCAACATAAAGACATTTTGTAAATTTTTAATTTTATGGTTTGGGCTCCCTAGAAAAGAGAGCCCGAGACAGGGAAAAACTATGTGCAGATAATACAGTTGTATTTCCAGTAATTAGACAAGAGTGAATCAAAGTCATTGAGAACATATAATAGGTTCTAAGTGGATGGCAACCATGGCAGCTATTCCCATGGTTTAGTGGCTCTCTAGAAAGAGAAAATCTTTATTTTTCAATTGCTCTTGCCTAATATAATTCTGGTGCAGAAGAAGATAGTAAACTTCTGGTGAATAAATGTGTAAGGTTATCTCATTAGTTCATTATAACAGCCTGAATTGCTGGACTCCTATTAGCCTTTTTCTCTTCTTAAGGAGAAAATGAAGCCTAAGATAGGTTATGTAAGGAGCTAAAGTGTTCCCAGTTAGAGAGTGATGGAATCAGAACTCCCCCAAAGCTCTGCTAACTTTAAGTTGCATGTACTTTTTACTTCACTATTTGCCTTCCAAACCCAAATTGCATTGCAGGTTACATTTGAGGATTGGAGAGATTTTTTAAAAAAATTAATAAACTGCAACTGTTCCTAATGCTGTGTTTAAGAGATTGGAACTTTACAATCTTAGCATTAGAGAACATAGACAATATAGAGTTGCAGGAAATCCTTGGTCTTGGGAGATTTGGACCACACTCCAAACTTTGACGTTCTCCACTGTTCTCACAGCTGAACAAATATGACATATATAATTGTCAAGCCCACCACTGATTTTATGAATTAATTCTTGGGATTTATGGTGTTTTGCGCTCTCTTTTCAAAGCACCTTATAACCGTTAATTATTTAAGCTGCCTTACATCCCTCAGAGGAAGGACAGGGATGTTATTCTGCCCTGTGCCTGGGGGGAGGTGGAGGTCAAGAGAGGTGGAATACCAGTGGTTACCGGAGAGTCCGGGGGAGGAGAGATCAGATTGCACCTGAGTGAACTCAGAGGGTTTCATTATGGAGGAAATCCTGCTGGGGAGAGGGACAGGGATTTCTCTTGTGAGTTTTGAGTCAGAAGAAGAGAGAGAGTGCAAAGGCCTTTTCTGATGCCTAACAATAAGATAATAACTATCATTTACTGAATACTTACTATGCAGCTGGTAATGTGTTATGCCATTTACATTTTTTGTTAAATTTTATAAGAAAAATGCAAGTTGGGTAGTGATGACACAAATAGCAGATACCATTTACTTAGCACTCCCGCCATGCCCACCCTTTACAGGTCTTGCCTCTTTAGATCCTCACAGCGACCTCATAAAGCATGTGTTGTTATTCCTACATTACAGAAGGGAATCAAATGACCCAAGCCACTTATTGTTACATAACAAAGCTGAAATTTGAGCTGAGACTTTGCCTCCAAATCCTGTACTCTGTCTGTTTAGTTCTACTGACAAATCATTGGTTTTCTCTGAACCGTGGATTCCTTAATTGTAAAAAGGGGATAATAATACCTATATCACAGGGTATGATGAGGATTCTCTGTGATAAGATCCCTGGCAATCACTTAAAGATGTATTAAAAAGATCATGAACTTTCAAGCAAGAAAGACCTAAGTTTGAATCACATCTTAATATTTAATAACTGTGATATCTTACATTAGTTAACAGCTTCCTGAACCTCAATTTCTTAATCTGTAAAATGGGGTTAATAATATTTACCTTATAGATTTCATCAAAGATTAAATGAAAGGATGCATATAAAGCGCCCACTTCAGGGGTTGGCACATAGAAGTGTTCAATATAAACTCTTTCTTCCCCTCTTCTTCCCCGGTTTTGAGAAGTTAGCTGATTTGCGTAGCTGGTGTAACTAACCTGTGTTTTTAACAGAAGCACTATGGTTTGGGAGTTGGAGTGCGTACCAATAATAAGTACAAAATATTAAGCCACTTTGCATGGATATTTAGAGTTTACAGTGAGTGTTCACATGTATAATCTCATCTCATCACCATGAGAATCTACTGGAATAGACAAGGGATAAAATAGCATTCCTTCATCATTGAGAGGTTGTAGTATATAAGAACTGAGATCATGAACTTTGAATTCAGAATGATATGGATTTGAATTTTGACTCTGGCTTTCTGAGTCTCACTTTCTTCACCAGTAAAATGGGGGCAAATATGACATTTCATAGGATTTTTGTGAGTATTGAAAGAAACAATGAAAACAAAGGATTTCATGTTTCATTGAATACATGTTAACAGTTGAAAACTCATTTTCCTTCTCTCTCTCTCTCTCTCTCTCTCTCCACACACACACACACACACACACACACACACACACACACATCCCTAGAGTATTCAGATAATGGTGTGAAAATACCAATATATAGGACTCCATGATGCTTTGACAGGGAGAGAGGAATCAAGGGTCAAGGTAGGTTCAGGTTCAGGTTTGTGGCAACTCTTTAAGCTTTAATTTCTTCATCTCAAAAATGGAAGTAATATGTACAAAAGTATGCTGTAAAATGCTACTTTTGTTATCTGTGGAATAAAGTGAGGTTTTGTTATCTGTTCTATTCTTATTACATCCAGGAGTGAACTCTGAGAAAGGTTAATAATCATCAGAGAGTCTGCTTCCCGAAGTAGATGTTAAGATCCTTGAAGACAGAGACTAAATGTACATGTTTGAATGTCTCTACTTCATATGATATTGTACCATTACATGCTAATTAGTTTAGACTTCTGTGTTGGTCTTTGACCTTCTTGCCCTCAGATGCATTCCTCATCCTTCCCTGGCTGCCCTTATGCTGCAGAATCTCCTGACTCCTGATGTCTTTATTTCCTAGGCCCCTATACCAACCAGCTAGCTTCCAGCTGGGTTTCCCCAATGGGATACACTGATGAGAAATTGAAGAATGGGAAGTAGTGAAAAGCCAGGGTGTTTCTTCTCCCTGTGTGTCTTCTCTCTGAAGCTGAGGCTTTATCTCTTCCATGGCTCATGATTATTTCAGCTTCAGCTAGGTGACTCTGGCTCTTGGGCATTTTGCTTTGTCCTTCCAGTTGAGGGACCGTACCAACTTCTTGCCACTGCAGATCTCTGGAGTGCCTTATAGTCTTCCATGTAGCTTCTCACTCATGCAACCAATTCCTTATATTAAATTCCTTCTGTTTTAGACACTTAGTTTCTAGGTTTAACAGGTTAGATTTGAAGTGATATATACATACACATAGGCCAAATTTTATTAATGATCAAATAGCATTCTTTTCAACAATGCAATATTTTCATATAAATCAACTTTAAAACTTTAAAACACATCATATAATGAAAATATCCTGTCAATATAAACACATTTAAAAATTATAAACAAACTTAGAATGGCATTCCTTGTGATCTAGCAATAGCAAAATTAATTCTAAGTTTTTTCAACTTTATTTTTTCAGCTGACCAAGTATCAGAGCTAAGACAAATGTTGCCACTTAGTGTTCTTTAAATAGTTTTTAGCTATTTTTAATTTGAAAAAAAAGAACATTCTTCAGTAGAGACAGGGACAGGAATTACCAAAAAATAAAAAAAAACAAATAACATACTTTGGAAACTCTTGTCCTTATGTCATAGCATTACATGCTATCTTGGCAAATTTATGAATAATTTAAATTATTTTTGGTTTCATTTGGTAATGGTTTGACACAAAACAGTGATATAATTGGCAATGCTTTTATGTCGCTTGAAAATTTACTTGGAGTCTTCTCTGTGTTCCTTACAATATACTGTTTTTCCAAGATAATATTATTAGTTGATTTATTGATGCACTTATTGGTTTATTTAAAAATTTGTGGGATGAAAACTCTATTAGCTTTTGCAATGCCAAATATTTAGATACAGAAAAGTTCTTTGATGGACCAGTTCTAACATTATTGAAGTTATCAATCTATTTAAAACGTATTTATTCATGTAACATTTGCATAACAAAATTAACCATTTTAAAGTGAGGACTTCAGTAGCAGTTAGTACATTTCCAATGTTGAGCCACTACCATCTCTATCTATTTCCAAAATATTTCCATTACTCCCAATTAAAACCCCTTACTCCTTAAGCAGTTTGTGCCCATTCTTGCTTCCCTCAGCTCCCCATGGAAAGGAGCCCTTAATTCTCTCTCTACAAATTTATTTATTCTGGATATGTCACATGAATGGAACTATACAATATATGACATTTGTGTCTGGCTTTTTCACATAATTTTTCAGTTTATACATATTTTAGCACGCATCAGTACTTCATTCCTTTTTATAGTTAAATAATATTCCATCTGCATGTGCACACTACAATTTGTTTTTCCTTTCATTTACTGGTGAATATCTGAACTGGTTCCACCTTTCGGTTATTATGAATAATGCTGCTGTGAACATGCACGTACAAGTACTTGCTTTTGTACCTGTTTCAGTTCTTCAGGGTTAGACCTAGGGGGAAGCTGTGTGCATCTATTTTCGATTCTTCTAGGTATAGACCATAAGAAAGGTTATATGGTAATTTTATTTTTAACTTTTTAAGGGAATTCTAAACTGTTTTCCACAGCAGCTGAACCATTTTTCATTCCCAACAGCAATGTGTAAGGGTTCTAATTTCTCCACATCTTGCCAACATTTATTATTTTCCACTGTTGTTACTGTTTTTTATAGCCATCCTATGGTTTGTGAAGTTGTAACTCACTGTGGTTTTACTTTGCATTTCCCTAATAGTTGATGATGTTGAACATCTTTTCATGTGTTTGTCGGCCATTCATATTCTTCTTTGGGGAGGTGTCTACTTAAATCCTTTATCCCCTCTTTAATATTTTTTGTCTTTTTGGTGTTAATCTATAGGAGTTCTTTATGTATTCTGGTTACTAGATTTATCAGATACATGATTTGATAATATTTTTACTCGTTTTATAGGCTATCTAGTCACTTTCTTGATAATGCTCTTTGACACTCAGATGGTTTTAATTCTGATAAAGTCCATTTTATCTTTTATTACTTTTGTTGTTTGTACTTTTGCTGTCATACCTGAGAAAACATTGCCAAATCCAATGCCATGAAAATTGCTTTTTAATCTACTTTTAATATTTATAAAATGTTTAGTATGTCTTCTATTTCATGTACAGTTTGATATATAAATATAAAACTATATACATGGGTATACATGTATGCACATATACACACACATATATGACACATGATCATTTCAAAGCATTTTTAAATTTTCTGATTCATTTGATCCTTTTAACAATGCCATAAGACACACGAGGCGACAGTGATTATGCTCATCTTTAAGATTAAAGGAAACCCTGAACTTGAAGGAGGAAAACTGTCGAAGTCCCCTGGATGGTAAATAGCAGATGTGAGGCACACATTCCAGCTGTATGGCCCCATGATGTGTCTGCGCCGTCCCACCGCCCTGCTCCACAGAATGTCTCAGTGTCATCATTGCTGAATGATGTGAAACCGGGAAGGGAGGAAAAGAAAACTGGGATTTGCTATGTCCCTGCCACTCCACAAGGCTTTATTAAGGTACTTCTGCATGTATCATCACACAGTTCTCATACCATCCTAGAGGAAGGTGTGGATATTCGGATTTTAAGATGAGGAAAGTGAGGCTCAGAGAATTTGTAATCCACTGTGTAGCATGCAGATGGCTAGTGGCAGAATCTTTGTTCAACGCCAAGTCAGCTTAACTCCTTGTGATAATCTAGCATTTAGTGGACAGCCCAGTGGCAGGAGATTGTTTCAAAGTTGTATAATAATAGAATTTTTAAAATGAAAAGCAATATTAGAATTTTTCTTCTAGGTCTTTCATTGCCCATGTTTAATGGAATCTGAGCATGTGTTTCTTGCTCCTACAACTCACCTGCTTCAATGATAAGCCTGATTCCTCCACCCACCTTTTTAATCATTCCTCACCCAGAGTCCCTGACAATATTAAAAATCCTACCACAGGAATGTAAAATTGTTTCTCTACAGCTTCAAACTCCAGGCTCAGCTTGGCCAGATTCTGTGGTACAGCTCCCCCAGCCACCAAGGATCCTCATCTGGTATTTAACAAATTATGCCCCTTCAGCCCTCCCACCTCCTCTGCCTGCCCTTGGTACACAGACAGGAAATTAGAGACTAAGGGAAATTCACCTGTGACCTTTAATTCACTTTTTAATAAAAGCATTCAGAGTCATTTTCATGTTTCATACCAGACACATGAGAGAGACAATTTACTGCTCCTTTGGAGGAAAATTCATCCATCCTCATGCACTGGCATTTTTTTTTCAGTGTGTCAACCCTCAAAATCAATTGCTAACACTGAGCATGTTCATGTTAGCACCCAGTCCAGTACCCAAAACATAGTAGGTGCTCATAAATATTGACTGTACTCAATGAATATTCATTGTTTTTGAAAAGTGAATGTTGGTGGTCTTATTTGGCATAGTAAAATAAATTAATGGATAGAATTGTCATGATTTTATATTTTTCTCCTATCAAATTTTTCTTAAACTGTTGGTGATTTTGATGTGATAATTTTTATTACATATGCCCTAGTTGTTTGAGAAAGAAACCCCAGTTTTCTTAAAACTGACTTAAGAAAACAAAATGGGGAATTTATTAGCTTACTTTCCTGCCTTGGCTGGACCCAGATTATGTTTAGTAACCTGCCTCCTCTTTGTCTTGGCCCATTTTCCTCAGACTGGCTTTCTTCTAAAGCAAATTCATGTGGCAGTGAGAGGCCATTGATATCTTCAGGTCTTCAGGCATATTTTACCAGTTTGGCAATTTCAGCTGGAAGACAGAGATGCTGTTCTAACTCAAGTCCTGGGACCGCCTATCATGCGCTCACCTCTGGGCCAATTGTGGTGGCCAAGGTGCTGTTGGACTTTCCTGGGTTGGTGGGTAACACGCCCACCCCTGCAGCTAGGATCAGCCTCCCCTGCGGGATATGGGCTGAGACTGGAGTAAGGAAATTCCTAAAAGAAAATCGGGCTGACTCAGTCAGACGGTGAGGGAAAAGAACATAGATAGGCAAAATAACAAAGGCCCACCACGTAGCTGTTGCAGTACATGATCATTTAGGAATTATAAATGTGTTACACAAAATTATAAGTTTGATTTCTTGGTGATAGGAAAAGCCACAACATTATTGAGTGTTCTACAATTGGAAAAAAAATGAATTTCAAACTAGAATATACTTTTAAAGAGCTTCTTTTGAAGCCTCCTTTACATACATATAAGCAAAAGTTGTAGCTGCCTATACTGATATTTTTACTTAGTTCAATGCATTGTCTATTTTCAACCTTTTCTATTACCAATTGACTGCCTACTATGTACCAAACATTGTACCTACATTGAGAATAGAGTGTTAAATAAGAAATACATTTCTCTCCTCTGGGAAGGTAAACCCTAAATGAGCCTACAAGCCGTATCTAATTAACTCATAACTTGTGACTTACTAGAAGTTTGAACTGATGGACTAGAATTGTTCCATTTTCAAATACTAAATATGTAAATATATCCATTTTATTTTATTATTTTTTTAATCTTCACCTGAGGATATGTTTATTAATTTCAGGCAAGGAGGAAGGGAAAGAGAGAGAAACATCGATTGATTGCCTCCCATGTGCACCCTAACTAGGGAATCAAACCTGCAACCTAGGTATATGCTCTGACTGAGAATCAAACCTGTAAATTTTTGGTGTATGAGATGATGCTCCAACCAACTGAGCCACCCAGCCAGGGCAAATACACCCTTTTATATAAGAAACAGGTTATTTGAACAGGTTGAATAATAATTATTTACTTGGATCAGTGTTAGACACTTTGAACTGATGTCCACCTTCATCTTGAAATCATTTTTAGGTTGCCCTTTACAGCTAAAGGGGGAGAAATTGGCTGTGTCCCACAGCAAGACGATGGGGGAGCCAGGAGTTCCCTGAGTCTGATGTTTAAGCTTTCAAGGATGCCATGCCTCTGTTGGGTGATCTATGACTTCTCTAATGTCATGGTCATTAGTCACTCCCAGAAACATATGCTTGTTTATAGAAGCCATTGGAAAAAATTCTCAGTAATTTTTGGGAAAGCTGTGATGACAATGCCATTAGTCTGGTTCCTTGTGCCCTAGGGATTGTATAATAGTTGTGTAACATCTAAGAATGTATTTCCATTGCTCAAAGTGAGAATCCACGTCTGACACATTGTACTTCCCAGGTGTTTGTGACAATCAGAGGCAACAATACCTGTGAAAATTGCTTTGGGCAGTGTAGACAGTTATAATTAGTAAGGTGTCATTTTGTGTATCATTTCTCTTTCAATCTTCCTCTATTTGCCCTCTTTCACACACATTTGTTGTGATTTCCAGCATTTCGGAGGTGGCATAGTTCATGCTTAGTGCAAACAAGCTTTTTCTTTCATTACCTACTCCTTAGTTTATTCTTATCTATCATCAATTTCCTCCAGTCTCCTGTGTTCTAGATACTGTAGTCTGTGCTAGAGATAAGGGAGGAAGCAAGGTCTGAGGGAAAGAGTATGAAGTTTGAACTTGGGATCTAAATCCTGACTTCTCCTGCTCTGAATACAGTTTTGAGATAGTCAACTCAACTCTACAAATTCACTTTCTTCTTTAAAACAGGAGTAGCCCTGGCTGGTGTGGCTGAGTGGATTGATTGCCAACCTGTGAATCAAAGGGTTGCCGGTTCGATATCCAGTCTAGGGCACAGGCCTGGGTTGCAGGCCAGGTTCCCAGTAGAGGGTGTGTGAGAGGCAATCACACATTGATGATGTGTGATCTCTCCCCCTTCCTCTCTCTAAAAAATAAAATAAATAAAATCTTAAAAAATAAAACAGGAATAATTTCCATTATTCATGGGAAATTTACTGAGTGCTAAAGAGAACATGAGGCTCACTAAATCTTTATTTTCTTCAAGACATTTCCCCTGCTATCTAAGAGCTCACAGTTTAGAAGTTGGCAGGACATTTTTCAAGATTATTTTAAATCAGGGAAAAATCAAGTGACTGTGAAGGGTGACCTCTCAGTGGTACAGTAAGGCATGACCTAACCAAAGACATCCAGTTGGTACTGGTAGAATCCAGTTTTGAATTCAAATTCCCAATGAGGTAGATATCTTTGCATTTACTAAACTATCCTTTGGACCTAGTTATTAAAGAATATTTCCTGAAGTTAGTGAATTTTCAAGAGGAAAAAATGAGCTGGGATATCTCATGCTAGTTTAAGGAGTATATGTATAGTACAAGCAGGGATGAAAAGTGTGGCTTATTTTCTCATTCAAAAAATAAGTAAATATATTGTAGGGAATCGGATGGGTCAGAGAAGGAAAGTTCTGGCACCAAGAAGTTTGATTTTACAACACATGGTTAGTGTCATAACATTACTCTTTGGTTGGGCAATCATGGGTGCTTTGGTGGTCTTGTTCTGGTTTGTGAGGATGCAGCCCTTCATCCAATCAGCATGAGGCAGTTGTGTGTTGTTTCAGGTTGCAAACACTCTCTGCATTACGTATCAATACCACTACATACCAGTCATGACAATACCATTACATAACAGTCAGCCTCTCTTGACCTTCTTTCTCTGCTTGTTCCCTGCCACCCTGCAGCAGCCCCATCAAACACCCAGAGCCTGTTTATATTTATCTCTGCTTGGCCCTTGTTGCCCCTAATGGTGTCCTTGAGAGATCACCTTGAGTGTCGTCATGAAGCAGTTGAAATGAGGTTTCAGTGTTCCTTTGTTGTAGACTAAACAGTACCCCCCAAAGATACCAGATCCTAATCCCTGGAACCTACAAATGTGACCTTATTTAGAAAAAGGTTGCTAAAAATGTGAATAAGTTAATGATCTAGAGAAGGAAGCACCCTGTGGGCCCTAAACCCAGTCACAAATGTCCTTATAAGAGAGGAACAGAGGTAGATTTAACACAGAACAAGAGGAGAAGGTGACATGATTGCAGAGACTGGGAACAGATGGGAGTGATGTAGTCACAAGCACAGAAGACCAACAGATAACCAGAAACTGGAAGAGACTGGAAGGAATGGATTCTCCTCTGGTGCATCTGTAGGGAGCATGACCCAACCAACTCCTTGATTTCAAAGTCCGGCCTCCAGAACTGAGAGAATAAATGTCTGTTGTTTTAAACCACTACGTTTGTGATTATTTGTTTCAGCAGCCAAAGGAAATTAATACAGTCTCCATATCCTTTCTCTGGCCATTCTACTATTCTGAATATTACTGTGAATTATTTAAATTTTATTGCGAGTAAAGGATCTTATAAAATAAGCCCATCCACACTTTAGGAAATCATGAGAGACATGTTATGATAGGTCAGAACCAGAAGGGTCCTCAGAGACCACTCAAACTTTTCATCATAAAGGTGAGGTGAGTGAAATGCAGACAGAGAGGTTACTTGCCCAAGGTCACTCAGTATGTTTATAGTGTAGCCAGGACCAAACCCAAGAACCAAGTTTTCTGTTTTGGTCAAGCAGTTTGTCCACCACAGATAAGAGGGCATAATCATGAGGATTTCTGCCTCAGCAAGTAGATAGGAAAGAACCTGTTTAAGGTTACTTGAAGGGTGTGATTTTTAAAAAAAATGAATTGTAGATCAGCCCCTTCACTGTAATTAACTAAACCCAAGAAACCCTTAGGGGAATAGTAGAAAATGATAACATTTTCTTCAAGAAACAGATATAATCGAATATGTCTGACTTGGAAAGATATTTCTGGTATACAGTGGGAGTTAGGTGTGCATGCTCTAGAATCAGAACACCTGCCCAGGATTCTGTCTCTGTCACGCACTAGCCCTATAAACCTGGGCAAGTTACTCCCTGGGAGTCTCAGTTTCCTCATCTGTAGAACAGCAGAAATAACAGTCCTTGTCTGAGACTGTTGTGAAGATGAAATGAGATGCTATATGTAAAAGTACCTCCCGCCTGCCTGACAATTAATAGAGGCTTCATCAATATTAGTGAGCATTTTATATTATATTATCAGATAAAAAAGTAAGTTGTAGCAGAGTCAATCACATTTTCTCTTTTTAAAATTTCTCATTTGGATATTATACAATGACCTGGGAATTTCTTTAGTAATCAGGAAAAACAGTAAAGATGAAAATCAGGTCTGACTCACAGGGAGTGAAGCCTGTTGTGAGAGGCTGGGGGCTCTGGTACAGCAGCTACTGAGATTCCCAGAGCTGATGGGAATCCTCTGACCTCTCTTCTGGGAAATGCATGACTGTAAGTGTGCATTTACATAAATATGAATACACAGATAAGATCCAAGTCTGCTTGATCCTGGAGGACTAAGGTGAGCCATTCCTGTAACCTAAACTCCACATTACACAATGTCCTGATGCTGTTTGGAGGGCTCAGAGATGGCAGTCAGGATATTTGAACTCCAGCCCCAGTCTAGCGCCCCCAGCATGTGTGACGGGCAGGTCATCTCTCCAGTTTGTTTTCTTATGAGGATCAAATGAGATAAAGGATATAAAAATAAAGGATATAAACAGAAAGCCAGTCTAAAGGCTTTACACATTCTATCAATTACCAAACTTAACTGAGTGTACCTTTGTCATATATTTTAATTCTGTTCACTCTGTTGCAATTTTCATTATTGTATTTCTTGTTCTCATTACTTTTCTCTTGACTGTTAGCCTCTTAGTTGGTTTTGAGTCATATGTGGTTTTTCTTTAACTAAACTAACAGAATAATCTTCCTTAGACACATCTTCTGCCATGATATTCCACCAGTACTTCTATCTACAACTCCCTGTCACCTACTATATGAAACAGTTGAGCATAAAAGAAGGAAAGTATTTGTCAAGGTATAGAGACAACTATTTAAACTAAAATATCCCCAAAGAGCTATGATCTCTGTTTCCTAGTTCTGTTGTTGGGATACTGGTCCTCAGGCTCCTAGAGGGGAAATTTGAGTATCTATCCTGCTGGAATCAAAGGTTCCGGGTCCTCTCCCCTTGCCTCCAGTCCTATTCCTGGCTCCCAGCCCCCATTTAGACATGACAACAAGTGGCTCACATCAGTTGGCCAGCTGCTGATCTCTTGGATATGTTTTTGTACTTACTCTCTGATTACCTCTGGTGAGTCGCCTTCTGATTGATGGGTTGACGCTCACTCTCAGAACCCATCCAGGCTTCTTCATGAGAGGGAATGATTTGTTCTTTCATTTTATACATCTCTTAAGTGCCTAATAAGTATTAGGAACTATGCTAGCTGAATATGGTTCCTACCTTCATGGAACTGTAAACTGAGCAAACAAAATAGCAATTGAAAAATTGTAAGTATGTTGAATATTACTAAATAGGAAGAAAAAGATGCTATGGGAATATAGAACAGTGGAACCCCTAACTTAGATAGGAGTGTCAGGGAAGACCACCTTGAGAAAGTGACGTTGTGCTGAGACTTAAAGAAATGAAGTCTAGTAATATCTAAGAGGAACCTCCTTGCTTTTTCTAGTCACCCAAGCAGGTAGCCTAGGTCACGCCTCAGACTGTTTGTTGGTACCAAATTGCATCTAGAAATCTGGGCTGGCTGGAGGCAGTGGCATGAACACTAAACAATCACATGGTTCTATCTTTGCCACTGTGGGCTGTGGGATATTTGGCAAGTTACTTACCCTTTCTGACCCACAGTTTGCACATATGGGAAACACAGATGATAACCCTTCAAGGTCATTGTGAATGATGAATGATATAATGAAAACAAAAGCATTTCAAAAACTGCCAACTATGTGGATCAAAGGGAGGAAGTTGATTAAAAAGTATGTGACCCAGCATTGAGATGAAACAAGGAACTATCAGAAGTTAGTCATTTCAAAGTCTTATACTGTCTTGGAACTCCAGGGGTTTTCATATCCATTGTGGATTCCCGTGCTCTGCATATACAGAGTTCGGCACAAATAACACCCCTATTTTATTATAAGCCCTTTTATTACAAAATCATAAGCATGTTAATTCTGTAACATAACAATCTCATACTCAAGCATACCATATGACATTTTAGATGAAATGTTCAAATTAAAACTATAAATTATTACACCCCTATTATTACCCTAACAACCACACTCAAGTAGGCCTTACTTCTGCTGGACCCTGTATTATTATTCAAGAGGGTAAAAGCAGTTTTAAATATTATTTGCATGGCTAAATTGTCCCCAAGGAGATTGCCCCTCCCTGAATGATGTCACCAAAATTTCAATTGCTTGGCTTAATGGAACGCAATGCCTCCTTAAATTTCTGGGGCTGGGATGATTATCCTACCCTGATAGTGTATGATAACACAGCGAATTGTTAGTGCTGTCCCTTTGCCAACAAAAGTCCACAACTTCTGTCAATCTAATGGCCAATGACAGGCTTATTCTCTACAGAAATCGCTTTGTGCTTTGATGAACAGAACTGTGTTTAGTGATTCCAGTCTGGAGCCCAGGGCTCCCGGCATCATGTGGGTTCTGGAATGACTGTAGGCTTCTGAAGATGCAAAGTATTGGCACCAAAGACCTTAGGTATTTTTGCAGTAAGATGAAATGGTAGAGACATACATGGCCCCTGGTCTCTGCATGCCCGCATATTACTTTTTTTGGATCATTTATGAATGAAACAGAGTAAGACTGATACAATGTTCTTTGGCTAATTAATCATTGGTTACTTTCAGCTTGACGTACACTTGCTCTTCTAATTGTTTGTGAGCAAAGCTGGAGTGGGGAGCCAACTGTAGGGTAGACCCCTGTAGATACACAGCAGAGAGTGTCTGGGGATGGCTGTTCCCCCTATGACCCGACTGCTTAACAGCTGTAGATATATAGGTATGTTGTAAGGGTTAAAAATGCTCTGCAAGTAATGCACCAGCAGAGTGCCTGATAGGGGGTGAATGTTCTATATGTACATTACTTATCAATGACTATCATCAGTGGGTATGGGAATAAGGGCTAAGCTCACTAAAGAACAAAAGGCTTTAGAAAAATAGCACGTCCCTTTTCTTTATGTTTCCCACCACGTTTCCTCATAACCTCTTTGGACTGAGCACCAATGCTTTTATTTTTTTAATTATAAAGGCCAAACCACAGGAGAAATAAAGGGCAGTAGAGACAGGACATCCTTGGAATTTGAAATGGCATATGTCCAAATGCCTAGTTTATGGGGTGTGTGTGTGTGCGTGTATGTGTGTACTAAGCATTTGAAATAGGAGTTTTCAGATGATTATTTCTAAAGGCCATTCTGGATGTGAATTCTGTTTGTATGGCACTAGTGCCACAAAAGGTCAGAGTTGAAAGAGTCTGACAGAGAGGAGGAGAATCTATGGTCCTCCAACCATTGCAGGACTAATTCCACATAGTATCAGGTATAGTGCATGATTTAACCTCACCACTCGCCAGTGAGACACAGGTGAGTACTCCCGTTTATTAGTGGGAACACTGAAGCTAGGAGGTGAAAGAGTAGTCCAAGGTCATGTAACTAGTAAGTGATAGGGCCTGGTGTGGATAGTAAGTGGTAGATATTGACCTGGTGGTGCCAAGTCAATCAATCTGAGGGAGTGAAGAGCTCAGGGAATGAGGCAGTTAGAGTTTAGGGCACTATAGACAGAGGATGCAGTCAAAAGATGACAGATTTACAGGATGGTGTTAGTTCCTAGAGATCCCAGTGGGGGTCTAAAGGGAATAAATACATTACTCAAAGGTGTCTTATTTTGGCCTTCTGGGAAGACCAAAGGGGAAGAATAGGGAAATCAGCTCCCAGAAACAGATCACTTCAAATAACAGCAATGAATTGGGCCAAGCAAAGAGCACTTGTGATTAAATTCCCTTGGGTGTCGCTTTCCAAGGACAAGCTTTAGATTCTATATTGGACAAGAGTTTGAACTAAAAAAAAAAAAAATTGTTGCGCCGGACTTTGATTGCTATCTGCAAGGGAAACAGACAGTGGAAACTATTTCATCAACACTGATGGGAAAAACACATTTTCACAGTGCCCTGAATAGCCATGCTTAGTGTTTGGAGTCGTTATCGTAATAATGGGTAAGCTGAAAGGAGGAAAAGACACCACAAATGACTTCAAAGCAAGAGAGAGGAGAGAAAGATAATCATGAAAGTCATACTGGGTGTTGGTTTCTGGTGAGAAATTTCCACAGAACATTAGGCTCTTCCTGAAGCTTTCTTCCTGAGACCTACCTGGGCTGCGAGGTGAAGGAAAGTATATGTGATTAGATCTTTGTTGGATGCCACACATTCAGGCCTTGCCAGAGCTTCGGGGTAGACTGAATGCTTCATCAGTTTCTTTATTTCTTTATTTGTTATTCATTAATTTATTTAATCACTGTTTTCATTTGTTACATTTTCCCTGAACACTTCCTGCGTGTCAGACTATGAGTTTAGTGCTAAGACAGCAAAGAGGAACAAATAAGACAAAGTTTGCAGTCTAGTGAAGAATGGTATAGATAATTATAGCTCCTGTGATCATGCTAGAATGAAGGTATTGAGAAACTTCAGAGGATGTAGAAAACAGAGTCTTTAACTTTCACTTACTCTTACCTACTTTGTGTTATAGAAATACAGAATAATCAGAATGTGCTCCCTCCTTTCTCCAGGCTTCACAGTCTAATAGAAAGATGCCTACTCTAGAAGGAATTTGAATCAACAGCTCTAAGTACATGGAACATAATGTCTTCACTACTGGTAGACTCAATGGATGAGAGATAGGAGAAGACAGATCTAGATTCCATTTGCTCAACATGTTCTCATCCTCAGGGTTCACAACGAGAGTTCAGCCGAAAGTTGAAAGACAGTGGCTGAACTGTGTTCCTTGGTCCAGTGTCTCCTGATCTGCTGGTGGCATTGTTCTTTGCTGAGGTGGAGAACGCTGGATGGGGACAAGTCATGGGAGGAGAATGTTGTTTTATTTTGGACATATTTAATTGGAGATGCCTGAATGACATCCAAGTGAAGATGTTAAGAAAACTGTTGTGTATATGAGACAGAAAGTCAGAAGGAAATATAGTCTGGTAATATTATTTTGGAGTTGTTATCATGGGGGAGATTATTGACACCAATGGCTTTGATTAAATCATCTCAGCAATGGTTCTGTGGGTACTCACTGGGTTTTGTAGGTAACTACAAAGTTCCCCAAAGTTCTCCAGGACTTAAGAACAATGGAATCACAGGAACACTGACTGAGAGGGCTACTTAAGGAAACTTGCTGTTCATCTTATTCAATTATAGGCATTGGCTCTTGAATAAAAAAGAACCAGCTGGTCACCAACTCAATGCAATAATCCACCCCTTAGCATCTTGGTCTTACACTGATACTAGTCATAGAAAGCCTTGTAACCATTGCTGGACAACACAGTTTAGGGCAAAAAGAGCAGGTCTGTGACTGCCAACTATACTACATTGAAACCCTGGATTTGCCACTTAAACCATAATACTGTCCAGTTCTCATTGCTATGGTTTATCCATCAGATGATGTTAGAAGACCTTGTCTACTGTATAGCGATTCAAATTTCAGGCCTGGTATAGGATTATTTAATTTTCCTGAACTCATGAGAATTTCTGGTAACCACATTCCCTATTTTGTCATTGTAGAACATCTTTTAGACTTCTTTCATCAAACTGTACAGTTTTGCGTGAGCTCTTAGTGACACACGTGCCCTTTGTGAAAGTATTGGGCTTCCCCACGTTAGAGAACTGGTGTTAGTCAATTTGTGTGAAACTCAGTTGCCACTCATTTGAAACCCTCGTTTCCAAGAGGGAAGGCCTGTACCCAGAAACTGGGGACATGCTTGGGGTATACGGAGAGTTTGTAGCAGGGCTGGAATTGCCATCTTCTGCCCTCTGTTTCATCTTGAGTGTGCTTTGTCCATCTGCTGATCAAACCCACTCCTCCATCTCTAAGGAAAGAAGCTAGGAGATATGTGGATTATAACTTTCTGCAAGTCAATCTGGTATTACACACCGCCCTCTGATGAGTTAAGTACAAATGAATCAGAACCAGATGGGCAAATTTTCCTGAAAACAAGTGTTTAAAAGGTGGAGGAGATGAAAATAAATTTTTGGTGAAACTCTCAAGCACCTTGGCTACATCAGATGCATAGCACTTTGCCTTGCTTTCAGATACTCCCATTATTACCACCAGGAGAAAATGACATGTTAGAGCTCCAGGGGGAAGCAGGGAAGTCAGGGGTACAGATTTTATTCACAGTCCTATAGCAAGCACGGCTGTCTTCAGCCCTTGTTTTCTCAAAGGTCATTCTTGGCAGGCAAACGAGGTTTAGATGAATAAAACAATCATAAGGAATCAATTCTGGAGAAATATCCAGGCTTACACTTTTAACATGCATTTTTCTTGGACTGTTCTGAGATTCACATTTTCAGATTCAACTAAAGTCTCCTGAGTACTTGTTAAGTCAAGGTTTTGCATTAGGCACTTGCATGGTTCTTCTCTCACTTTGTCAATCTAACGCGGTTGTGAGGTGGCAGGATCATGAACAGATGAGTGATCTCAGGCTCAGGGAAGTGAAAGAACTTATTCAAGGTCACACAGCTAGGCTGTACTGTCTAATCCCGTAGCCACTATAGCTACATGTGGCCATTAGCTACATGTGGCCATTTAAATTTAAATTAGTTAATTCTAAATAAAATTAAAAACTGAGTTGCTCAGTTGCACGAGCCACATTTCAAGCACTCTATTGCCACACATAGCTAGTGACTACCACATTAGACAGCACAGATATAGAACATTTAAATCATCATAGGAAGTGGTACTGTACAATGCTGCTGGAGAGCCTGGGCTTCAACTAATGCGTTTATGACAAAGTTCTGTGCTCCCTCCATGATACCAGTCAGAGTTGTCTTACATAATACAAGCTCCTAAAATGGAAGACACTGCTTTCTAAGCACAACTAGAAGCCTTCTCCTCTTCACCCTGGATAGAGCATACACTGAGACTCAGGCTGATGCTTTATTAAGTCTGCTCTGTCCTTTATGTGGCTGCTGTGGAACAGCCGTGGACCAGGAAGCAGATAGAAAGGGATGAGAATGCGGGATGTATGTCCCCAGTGGGCATGCTTCCATTTCAGGGGGATCCTAGCACCATGGCGGAGCACGTTGCCAAGGGCAGTGTTAAACTCAGCAAAGGTAGGAAGGAGTACAAAGGGAATTAAGCATGGTGGAGTGAAAAGATAGTGCAAATTTGGTCAGAAAATTTGGGTCTGAATTCCATAGCCACGTGGGCTTAGGCAAGTTGTGAAGAGGGATGGTACCATCTCCTTTACAGAGGATTTAAATCCTCCTTTATGAGGATTGAAATGTGTTAGTAGTTGTAAGACACTTAGCATAGTGTCTGATGCGTAGTGGGTGTTTCACAAAACTAGGTACCTTTGGCCAGTAGTTCTTTCCTTTCCTGGTGGGAGTTGCCATCAGTTCCCATAGAATTCAAAAGAGAACACTCTGATTTTCATGCTCTCCTCCTATTTTTGAAACTAGTTATCAGGAAAATTGCTGATATTGTTCTTTACGATGTGCATGAATTAGAGTAACCTTGTCAAAATGATATCTTCCTTTTTCTTTTTTTCTCATTTTTCCCTAACCCTATCTAATCTTATAAAAGCAAGCATCTCTGTTTCAGTCTTCACATTAGGATAGTTTTGAGGTTGGGTAACCAGAGAATGAGATCAGATTTACTCAGGCAAAGTCAGTGAATTTTAATCCTGGAACACTTTCCTCTGCTATTATTTGTTGTATGTATCATCGTCACATTTCATTCCACAAACTATTTGTGGCATCTTGCTCAATATGGCAATACTACAATAGAAAAGAAGAAATTAAAAATATTTACTATTTAGAACCTAGGGAAGTATAAGTTAGAACACAAGGTTAAGATGGAAGAGAATAACATAACCTAGAAATGTTGATCATAAGGGCAGATACCACATGGAAATGATGAAATTGTGTAATTCACATAATTAACCATTAGTATTTAGTCCATAATATAATGTTTATCCCTTCTGTCTGATTAACAGTTTATAGCATGATTCACAGTACCTGCCACATAAGGGAGGCTTTTGTGAACATTTCTTGAATAGTGTGAGGAAAATGAGCCTCCAAGAGGCAAATCATTTCTCAAGGTCACCCAGCTATTAAGGGACAGGGCCAGGATCCAGGCCCTGTGTCTCCTGACTTTAATTCATTGCCCTTTGGAGTGATGACAAGTTACATTTATTCAACACTGAAAATATAAAAGACTCTTTTATTTCCGGACTTCTATCGAACAGTCCGACAATCCTGGGAGGTGGGCATTGTT
Organism: Trachops cirrhosus; assembly: GCA_028533065.1. NCBI lineage: Eukaryota > Metazoa > Chordata > Mammalia > Chiroptera > Phyllostomidae > Trachops > Trachops cirrhosus. The sequence goes on along the minus strand of CM052542.1, from coordinate 35,559,317 downwards.
GCCCCACATTACAGGTGAGAAGTGACTCATACAGCATGACAGAGCTAATCTAAAACACAATAAGTATTTGAATTCTGGTGGTTTCACTTTAAATCCAGTGTTTCTTCCACCACAGCTCAGGTCTTACCTTTTCTCACTGTTCATACAAGAACAAAAGTAAAAATAAAAACAGAAATACAATATTTCTCAATCGGGACATTATATACCTGTAGGGTTCTGAGGGGTGATGTTTCCATCTCCCTGTGACAGAAAAAGCCCCCAAGGGAAGTCCCCTCAAGCCAGTAACTCTGGCAGTCCCTTGGAACAAATGCTCTGATATTTGCTTTTGTTGAAGGGCATTTAGGTTCTGAATGTCCATTCAGGGCTGACTCTAGGCTAAGCTTGTGTGTCTTGGTGTGAAGAGCATGTGGAAGGGATTCAAGAAATGGTCAGGGCCACGTTGCCAGGGCTTCTCAGAGACTCCATTAAACTGGCTCTTCCCAATTAGCTATTTCCTTCCTTGAAGACACCATTGGGAAGGAGTGTGCTGATCCTCCATGTGTGTATGTTTGTGAGTGTCTCTGTGAGTATTAGGGTGATTTTTTCCAATGTGTGTTGCATTTTATGATCTTCACAGATGTAACACTTCACCATGATGAGAAGAAGGGTGGGAGGAGAGGCTGTTATTTGGGAGAGCAGGAGAAGAGGTGAAATTGATGAGAGGCAGGAAACAGAATTGTATAGATTTAATTGGCTTCATTTTATAGCATTTAGCCCTGTTTTCACAAGGTAGCAATGAACAGGCTCATAAAGGTAAACCGTGTTTCACAATTATTGGGCCAGGAGTTGAAAGTTTCATTGTTATTCTTCCTTGGAGCTCATGTGGCCACTTGAAATATTAACTCCTTTTTGCCTCAGCAACATTGACTGGATTTGTAATAATGATCCCATACGTTTGTAAAGAGATTCAGTTTACAAAGCATTGGTCTATGTTATCCCATCTGCTATTTGATCTTTAGAATAATCCCATTAAGTACCCAGTGCAGATTCTTTTCCGCATTTTTTTAAGTAGAAAACTGAGGCCCAGAGAAGTGATTTGCTAGAATCACAGCCAATACCTGGCCCAGAAGGGAAGAGACAGGCACCTACATTTGCTGCTTGTGTACTCTGTGCTACCCCCAGTGCTGAAAGAGGAGCCTAACTCTTAGAGAGGGGTCATAATTGGCCTAAAGTTATTCAACTCGGACTCCACCAACAATGGGGTTGGGGGGAATCACAATCAGAAACTGAGCCTGCCTTTCTCTGAAACCAGTGTTCTTTTCTACTACACCACTAGCTCTCTGTGTGTAATAACCAAGGGCACATTTAGAAGGAAAAAAGAACTTGGCATTGATTATCCCAAACCACTGACAAACCAAACATTATGTAAATCAGGACCCACCATGTGAGTAATAGCTCACATGTGTACGGCACTTTCAAAAGCACTTGGGTAGACACTTCTTTAACCCTCGCAATAGTCTTGTGAGCTAGATATTCTTATCATTCCCATTTTACAAATGAGGAAGTTGAGGTTCAGAGATGTGAGTGACATATCAAAGGTCACAGAGCGGACTTCTGGCCAAGATGGAGGCACAGGTAGACACACTGTGCCTCCTTGCACAACCAACATTGGAACAACAACAATTTAGAAACAGAATAACAACCAGAACTGACAGAAAATTGATCCATATGGAAGTTGGACACCCAAGGAGTTAAATTAGACGCATTCCTCCAGACCAGTAGGAGGGGCGGAATTGGGCAGCCTGGCGGGGGTGGAGGAGCAGAGAGCAGAGAGCGTTGGGACCAGACGCTTAAGGCAACTGGGACATGCAAGACCACTGTGGGCAGACCTTGGGTGCGCAAGCGGCCCAAGGTCTTGGAACCCAAGGTCTAGCAGACCCCGGCTGAGGGGTGGCAACTGGCAGACCCAGTTAGGCGGCAAGTGTGAAGCAAGGCACTGTGCGAAACCCAGGGTCCCAGCGCCGGGAAATAGAGCCTTGGGACACTGATTGAAAAGGAAAGTCCCATGGGATGCACAAGCCCACCCACGCGGGAATTGGCACCAGAGGGGCCCAGTTTGCTCAGGGGGAGTGGCGGAAGAGACTGAGGTCCCACAGAGAGTGGAGCAAGCGCCAGTGTTCCTTCTTGGACCCCACCCCCACATACAGCGTCACAACCCAGCGACTGCGGTGCCCTGCCCTCGGGAACACCTAAGGCTCCGCCCCTCATATGTAACAGGCGCGACCAGACCAAAAAAAAAAAATAATAATAACCAAAAACCCAAAAAGATGGCTCAAACAGAAGAACAATCGAAAGCCCAGAACCCATCCTTTTAAGCAACCAAGAGATAGCCAACCTATCAGATGCACAGTTCAAAGCACTGGTGATCAGAATGCTCACAGAATTGGTTGATTTTGGTTGCAAACTAGATGTAAAAATGAAGGCTACAATACGTGAAATGAAGAAAAATGTAGGCTATTTGCTCTGTTCCTACACTAGCTATCAGAGAGATGCAAATTAAAACCACAATGAGATATCACTTCACACCAGTCAGAATGGCCATCATAAATAAAACAACAGACAACAAGTGTTGGAGAGGTTGTGGAGAAAAAGGGACCCTAGTGCACTGTTGGTGGGATTGTAGACTGGTACGACCACTGTGGAAAACAGTATGGAACTTCCTCAGAAAACTAAAAATGCACCTGCCCTTTGATCCAGCAATTCCACTGCTGGGACTATATCCTAAGAACCCTGAAACACCAAT
>CM052542.1:35533546-35556035 GCA_028533065.1 Trachops cirrhosus | reverse complement strand
TAGAAGCTAAAGAACTTATGACACATGGACATGAACTAAAAGGGGAGAATGTGGGTGGGAGAGGGTATGAAGGGTGGAGGGGAATGAAGGGGGGTAATGGGACAACTGTAATAGCATAATCAATAAAATATATTTTTAAAAAAGGTCACAGAGCTAGTGGGTAAGAGAGCTGAAATTCTAACATGGAGCTGGCTTAAGAAAGATTGTCTCCTTTTAACCCATGTTTCTGACAGGTTAATTTCTGTTTCATTTGGTTATTTCTATGGTCATATATCTTAAACTGAATTTAGTCCATCCCATCCTCATTACATACAACATGAAATTCAAACTGCTCAGCCTGAAGTTCAAGATCCTCAGAGATTTTCTAAGTTTATCTTCTTCTACCTCTTGACTACCTCATGCCCCAGCCATGTGCCATGAAGCTCTCTAATCCCGAGGTTGTGTCCAGGATAGCATTTTAATCCTGCTTCCCCACTGAGAACCTTTTGTTCTTTCAAGGACCACCTCCCATGTGATCAATTCCAAGCACCCTTCCAGGATCCCCCAACTGAGTGTGATGGGCCCCCACAGTACTCTCCTATGGCCCAGATCACAATGCTTACCTTGTCTCCTTCACCTTCCATGAATTCCACCTTGAGTGCCCAGGCAGGATCTGATTCACTGCTTCATCCTCAGCACTGACCACAGTGACTGACAAGTGCTGGGCACTGTAGATAAGGAAAAAGCATTTTCTTTAGATACCTAAAAATTGACTTATACATCATAATATGACATTAAGTGGCTTCTCACCATTCCTTTTGGTGCTGTAGAACAGTGCAGGGCTTTGGAACCAAACAGATCTGGGTCCAAATCCCAACATGTTTACTTCTCAACTGTAACCTTGGGCATCAATTATTTAGGCCTTCTAACCCTCAGTTTTTACATCTGTTAAAGTGGTGATGGTGCTGCCTCTCCTGCAGAGAGTGTAGCTGTGAGGACTGAACGAGGTGAAGGACAAAGGCATTTGGGACCATGCTTGGCACACAGAGACTCTCAGGAAATGTTAGTTGTTAGTATTAATATTATAGTAGTTTATAATATCTTCCAGCAACATGATGAGATTTTCTTTGGATTTGGGTGTGCAGTTTGATTGCTTTAGAAGTTAATTCTGCACCTTGACGAACACTCAACTCTTCTGTTTGACTTCTGCCGTTTCCCATGTCTGTCTGTTTTACGATGGCTGGAATTATTTATTAGAGCTGTGGCTTTGTAAACCATTTCTCCAAGTGCTCCTGTGCTTTAAAAGGCAGCATGTTGGGGAAAGAAAATTAGGTAGAAAGGAGTAGGAAGGAAGGAAATAGTGTTGGAACCATTTCTTAGGAAAGCCAGTCATCCTCTCTGGGACTTCTTCTCCTCATCTGCCAATCGAGGAGTGTTTGGCAATATAGGGCGTAAAGTCCCTTACAGTTTAAACACGCCGCTTATATCAACCTTTCACTTTCCAGTGCCAAGATATTAAATGCCCCTATTCATAAAGACGAAATGTATGCAAGTGCATCTCCCCCTGACCTTCTTCCAAAACATATACACACACACCAAATGCCCAGAGGAAATCCACAGTTCTGTTGTTTGAACATGTTGTTTTCTTTAACCAAGTGGTTGTTTGCAAATGTTTTCTGATTGTAGCAGCAGTGAGGCCGCCTCTCCTGGAGGAGATTGAGCTCTTTCTCTTTGAAAGATGCTGTTTACTGGAATAAATTCCACCTCCTTCTTTGTTTGGCTTTTCCTTTGTAAACAATCAAAGCCAACTGGAAGAGCCAGCAGGCTCAAGTTTGTTCATTCCATGTGGCATCTGGCTTTATTTTTCTTTTTTTTCTTTTCCTAAGCTGAAGTGCAGGCTGCATTGTGAGCCCCAATTTCTTTGCCAGTGGCAAGTAATTCTGTAAGAATTGACCAGGAGTCCACCATGTGCCAAGCACTGTGAGGAAAAGAAGGGAAAGGTGGTTTTGATGCTGAGTTCAGGATGGCAGAGAGTCCTGGCAGGTTAGAGAGGAGAATCACACACCATCTAGCCTAGTGTCCCCAAAGTGCAGCTTGTCCCATGAGTGGCTCCTTTGAAAAAGGCCCAGTAGCAGATAAAATTGGTAAAAAAGAAAGGCACATGCAGAGTTTGTAATCTGGATTAACAATGTACCTGAGCATACAAAAAATTTTGAGACTTACAAATCAAAAATTGTGCTTAATTTTGTCTAACTGAATTTGCCTAGTCTGTAGGACGAGGTGGTTGTGTGTGTGTGTGAGCGTATGTGAGCAGGTAACATTATTATTGGCAGAAGTGAATTGTGCGAACGTATTTCGACCTCAAGACCCTACTCTCTCACCATTCCTCCAGTTGTACCTGCTAAAAAGCCACCGTTCAAAATGGAGGCCAACAGCTGTATCTGGCTCATTGACAGTTTTGTTTGGCCTTTGTAGTAATGGCCTCAGAGGACTTTACACTTTTGAATTATTTGCCAACATTTAGAAATGGGGTGTTGTTTTATAAAAAGCCAAGATTCTTGCTTTTCTTGAAAAGTTGGAAGACCCGGCAGCATTTGGCCCTGCGCGTCTTGGGGACAACAGGCGTGCAGCTGCTTCCTTGGATGGGGCATCAGCTCTTAGTCACCACATTCCTGCCCAGACTTACTTCCCTCGCTGGTGTACCACGCCTGGCCCTTGCTGACCTTTGAGCTGGCCCTCCCTGGTTCAGAGCAGCCCTCAGTGAGGCAGCAGCTTTGCTCTTCGTGCTTGCCTGCTTTTCACTTCCAAGAGCTGATTACTGGTTTTGATTAGATCATCTTTGACAGGTAAAACCCAAGGGTGCCTGGCATGGGGGAACCACTGCATAGTAACAACAACAGCAAACAGACACTGTTTATTGAGTATTTATTCTGTTCAACCTCTGTTTTTAGCTTTTAGCAAGCATTCCTTTATTTAATCTTTCTGACAATCTTATAAAGTAGAAATATTTATGTTAATCACTTGTGAGATGAGTGAATTGGAGCATAGAAATACTAGTATAACTTGCCTCATATCATGCAGTTAACAAGTGAAGAATTGAAGTTTGAATACAGGAAACGTGATCTTAACCACTATGCTACTTTTCATAAAACATGGTTTTGTATAAGTGACATGATAATTAGAATTTTATAAAACTCTTTATTTTGAACTAACATTGAACTTATAGAGAACTTGAAAAGAAATGCAAAGAATTCCCTTATATCCCTCACCCTGCCCCTCCAACATTTTAAATAAAACCATAGTACAATTATCATGTACAGGAAATTAACATTGTTAACCAAACTATTGACTTTTTCATAATTTCATCAGTTTTAACACAAACATTTTTCCTTTTTTAGGGAAGATCTTATCCACAGTCTTGCATTGTGGTTCCTTGTCATGTCTCCTTTGCTTCCTTGTCTCCTCTAGTCTACAGTCTGTCCTTGGCCTTTGTGATCCCGACACATTTAAGGAATATTGATGAACTGTTTTTGTAGAATGCCCCTTAATTTGGGTGTGCAATGTTTTCTCATGATTGGAGAATGAGATATGCTTTATTTTGGCAAGAATACCAACACAAAATGATGTGTCCTCAGCACAGCACATCAAGGAGTCTGATTGTCTTGTTGCTGGCACTGCACCATCACCCCTGGGTGAAGTTCATTTCTGCCGGGTTTCTCAACCATAGGTCACTATTCTTTCTTTTGCAGTTCATGAGTTTCTTTAGGACATTAATTTAAAATTGTGTAAATCCTGTTTCTCCTCAAACTTTTGTCCACTAATTTTAGCATTTTTTAGTGGATTCTGCCTATGAAAATGTGCTTCTTTTGCTTTCAGTAAAAGAATTACAAAATAAATAGAAAATACTGGAAGACTACAGCAAGAATCAAGATTATCATGCAAAATGCTTGAAAGCTACTCCTTTACTTAATAATGAATATTGCCTTTGATTTTATGATGGGGTTGATATCTGAACTTCTTCACAGGAATGAATTTTGTGACTTTGAGAAAACACTAAGAATTCAGATGTTAGTTTCTTTATTGTTAATAGGGGCAACAGATGAGATTTGAAAGGGTTACTGCATGGGAAGAAAAGTTGGTAAGAGTAGATGCTCCAGTCAGATTGGCTGAGCTAGTAGCCTGAAGCTGTCACTCATGAACTGTGTGACTTTTGGTAGGTTCTGTAACCTGGATCTGCCTCAGTTCCTCTAAGATCCAATGTGAGGCTTCAACAAGATAATAGATGTCCAACACTTACTTAGCTCAGTGCTTGGCACGTAAGAAGTGATCAATGTGTATTTGATGAACCTGAACTTGATAACCACTAGAAGTAACTTAGAGGTAACACTTGTTAAGAATTGTACAGGGCCTGAGGTTTTACTCCACCTGAGAGCCAAAACAGGTTACTCTAGTGGACACTGATGTAAGTCACAAGACTCCTGGATCAAAGACAAAGGACTTGATTACTCACAATACAGCTAGTAGTGTGACCATTTTGTTCTTGTTGGCTCCTCTGGACTTCCAAGTCCCTTGGGGCATGTGGCATGACCTAGTGGACACTGTGCAGAGAGTGGTGTGCTTCACAGCTGAGGAATCCTGAGCTTAAGAAACCTTTTACACTGGACAGCAAATGAACCTACTCCCTGCTCTGGAGGGAGACATTCTCTCTACTTTCCCAGGTTGGTCACTATTGTAAATATCCTTGATGAGTTCGTCCAGAAGAAAAGATGTCAGTGCCTCTGCTCGGATATGCAAAAATGAGACAGACCCATGGAGGAGAAGTATCTCCCAAAACACTGAGTATTATTTATGCTTCCCTTAGATAACAAGGGAAGATACCATTGTTATTATTGTTTTTACTCAGGGTTCCAGAAGTTGGCAGAAATTAGCCTACTTGGCAAATTCTGTAAGTACCCCTGGTTTCTTAAGACTATTTCTTTTGACTCTGTATTTCAACTTCTGTTGAGCTTTCCACTTTATAAATCCTACATTAATGCTTTTTTCCCCTCTAACTAGGCAATAAGACATTGTAATCACTGAACCTGGTCTGATGCTTAAATATGTCTCAGACCAACCAGTTTCTGAATCAGTGTTCTTTCTTGTCTATATGGAGAAAACAATCTTCTCTATATACTTGGGATGGAGGGTGGCAATGAGTTTTCTCTGTGCCAAGGGCACAGTGGAAGTACACTGTAACTTCAGCTATGCCCCAGCTTCCTCTTTGTCTCTTTTCTGCTTTTTATAGTGGAAGCTTTTAAAATGTCACATCTGTTTCTAATCATTGCCTTTAGTCTTTTGCTGTATGATCAACTCAGCAACCTGACTTGTAAAGCTATCCAGACTATTTTGTAAAACAACCAACATATGTTGAAGAAAACCCCCTGTTTAATACTCCCATTAGAAAACAAACAAACAAATAAACAAACAAACACACAAGACAAATTCTCTTCACTGTTTATACTCAAGGCAGGAAGAATGAGCTGCCCTTTTATGGCAAAGGATTTACTGTCCAACTTAGTAACGAAGAAAGACGTGTAAAGCATTTACACGTCTGTAAATGCTTTTTAAAAAGGAAATATTTTCAAAATGATCTAACACTTCATGCATAGAAAATCATCTAGCAGACCCTTATTATCTATGACAAAGTTTAAACAGATATTAACATTGGGCCTTATTTGCTTCAGCTCTTTTAAGAAAATATAACCTCAACTCTTTCCCCTTTTTCAAAGGCATAGCTTCCATTTTGTATATTTTTAAAATTATTATAAATGATATCATATTAGAAGTATCCTTTTTACATTCAACATGACATTTTAGGCATTTATTTCTGATGATACATTTTCATCTGGCTTATTCATTTTAAGTGATTTAATGTGATGTTAGGAACTGAACTCTGTCATCACATTTTCTGGGTTTAAAATCTGAATCTACTATTAACTGAACATGTGAACTTGGGCAATTTACATAATATCTTTGAGTCTGGGTTTTCTCATATGGAATATGAGAAGAATACCAACATCGCTGAGTTGTGAAGATTAAGGAGGTAATGCAGTTATAGTGAATAGCATGGTATGTTAGTTTGCTAGAGCTGCCATACAAAATGCCACAGACTGGTGGCTTAAATGGCAGAAGTTTCTTTTCTCACAGTTATGGAGACTGAAAGTCCAAGATCGAGGTGGTTGCAGGTTTGGTTTCTTCTGAAGTATAGGCTGTCTTCTCACTGTGTTCTCATGGGGTCTTTAATCTGTGCACCTGTATTCCTGTTGTCTCCTAGTGTGTCCAAATTTCCTCTCCTCTTACAGGAACACCAGTCAGGTTAGATTAGGGTCTAACCTAATGGCCTCATTTTAACTTAACCACCTTTTTAAAGGCTTTTTATTCAAATGCAGTCACATTCTGTGGTTTTGTGGGTCAGGGCTTCAACATGTGAACTTGGGTGGGTGGGGGATACAATTCAGAACATAGCAAATAGTTATTATTATTATAATGATGATGGTGGTAGTTGTGTGAATACTCCTTGGTTTATCTATCTTTCTACTGTCACCATTGAGAAAAAATTAGGTTTTCACTTTTAAAAATTTTTTTAAATGTATTGATCTTAGAGAAAGAGAAAGATTTGTTGTTCCATGTATTCATACATTCATTGTTTCACTTTTTTGACAATTCCAAAAATGTCTGTAATAAACATTTTTGCACAAGTCTCTTTGGACACATGTAAGACAGTTTTTGTTGTTGTTTAGGATAAGTCTACAAGTGGAATTCCTGGGTTATAGAGTATATGAATCTTTAATTTTACCATGTATTGTCAAATAACTCTGTAGAGTCGTGGTATTAATTATGGTATCAATTAATGATCATACAAATAAGGTTAAGGTATTTCTCTTCCTCACATCCTTGTCCACATGAGGTGCTACCAGATTTACTATTGTTTTGCAAATCTTAATGCTCTAAATTAATTATATCATTGTTTTAATGTGTATTTTTAATTTTTAATTAATTTTGTCAATCTGAATTCTAGTAATCAATATTCGAATGTCTTATTTTAAGCTTGTCACTCAGCTTCCCTGCTCTCTATAAACCAACAGTTCATATCCTTAGCCTGTTTTTCTGTTGGATTGTCTTTATTCTATAAATTTATATGATAGTTTATAAGTTCTAAATAATATCATTGGTTAGTTATATGCATTGTGATTACATCTCCTGAACCCTTAGGTTGATTTTTTATTATATCTTTTGTTATACAAAAGGTTTGAATTTAAATGCAATAAAATTTCTTAATCACCTCATTAATAGTTTTTGCTTTTTGTCTTAAGAAATTTTTCCCTACTTCAATTCATTAAGATATTAACCAGTCCTTTTATGCTGCAAACTGAATCTCACTTCATTACTTTTCTTCCATTTTCTTTCTTTCTTTTCAAACTGAATTTATTGGGGTGACTCTGGCTAACAAAATTATGCAGGTTTCAGGTACACAATTCCTCAACACGCCGTCTGTGCACTGTGCTGCGTCGTGTTCACCACCCCAAGTCCAGCCTCTGCCCTTCCATTTTACCATTCATTCTGTATGAATTTTATGATCAGCTTAGGTTTTTTGAAAGTTCTTGTTTGAATTTTGGTAATGAGGTTTATGACAGAATGTAAGATTAGAGTGAAAACTGGCATTTTTATATAGAATTTTTTCAATCCATAGACGTGGAATTTTTAAATTCATCTGAGTATTCTTACATGTCTTTCAATAAAATTTAATAAATTTGTCTAAAAATATGTTACATACATTTTGCAGTTTACTTCAAGGTCTTAATATTTTTTCATTGCTATTGAAATTTTTAAAGTATATATGCTCCAATTATTTTTAGCTGACATTTACAAATAACTTTTTATAGCTAGGTTTAGTATTCAGAACATTTTCTGGGAGTTTATATGAGGATTCTTTTTGCTTTTCTATGTAGGAAAGTGTGTCATTTGTGAATACAAGTTGGTTCATTCCATTCTGACTATTTATACATTTTTTCCTTGTCATTTCACATTGCCTTTCACATTGCCTAGTACCTGCAGAACAGTATTCAAGAAGATTAAATTAGAGGGATTTTTCACTAGTTCTTGTTTTTAAAATCACTGCTTCTAATGATTCACCATTTACAATGAGGTTTGCTTTAGTTTTTATTTGTTTTATGGTTATTCTTAGTAATACCCTTCTATTTTTTAAAGTTATGAATGGGCATTAATATAGTCTTTCTATGTGTATTTATATACTTTAACCAAAACTTATTGGCTATGATACATTTTTCATGCCTCACTGAAACTCATTTTCTAATGTTTTATATATTTGTCTCCCTTTATAATTAAAAGTAAACTTTTCTTATAAGTCCTTAGATATCAGGGTTTGTGACTTAAAAATGACTTAGGAGTCCTTCTAATGCTTCATTATTGTCTGTAATAATTTATGAGATATAGTTCATCTGTTTCTTGAAAGTTTGACCAGTTACCTATAAAATTGATACAACTTTATGTTATTGTTATTGTAACATTTTGTAAACATATGTTATGTTTATGTTATTGTAATTAGTTTTTAAAATCTATTGTATTCAATCACATTAAAGAAAATTCTTTGTTCTCAGTTTTGTTTATTATACTTTTCTAAGATATTATCCAATTTATTTAAGTTTTAAAATTTCTTGTCACAAATTATTGGTAGTACTCTGTTATGATTTTCAGAATCTATCTATAGATACTTTTGCTTTTATTTCTAATATCGGCTTTCATGCTCTTTCTCTTTTTTAAAATAAAACTTGCCAGATGCTTGCCTATTATAAAAGTTCTTTAAAAAGAAGCTTTTGGTTGTATTTTTAAAATACCTCTCATACAGGATATAAAGTTACATTTTCATCCCATGATTTAGAGAGAACATATATTAATAATAAACTCTCGACAAATAATTAATTTATCAATAAACTACATTATCAAGATTTGTCTAATGAATTTTAAGAACTACCTATTTCTGCTGTGTTTTTTTACTCACAACACTCCTGACACCAAATATGTGTGGGTTTTTCACTTTGACTAATTCTCCAGCTCTTCAGACCCCAACTGGGCATCCTACAATTCAATTCAATTCTGGCAGAGTTCATGTCAGCCAGTTACACTTCTGTCTGATTTCGCTACAAAGCTGGGGGATTCTCACACACTCCTCCTCTTCAGGTTAGGTAGTTTGCTAGAATGGCTCACAGAACACAGGAAAGTGCTTTACATATGATTACTGGTTATTATAAATTATACAACTCAGGAGCATCCAAATGGAAGAGATACATAGAGCAAGGTATGGAGTAAGAGATGGTGTTGCTCTCTGTAGACATGCCAGCCTCCCAGCACCTCAGTGTGTTTACCAACTTGGAAGCTCTGTGAACCCTGCCCTTTAGGATTTTTATGGAGTTTCTATTATAGAAGCATGATGGGCATTGGTGATTAACTCAACAGAGTGTAAAGCTCCAACCCTCCAGTCATGGCTCGGTCTTTCTGGCAACCAGCCCCCATCCTGAAGCCAATTAGATTCCCCCAGCAACCAGTTATCCATTAGCATAAACCCAAGCTTGGCTAAGTAACAGAAGATGAATAACAAAAGATGTTCCTTTCACCCCTATAAGGCAGTCAATTCCAGGGGTCCCAGAAGCTCTTATGCCAGGAACCAGGACAACGACAAGCATGTACACTTTTCATTATATCACAATATCACACTACCATGTATTAAAAATTGGGCTAGGTACTGGGGCTTTGGGGAATTTGTAACTCATATCTTGATGGTTTATCATCCAGTGGCATGAGAGTCACATATATTAGTAATGGCAACATTATGAGAGAAATGCTGAAACTGAACTCTTGATTCCTTCTCCTGAAAGTCCTTTTGTCCATAAATGTCATTGCCATTTTGCTCTTTACACAGGCCAAAATACTTGACGTCATGTTGGATCCTCCTCTTTAACTCTCTCTCACTCTTTTTATCCATCTGTCAACAAATCCTATAATGTTCTATCTTCAAAGTATATTCCAAACCTGACTACTTCCCACTGCTGCACTGCTGTCACTCCAAAGCCACCAGTATCTCTACCCTGATCTATTGAAACCATCTGGTAATTGGTCTTCCTGTTTCCATGCTTGCCATTCAAGTCTATTCTTCCTTGATTAACCCCCTCCAGTGATTTCCCTAAATATGTAGAATAAACTCGAAATCCTCACTGGCTCTCTGAGGTCCATCTCAGTCTCTCCCTTGGACTCTTCTCTGCATTTACATGCTCTCACTCTTCCCCTGGCTCACTCCATTCCAGCCACACCCATCTACTTGTTTCTTGAATACATCAATCATGTTCCCTATGGACTTGGTATTGAGGTTCTTTTTTGCAATAGTCCCTTCTTCACACCCAATCTTATTCCCTCAGTTTATTGAGATCTTCTCCAAGTGTCATCTAATCAAAAAGTCTTCCTTGACCACCTTATCAAGAGTACCCTGTCCCCATTATGCCTTTATCCTGATTTCACTTGCTTCATAGCATTTATCTGATATTAAGATGATTGTGTGTATGTTTGTTTATATTCTTGGTCACAGGAATGTAAATGCCATAAGGGTGGGTAGGTCTTTGTTTTGTTGATGTGGTGTTCGCATGCCCCATAATTTTCTGCTTCAATCACTGTGCTACTTTTCTAGGTAACAATTTCACATCTTGGCTTCTCTTCCCAAACCTCCAATACATCTCTCCCCTCTTCCTTTACTCTTTTCTTCATGACCTTTACTCCAATATCATTCGGGAAATACTACATACTTTTCTACATACTTTCACCACAGCATCTACTAACTAACCATACTCTGCTTTTCTCCCTTTAATGTGAATGGAGATTCATGATTTTATCAAAGTCCAGCATTCTTCTTGTGTAGTGAGTCCATTCCCTTTTACCTACTCAATGACTTTCCACTGTCTCCTGAATCATTAATGTATCTGTCCTTTTTTCTCTCCTGGATCTTTTCCATTAGGATATAACATAGTGTCAGATGTTCCATCTTCAAAAATAATACTCCTTTTACCCTGCATCCCATTCCAGCTGCTTCTTCATTTTTCTGCTTTGTATGCAGTAAAACTACATACTTGCTCTTAATTTTCTTTCTTTTTTTTTGGAAAAGCAATTCAGGTGAAGTTAGGAAATTGCATTATATGTTCTTAAGACTCCCCTGGTGAATGTGTACAGGATTGAGAACTATTAATTTAAGTTTTTGTGTTAGGAACTATTACTAACTGAAGATGACCATAAATGAAAATGAAATTCTTCAATTTTACTGAAGCCAGTAGAACAAAGCATTTGATTTGTAGGATACATTTAGTTTACCACAAACATAGTCATGATGGGAAATTTGGTATACTTCTCTATTATTTCCCTGTTTATATGACTGTCATGAAAATCTGGGATGAGTAACAGGAAATCTTAACGTTAACTTTGTACACTCTAATCCTTGCCTTTTCCAGCCTTACTGATGTGGGAAGCAGGCAGCAAATGAGGTGGGATGAAGAGGTGGAAGGGGTATAGGAAAATTATAATTCTTCTACTTACTAACACCGTTTTCCAAATATAGACAAGTGAGGTCTATATTCTCGTAAAATGTTCATAGCATTTAACACCTTGTGTTTCATGTGGCAGTTGTTCAGTGCATGTGTACTGAATGAACAAAAATAGGAAGCTGATCAAGTCCACAGGCATCTCCACGTTTGCAGTTCTGGAAGTTCATGATGTTTTGCCAAAAGTGGCTAAAAAGCAAAGTAAATCTTAGTAGTTCCTTATAATATTTACTCATTCATTTATTCACTCACTCAAAAATGGTTAATGAATGTCTTTCACATATCGAGTACTGGGATTAGTACTGTGGATGCAGATTTGGGGTCTACCCATAGAAATTTTAATCCAGCATGATTATAATCCAGACAAATAATCTGATTGGCACTGGTCTCTGGCTATGTAGTTTTTGAAGATCCTTTCCCTGGTCTGTGCCTCAGCGTCTCCATGAGAAAGGGTATACATTTTCATAGATTGCAATGAGGATTAAGTGAGGATTTATACAAAAATATTGTTTATAAAACATGAAGGATAACATAAGCCTTACTACTGTAACAGTTTATGTTCTATATTTTTAAAAAATATATTGGAAAAAAGAATAAATGTGAAGGGTTAAGTTGAACACTTTTATTGTCAAATGGGGTTTGAAAATTACTAGTTGTCACTCTTCCTCTGTTATAGTGTTCTTTTAAGGTTTTCTGCCTTTCAAGCTGATTGTTGTGAATAAATGCCCTCCTTCCTAGTTCAACCATCAAGTGCAAGGGCCATTACTTCCTACCCATAAAGTTGGTTTTGCTGGACTCATGCTGCTGCGGGATTGTGTGTTGTTTGTGGGGCTATTAAAACCTCAGGCACTCTGCTCCATGTGGATACCTCTCAACAAAATAAGTTGGCAATCAAATATTGTCTTTAATCACCAGATTTCTTTGAGTCTTTGCTGCAGTGTCCAGCTCCCTGTGGTAAGCCACTTAATTAAATTTCCTCAGAAAATCAGAAACATTATGAACTGCTACCTACCACCGAGGGACCATGTATTTTTGTTTTCAGACACTCTTGTGTTACCTTCAGAGAGGCTGACTTCAGAAATTAAAAGGACCTTCAATATCACCCAGTATTGTGACTCCTAAAGGCCAGTCCTCAGCTCAGGCTTGGTCATGATGACATTTACAACCCAACTCATCAGCCGCATATATTCATTTTATTTATTTATTTACATTTTATTTTATTTTTAATTTAATCTTTATTGTATTTTTCCATTACCATTACTCTTATACTCCCCTGCCCCCAGAAATCACCACACTGTTGTCCATGTCCATGAGTACTTTGTCCTTTTTGTTCAATCCCTCCACCCCGTAAGATTTCCACTGCTAGTTGTCATCTGCTCTCCATCTCTCCATCTATGAGTCTGTCTCAGTTTTGCTCGTTAGTTCAGTTAGTTCATTAGATTCCACACATGAAGGAAATCATATGGTATTTACCTATCTCTGACTGGCTCATTTCACTTAACATAATGTTCTCCAGGTCCATCCATACTGTTGCTAAGGGTAAACTTTTCTTCTTTTTTATGACCAAGTAGAATTCCAGTGTGTAAATGTCCCACAGTTGTTTAATCCACTCATCTATTGACGGACACTCGGGCTACTTCCCCATCTTGGTGATTGTAGATAACACTGCAATGAACACGGGGGTGCTTATGTTCTTTTGAATTAGTGTTTTGGATTCCTTCAGAGGTATCCCCAGAAGTGGAATGGCTGGGTCAAAAGGTAGGTCCAGTCTTAATTTTCTGAGGTATTTCCATACTGCTTTCCACAGTGGCTGCACCAATCTGCATGCCCACTAACAGTGCAAAAGGATTCTCCTTTCTCCACATCCTCCTCAGCACTCGTACTTCATTGATTTATTGATGATAGTTATTCTGACAGTTGTGAGATGGTATTTCATTGTGGATTTAATTTGCATTTCACTGATAATTAGTGACATTGAGCATCTTTTTATATGTCTATTGGCCATTTGTACATCCTCTTTGCAGAAATGTCTATTCAGGTGCTTTGCCCATTTTTTAATTGGGGTGGGGTTTTTTTGGTGTTGAATTTTCCAAGTACTTAAAAATTTTGGATATTAACCCTTTGTCAGATGTATCAGGGAATATGTTCTTCCATTCTGTGGGTTGTCTTTTTATTTTGTTGATCATTTCCTTTCTGTGCAAAAGCTTTTAGTTTGATGTAGTCCCATTTATTTTTTTTGTTTCCCTCACCAGGAGAAATATATCCAATAAGAAATTTCTATGAGCTATGACCAAGATTTTGCTGCCTATGTTTTCTTCTAGGATTTTTATGATTTCAGATCTAACATTTAAGTCTTTGATCCATTTTGAATTTATTTTTATGTGTGGATTAGAAGGTAGTCTAGTTTCATTTTTCTGAATGTATCTATCCAATTTTCCCAACACCATTTATTAAATAAATATCTTTAGCTCATTATATGTGCTTGATTCTTCTGTCAAATATTAATTGACTATAAAGGTGTGGGTTTATTTCTGGGCTCTCTATTCTGTTCCATTGATCTATGTGTCTGTTTTTATGCAAGTGCCATGCTGTTTTGATTACTATGGCCTTGTGGTATAGTTTGATATTAGGTAGTGTGATTCCTCCAACTTTGTTCTTCTTTCTCAGGATTGCTGTTACTATGCAGGACCTTTTGTGGTTCCATATAAAATTTTGAAATATTTGTTCTAGTTCTGTGAAATATGTCATTGGAATCTTTATAGGAATTGCATTGAATCTATTGATTGCTTTGGGTAGTATGGACATTTTAATGATGTTAATTCTTCCTATTCATGAATATGGTATGTGCTTCCATTTATTTGTACCTTCTTCACTTTCTTTCTTCAGTGTCTTATAATTTTCCAAGTACACGTCTTTGACGTCCTTGGTTAGGTTTATTCCTAGGTATTTTATTCTTTTTTGAAGTAATTGTGAATGGGATTGTTTTCTTAATTTCCCTTTCTGTTAGTTCATTATTGGCATATAAAAATGCAACTGATTTCTGAGTATTAATTTTGTATCCTGCTACTATGCTGAATTCATTTATCAGATCTAATAGTTTCTCAGAATCTTTGGGGTTCTCTATTTACAGTGTCTTATCACTTGCAAATAAAAACAGATTTACTCCTTCCTTTCCAATTTGGATGCCTTTTATTTTTTCTTCTTGTCTGATTGCTGTGGCTAGGACTGCTAGTACTATGTTGAATAAGAAAAGTGAAAGTGGTTTTCCCTGTCCTGTTGCCAATCCTAAGGAGAATGCTTGTAGTTTTTGACTGTTGAGTATGTTGCTGTGGATTTGTCATATATGGCCTTTATTATGTTTAGATATGTTCCTTCTATTCCCACTTTGCGGAGAGTTTTGATCATAAATGATGCTGGATTTTATCAAAAGCTTTCTCTGCATCTACAGATAAGATCATGTAGTTTTTATCTTTTATTTTGCTTATGTGTTGAATAACATTTATTAATTTGTGAGTGTTGTACCAACCTTGCATTCCCAGAATAAATCCCACTTGATCATGTTGTATGATCTTTTTGATGCATTGTTGTATCTTGTTTGCTGATATTTGGATAAGGATTTTAGCATGTATGTTCATCAGGAATATTGGCCTATAATTTTCTTTCTTTGTACTGTCTTTTTCTGGTTTTGGAATTAGATAATGCTGACCTCATAAAATGAGTTTGGGAGTCTTTACTCCTCTTGAATTTTATGAAATAGTTTGGGAAGGAGAGGTGTTAGTTCTTGGAATATTTAGGAAAATTTACCTGTAAAACCATTTGGTCCAGGGCTTTTGTTTGCTGGCATTCTTTGATTACTGCTTCAATTTTGTTAGGTGCAATCTATCTATTCAGATTCTCTGATTCTTTCTGATTTAATTTTCAAAGATTGTATGTTTCTAGGAATTTACCCATTTCATCCAGGTTGTCCAGTTTGTTGGCATATAATTGTTCATATTTTCTTACAATCCTTCATATTTCTTTGGTGTCAGTTGTTATTTCTTCTCTTTCATTTCTGATTTTATTTATTTGGGTCCTTTCTCTTTTTTTCTTGATGAGTGTGGTTAGAAGTTTGTCAATCTTGTTTATCTTTTTGAAGAACCAGCTCTTGGATTCACTGATATTTTGTACTTTTTTTTTAGACTCTATTTTGTTTACTTATTTCTACACTAATCTTTATTATTTCCTTGCTTCTACTCACTTTAGGCTTTGTTTATTGTTCTTTCTCAAGTTCCTTTAAGTGTGATGTTAGATCATTTATTTGAACCTTTTCATGTTTGTTTGTTTGTTTGTTTGTTTGAGATAAGCTTGTAATACTATGAATTTCCCTCTTAGGATTGCTTTCCCAGTGTCTTACAGAGTTTAGATTGTTATGTCCTCATTTTAATTTGTATTTTGTTTCTTCCTCGATCTTATTGTTAACCCATTCATTGTTTAATAACAAGTTATTTAGCTTCCATGTCTTTGTATGCTTTTCAGTGTCCTTCTTGTGATTGATTCCTAGTTTCATAGCATTGTGGTCAGAGAAGATGCTTGATATGATTTCAAGCTTCTTAAACTTTTTGAGACTTGTTTTATGTCCTAACATGTGGTCTGTTCTAGAAAACATTCCATACTCTTGAAAAGTATGTATATTCTGCTTCTTTGGGGTGAAATGCTCTGAAGATATCAATTAAATCCATTTGATATAATGTGTCACTTAAGGCTGCTGTCTCCTTGTTGATTTTCTGCCTGGAAGATCTATCCATTGGCCAATGGGGTGTTAAAATCCCCAACTATGACTGTATTTCTGTTTTTTTTAATTTTAATCATTGTTCAAGTACAGTTTCTATCCTTTACTCCCATTGTATTTTGTTGATCACTCCCTTTATGTCCATCAAGATTTGCTTTATGTACTTAGGTGATCCTATGTTGGGTGTGTAAATGTTCAGTAGGGTTATATGCTCTTGTTAGATTGTTCCCTTTATCATTATGTAGTGTCCTATGTCTCTTACTATAGTTGTGATTTTAAAGTCTATTTTGTCAGATATAAGTACTACTACCCCAGCTTTGTTTTTCTTTTCCATTTGCATGAAACATCTTTTTCCAACCCTTTACTTTAGTCTGTGTGTGTCTTTCAATCTGAGGTGGGTCTTTTGGAGGTAGCATATATATTGGTTTTGTTTTCTTATCCATTCAGGTACCCTCTGTCTTTTGGTTAGAGCATTTAAGCCATTTACGTTTAAGGTGATTATTGATAGATACATATGTAGTGCCATTTTATTCTTAGACTGTTTTTCTCTGTTTTGTTTGTTTGTTTGTTTTCCTTTTTGTTCTTCTTCTTAGAGCAAGCCCTTTAACATTTGTTTCAGTACTGGTTTGGGGTTAACAAACTCCATTGTTTTTTGTCTGGTCTGGGAAGCTCCTTATTTCTCCTTTGATTTTAAATGATAACCTTGCTGGGTAAAGCAGTCTTGGTTGTAGGTCTTTGCTTTTTGTCACCTTGAATATTTCACACCACTCCCTTCTGGTATGAAATGTTTCTGTTGAGTAATCAGATGCCAGACTAATTGGTTCCCCCTTACAGCTAGCTCCCTGGTTTTTTCTTGCAACTTTTAGGATTCCCTCCTTGTCTTAAGCCTCGCCATTTTAACTATGATGTGTCTGAGTGTGGACCTCTTTGGGTCCAACTTGTTTGGGACTCTCAGAGCTTCCTGGACTTGTGTGACTTTTTCCTTCACCAGATTAGGGAAGTTTTCAGTCATTATTTCTTCAAGTAGGCTCTTGACCCCTTGCTTGCTCTCTTCTTCTAGTATTCCCATGATATGGATTTGATATGCTTCATTTTGTCCAAAATATTTTTTAATATATTTTATTGATTATGCTATTATAATTGTCCCACTTTCCCCCTTTTATTCCCCTCTGCTTTGCACCTGCCCACCCACCTGCATTCCCCCACCTTAGTTCATGTCCATAGGTCATACATGTAAGTTCTCTGTCTTCTCCATTTACTATGCTATTCTTAACTTCCCCCTGTTTCACAACTATCATTTATGCTTCTTATTCCCTGTACCTTTCCCCCCACTCTCCCCCATCCTCCTCCCCATTGGTAATTTTCTATGTGATCTCTATTTCTGTGAATCTGTTCTAGTTGTTTGCTTAGTTTGTTTCTGTTTTTTAGGTTCAGTTGTTGACAGTTGTGAGTTTGTTCTCATTTCACTGTTCATAGTTTTGATCTTCTTTTTCCTAGATAAGTCCCTTTAACATTTCCTATAATAAGGGCTTGGTGATGATGAACTCCTTTAACTTGACCTTATCTGGGAAGCCCTTTCTCTGCCTTTCCATTCTAAATGAAAGCTTTGCTGGATAGAGCAATCTTGGATGTAGGTCCTTGTCTTTCATGACTTGGAATACTTCTTTCCAGCCCCTTGTTGCCTGTAAGGTTTCTTTTGAGAAATCAGCTGGTAGTCTAATGGGAACTTCTTTGTAGGTAATTGTCTCCTTTTCTCTTGCTGCTTTTAAGATTCTCTCCTATCTTTAATGTCAGGTAATGTAATTACAATATGTTTTGGTGTGTGCTTCCTTGGGTCCAACTTCTTCAGGATTCTCTGAGCTTCCTGGACTTCCTGGAAGTCTATTTCCTTTGCCAAATTAGGGAAGTTCTCCTTCATTATTTCTTCAAATAAGTTTTCCACTTCTTGCTCTTCCTCTTCTTCTTTTGCCACTCCTATGATTCAAATATTGGAACAGTTAAAGTTGTCCTGGAGTTTCCTAAGCCTCTCCTCATTTTTTTGAATTCTTGTTGTTTCATTCTGTTCTGGTTGAATGTTTATTTCATCTTTCTGCTCCAAGCCCTATATTTGAGTTTTGGCTTCCTTTCCATCACTGTTGGTTCCCTGTACATTTTCCTTTATTTCACTCTGCATAGCCTTCACTTCTTCCTCTATTTTGTGACCATACTCAACCGTTTCTGTGAGCAACCTGATTATCAGTGTTTTGAACTCTGCATCTGATAGGTTGGCCATCCCTTCATCACTTAGTTCTATTTTTGGAGCTTTGATCTGTTCTTTCATTAAGGCCAAATTTTTTGTCTCAGTGCAGCTGTTATGTTGCAAGGAACAGAGCTTTAGGTATTCACCAGGTGGGGCAACCTACATTGCTGCCTTGTGGCCCTATATGTGGGGGAGGGGGCAGAGAGGGAATAATGCCACTTGTTTGGCTCTTGGCCAGCTTTCAGTCACTTTCCCTGCTACCCATGAGCAAATTGGGCCCTTCTGGTGCTGATTCCCAGGTGGGTGGGTTTCTGTGTGTTCTAGAACCCTGTGGTCTCTTCAGTGAACTCTCCTGTGAGGTGGGAGTTTCTTTTGCCACCACAACCCCCACAGATTTTTACAGCCAGAGGTTTTGAGGCTTTCATTCCCTGTGTTGGAAGCCTGGGTCGTGCAGTCTGACTTGCTCCCCAGTTGTTCCTCCCAGTTTATCTGAACGCAAATGTGGGACTGCCTGGTCCACCAGCTGCCACCTTGCTGCATGTCCTCTCCATCCTGGCTGCCTGTCTCTGCCTCCGCTACCAGTCTGAATAAATGTTTCTTCTTTAACTCCTTGGTTGTCAGACTTCCATACAGTTCGATTTTCTGGCAGTTCTAGTTGTGTTTTGTTTTTAAATTTGTTGTCCTTTTGGTTGTGTGAGGAGGCAAAATGTATATATCTATGCCTCCATCTTGCCTGGATTCCCAAAATGTTTCTTAAACTCTCCTCATTTTTTAAAATTCGTTTTTCTTTTTGCTGCTCTGCTTGGGTGTTTTTTTCTGCCTTGTCTTACAAAATGCTGATTGTATCCTCTGCTTCATCTAATCCGTTATTTATTCCTTCTAGTGTATTATTTATTTCAGATATTGCATTCTTTATTTCTGACTGGTCCTTTTTTGTGGTTTCTGTCTTTTTTCATGCTCTTGAGTATCCTTATATCATTACTCTAAACTCTCTGATAAATTCTGCGTCCATTCATCTAGTTCTCCTGGAAAATTCACTTGTTCATTCATCTGGGTCTGTTCCCATTTTGTCTGCTTTCTGTTTTCTGGCTTAGATTTAAACTAATCAGTGGTTAAAAAGGTCAGCTGTTTATCTAATCAAACTGTAATCAGCAGCCTGGTTTAAGCACCATGGGGTGAGGCAGAGTAATTCCGGTAGGTGGGGGTATTGCTTCCCCTCAGGCTAATGCCATTCAGAGAGGAATGCTCTGCCTGAGAGTAATGGCTCCTTCAGTATGGGGAATCAGTCAGTACAGGGATCCTTGTGACTGTTCCTTCAGTTCTCCCCCCAGAGCCACCAACCCCAGGCTCTCTTCAAGCATCTTGAGTCCACTCTGCCCTCCTTTACCAGCAACCAGGGTAAGTGGCTGCAAATGGAATTTTGTGCTTTGCCCTTTAAGAGACTCTCTGCATCTACAGTCTTCTCTCCCTGGCAAACAGAAACCCTATTGCTTTTCACAGCTGGGTGTTATCTGGGTTTTTTCTGGCTCTGGTGCAGTAGGTTTGGGAGCTCAGCTTGGGGTTTAGATTCCATAGTTCTATAGGGGAATCCCCAGCCACTGAAATATCCCTCCAGAACTTCAGCAGCTGCCCATGGGAGCCCAGCCAGTCTTCTCACATCTCCTCTGAACTTCTTACCAGTCATGTTGTGGTGAAGTGGTTTCTTCTGTCCATCCATGGTTATAAGGCATCTCTCCAGCTAGTGTTCAGTTGGTTATTCTGGATGATTTCTCTACAATTAGTTGTAATTGCAGGTTGGTTCCGGGAGGAGGTTAGTATAGCTTCCAGTTACTCCTCTTCCATCTTGGATCTAATGAATATATTCATTTTAAAGAATTATTCTTTCTTTTGTTGTTTCATGAAAAGATAGCTTGATAGTGATAATAGTATGGTGGTTTCCACGCACAGACACAAATATAATCTCTGATGTCACAAATTCTGGGAACCAGTTTTGTAAATAGGGATATTAAACTCTGTTGAAACTCAACTGATATGATTCCCCTAAATTTCACAGTCCATGATTTAAAGTACAGGAGTCAACCTTAGATCTGCTTTTTAATAGTTGAGTGCCAAATGAGAAAACTGAATTCCATATAATAAGATAAATTTCCACATGTTAGAGAATTTCCAACTTCCAGAGATGGTACGTTAATGTAGAGCCAATGTGCTTTGTCATTCTTTTGTATTTGGCTGGAGGAAAGTTTATATATACCATTAGTGCCCATGCATTTTCCACTCATTTTCCCCTAAAAAACAACAATGACAAAAACAACATAGCATTAGGAAGGACTTTATATCATATCGGTACAGCAATTACAGATAAGGCTGGTATTTATGATGTGTTAGGACTTGGACTTAATTCTGGCTTTGTCACTGACAATGTCACTTAATATCTTGAATCTATCTTATCTTTAAAGCCCTTCTTGACATGCTTCATACAAGGATAAAAAGAGAACATGCAGATAAACATGCTTTGTAAATTGTTTAATGGTCTACAGATTGAAAAAGCTATTATTGATGGTAAAAACTTCAGAGATTCTGGAGTCATGTGTGGATGTGTGTTGGCAGAAGAAACAAGGGACTGCATTTGCATGAACCTCAGTGCAAGCCACTCTAAAATGTTGCACTCTGGGCACCTCTCTCACTCACCCTGGCCCAGCCCTGCGTGTTTTCTTGGGTGAAGTGGCTCTCATCAGCTGAGGGCGAGTCCCAGAGAGAGATTTAGCTCAGAGGTACCAGCTGCCAACATTTCCAGCAGATGAGGAAACGTGTGCTTTAGTCCTGGAGGGGGAATCTGGCAGCAACCACAGCAACCTCTGAGCCACTGGGCAAAAGTTTTAGCAGTGTCTTATAAAGTTAACATACACCTACCCTGTGACCCTGTAAGTCCAATCTTGGGTACATTTTTAAGAGCAATGAAAGCAAACGTCTGCAAAAACATTTGCATGAGAATATTAATAGCAGCTCCAAACTGAAAAACCCTTTTGTCTTGGTCTTGAAATGGGTAAACTGAGAAACAAATTGTGGTATATTTATACAGTTTGGAACAACTCAGCAGTAAATGAATTTCATGGATAAGTGTCTCAAATACTGTGCTAAGTGAAAACAAAGTGGTTAAAAATTAGTATATTCTGTGTGATTTAATTTATACGAGGTTCTAAAACAGGCAAAAACTAATTTACTATAGAAAACAAATTTTAGAATGACTGTCTTTGACATGGGCAATTACTTGGTGAAAAGGTATGAAGAAACTTCCTGGGCAATGACAATGTTGTATATTTTGATAGAAATGTCAATTACACAGGTGCACACATTTTCTAAAACATCCTATTATGCACCTAGTATTATATGTTTT
Source organism: Trachops cirrhosus (assembly GCA_028533065.1). Classification (NCBI taxonomy): domain Eukaryota; kingdom Metazoa; phylum Chordata; class Mammalia; order Chiroptera; family Phyllostomidae; genus Trachops; species Trachops cirrhosus. The sequence continues at coordinate 35,534,019 of CM052542.1, read as the reverse complement.
ACTAAATATAAATGTAACTTAAAAATGATACCTCATTTTTCCATCTAAATGTGAAAATGCAAAATTTTTAAGGTTTAGGATCCAGTCAAGAGGTTCCTATTCACATGAAAAGGATTTTAAAGCTTTCTCACGTTATTAGAGCATAAGCATCAGAGTGGCTACTGGCTTCAGGTAAAAATAAATATTGACTATGGAAAGCAAAAAGACATGGACCAGAAAGTGACCATTTTGCAGGGCCAAAGAAAGAGAGAAAGATAATGTCCCAGCATAATAAGTAACCAGTGTTAGACATTTTAGAGGCTGTATCTGTATGTCTCCTAATCTCCTCGAGTACTTATAATTGGTACAAATTTGGCATTTAAATGTTGAGCAATTGGAGAGTCCAAGATGGTGGCATGGTAGGACGCAGCAGATTCTACTCTCCCACAACCAGGAAAAAAATCCTAGTCATTCTAGGTAGGAACAGAGCAAAG
>CM052542.1:35474330-35533046 GCA_028533065.1 Trachops cirrhosus | reverse complement strand
ACAATGGAATTCTATACAGCAGAAAGAAAGAAGGAACTCATACTCTTTGCAACAGCATGGATGAAGCTGGAAAGCATTATGCTAAGCGAAATAAGCCAGGCAGTGAAAGATAAATACCATATGATCTCACCTTTAACAGGAAACTAAACAACAAAACAAAGAACCAAGTAAAATATAACAAAAGACACTGAAATAGAGGACAAGTTGTCAGTGACCAGAGGGGAGAGGGGAGGGAATTTCAGGGGAGAAGGGAAGGGTTTACAGGAACAAATATAGAGGACACATGGACAAAACTAGGGGTGTTAGAAAGGGTGGGAGGAGGGGAGGAATGGGTGGGTGGGCTGGAAAGGTAAAAAAGGATAGAAACTGTACTGAATAAACTAAAATAAAAAAAATAAATAAATAAAATAAAAAAAAGAAGTACAAATGGGTAGTTACAGAATATCCATGGGGATGTAACGTACAGTATAGGAAATGGAGTAGCCAAGGAACTTATACACGTGACCCCTGGACATGAACATATGCTGGGGTATTGCCTGAGGGATTAGGGGGTGCTGTGTGGAGAGGGACAAAGGGGGAAAAATCAAGACAACTTTAATAGCATAATCAATAAAATATAACTTTAAAAAACATTAGTTTTAATAAACTGTTCCTATGTTTTTAATTTTCCTAAAATAAATAAATAAATAAATGTTGAGCAATTGTAGATAGCCATAAAAATTAGAAGTCTGCTTAAATAGTAATAAGCACCTTGATACCAAAAGTGACACCTTGGTGAAATGCAATGACGAGGAACTCAAACAATGCATATACAGAAATTCAGAACAGGCTGAGCAGTGGGCTCTTTTCTGGCTCTATATCAGTTTTTAAAACCTGTTTAATTATTACTATTGTTTGTACTATGTCATATATAATTGTTCTTAAATTTACCACATATAAAATAATATGTAGTTCTATTTAATAATGTGGTTTGGTCACTGTCAAAAATTCCCATCTAAGGAACAATCCCAGGAATGTCACTGACAAACCATATTTGATTATTCTAATAAAGACAGAGGACAAAATCATGTAAACAGCTTTTCTTACATAATATAATTTGACGAGGCCTATTTATGCCTGATTTAATTATTAGTATTGCCCTGTGTTTTAAGAAATTTTAATTTAATAAAGTTGAAACCAACCAAAGTGGGAATATGATATAAAATTTCCCAAACTTCATCAATTTCTCATCCCACAAATTGCCCTGGTTTATTTCCCACTATTAATGTTCTGAAAGTTCTTCTCAAAGTAGCCACGACTATATTTCTATGGCTCAATTGTGGGAGGAGAGGGGGAAGGACATGATTTGTCTGAAAGCTTTGCACAAAATATGCAATATGCCTTGACTTGAATAATCATCCGAGTTCTGACTGGTCAATGATCAACTCCATTTGAAAAAGTCACCCTTTTATAAATTTTGTCTTGCTAATTATATTGGAAATTTGGACTTACTTTCCATTTATTAATTGTTAAAACTTTTATGCTTAAAATACTTATTGAGCCCCTACTATGGGCACCATATTAACATTTGATACTAATATGATATAAAGAAAAATGTGTATCATTGGCAGAATTCAAGGTTCTTACATCCTATTAGGTGAGATAAATCTGAACATAAGAAAATGAACATAAAGTTAATTTGCTTAAACACTTCTGTTAAAGTTACTTTAAAAAATAGTTTTGGAGTAGAAAGCACAAAAAGAAATAAATCTTGGTGTGAGCTGGGAAGTGGTCTGATGCAAAGCTTAACACCTATATCATTTATTCTTTCATCTCAGTCCCCAGTTCATTAGTAGCTTGGATATTTTATGACCTAGCATTTATCCCTCTTCCTGCACCCTCCATCTTTTCTTACTGCTCCCCTAAGTATTTCTGAAAAATAGAACACATACTCAAAGAAGGGTTTTGCTACTAAATTTAATTAACTGGAAACACTATTATTTTTATGTTTGCCCCATAAAGTTGGCAAATCTTCTTTCTGGATGGTATAAAATCTCAGATTTAGCTGTAGGTTTCCACTCAATTTATGGAGACTGATGCTGAGGGGTGGTTTTCCTCAGTCTTCACTTATGCTGTAGTCACTATCTTGGTACAGAGACCCCACCGTTCCTGGTGCTCCGTCCTCTGTCTTTAAGAAACCCAGCCTCTTTATCAGTAGCTGTTGGTCCACCTTCCAGTGCCTGAGTGTGCCTGCATTACTTATTCTGAAATTCTCAGGTTGCATACTCTGAGTCTCTCCATTACTTAACCAGAGGGAGAAAGTTTATTTCTTTAAGCTCTCGGTTTTCATTGTTCTTTCTTTCTCTTGGATGTCTCCCAGTTTATGCCATTACTTCCAGGCATAAAATTATTACTAGCTTCCAATAGAGGTATTTTTTTTCAACCCAATCTGCTGATTTATTGTCCTTTCACTTTTTTCCATAGCACATTTGATAAAAATAATAATTGCAATCAATCACACTCAGGCTATGTGCCAGGAATTGGCTAGTTGTTTTACACACAATATATTTAGCCCTACCAATAATCCTGCAAAGTAGGCATATTACTATCCTGGTCTAACAGTAAGAAAACAAAACTCAGAGAGGTTAACTAACTCGTCACAAAGTGAACAAATAGAGAACCAAGATTGAACTCCAGACCTTCTGACTCCAAATGTTAGACTTTTCCCAGGTTATCATTTTGCTTTTTCTTGAGGAACAGTGCCAAGAACTTGTTAGATATTTTTAGCTGTTTGTTAAATTAACAGGTAAATGAACATGTAGAATCTCTTATATACTTTTTGATATAGTAAAATCCTAAAAAACCTATAGACCTATAGGTTCTATAGGTAACTAGTAATAGACTTCCTCACTGGCCATATACAACTAGAAAAACTGAACAATATACATGCTTCATCTACTTTCAGACGTTGAACAACATGGAATTTTGTTCCATGAGAGAAGGTAAACAGGTGAGGTGAGTCCAACAATCAATTCAGCTTTCTGCTTGCAGGCAGTCTCTGGAATGTGAAACAGGGAGGGGGAACTCAAGCAAAGTTTTATAGTTTCAATGAGCTGGAGAAACAGAAAGCTAAGTGACTTGAATTGAAGAATAGAGTACCATATTTGGGGCAGGGCAGCCTAGAAAGAGGTTCAGAAATTTGCATAAGGGTCCCCTTGAATCTGGTTGAATACTATCCTCTGCGTGTAGAGTGGGACTCTCTGAGGTCAAGTAAAGAACAAGTATTTGGCAAAGAATGTGTTCCAAGGAATGTAAGCCAAACAATTCCTGGAGCTCACAAAGGACTGGGAGTTTTGAAAAGCCAGAAGGCAGAGATTTTGTTGAACATCTAGAACATTCTGTAGAGACCCAAGAAAGTTCATGCCATAGTAGCAGAGTAAAAGATAGTCTTACTCTAGACTAACCTTTACAAAGTTTCAAAACAAACCCTGAGAGCATCAGTGTTATTCACAAGCAAATTAAGTGTCTGACAAAACATAGTTTCACACTCTTTAAAGGAAGACAGTAAAATCCAGCTATTCAATAATGCGAAACTTATCATGTCCAGCATCCAATGACAATTCACTAGACATGCAAAGAAAAGAAAAAATGTCACCCAAAACTGGAAGAAAAGTCAATCAGTAGAAATCCACCCAGAAGTTACAGAGACCATGGAAGTAAAAGACAAGGACTTGAAAACTGCTATTATAAATATTTTCAAGGGTATAAAGAGTAATAAAAATATATGAGTCAAGAAATAACAGATATAAAGACAACCAAATGGAAGTGCTAGAGGTGAAAAATTTAATCTCTTAAATAAAATATTCACTGAATGAGCTTGATAACAGGATAAAAAAATTAGCAAATGAGAAACTAAGTGAAAGCAGATAGAAAAAAGGCATAAGAAAAAAAATAAGATAGTTTAATATTCATGTAATTAGAGACCCAGATAGGGTAGTAAGTAGTGGTAGAAAAATTATTTAAAGAAATATTTGCCAAAGTTTCCCCCCAATTTTCAAGATAAACACACATACACACACAAAGGAAAAAAACACCAAGGCATTTCATAGTCAAATTGCTGAAAAATGACAATAAGGAGAAACTCATAAAAGCAACCAGAAAAAAAGATATTACATGCAAAAGATAAAGAAGTTAGAACGACTTTCTAACTTCTACCAGAAACAATGCAAGACAAAAGACAGTGGAACATCTTTATCATGCTAAAACAACAACAAAAAAAGTCAAACTAAATTCCTATATCCAGAAAAAGTATCTTTTATAAATGGAAGGCAATGACTTCCAGTTCTTGATCTGACATGACCTTGGAAGTCCTCACTGTTATTTCACAACAACAAAAAACACTGAAAAAACTGGAACTCAACAACTTTACTTAGATTGATGAGAGAATTGTGATCATAGGGAAAATCGCTGCAACCCTGAAATCATGCAGCTACTGGGAGACGCAGCCCAGGAATACCAGCCTGCTACCATTCACCCCCACCCCATCAACTGGGCTACTGCATACTAACAAAAAATTACAGCTAGAAGAATTGTAAGCCTTAGACCCTAATTAAGAAGGGGTCACTAAGGAAATCCAAAACAATAGGGGAGACAGAAATAAAGATATTAGAGAAAATTTTAACCTCTGACATCTACAGCTATAGCAAACAATAAACAAAGCCTAACTCCTAGCCAGATAAACATTAAACCTCACACTAAAGGCCTATTTACTTCATTTTTGTTTTTACGTAATACATCATGTCTGACTATCAACGAAAATGATAAGACACATGACAAGGAAAAAAACACAGCCCGAAGAGAGAGAACAAACATCAGAACCAGACTTCGGCTATGGCAGAGATTTTGGAACTTCAGAGTGGGAATTTAAAAATATCGAGGTGTTTTTTTTCCAGTCACCATTTATCCCCCCCATGGCCTCTTCCACTTCCACCCACCCCCTCCCCACTGTAATCACCACAGTGCTGTCCATGTTCATGAATTTGAAAGAAAAGAGAAGAAAAAAAAATGAAAAGAAAAATAATTATGATTAAAATGCTGAGGGCTATAACGCAAAAGTGGACAACATGCAACACTGAAAACTCAATAAAGATGTTTTCAAACAAGCAAAAGAGGACAGAACGTGTTACTGGCATGATGAGAAATGTGAGAGGAAGAAGCTCTTCAGTCTGAAGACAAATGACTCCACATGAAAACTGGGATCTCCAGGATGAAAGAACGCCATTGGAATTGCTAACTGTATGGGTGAGTATAAGATACGTTTTTCTCATTAAAAATTATCTTTAAGAGAGCACTGATTCTGTAAAATAGAAATAATAATAGCATATTGTAAAGTTTGTAATATATGCAGAGGTTAAATGCATGATGAATATCACAAAGGAAGGGAGAGGGAGAAATGAAAATATAGTTATAAGATTCTTTATATATGAAGGAGTTTGGTATGGTTTGAAGGTAGACTGTTAGGTTAAGGGTACATACTTTATTTTTTTTTTTTTACTTTTTTTGTTTTGTTTTAAAATATTTATTTATTTTTAGACAGAGGGGAAGGGAGGGAGAAAGAGAAAGACAAAAACATGAATGTTTGGTTGCCTCTCGCATGCCCCACACCGGGGGACCTGGCCTGCAACCCAGGCATGTGCCCTGACTAGGAATTGAACCAGCAACCCCTTGGTTCACAGGCCAGCACTCCATCCAGTGAGCCACTCCAGCAGGGACAAGATGCATAGTCTAAATTCTAATACAACTATTAAATAAATAAAACAAAATATTTTTGTTAATAAACCAATAGGGAAGATAAACTAACACTAGAAATTATGCAATTAATCCAAAAGAAATCAGAAAAAGAGGGTAAAAGACACCAAAATATAGGTGGGACAAATAGAAAACAATTAACAAGATGGTAGCTTTAAACATAACAATGTTGATAAGTACTTCAAATGTAAATGGTGAAAATATATTCATACTTAAAGAGAAATAGGCTATTACTAACATATTTCATAAAACTATATATTCATTGAATGTCAAAGTTATAGTAACTAAACTTAAGATATTCACAAATTCCTCTCATTTGTCACGGCTAGTTCTGGAAGTTGCTGTACTAAGACATAGGAGGGCTAACAGTGATGAGAAATAATAATAGAGAAGCTTTGGGTCTTTCCAGTAGAGTGCTGATCAACAGAAGGGAATGAAGATAAATATCAAGTATGGAGTAAATGACCTGTTACAGACACAAAGACTGGAGCAACTATATCTATGTTCATTTTGTGGCATATATCTATCTATCACGAAATGATATATATTTATATATGTTATATAGATATATATCACAAAATGATATAAATATAAATATATATACACACATACACAGAGAGAAAGAGAGAGAGAGAGAGCCAATTCTTTTTTTTCTTTTCCTTTCCCTTTTAATATTAGATACAAGAAATATTGGTGGTAGTTGCCTTCCAGTTTCATGTTTAGATTATAGAATTTCCAGATGGAACTGACTCATGGATATAGTAGTGGGTGGGACTTTATGTCTCCTAGTTTTTGAATAAGATGAAAGGATCTTTGCATTAGAAAAAGGTTTGTCATTTATGGAGAAATCATGATTGTGTTACTGGTGGAAGCTAAAAATGGCTAAGAGCGTGAGGGTGGATCTGGGTAGATAAAAGTTTGAGTTAAGCTGATTGTTTGTCTTCTGCTGTCAGTTCCCTTCCACATCTTTCATGCTCAGGGCTGTGTCCCAGTGGGCTAGACTTCTGTAAACAACTCTTTCCACACTTGCTTCATGCCTGGCTTTCTTGCCTGTTTGACCGGTGGGAGGTATTGCATTGTAAAACAGGGTTAGAAATGGAGAAAAGAAAGAGAGGGGAGGTCATTGCTCTTTTATTTCTGCTTCTGGTGCTGTCTCTGGCAGAAATGGGTGTCTGTACTGCACTCTGTACTGTACGCCTTCAGTAGACAGAGCAGCAGTGGAGCTGGTAGGTGGTGGCTGGTGATGGCCAGAGGTCACGGGCTGCAAGGCTGTCAGCAGGGCAGACAGCGAGTGTGCTCCTAGGCTGTGCTAATACCACCTTCTTCCTTTTGTGCTTCCAGCTCTGCGAGTGTTAGCAGCTTCCTGCACCTACTACTCTCAGAGGATAATTACCCTTTTGGCTTCCTTTGCCTCCAAATGCTTTTGGAACCAGATACCTGTATTACCCTTACTCCCAATATCCCCATCCAGGATTTGAAATCACTAGTGTGGTTTTGATATTCCTGACAACACCCTGACTGATATAGGGGACATGAGAGGTGCATGCAGGTTTAAGGCCCTTCTAGAGAGTTTTCTGGTACCTCCACAGAGGAACAGACCAACTCGTGAAGTACTGAGCAGACCTCTGTCTCTTTGGCCACACCCGCCTCCAGACTTCCCCACCCCTAGGTCTTTGAATGACTATCAGTGAAAATGTTAAAGCCGGAGTACACTCATTAGATAGTGAATGGTTTATATGACCTTAAATGTCCCTTCTAGCCCTAATATTTTAGAACATTGGTTTTAACCCTGTGGATCACTGTCAGAGGTTGTAGACCATTTTTTTAAAAGAAACCCATAAATCTATATAAACACAAGAATTTGTGTGCTGAAAAAATGCCTACTGACTCAAAGTATTAGAATTTTTCTTCATAAGTGTATTAAATACTCCAAAGATTAGTAAAGTACAAATTAACTTATGCACTCACAAATATGCAGCTACTTTTATGATTGCCATTTTAAAAATTAATATAAACTATTAACACTACTTTTCTCCCTATAATAGGGGGTAGACTCACAAATTCCTTTATGTTTAAAAAGGGGCACTTCTATCAGAAAGGGTGGGAAACCACGAGACTGTAGCTCTGACTTCCAAACATGGCACAGTTTCAAATTCAAGTGCCTCGATTTCAAAGTTCTAAAGCCCGCAGTGTTTGCAGGATAATTTTCTGGGACCCGTCTTTGATTAACAAGATTTTACTTATTTAAACTATAGTATTACTAAGTAACTCAGATTTAATGTGCTTAGGTCACTTGGGGATTCCATGACAAATGGGCTTTTGTTGGCAAGATAATTAATTTTTTGAACAAGTGTAGTTCTTGTTCCCTTCTCAGAAGGAAATTTTAATTCTACCCTAAGAACCCAGGGAGAAAACTTCGAGAACAGCAGGGAAATATGACTCTAAGATGAGCTTAAGATCTAGTTGCATTCCACTCAGTGATTTTCCAGACACCACAGTCAATGTAAATGCTGCCACTTTATGATGTTAGATTACCTAACAGGGCTGTTTCTGCCATGACAGTATCTAGTGACAATGTATTGTGATTAAAAGAGAAAGAACTAATGTTTATTAGTGGCCTACCAAGCCATACACATACACACTGGGCTAGAGAGTTAATAGCTGGCAGAACAAAACTTAAATAGATGTTCGTTTAGGCTAAGAGCTGGATTTGACAAAGAAAGCCTGGGTTGGAACCGCAGGGCCACTGGTAATTCATGTGACCTTGATATAATCACCATCTCTAGCCTCAGTTTCCTCATCTGTATAATGGGAGCAGTGATGCTGCCTCTATCATAGGGTGGTTTGAAATTAAATTAGGTAATGCCTATAATGTACATAGCATAGTGTCTGACACATAGCAACAACTCTAATAATTAGCTTCTACTATTTTTGTAATACCCCATTTTCCTTAAAATAAGATTAGTAAAATTGATGTCTTGACCAAATTCTGTCACTAGCAACAGAAGTTGTGTGACTTTCAGAAAGTCAGCTTAAAGCGCTGATCTTCAGTTTTCCTTTTTAAAAAGGGAGATAATTCTGTCCCAGCATCTTTTGCAGCTTGTTACATAAGAATTACCATAAATTGGATTAAGAAGGCAAAAGTGCTCAGTGCACAAATGTGAGTTGTTTTTATATAGGTATTAAAAATCACGTATATTTTGAGAGCTTCACCTGTCTTAGAGTTCATCTGTTTTAAGATTAAGGTGTTGCCTTGTTTAAAGTTTTGATTTATTTACACATCTTCTTATATAATTTTGAGTGTCTCCAGGAAATGGTGTGCAAGCTATGTTTGAAACTCATTGCCGGTGTCAATATTTCCTCCTTTGCTGACAGAAATGCTCAATTTAGCAGTAGAGCAAAATGAACACTTTCTCACCATTTGTTTCTCCAGACAAAGGAAGGGGCGGTAACTTGGAGTCTCGAGCTGACGTGGAAGATGTTTCCTGACATCTTCAAACTTGTCTCACTTGACAGGAGAGGCTGATTTATGCTGTCAGATAGGTTCTTTCAGTAGGATGCTACGTTTCACTTAGTAATTTTCCTGGCACCTCAAATCCTTTATGGAAAGAAGTGTATCATGGATATAAATATAAGGAGACAAAAATAGCCACTTTCCTTTCAGTTGAGTACAACGAATTATTCAGCATGGCCAAAATGAACTGAATTTGTGGAAGCTATTTCACTACATTATATTTTAAATGATTAATATAAACCTGGAGGATATGTTCCTCTTGCAAAGACATGTCACATAATGTGTTAATCTGAGACTTCTGAAATTTCTCTTTAATCTATCCCTTTTCTCTCTTCCCTCTGGGTTCTGATCTTCCCTCATCCTCCCCGCCCCCCAGGGCATTGCCATAGTCTCCTAATTGCACCCCCTCAAATGTTCTAGCCCCATTACAATCCAATGTCCAACTTGTCCACAGAAGGACATTTTTCAGATACAGAACTGAGCATGTCACTCTTCCAATTTCTCCTCATTCCTACAGGACAAAAACACACACTTTTTGTATGACAGTGCTCACAAGAAATAGTAGCTTTCTACATCCCTTTGTGGCTTAGCCTAGCACACGTAGCCTTTAGTCTAGCTCTGTGTGCCCTGACACCTTCACCTTCCTCTGCCCTCTTCCAACTTCACAATTTCCCAGCCATCCAGGATGTCCTGATGTTCCCCAAAGAAGGTTTAAACTTCCACACTTGCATGCCTTTTCCCTCTCTTCCCTAGCTGATTCTGGAAGGCTGCTATCTCTGCAGAACCAGCTTCTTTGTGCTGTGATTTGCCCTCCCCTCCCCATTCCCCTCTCCACACCCCCTGTTTCCCCGCAGGTTCAGCTCCTTTGACTTTGTGCTTTCATAGCACTTAATACTTAGGCATCTCTGAGGACACTCAGGTATTAGCCTGTAGTGTTTGCATACATGCTTGCTCTCTCTTTAGACTGCGAGTTCCTTGAGGGTAGAGACTGCCTATCTTATTTTATTGTTTGAGTTACCAGTACCAAATATATTTTCTGGAAACATATTAGTAGACTGTAATGCACCAGTGCTTGCGCTATGGATTCAGACAGACCTGGGTGGGAAGTCCGAAGTCATTACGTACTAGTTGTGCAATCTTTGGAAAGTTACCTAATCCCTCTTGATTTTATCTTTTCCATCTGTAAAATGCATACAAAAACAAAATATCTGTGTCACAAAGATGTTGTAAAAATCAAATGAGTTAATACAGGTAAAGCCTTCTAGAACAGTGTCTGGCTCAGCAACCCTGTACTCTCTACTAACTGTTATTATCTATTGTTTTTATTATTGTTGCTATTTCTTATTACTGTTGGGAAGATTACAAAATTTGCTCACACTAGGGAAGTGTTTAGTATAGTAAGTGGTGTATAGTACATGTTCAACACAAATTAGATTTTTAAATCATTCTTTTACTATTAAAGATTGTTGAAAAGGTGAAACTTCCATGTTTTATTATCCATTGCCCATTAGGCCCCATCCCTAGCAGTTATGCTACCTCCAAAACTTACTACATCCATACTTTTTTCACAGTATTTCCCCTAAAACCAGTTAACTCGACAATGTGAAAATGCTCAGTACAGCAGCCACTTACGTACTCTCTTCTTCCCTTTCTGCCTCTCTTCCTGGCCTCCTGCCCTCTTTCCTTTCTCCTCTCATTTTTTCTGCTTCTTCCCCTTTTAGTCACCTTTCTCTTGATGTTTTAGACTATAATCTCCGAAATTACTTTAAACTCTGCTTCTACTCACCCTAGACATGGTTTTTTTTACAGATTCCTATGATTTTAGACTTTGAAAGATGTCTGGGATACCTGTATTTTGGTTTCCTTTCCCACTACCACTTGTTTGTTGAGGTTCATATCACCTGCCACCTGAATCACTTCCTATATTCTGCAGCAGCCCCTCTAGGGCAGGGACCCAGCATCACCACAATGCGAGGCACGTAGTAAGGGGTCAAACGCTAACTGCCAAGGAGGCACGGAGGAACATAAAGAAGAGAAGCCCACAGGGGAGCAGCGGTGACTGTCACATACTGGCAAGGTCATGTCTCATCCAGAAGAGAGAGTTGCTGTGTAGGAAAGAACCTGCTCACTGCTTCCACATGGGAATGCTGGACCTTCTGATATTTTAGGAGAAACTATTAATCTTTACTTGAATTCTACTGATATATAAATAATATAACTGGTTGAATTTTAAAAATCTCCAAAGTTTGGGCTAAAGAAGCCTGCTGGTCTTGGAACACAAGTAGAGAGGTTATGATGTTTTAGAAGGTGCCCAAGAAATGTTTACCAGAACAAATGTATCCAGGACTCTAACACCCTCTAGGCCTTTTCTGAATCTGTTTCTGCCTCCTGGACTTCTTCCTTTTATTTAATCCTACCTTCAAAGTCCTGGGTATGTTTCCCTTCTTTCACACCTTTCATGGCAATTACTCAAACCAATTGAGAACCTACTCTGTTCTAAGCAATGATGGTGAATTGATAATAAGGAAACATTATTTCTAAAGCAGTTGATGAGACAACAGACAAAACCAGGTAGTTCATGGTAACAAATAGAAACAATAATGATCCAATTATTTTGAAAAATCTGATTTTCTTCTCTTTAAATTACACTTGGAAGATAGTTTTAAATTAAACTATGTGATTAATAAAATATTTTACATTTCACCAGTGTTAACTAGATTGTGGGTTTCTCAGTGGCAAAGTACTCACATTAAACATAATTTATATTCAGTGTTTCTATAGATCAGATTGTCAGGTATCTAAATGACAATAAATAATTACCTTCAAGTACATTCAGTCTGGCAGTTGGCTAGTTATTAGATTTAGTTAGGGTGAAAATCATATTAATGCAAAATTCATATAACTCTTTCAATGTAGGGCTAAGGCCTTTCCTTTGCCTGTGGATCCGCTGATTAGAGTGCCCAGTTGACTCTCTTGAGTGGTTATACTCATAAGTTCTACAACTTTCAGTTTCTTTAAAGTGAAGAAGACATAAAAGACAATTGAAAGAAATTTAAATGTATAGGTCTGCTAGACCTTTATGATTTTCTTCCAGTCTTTTACAATGGTGTTGTTTATCACTAATTGGCAATAGAAGCTTTTACCAAATTATCTTTCAACTGTTGTTACATAGCAATCATCTGTGTATTCATATAAACAACAAATCTCGTAATAAATATTCATATTTTATTAGTTTGCATAATGTTTAATTCAGTTTTATACTTACTTCAGAAATACAACTAGAATAGGAGTATGGCAACAAATACAACTGCCTTTTGATCAGCATGTCACTGACCTGGTGGAAGCTAAGTTCCTGGCGTGCTCGACACCAGGTCACCAGCACTGGACATCTCTAGGCCGTTGGTATAACTCCATCTTTTACAAATGGAAGCCATTACTTTCTATCGGGTCGGTTAGGTACAGGTTTAGTAATTCTACTATTGATTGGATTTAGGTTCTATTTATTAGGTTCTTTACAACAATAATTTATCACTCATTTACATGTTCAGTGTAAACTTTGTATTTCAAAGTACATTTAGTTATATTATTATACTCTTGTGGCATCACTCTGAGTATGCCATTTTCCCCTTTTGTTAGACGAGGAATATAATTTTCAGACAGGTTGTAGTGACTTCCCTAAGATCACATAGTTTGAAAATGAGAGTGGAGACTAGAACCCTGTTCCAGTCTGACCCAAGTCCAAGGGTCTTCCTTCTCCCCTAGGTGCTACCTCTACAAACCAAGCTAAATGAACTCCAAAGACCCTTTCAGCTCAAATGTGCTCTGATTCTGTGATGTATTAGCAATATCCTGTATACATCATTCTACTACTAAGAGCTAGCCATCCCTTTATAGCTCTGTGGCAACTGGACTGACATGAAGGGGAGCTGGAGATTAAGTAGAGGGGCCAATTAGTTTCAGATTGGCTGGGCAAATGTTTCAAAACATCTCTGAGTTTGTCCCTCTCTCCTCTGATGAATGGCTCTTGCCTCTTTTTGACAGATTGATCTTGAGTGCTGGGTATTTTTCTCTCACCACATTAGCTGCCAGTTTTCCAGGCTATCCCCCCAGGACCGCGATGAGGTGAGAGGTAAGTTGTTTGTAAGTATGACTTGACTGAGCTATGCAACCAGCCTGAACATTCAGAAAGCCCTTCTGTGCTTGGAGTCTGCTTTCATGTCTTGAAAATCCTGATTTATTTTAGGACAGGGAAAATCTGAGCCAGCTTGCAGAGTGGAAATTAAAATCTTAAAACTATGTATGAAAATCGAATATTCCAAATGGCCTGGTTTAAACATCACCCTGCATCATTGATCAAATGTAAAAGTTCTTGAAAAGAAGCAGGGGGATTTATGACTAGGTATAGGACAGGGGAAAGGCTTGGTGAATATTTATGGGTAACTTCAAGGAATTCCACTGACTGTACTTTAGTCTGCTTTTGTACCCTTAAGTTTCTGCTTCAGAGAGTTCAAGCCGGAACATGCTTATGGATTGAAAAATATTTTGGTTTGACTGCATTCTGTTAACTTCTGAATTTTGGGGGGTGGGAGAAAGACTATATATATTTATTTGGACACATTTAACATATTATATGTAAGTCTGTATGCATATACATGTATTTTTATTCATATATGTCTGTGACTTTCTTGAGGACCTAGTTTTTTTTAATTATCTCTAATATAGTTCAGACCTAGCATAACTCTGGAAAATAGGAGGCCCTCCATAAATGCTCTACTGAAGCATATTGTTGAGTTAACTTTTGTTGAGCACCTCCTTGTGCTAGGTCCTCTACTAGCTGCCAAGAAAGAAACAGAGGCAAATGGAGAGAGTGAAAATTTTAAAAATAAACTTTATGTTAAAGCTGAAAAGAATATAATTTAAAATGCAAGGCATAAAACATCTTGCTTTATAATTTCCTTTTTACATCTTTTAGTAACTGGCCCTGCAGGTTGACAAGTATTGATAATTTCATATACATATCTTAAGCATATTAGGAAAAGATAGAGAAGTCAATTTGAGTTTTATTTTCTTTTTGGGTGGTGAAGAATGAGATGTTTGCATACAACACTGACTGTTGGATGGGTTGGTGACCATGGTGTAAACACAATAAAAAATCTCAAGACAAGTTTTTAAGTATTTCCTTGTAAGTTACTTTCTTTAAACTTCTCAAATGTTTTGTAGGATTGGCATTGGTATTTATATTTTTTAAAATGCTGTTCCTTTTTTTAGAAGATCTTTCTTCCAGGTCAATCTCTTAAACACTCTTAATCTTTCAGGAGCCAAGTCCAATAACACACTTCTGTGATTCCTTTTCTCTAATTCCAACCAGATATGTAAGTCTCTTCCTTTCTGCTTCTTTAAGACTTTGTGTATTCCAACTTCTGGCCAAGATGGAGGTGTAGGTAGATACACTTTGCTTCCTTGCACAACCAAAAGAAGGACAACAAATTTAAAAACAAAAACAACCAGAATGGCCAAGAAATCAAACTGTATAGAAGTCCAACAGCCAAGGAGTTAAGGAAGAAACATTCATCCAGACTGGTAGGAGGGGCAGAGATGGGCAGCTAGGGCAGAGAGGATGTGCAGCAAGGCGGTGGCTGGAGGACTGGGCAGGTGAGGCAGCGGCTGGTGGATCATCCAGTCCCACATTCACATGTGGATAAGTGAGGAAGAACAACTGGGGAGTGAGACAGATGTGCAACCCTGGGTTCTGGCATGGGAAACTAAAGCCTCAGAACCTCTGGGGGTAAAAACCTGTGGGGGGCTTCAGCAGGGGGATAAACTCCCAGCCTTACAGGGGAGTTCATTGGAGAGACTCACAGGGTCCTAGAATGTACACAAAACCACCCATCTGGGAATCAGCACCAGAAGGGCCCAATTTGCTTGTGGGTAGTAGGGGAAGTGACTGAAGGAGGGGCCAGAGCCGAGCAAGTGGTATTGTTCTCTCCCTGACCTGCCACCCCCACAGACAGCACCACAACACAGCAATGTGGATTGCCCCACCCTGGTGAATACCTAAGGCTCCACCCCTTAAAACATAACAGCTGTGCCGAGACAAAGAAATATGGCCCAAATGAAAGAACAGATCAAATTTCCAGAAAAAGAACTAAGGGATAAGGAGATGGCCAACCTATCAGATGCAGAGCTCAAAACACTGATAATCAGGATGCTCACAGAAATGATTAAGTACAGACACATAATAGAGGAAGAAGTGAAGGCTATGCAAAATGAAATAAAGAAAAATATATGGGGAACCAAAGTGAAGGGAGGAAAACCAGGACTCAAATCAAAGATTTGAAACAGAAGAAAGAAATAAACATTCAGCTGGAACACAATGAAGAAACAAGAATTCAAAAAAATGAAGAGAGGCTTAGGAACCTCTGGGACAACTTTAAACATTCCAACAACTGAATCATAGGGATGCCAGAAGGAGAAGAGGAGGACCAAGAAACTGAAAACTTATTTGAAAACACAATAAAGGAGAACTTCCCTAATCTGGCAAAGGAAATGGACTTCCAGGAAGTCCAGGAAGCTGAGAGAGTCCCAAAGAAGTTGGATCCAAGGAAGCACACACCAAGGCACATCATAATCACATTATCCAAGATTAAAGATAAAGAAATCATCTTAAAAGCAGCAAGAGAAAAGGAGACAGTTACCTATAAAGGAGTTCCCATAAGACTATCAGCTGATTTCTCAAAAGAAACTTTACAAGCAAGAAGGGGCTGGGAAGAAGTATTCCAAGTCATGAAAGGCAAGGATCTACATCCAAGGTTACTCTATCCAGCAAACCTATCATTTAGAATGGAAGGGCAGAGAAAGGGCTTCCCAGATAAGGTCAAGTTAAAGAAGTTCATCATCACCAAGCTCATATTATATGAAATGTTAAAGGGACTTGTCTAGGGAAAAGAAGAAAATCAAATTTATGAATAGTAAAATGACAACAAACTCACAACTATCAACAACTGAACCTAAAAAACAAAACTAAGCAACCAACTAGAACAGGAACAGAATCACAGAAACAGAGATCACATGGAGGGTTATCAGTGGGGAGGGGGAGGAAGGAGAATGGGGGAAAAGGCACACAGAATAAGAAGCATAATTGGTAGGTAAAAAACAGACAGGGGGATTAAGAAGAGTATAGGAAATAGAGAAGCCCAAGAACTTATAAGTACGACCCATGGACATGAACTAAGGCTGAATGCTGGTGGGACACGGGTACAGGGCAGAGGGGGATAAAGGAGATAAAAAATGGGACAACTGTAATAGCATAAGCAATAAAATATACTGAAAAAAAAAGACTTTTTGTATTCCTCCAGCATGGCATTTAAGCAATTGCATTGCTAGTAAAGTTTTTGTGTATGATAGACTGTGAACTCTGCCCAGCAACTTCCCCACCACAAAAATAGAACTACCTATCTAATTGTTCAACCTGGAATTCTAGGAGCTTTTTTGGCCACCTTCTCTACCTTCTCATTCTATAGCCAATGAGTCACCAACTTTCACACTTTATCCCTAAATAACTTAGAGGCTTGGAACTCCTCTTACCTGAACTGGCATCACTTTAGTTCTCATCAGTCCTGTGTGTCTTCAGGCTTTGGTGATAGCCTCCTAACTAGTTTCATTGCTTTTACTCTCCTGCTAAAAACTGTCCAGTCATTTTCCACTGCAGCTAAAATAAAACCCACAGACCTTAATGTCACATGCAGGACCCCGTGTGATCTGGCTCCTCCCACCTCTTTAGCCCCATTTTGTACTCTTGCTCAATGCTCTCCAAACTGCTTGGCTTCTTTGCTAAGTGCTTTTCTACCTCATGCTCCCTCTGCCTAGAATGCTCTTCCTGTCACTCTTTGCCAAGCTAGCTCCTGTTCAATTTTCAGATCTTAGCACAATGTCACTTTCACAGAGTGGTCTTTACAGAGCTCCTGGGATCTTCTTTAGAGGTTTCTGTTCCTTTTCTTTGTTGCATTGATCTAAACTTGTATGCATGTATTGGGTTGGCCAAAGAGTCCATTTAATGTTTTCTGTAAAATCAGACTAATGTTTCATTTTCCCCAGTGACTTTATTGACTGGGATATTTTTAGTATGTCAGCTATCTCCCACTATTGGCTTCTAGTGGGTAGAGGCCAGGGGTGCTGCTAAGAATTTTCTATGTATGAGACAGCATCGCAGCAAAGAATTAGTTGGCAAAAATGTCAATACTATCAAGAGACTTCGCAAACCATTTTTGACATGTTTGATCAGTCACAGAATCTTCTCCACACACTGCACAAATCTTTGTGTGTGTGTGTGTTTCAGTTGCATTTTTATCTTTCTTGAAATAATAAAGCAAAATATGCCCAAAATGTGAATTTTCTTCCATCTTCAATATTAAAATGACTATACAAAAAATTCACCAATTTTGATGTGTTTTTTAAAAATGCATGCTGATATCAGAGCTGTCAGAATACAATCTAACAAAGTTGTTTCAAATGAAGATAAAGACAACTAAGCACTACTAGAGCCATTGTATGGAAAAACTAAACAAACATTTTGGCCAACCCAATATTTTCCCACTGTCTGTCTCTTCCATTGGAATGCAAAACTTGTTGGGGAAGAGATAAACCAAATTTTTTTCACTATTATATATCCAGTACTAAGTTAGTGCTTGAGAGTACGGTGGGCATTTAATACATATTTATTTAAAAATTAAATGAATGAATGATAAAAAGTATTGATATCTTCTTTAAATGTGACTATCACTCCACTACTATGAAATGGGCTCCTTATTTTTGTTTAGTGTGTTTCTCCCTAGTAAAGGTAACTCAAAATGTTTTTCTTAATTTCCATTGTTTGTTGTAAATTTTCTGATTCCCCCTTCCCCTCACCTAACAGCATTTGGAAGGTGCTAATTGCCTACTTTGTGAGAAACACCCATGTAAAAAATGTCCCACTTTCTGTCATGCACTTGTAAGTGGTTCTTCCCAGCACTCACCTGACTCCCAACCCCCAAGTGAGAACAGGTGCCTTCACTTTGGTTATGGCTGTTCGGCAAGCCATTTTTGCCCCACTTCATAATGAGGAAACTGAGGCAAGCGAGAAGTGAGGTGACTT
Organism: Trachops cirrhosus; assembly: GCA_028533065.1. Taxonomy (NCBI): domain Eukaryota; kingdom Metazoa; phylum Chordata; class Mammalia; order Chiroptera; family Phyllostomidae; genus Trachops; species Trachops cirrhosus. The sequence goes on along the minus strand of CM052542.1, from coordinate 35,514,615 downwards.
GGGTGAGTCAGAGCAGGGTTCCTGGGCCACCTGTCAAAGAAGATGGATGAAAAATTCAGGAAAAGTGGGGAGGAATTCAAAGCACCTCCTCAGTACAGGCTGGCAGCAAGGCTCCTGCAGGTAACTACACTTCACATCCTGTCCTTGGTTTGTAGTGCCCTGCTCTTCGGAGAAGGAAGCCCAAACACAGTCGACTCACTGCCAGAAAAGAAATTCTCACTCACAATATTTCCCTAACAAGATTTTTATTTGAAAGGATCCTAGCCAAATGAAAACGCACACACAGTGTTTTCTTCTTAGGCATGTCCCTGTGTGTGTGTGTGTGTGTGTGTATATATATACATATATTTTCTTTTGTATTTCTGACCACCCTGACATTGTAGTTTTTATTTTGTGGAAAGTTTCAAATTATTTTTCTGTAACTCCTTCTACTTCCTGTCCTGAGGTAGAATGCATTTTCACATTTTCCAGCAGAAACAATCAGAGGTGCTGCTGTGCCTTTAGGTGCTGGAGGAGAGGGCAGAGTTGGAGCAGGTGGGCTGAGCCAATAAAACACAGCTGGGAAACAGGAAACCGGAGAGAAGTTTCCCCGGGTTGCCCCTTGCTGGAGCCCAGCCATGCTCTCCTGTGAGGCCTAGCCAGGGTCTGGTTTCCTACTCGACTTCTTCCTGGGCTTGACACATTTCGCTCCTCTTGGACCTTTCTTGCTCCCTGTTGCAGCCTCCCTTGCCCACCCTGTCGTCCATGGGTGTGACAGAGCCATCACTGAACTTATTCCTGCTTCTTCCATTGGGTGCTGCTGTGCTGGCTAGGCTTACGGCAGAAACAACATCAAAAGTAGAAAGATGTGTCTTCTCCATCCCCACCATTATTTGCTCACTTTTGCAAGTAACCCAGGAGAGATTTCCCTCTAAAGACGAACAAAACATCTTTAGTTGGTCCTAAAATACCTGGGATAATTCATTAGAACTTGTTTTCTGTTTATTTCATTGTTACAAGTGTGAGTCCATACAATCCACCTATAACTGGAGTTCTACGTTACTTCCCCAAAGGTTATCTCTGAGAATATCATTCAAACCACTTCTGTGGCTTCCCTCTGGGCCTTTGCTGAATGCTATACCCTTAGTCTTCATTGGCTTTCCCTAGGGCAGGGGTGTCAAACTCATTGTCACTGAGGGCCACATCAGCCTCGAGGTTGCCTTCAAAGGGCTGAATATAATTTTAGGACTGTATAAATGTAACTACTCCTTAACTAGGGGCAAGGAGCTGCTGCTGAGTAGAAACAAGGTGCTTAGCTGGATAAAACAAGGTGGAGGGGCCAGATTCGGCCCTCGGGCCTTGTGTTTGCCACCTGTGCCCAAGGGTTTTCTTATCATTCCTGTAGTCTCCATTTTAATTCTACCTCCTCTATGCAAAGCCTACTCCAAGGACATGAGAGTAAGAGTCTCTGCTGTAGCACTGGGATTTCTGGGTTTGAAGCCCAAGTTATTCACTTGCTAGCTGTTCAGCATAGAACTATTTGCTTAATATGTGCCTCAATCACATTTATCTGTATAATGGGAATAATATTAGTATCTGTTTCATGATGCTATTGGGAAGATTTACTGATTTAGAACATGTGAAGTTATTATGATAGTTAAGTGCTGAATATCATTTTGTGTACACAGTCAAGATGGTTTTGGCTGCCATAATAAATGGAATAAAGAAATATTTTTTAAGGTTACTACATGCTAGGCCTCAGAAAGAAGGCGTTCACAGCCTAGGACGCTGTGTTTACAGGTTGTCTGTTTGCCTCCTGTCCTCGCTTCCAGGCTGTAAAGACTATAAAGGTAGAGACCTTCATTCCTTTCTGAAAACCCACATAAGGGTGAATATACTCTATATTCTCTATATATACTCTATATTCATCCCTATGTATACTCTATATTCACTTAGAGTGAATATACTCTAGTTTGAGTTAAATTTTTCTGGAGATTAAAGAAGTATCATAGAGATGGGCCCTAAAGGATTCATTAAATCATCCCTGATTGCATAGAAGATGTGTTTAATGCCACTACTTGTGAATAGAGTCACATGTTCTTTAATGAGCATTTGATAATATATGAGACTCACAGTTCACGTAAAAGGCTAATGTGCCAATGACACCACCAGCATCAACATCATCATCATGCATGCTGCCTCCATCACCACATCACCAGTACCACCACCGTCCCCATCCCCACAACTGTCACCACTATGCACATCATCATCATCACCTCTATCGCTATTACCACCACCCTGGCCACTGCTACCACCATCAGCTCCACCACCACCATCATCATAAACATACAAGTATACATATATATAATAATGACATAATAATATTGATAAAACAAGTTAGCAGACATTGTTGATTTTCAAGATTACCCAATAACCTTATAAGGTAGAAATTATTTTTATCTGAATTTGATGGGTGAGCAAAGTGAGTTTCAATGCAACCAATTTTTTAATTTAGACATTTTCTATCTTAGAAATAAAATGATGTGGTGTTTTTATGGGGCATATTCTCTTCATCCCCTCAGATGACTTTTCGCCCTTCCCCTACCTGCTCTATGTCTCACGAGGCTGACCTCAACAAATTGCACCACCCAGGCTCCCTTATCCTGAGCACTTACCTGGGTTCAGCCAGTGGAAGACACTAGCAGGTGACTGGAAGGAGGGAGGAGAGAAGGATTGAAATATTTATTCCCATCCCACATGGTTTTGTAGTGACTGTCATTTCAATGGGAAAATTTTCTCCTACAGCCACAGTTCTCTCCTGGTTCCAGAGAAATCACTCAATTTTCTTCTGATCGCAGAATAGTAACAGCTCCCAGCTATAGCTAGACAGCAGGTATTCTATCAGCTCTTGTGCCTCCCTTAACACTGCTCACACTTCAGAGAATAGGCTGTAATTAAATACTTTTCAATTATTTCCTTGAGTATGCCACCTGTTTCCTGCCTTGACCTCCAAATGAGGCAATTCCTGAGATAAGGAAGGAAGGAAGGAAGGAAGGAAGGAAGGAAGGAAGGAAGGAAGGAAGGAAGGAAAGAAGGAAGGAAGGAAGGAGGGAGGAGGGAGGGAGGAAGGAAGGGAGGGAGGGAAATAAATTTAGGTTTCTACCATCAAAATAAAACCACTATTATAATTTTAATGGGTTTATCTTCCATTTTTTGTCTGTTCATTTTCTATGCAATTTTCCTATAGTTGTTACTGTGGTACACATGTATTTATGCTTTCTACTTTTTCACTTCACTAAGTGTTTCAATTACTTTTTTAATATTGCTTGGTCTTCATGACCATTATTTTAATGACTGGATAATAATTCTCTTGAGAGTTCTTTTTTGTCATTGTTAAAATGATGCTTTTTCCATATTTTAGTTGTATTTATGATAGGGTCCCTAAACTATGATTCTGGGGTCAAAGAAAGTGAATATTTTTTGGTTCTCTTATTTCCAAATTTGAAATTAAGGGATTTTATTTTGGAAATTAGTAGTCTCATTCCTTAAAGTCAGATATTTAAAAGTTTATGGTTATTTTCATGATTGTTTTGTCCCATATAACTTTTACTTTCTACATATTTTTTCTTGCTATTTTCTTAATCTTTTGCTTTTTAGATTCAATGCTGAGCTTGTTTTTTGTAATTTGTAAGGTAAACATTTTTGTTTTTCACTCCGCAGTGGCTTTCTTAAAGTCTGAATGCATATTTAACTAATAATCAAAAGTAACATTATACCAAAGTTTTGATATCTTACACACCAAGAGGTTTTGTTGCATTAATTTTTTGCAAATATTGTCTTGCAATGTTTTTTATCTTGATAACTATGTTTTTTTGGCATCCTCTTAAATTATGCTCCAAGGCAAGGGTCTCACTGACCTCAGCCTAATCAGGGCCCTGAGGCTCATCTCTTACTCATTTTGGTACCTTGAGTCCTTAGCTTGGTTCACACCTGCAAGGCATATGCTACCTCCTGTTTGCTTGTTGATGTGATTTATTATGCTCCATCTCACATATGGAGCATTTTGAAACAGGACTCTCTAGCTGATTGGCATGAATCACTTCCCTGTCCATAGAAGCAGGCTTTCCCATGCCCTCTGCTGCCTGCTATCCGGGTAAATGAAGCATTTCTGAGGTGAAGGCTTTTGTAAATGTGCCTTAGAGCACTCTGTTTGCTTATCCCTTTCATTATGATTGCCTTCCCTTACACGAATACTATCTAAATATTATGATGAGAAATAAAAACAAAACAAAAATACTGAAAGATGAAAAAGGAAAACCAAAAATCCATTCTTCTTTCTCCAGGCTTAAGCATTAAGCGAAAAGTATAAAACAATTACAGTTTCACCTAATTGACTGCAGCTGAGCAAACAAACCAGCACACTAGGACACTGGTGTCCCCCATCCCACCCGATGAACATCTTGATATCTGGGTTTGTTTCACTTTTGCCTGAGGCAAGGTGTGTGTAGGAAGAATAAAACCAGGCTCACTTGTTGAGAGGGGATGGGATATATCCTTTCTTAACAGTCAAACTGCAGCTTGAGCCCATGGGACTTGATTATTTTGAGGTTCTAATCTCTAGGCCTCCATTACCAAGAGGAAAAGGGCCATCGGGTGTCAGAGCAGACTAGTGAGTTTCAGAACAATGGTTTGCTTTCAAGGCTTCATCTTATATGTAGGGGATGGGAAGTTTGTATTTGGTGGTCATCGTGTGCCAGACAGTTTAAATTTGTTGTGTGATTAAGTAGTACAAATCGGCAGTTATGAAACAGTCATGGGAGGTAATGTGCAGCATAAGGAATATAATCAATAATATTGTAATAAGTATGCATGGTGCCAGGTGGGTACTAGACTTATCAGCTAGATCACTTTGTAAATTATATAAATGTCTAACCACTATGCTGTACATCTGAAACTAATACAATATTAAATGTCAACTGGAAGTAAAAAATAAAAATATAAAAATTTGTTGTGATCTCATTTTATCCTTGAAAGCATGTGTAATTATCCTCTTTCTGTAGATGAGGAGATGGGGTTTGGAATAGCTAATGCAAAGGTTAAACAACTTCTCTAACTAGTGACATGGCGTTTGCAATTTGGGCCTTTATTGCTAGATTCTAAAGTCTATGTTCTTTCCATGGCATCACACTCCATAACCAGCATTGTCTGCAGGAATCCATGGGATCCAGTTTTCTGCCTTTCTTAGTTCCATCTTGTACTTACTGCCTAAACCTCTAACCTCATCTCCACTCCCTCACTCTCAACTGCCCCATTATCTTAGCCTTGTTATCTGCCTCTCTCTGCAATGGCCTCCCTTGCTGTGTGAGATTCTTTCTTAGTGCCAAGGAGGTTTAAAGCTAAAAGGAGTCACCAGAAAGGACTTCCACAAAGGGAAGAGTGATGAATCTTGGTAGTTTTTGTAAGATCCCTAGCACTCTAGAAGAGCACCTTAAACATATGAAGGTGCTAAATAACTGTGTCTTAAGTAAATAGAGTTTAAAGAACACCCACAACGACCTGAGTTTTTAACATTTTATTTAATGAATTACTATGTTGATATCATATGTTAAGTTTTTTACTATAATTCTTATTAGCATTTCCTAAGACCCGAGCATGATGTATTTATTGTACTTCATACTTCCCAGTTGGATAGCATTTTATTTTATTTTATTTATTGTTGTTCAGTTACAGCTGTCCCACATTTTTCCCCGTTGCTCTCCCCTGCCCCGCCCACATCCCCTCCCACAGTCAGCCCCCACCCCTTTGTTTGTGCCTGTGAGTCTTCTATACGTGTTCTTCCTTGACTTGCCCCTTCCCAGTTGTATTTTAGTAATCAAAATAATGGATATTCAACTACCCCCGTATTTATTTAAAAATGTAATAAAAATATTAAAAATAGAACTACCATATGATCCAGCAATTTCACTTCTGAGTATTTACTTGAAAAAAATGAGAACATGAATTTGAAAAATAATCTGTATCCCCATGTTCATTATTGCATCATTCACAATGGCTAAGACATGGGAGCAACCAAAGTATCCATGGATAGATGAAGGGATGAAGAAGATGTGATGTGGTGTGTGTGATGTGAATTATATATATATATTATTAGTATGCATATATGTATAGTAATTTATGAAATATACCTGGGAATATTATTCAGCCATTAAAAAGAAAGAAATGTTGCCATTTGCTACAACATGAATGGAACTTGAGGGCATTATACTAAATGAAATAAGTCAGAAAAAGAAAAATATTATATGATCTCAATTACATGTGAAATCTAAAAAAAGGGCTTAACAAATAGGCAAACAAACAAAAATGCTGAGCTCATAGATATAAAGGACAGATTAATAGTTGCCAGAGGTGGGCAAAATGGGTGATGGTGGTCAAACTGTACAGACTTCCAGTTACAGAATAAAAAAGTCATGGGATGTAACATACAGCATGGCGACTATGGTTAATAATACTGTACTATATATTTGAAAGTTGCTAAGAGAGTAAATTTTAAAATTCTCATCACAAGAAAAAAATTATAATTATCTGTGGTAGTGGATGGTAACTATATTTATTGTGATGATCATTTCACAACATGCATATGTTGAATCATTATGTTTTACTCAAGAATCTAATATAATGTTATATGTCAATTATATCTCAATTTTTTTAAAAAAAGACCCTCCTTGATGGGATTATGGGCAAGGGGATAAACCCCAGAGGTGACTGTGGTAAAGGCCCTGTTATACTGGCAGAGAGCAGTGCTTACTCCATAGGATCTGTGGAACATCCCTATTTGGCTTCTATCGAAAGCAGCTCTGGGATATCCCAGTAGGCAAATGTGCATGTGGAAGAGCTGGTAGACAAACTTCTGCTTAATGTGAGAAAGAGCTTTTCAGTAACTACAGCTGCCCAAAGATGAAATGGGCCAACACATAGAGCAGCGAGCTCCCTGTCTTCTAAATTATTTAAAGAGAGGCTGCATAGAGATCTGTTAGAAAATCTAGAGAATGAGTTTATATTATAACCTTGAAGTCCCTAGTTTGTGGGTTCAAAGAATTCTTACCACCCCCCACAAAAAACAAACAAACCAACTTACAAGAAAAAGTACATAAGACAAATAAGGACAACCTTAAAAAGATGATTGGTCTAGAATAAGTCAGGAAAGTTAAAACATGGAAATCTATCTTATCTATTTGGAGCGTTTAAATCTGTGTGAGGTCAGAGAATGATGCCCAAATCCAAAGCTCTGAACTTGGAAGTGGAAGTTCTGATTTCTTCATGAAATACTAATCAGCTACTTGACTTTGGATAAGTCTCTTGCTCTCTCTGAGCCTACATTTTCTCTTATTTTAAAATGAGGTGATTGAGACCCCTGATGGATGTCTCAAGAGCCTTTGAACTCTAAAGTCATTGATTCTGTGGGAGGGTGTGCTTATAATTAGGGAGAATTTATACTCTCAGAGAGGGTGTGTATCAGCTTTGGGAGGTCATAATGTAGAACAGCCTCCTGCACACTAATTTCCCTCACACATGTCCCAGAGCCAGGTCAGCAGTGGTAGTGGCTGTTACCATCTCTCATGTCCAAGAGACCCCTTGAAAGGTGCCTTGCATCCTCAGTCCTAGGGACATTTTTTTGTGTGAAAACGTGACTTGCAGGCTATGAATCAAATCCAAAGGAATGTTTCAGGTTTGCTCTTGGCAAAGCCCTTCTTTCCTTGCTCTCTAATGAAGAATTGGAAGGCCAACAGAGGCCTCACGTGGCTCTTTTTGGCCGTTGCCTCCCTCTTTAAACAATGGCTGGATGAGTTCTGTAGGAAGAAAAGGAAACATATGGATTGAATTTCCCCCAAGTGCACCGTGGCCTAGGAATGGATTGGAGGCTGGTGTGGGAGTGAGTAGAAAGGAAAGCTTTGGCACAGCACACTGTGGAACTTAGTGAAACCTGGGTCCCCTGAGAAATGAGGGGATAGGGGCAGGGGGTCAATAACTACCCAGGTGCACTCTAAATTGACTACAGTAGGACAGGCCTTTACAGGGGACACTTGACAGTGAAGAAGTGGAGTGATATTGTAATGAAAAACAGGGGGAGGATGCGGTCATCAAGTCAGGCAGAGGCATCCAAAATTGTTGGAGAGCCCCTCAAGGGTCTGAATGTTGAGGGATCTGTCCTGAGGAAGACAGGTCTGGCTCTAACCTGTACCTTGTGTGCAATGGTATTGAAAGTATGGAATTTAATTAGGTTTAATCAGAACAGCATTAAATGATGTGTATGAATCCTACATCTCTTGCCAAATTACTTAGGACTCACTAAATGGGGAGTCACAATAAGGCCTCTATCATTGGCATCGCGCATATATTTGCAAATGGTAACTTGGAGGGGAAGAAAGAGTTGAGATCGTTTGAGAGTTAGAAGTGCATCTTTGTGCTTTTGTATATTTTTGCTTCTATTTACAAAGCCTCCTCATCCTTCTCTATCTTTACGACCAATCCTGCATACCCATTTGATGCCTGAGCTTCCTGCCATGGTGCCCATACTATCAAGATCATGATACCCCAGCACTGAAAAGCCCTGTAAGTCTCCCCCATTACATGTGCATGAAGTCTGGGAGTGATATGTGTCTTTACTTGTGCATCCCTTATTCCAGACAACCTTGAGCATGGTATTGCTTTCTCTTGATTCTTAGCCTGGGTGTTTATTTCTGTCCTACTGGTCTAGAATGAAATCCTAAAAACTGAGCACTTGGCTGTTGGCCTTACTCCATCCTGGTACTTACTACCACCTTTCTTTGGAGAACCTTGTGCCTGACTTCTATCATCTTCTTTAGAATGATTTTTTTTAAGTTACATGTGGCACCAAGAATAGTAAATGCCCTGAAGACTGTATGACATGCCTTGCCTCATTTCTTTGTATCATATTCTCTCTGGTCTTGGACTAGATTAGACTGAATCTTGCCCATCTCGCTTGGACGTGGTTTTGAATTGCCAGCTCTAATGAGGGAGGGGCTGACTCTACTGGCCACAGTCCTCTTCCCCAGCTCCTAAATTTGTTTTTATCTGGCTTTGCCCCTTCTTAGTGATGGGAGCTCCCAACATACCATGTTATCAATTAACTCATCATTTTAGACTTACTCTAATGTTATTTGTCCTGGAAAGGCTGTCTTTCTTCATTCAGGAAAAATTTATGGGTCCCTTTCATGTGCTTCATACACTCACTTTACATTTATTATATTGTATTATAATAACCTGTGAACTACTTCACAGGGCAGTGACTATGCATACTTTTTAGTTAAATTATTATAGTGATACAGTCCCATTATCATTCCTTGTTATCTACTAGAGGACATGGCAAGACAAAGGAGCTCAATGAGTTTCTTGAGTGTACGAAATATTTAGTTCAACGCTCTACTCTTATATACAAGAAAACTGACCCTCAAACAAGTTCAGTGACTTAACCAGACCCTCAGTAAAATTTTTTAGGGCAAAGACCACATCTGATTTATCTTTGTACTTCTGATGGTCAGCTCAGTGTCTGGTACATATTAGACAGTCAATATGTGTATTGCATTGAATTGAAAAAGAATTCTGTAGACTATCAATCTAGTTGGGTATAAGGTGAGGGCTGTAAACAGGTATCCTGGCTTTTAAACTCTTGGCCTATAGTCAGATTAAATCATAACCAAGATGCTCAAAGTATTACTAAGGAAAAGTAAAAGGTGACATGACAACATCTCTTAAATTTTAGTCTTGGCAGATAGTTCTTATCTATTTTTCCTTTTACCCAGATTACCGGATATCCCTCTTTATTGTCCTGTCCAAATTGTGCAAAACTTAAAATATGTGATTGGCTTAACACTGAGCAAACTATTTCCTTTCTTTTTTGATAAATATTCCAGATTTTAAAAACACCTCCAAGTACCAGTCTACAATAAGATTTATTCAAGAGAGGACATCTATAAAAAGTAAAAGGTCTTCATGTCCTTTGGATGACTATTTCTGAAAATACTAGGTGCACATAGATGCTGAGAAATGTCTCCAGTAAATAGAATTAAATTAAAATAGTTAGAGGTGCTAGAACTGCACACCAGCGGGCTATGTGCAAATTATGGCTGCCTGTTTTCTCCTGGAGAATAAAAGTTCTAGTTAAGAGACTGACCATCCTTTTCTGTAAAGGGCCAGTAAATATTTTAGGCTTTGCCAGCCATATAATCTGTGTTGCAACTACTCAATTGTGTTATTGTAGCGTGAAAGCAGCCATAGACTATATGTAAATGAAGGGCTCTGCTCCAATTAAACTTTATTTATGGACACTGACATTTGAATTCACACAATTTTCATAAATTGCAAAACAGAATTATTTTCTTTGCACTTTGAAAATACAAAAAGCATTCTTATCCCACAGATTGTATAAAAACAGGCAGGCCCAATCGTGTCGGGGGAGTGTGGTTTGTCAGCTCCAGGTCCAGTTAACAATAACAGTAGCAATAGGAATAGTAACTTATATTTACTGAATCTCAATTAGGTAGCAAGCACTATATGTATTTTACTACACATTTTTAAAAAATAAACTTTATTTGTTAGAACCACTCATTTTTCAAATGAGGAACAAACAGAAAGATTAACTTGGTCAATGTCACAGAGTAAGTAGAAGAGCTAAGAATGAAGCCCAGATCTATGAGTCACAGAAGCTGTGCTCCTCACCATTATGCTATGTTGTGTCTTAATTTAAAATATGCAGCTTTACATCACTTTTGTATTGACAAAATTGTGGTTCAGATTTGCAGGCTTTGGTGGAGAGAGCATTCCAGTGGGAATTATGATACTTGAGTCTTGGTACCAGCTGTGTGAATAACTTCCTCATGTAACTTTGGCAGAACCCTTTAATTTTCAGAGTCTTATTTTTTTTATCTGTACGACAAAAGGCTTAGAGAATGGCAGTGGATTTCAAGGGCACTGGTGATTTTGTCCCCCAGGGACATTAGGTAATATCTGAACGCACCTTTGCCTCCATTTTGCCCCACATGACTGTGGGGAGGAACGCTATTGGCATCTAGTTGGTGGAGGGCAGGGATGCTGCTAAACATCATACAATGCACAGGACCACACCTCCCTGCAACAAACATTTGTCTGATCCAAAACATAAATGGTGCCAACACTGAGAAAGCCCGTACCAGTATAGCTCCTTCCATTTCTAAGAGTCTGATTTTTTTAATTCATTTTACTGGAACATATTTAATTAAAATCTAAGTCACTTCTCTCTGGACCACAGATTCTTCTTTCATAAAACAATAGAATTAAACCATATAATCCCTGAGATTCTTTCCAGCTTTAAAATGTTCAAGTCTATGATTAACAGGGGAACATTAAAATAAATGTTATGCTAGTAAATCCAAGATCATAGAAATCACTTCATATTTTTGTCTTAACTGCCAGCACTGCCCAACTCCCTCTTCTGCACAGGGCAAAGGCTTGCAGTGCATGGGCTGAACCCAGCTTGCAGATGTGTTTTTTTTGGCCTATAGAGTGTATTAGAACTTTGCAAATTAGTGGCCAACATTTAAAAGTGTATTTTCAGTAAACATCCACATTTTTGGCTTCTCTTAAAAATAAGAAGACCAAGCAACACTGGGCTTGATTTTGGCATGGTAAACCTGAGTGGAATATGTTTCTCTCGATGGGGCTGAGTTCCTCATTTCACCAGAGCTCCCACCTCAAAGGTTTAGAATGTACCTGGCCACCTTCATTTGTTTGCATTACCTTTTCCATACCCGTCTAGTTCCTGTAGAATGTCGAGTTTGCCATTCCTGCCCTCGAATTGTCAGTCTACTCATAGAATGCCCAGAAATGCACAAAGTTGGCCACTTGGAATTGTGGAGTCTCAGAAGAAATGAAATAAATGTTAAGTTCTGCAGTTGGGTCTAAGTAAACAAGTGGATGAGAACTGGATGGGGAGAAAAGTCTTTGCAGCAGCTTATGGGAAATGTCTTAAGAGTTTTAATGGACAGTATGAGGCAATGGTGTTTTGTGCCTGCCAACAAGCTAATGTGATCCCTGGCTGCATTACCAGGAGTGCAGCATTCTGACGAGGGATGAGGTAGTCCTGCTCCTCTCTCTGCTGCTCAGATATATCATATTCATTTCTTGGCACTGTTCACCGAGTATGATTTTAACAAGGAATTGAGCAAAGGATTGGTGAGGTGACTCGAAATATTTTTTCTGTGAATGGGACTTGCAAAAGCTCAGGCCATTGATTCTAGAGAAGAGAGGACTCAGGAGCACAGGATGGATCTTTTTAAATATGGCACAGCTGTGCTGAGGAAGAGGGTCTGTTCAGCATCATGACCTTTGACACATGCCTCAGACCCCTCTCTGAGCTTCAGTTTTCTCACTTTTATCATAAGTGGGTTTTATTTGAAACCTTTCTTCACACCCTCAAGAATTTTTTTCTACAAAGGTATTAATCTTGAAACAAATTATTTAACTATGTGAAATAAATCAAGTCAAATTTGATTCAATTATTCAAATCAAATCAAATCAAATCAATCAAATCAATGCTGTAGTTGGATGAGTGCAGAATGTCCCAAACCTCAACTGGTTAGCTCTTATTTTCAGCCTGTAAGGCCCCCTCTGCAGAGCCTCTGGGACCCCATGGCATGCAGCATGATCTAGATTTCTAAAATTCTTCCTAATAATTCTAAAGCCTTCATTTCCTGTGTCCTATGTTTTTTGTCTGTGAAACATTAGGAAAGGCTTTTGAGATTAACTTGAGGCTGAGATGAGCCGTCAAAGGCAGGACTGGGGGAGAGATGGCCCAGGTGGACGGAATAGCATGGATCATGGATAACTATATAGTTTGTCTGAAACACACTTTGTCTGAAGTGAGTCAGGACCTCATGACAATTGTTTGGTAAGAAATGTAGATGGCCATTTGGTATTTGTTTCTTTAGGAAATTCTAAAGGCTGTTTCTTGCGAACATTTTGATTTTCTCTTTAACAACTAGTGCCTCTTCACTGCGCCTCCTTTTTGTAGTAGCCATGCAGTATGAGGACATCTCAATGCTAAAGGTGGGCCCTGCATGGTTTAAGCTACCGTGGAAATCCCTTCTTCTTGACAGTGATTAGTTCAGGAACCCATGACTCAACCAGTCAATGTGCATAAGTCCCCTGTTATGGAGATGGTTGAAAAATAAACTCATCGTCCAACTTGGGCATTGGTAACTCCAACAGGGTGTTTGTTGAGGGTCCCTTTAGGAAACGTTCTTCATTTATAAGAGGAAACTGAATGGGGAGACAGTTTATTTCTCCCTCTGGATATTTGGTTGTGGCCATCTGTGGATGAGAGACCTAGAGTTGCTACAATCATTTCACTACTAGCCTGAACATAAAGTTGGCTCAAGGAGGAAGGCTGAGTCAAGAGAGCTTTGGGGCTGTGGACCTGGAGCCACAGAAACATGCTGACCTCCAGTATTTTTAGGTATGTGAGCCAATAACTTTTCATTTTCCTTGTATTTTAGCCAGTTCTACTTGGGCTGTCTCCTTCTTAAGCTTAATGAATCCCAACTGATACATTAACTCATCCAAGCCAAAAAGGTTTCCTTCCAGTGGTTGGGGGAGCATGCTGAAGAGTATATCAGACACATTTTATGTCCAACCTCAGATTCTCTTGGCTTCACCTGTCTGTTAAACCTCTGATTACCTACCTGTTCCACCTGGGCTCTGCAGCTGTCTGACTGTGCTGATCCAGTTAAACAACCTGAGGCAGACCAAAAACAAGCTAGAAAGCATTTACATCTTACAGCACTTCTGGACTCAGATGAAGACCAAGCTGAAGGCATGAGATCTGGCTTCCTGAGCAGCTGCTGCTGCAGGGGCTGAGTAATGCAACCTGGGAGTGTGGAGGAATTAAATCCCTGGAAGGCAAACTTAGAGCAATGGAAGTCAGGAAATGTGAGGGATCTGGCAAATAAATTTCCTTTCCTATCCTCCCTTCAGTAGACTGAACCAAGGAGCACATTCTCCCCTGAATAGCCCATTTGGAGACAGCTCACATACTTGCCTCATAAAGATGCCTTGCTGGAATGCATCACCTTGCATTATTTCCCTTCTTTCTCTGCCTCACTTCCCTTTTTGTTCACTTTCACAGCCATGGTATTGTACTTCCTAAATAAAGCATTAGAACTTAATCCTTGCCTCAGGCTCTGTTTCTAGGAAAAGCAGCTGAGATATTAAGGAAAAAGTCCCCCCAAATGGTACGGTTTTAATATTTAGAAAATTTGATCATTTGTGAAGATCAACAATCCAGGAAAAATGCACAGCATATAGTATAGTGGTTAAGAGCTAAGACATATATGTGTTTAAGTCTTAACTCTGTCCTTCACTAATTGTGTGATCTTGTTCAAAGTTACGTAACTCTTCTGAGCCTCACTTTTCTCTTCTGTAAATAGTGGGGATCATACCTACTTAATGAGGCTATTGTGAAGATTAAAAAGGAAAATGCATATAAAAATACTTATGGCAGGGTTTTCAACCTCAGTGCTAGAGACATTGTGGGCTAGGTAATTTATTGTTGTGAGGGGCTGTCCTCTGCACACGTTTACCAAAATCCCTGGCCTCTAACTATCATATATAAGTAATACCCACCCAGTTGTGACAACCAAAAATGTGAAAATTGAAAACAAGCAAAAAGTGAGTTCCAAAAATCACCAGAAGAACCCCCAGCCAAAAATAAGAGTGTGAGAAATTATAAATCACTGTCGTCATAAGCCACTAAACCTTGGATGATTTGTTCAGCAATAGAAGACGGAAACAAATGGATAACTAGAAGCATGATGCTGCTATAACAAAAACCTCAATTATGTGGCATTCGCTTCAGAACTAGGTGGTGGGTAGAGGCTGGAAAGAGAAGAGGGAAGAGAAGCTAGAGGAACAGAAAGCAAATGGTTATTAAAGACAAAGAGAGAAGGTGCAATCTGCCACTATGGTGGCAGGACCATAGTAACTTGGAAGATAGAAATGTACCTAATGAACTTGTTGGATCCGTCTAAGGAGTTATTAAGGCAGAATAATAAAAATACCAAATAGTATTTTTGACTGCATAGCATAAAGTGTGGAAATAAAGATGAGCTAATAAGAGAATTATAGCATTTGCAAGCAAAATTTGGAGTAAATATAAAAGAACAAGGACTTTTCTGGGTTTGGAAATAAAACTACTCTGTATATTCTGTGTTTGCAGCTGAAAAAAATATTACTGAAATAAAAAATGACTTTGGAGAAAAGATGAAATCAAGGGTATGGCTATAATACCTTTTGTTAACATCTCATAAGATTTAAGGTGCCCGGTTAGTTCTCTTAGCTAAAATGTGGGGCAGGGGAGGGCTTCTAATAATCTCAATGGCATTGTCCCAAAGAAGCCTAACTTTTTTAAAGTATAAAGAGGGACATCTTATAAAGAATTATGGATTTCATTTTAGGGGATATAGAGTGAATGTTGTTTAGATTAATGGGAAACTCAGAATGATTTTAAGAGAATTATATCGCCAATAGCATTAATAACTTGAACTTTGTTACCTTTAACTGACAGAGATGGAGACAGTTAAAATGAAAAGAGGTTTGTGGGAAGCAGGAAGCACTAAGTTTTAGAGAAAGCTATTGAGATACAAGTATAAACCATTTCTATTGTAAAAAGAAGTGGCTCTGTGAAAAACAGTATGGAATTTCCTCAGAAAACTAAAAATGGAACTGCCTTTTGAACTGGTAATTCCACGGCTAGAATTATACCCTAAGAATCCCGAACCATCAATTCAAAAGAACCTATGCACCCCAATGTTCATAGCAGCACAATTTAAAATAGCCAAGTGTTGGAAGCAACCTAAGCACCCATCAGTAAATGAGTGGATCAAAAACTATGACACATTTATATAATGGAATACTACGCAGCAGAAAGAAAGAAGGAGCTCCTACCCTTTGCCACAGCATGGATGGATCTGGAGAGCATTATGCTAAGTGAAACAAGCCAGGCTATGAAAGACAAATACCATATGATCTCACCTATAAATGCAACCTAATCAACAAAACAAACAAGCAAGCAAAATGTAACCAGAGCCTTTGAAATAAGGAATAAACTGATAGCAACAAGTGGGGAGGGGGAGGAGATCATGGGGGGGAGGGGAAGGGTTTGCCAAGGCAAATGCATAAAGGACACATGAACAAAACCAAAGGCGGGTAGGATGGAGGGTAGGAGGAAGGTATGGGTGGGGCAGGGGGGAGTAGAAGGGAGACAATTGTACTTGAACAACAATAAAAAAATTGTTTAAAAAATAAAAAGAAAAAGAAGTAGCTTTTGGAAAACTAGACTGAGAGTTCAAAATATACAGTAAATAGCTGAGGAGAACAATGAGACAAATCCCAGGAAGAAGAATCTTTCCCTAATCAAGGAACATTTCCCACCCCCAGGGTAAGAAGCTTGACAACATGTGACGTCTGGATTTCAAAATTGCTACTAGTGACTTCTATGTTTCTACCATTATCCTATTATGAATGAGATTATTTATTGTAGATCACTTTTTTCCTATCTCAGGGTTGTATGCTGAGTGTGTCTGGGGAAGGAATAGTGTCCTTTTAGTTCACAGGTCTCTTGAGTGCCTACTGTTCAACAGTTGCAACACCCGACAACCACACTTAAGGAGAGTCATTCACATCCAGACTGAGGCAGATCATGAAATTCTGGACTTTAAACTTGCTACCAAAATTGGTGTGATAGCAAGCCTCCAAATGATCCTGTGTAGTCCCCTCCCATACTGAACGAGGCTGGCCTGAGTAATGAATGAGAAATGTTACAGAAATAACTACGCATGTCTTTCAAGGCAAGGTCACAAATAACACTTCAGGTTTTCTCCTTGCTCTCTCTTATGGCATTCACTCTGGGGAAAGCCAGCTTCCATATTGTGCGAACTCTTAAGCAGTAGTGTGGGAAGTTCTATGAAGGGAGGAATTGAAGCCTCTTGATGATAGGCAGGTGAATAGCCATCTTGAAAGAGGATCCAGTCCCATTCAAACATTCGACTGACTACAAATCTCCCTGACATTTTAACTGAAACCACATGAGAGATGAGAGATGGAAGTATCCAAATAACCTCCCAAATTTTAGACCAACAGAATTGTATGAGATAACAAATCTTTATTGTTTTATGCAGCTAAGTTTTGGGGTAATTTGTTATGAAGTAATAGATAACTATAACATTTATGATGAAAAATTTGCAGGTGGCTACATTTTACATGTAGAAGAAATCAGAATAACTTATAGCGTGAAGGAAGACTAATAGATCATCTAATGGCCACAAATTTCTCCTAATCCATGCCCCTTTTGCAATGTGGCTTTGCTGCTATGCCCATCTGGACATGGAAAAAATATATATATATATGATTTATTCTTGAATCTGGGTATTCAAGTGACTTGCTTTCACCAATAGAATATGGCAGAAGTGAAGTTACGTCACTTCTGAAACTAATCCTTATAAGGCCTTGCTGCTTCTGCCTTTGCTCCTTTAGAATGCTGCCCAGAATAGGGAAAGTCAGCCTATTCCTTTAGAGAATTAGAGGACACATGGAAGAGAACTAAAGTGCCCCAATTCATAGTAAACACCAGCTTCCAACCTCCAAAGTGAAACCATCTTGGAGCTTCTAGCACAGCTAGATCTCTAGCTGAATGCGGCAGCTTCTGAGAACCTGGGCAAATCCATCTGAGGAACACTCAGGCCAACCTACAGAATTAGTTGGCATTGCTTTGAGGTTGCATATTAAGCTGCAGAAGAAAAATCCAACATACCTTATTACAGGAATTTATTATAGAGTATAATTTTAACTCGATGTTTCTGAACAATACCAAAAACTTAATTTCAAGAAATAACTGTCGGTGACTTCCTGGAATGCTGTGTTGAGGAAGATGCTAAATGCATGTAGGTGCTCACTTGAAAGAGGACCATTATTAATCAGCAGTGTCTTTCATAGGTATCAACGGAAGAGAAAAGTGGCATCTACACTCTGTGTGAACACAATTTAGAAAAGAGAATTACTGACCTTTTTTTGTGGAATCTGCTGCATGCTTGTTGTACTTGACTTATAGTGTTTCTTTGGACACAAAGAAAAAATGGAAAATATCTAATATTTAGTTATGCATTTTGCAAGACAATTTATTTAGTGTTAAATTAAAAAAAGAACTAATCCAAGAAATGTTTGTATTTGCTTTTCTTCTTTTATATACACACACATTTGGATTAAAAGACATCATGACAGACATATGTATATTACTTGATTTGATACTTCCAACAACTCTACTGTTTAAGAAGTGTGAGTATTGTTTCTTAATCTTAATTTTATTGATGAGGGCCAGTCATATAATGTCCTTCAACTAAGGATGTACATTTAATGTAAAGGGATTTACTCCCAGGCATTAAGCCTTTAAATCTCATTCCCTTCCTGCTATAGTATAGGAGTTGTCTGGATGATTGCTAAGGTCCTTCCAGATCTAACATTCAGTTACTTGAATGAACCCAGTGTATACTATGCTATAATTCATCTGGTGGGAAACTGAATGCCAAAAGAGTGTTAGCTTTAGCAAGTGGTTATTGAGTTGCTTGGTTGTCTGGGCAGTTTGATTGGCGGTGGGAGATCCTGTTTCAACATATGTCTGGGGAGGCAAACAAACAGAGCTTTAAACCCTGTTGACACGTGTGTCCTGGGTGACTCAAGATTCTGACAGAAAGATAATCACTGAATTCCAGTTACATTATGACTGGAGCAATGCTCCATTTGATGTGGAATTCCTTGGAGAGGAGCAATGTGGTTGGTTAAATTATGGGCACCGTCTTCATGATGCAAATCAGGAAGGCTTTAGGCTCAAGGCAGTCACTTAGGGGAATGGGTGGTTTCAAAAGACTCTGAGTCAGGTCTAGGGGAATGGGACATACAGATGGGGCAAATCATACATATCATGTGTTCTGCAAAGTGAAAAGCAACAAGGTATGTAGACCATGTTTACGTTCTCCCCTTTGCCACATCCCAAAATACACACTGAGAGACAGAACTTCTTTTCCCACATTACAGGGCTCTTGCCATTCTCTGAACACAAATCTCCCATACAGTATTTCACAGTCTAGGTAGAAATGCAGCTAGGAAATATAACAACAGCTCTGCCACTTAGTGGCTATGCCCAAGGCAAATCACTTACTCTCTGAGCCTCAATTACCTCATCCATACAATGGTGTTGATAATATTGTTTATTTTACAGGATTTTAGTGAACAATGAAACATTTAACAAAATATCCAACATATAACTGACAGATACTAAATATTTCTCATTTAAAAATTAAATTACTTGTAACCCTGGCTGGTGTGGCTCTGTGGATTGAGCGCTGGCCTATGAACCAAAGGGTCACTGGTGCAATTCCCAGTCAGGGCAATGGGGTTGCAGGCCAGGTCCCCAGTAGGGGACACGCAAGAGGCAACCACACATTGATGTTTCTCTCCCTTTCTTTCTCCCTTCCTTCCCCTCTGTCTAAAAATAAATAAATAAAATCTTTTAAAAAATTAAATTGCTTGTAAATTCTAACATCTGTGGAATATAGGACTAAGACTATACTCCAATGGATAAGCTTACACATGTTAAGTCCCAATTATATGTGAAGTGCTTTGCTAAGCTCTTTCATAAACATTTATTACATTGCAACCCTCATAAAATCCTCAGGACACATGTATTTTTCAAACCATGAGTAAATAACATGAGTAATATGACTTCAGCATTTGATTTACATGGAAGAATATTTTAATGACCATAGGGAAAAGAATTTTTTATGCCAGATACAATAAACACATAATTGATAAATTCTACCTTATTAAAATTAGAAACTTTTATTTACCAAGATAATCATAAACAGAGCTAAAATTAAAGCCCCAATCTAGGAGAAGATATTTAGAACATACATGAGAAAGAATTAGTGTCCAGAATATATGTGTGTGTACATATATATAGTAATATATAAACTTAATATAAATATAAATTCTTATACATTCATAAGAAAAAGATGAATAACTTAAGGGGCAAGTGGGCAGAAATGCAAATAGTAATTTTACAGAAGAGAAGAAGAGACAACATAAATGTTCCATAAAGTTCTGAAGAGATGCTCAAGCTCATTTACAAGTAAGGAATGCACATTAAAGCCAAAATGAGCTACCGGGCGGACAACATTAAGAAGCTTGACAATGCAAGTGTTGCCCACGATGTGGAGAAGGAAAGCTATTATACCTGTGAAAGAGACTGGGAGTCATCATTGTGATGATCCCCTTGGAAAGCTGTTTGGCATTGCTTAGAACAAGAGTGTGTCTGTACCTAATATTCAACAATTCCAATCCTCGATATATTCCACAGATAAACTCCTGTCCAACTGTACATAAAAACATGATTAAAATGGTTACAACAGCATTATTCAGAATAGCAATGACAGTGATGACAATAAATTCAAATGACCACCTATGGTAGGTAGATAAACAAATGATCCTATAATCATACAGCAGTATATTCTACAATGAAAATAAACTGCAGCTACACCATCAACACAGATAAATCTAAAAAAAATAATGTTGAACTAAAAGAGCAAGTCATAGAGTCTGTATGATTCATTTACATAAAGGGCAAAACCAGGCAAATAAACAGAATATTGTGCAGAAATTAAACAACAACAAAAACAAAGTGATGAACATAAAGTTTACTCTGGAGAATTCCTTTAGTGGGGAGAGGGAGGCGATATCAGGGAGGGCCACATAGCAGGCTTTCAAAGCCCATGCACTCTTTTGCATGGGTGATATACTTCAAAAGAAAACAAAGTTAAACAAAACAAAACAAACACCGTGTTCTCCCACCCCACCAATCCCACTGCTGAGTGACAAAAATAAGAAACAGAATGAGATTTTTGACACCATATGATTTATACAAATTAAAGACATACATGCATTCAAATCAACACTGCATAATTTACAAGTATACACAAATATTTAAGAACACATTTCAAACTCATTTGCTTGGGGAACTGTGGCAAGAAGTGGGGTAAGAATCAGATTAAGGATAAAGATGGAGTGGGGGCAAGAAAAGTACCATGCATGAATTAATTTTGTAGAGTTATGTAGGGTTATTCATTTACTTCCACCCTTATTCCCAAAAGGATTTGAGGAGGCAGAAAGACTGTTGTACTTCTCAGATCCATGTTCCACTTTTTGAGCCACTTTATTCTCTAGATTCCAAGGAGGTCAACAGGAATGTTCTATATTATAAAGGAATCTAAATGATTTGACAAGGAGCAATTCATTTTCTGAAGGCTGAGCTGAGTCTTAGGAAATGGCAGACCTTGGAATTAGAGAAAGAAGCTGAGGATAGTACGTGTGTTGGGCATGACTCGAGCATTTCCACGCTTCGTTCCAGTCCTGTAACATTCTCTTGTTTGTCCTCACCCTGGCAGGACTGGAGGGAAGGAGAAAGCAGGTGCCCCATTTCCCAGGCTCATGTTACACAATTGATCATGCAGAATGGAGACCCTTGCCAAGCCAGATGGGATGCTGGCCTCTGGGCTGCCCTGTGTGAGCCAGAACTGATGCCTCCTTCCAGATCCTGCCCTTTATCCCATGGGATTCCTAGGGCACCTCTTCTGAGGCTTCAGGCAAAGCATACGTGGAGTGGGATGGTACAGTTTCAGGACCATGATCTAGCCAAAATATCTGCTACACAGACAAGTTGAGAGAAGGGATGGGGGATGACTAAAGGAGTGAAGATTCCAGAAGAGAGGCAAAGCAAACACCATTGAAAGCATGGGCAGATGAGATTACTTTAATCAGAGAAAGAACACATTTCATTTTTGTTATCTCCAAGACAGAAATAACAGATGTAAGGCCTGGTATGTATATAAGAAGATAATTCTATAGATAGGGAAGGGAGAGACCTCATGCATGAAGCCTTTAGTATTTTTTTTTGCAAAAGTCATAATTACGTACAAATATTTTGCCAAGTACTAAAGACAATAAAAAGACTAAGTTGTAGACACTGATCCCCCCAAATTGGCAATCTACTTTCAAGTATTCAACTTACATATAAGTACAGTGCAGCCTGCACATGTCTTATGATTACTAAACAGGTGTTCAAAAGAAGAAAAGAAAAAGTCAGTGGGCATAGACACAATGTTGGTGCTCCACTGGCCCTTGGTCTGCCTCTTGCTTCAACCTGTAGTTGTGGCAGATAGCTCAGACTCATCTCCCTCTTGACTTTGGAATTCTTTTCTGCTAACTCACAAGCAGAGCCTGGAGGCCATGCCACACCCATGCCCCCTAGCTTACATGGACCTGTTTTCCATACCCAGTGGCTATAATTCTTTTCCTGTTAGCTTTTTCCAACAAACAGACCCCACTTTGTCTATATGCTGAGCATGCTGGAATTACAAGGAGATAAATTTCTCACCCCTTTCCTAGAGGGCAGGCTTCAAACTTCAAAAATACCTTATGTATTATGGAGGAGGACTCTCCAGTGCTCTCTCCTCTTTGCAGGGATAAGTCTGAGGCTTGTTTCCACACTGGCTCCTCAGACTAAGCTCCAGTTGTCCACAGCGGTAACTTACTTGCTAACACACCCTTATTGGCTTCCTTCCCTCCCAGTACCAATTTCCCCCTCACCTTCCGGTACTTCCTTGCATCACCTCCAACATGACTTTCAACTGAATCCATGTCTCAGCTCCTACTTCTAGGGGAACTCAAATAAATTAAGACAATGCTGTGGGAGCAACCCTCGTCCAGGGATGGGGACTAGGGACAGGGAGGTAGGGGGAAGCCAGTGGATAAGCACACAAGTCTGCCATCCAAAAGACAGATAATTCTGGGGGGCACGTTGTACACATTTCAGGAGGTCTTGGCAATGGATTTTACATTGGTTTTTCCTTCCTGTTTCATGTGTCACACTCCTCACTTTTGCTTTCTGGGATCTTTATCTTAAATAAACTACCAGCATCTAGGTCTTTGTCTTGGGCTCTTGTTTTCTGGGGAAGTTAAGCTAAGGCAGAAAGCATTGCTAGGAGGACATGCAAGGTAGCCAACAGAGCCCACTGGGATGGTGGACAGGTGGCCCTGGGAAATCCCAAGGAGCCTGTGCAGGATGTTGGAATTAATGTGGTCATTATTTAACACAGCAGGATCTTGAACGAGTCACATTCTCCAGTAAGGGAATGTCTGCATAGTGTTCCTTATTTCCCCTCACCACTGTTGGCACGCAGAGAAAGGCAAGTGATATTCCTAACAATGACTGCTCTTGGGCTTCTGCTTCAAAGCCTATTGCAGGAATTACAGGCCCCACCGTTCTGCTTTTCCTCATCACCTGACCCTGCTCAGATAATCTGTCTGCTCGGTGAAGCTTGAGCTCCGGGAAGGTTTGCTTTGCCTCAGCTCATTGGGGAATCACTGGGGGTTTTCCCTGAACATTTGTTCATTGTTAGAGGCTTCCTCCTGCCAGCCTTCCTCAATAGCTGGATCTTGTCCATGTACTGGGAGGTACTCCAGAATGACCTGGGGGGAAAGAGGAATGGCTGTAACCCACAGGAGGAAATGTTCAGTGATGTGGTCATCAGGGCCTAGGTTGTCAGGAAGGGAGGAAAGGGCATCAGACCCCAAAGGTCAGAAGATGGGCTCAAACTCTGTAGCTGACATACTCTGTGCACTTCCTCATTCCCTCTCTGGGCCTCATCTTTCATCTGCAAAATGCAGATGATCTCAAAGGACTCTACTGTGAAAGCACAGTCACGTTTTATTGGGGGGCCCATTCCAGAATGTCACTTCAATTCACAGTGATTTTGCAAACTCTATCCTCATTAAATACATTCTTCATTCAGGTCTCAAATGTCTCTGGCCCAGATGAAGGCAACCGCTTTTTGATTGGTCTCCCTGCCTTTATCTGCCTCCAATTTTTCTCTTCACTTCTGCCAAAATGACATTTCTAAGTTAGAAATCTGATTATGGCTTCACAGTAATCACAAGGAAAAAAAATCTAAATGGGCGACGCATCTGAGGCCTTTTAAAGATCTGAGCTCATTGTCATCTTTCAGCCTCAGTTCCCACGTCTTTCCTCCATAGTTCTATATTTCAGTCAGTCTAAGAACCTCACTTTTCCCTGAATGTATCGTGTGCCTCTCAAATAATACTGTTTTTAGAGCCAGGAAAACCTGGTCCAGGCCTGGCTCTGCCACTTACTGCATTTGTGAATTTGGACACATAAACCTTCTCTGAACTCTAGTTTAGTTGTTTTTAAATGTGACCAAGGAAAGAATAATTGTTGAAGGATATGAAGTTTCTGGCCTTGTTTTTGGTTTATCATAGGTAGTCAATAGATTACTGGAATTATTATAATGATTATGCTCTTTTTTGTGAATAATTTATCCTTTAAAACCCAGATCCAGTGTTACCTCCTTCATGAGGCTTCTCCAAGACCCAGACAGAGAAAACTGTCTTTCTTTAGAGCTGTCTTCCAATTTCTTGCAGTACTCACCACCTTCTATTTTTGTTGTCTATTTATGCATTTGTCTCCCCCACCAGACTAGAGGCTCCTTGTGGGGAAGAATTATGTTTTAGTCATATCTTCATCTCTTTTGTCCAGCGCAAAGCTTGTCCTGGGGTAGGTGCTCAGTGAATGTTAAATGAATGAACAAAATGACTGTTTTTGTTCTTGTGTAGAAAGAACTTTCATTAACAACCCAGAGGAAGGAAACCATCAGAATGTGTAGGCTTGTTTAGTCTGCTTTGCTCCATTAACTAGGCACACCCACCTTCTCTTGATCCCCAGCTAGTCTGTTCTTTGGCAAATGTTGGAAGGTCACGTGGCATCCGGTCTCCTTATCTAGGCGGGTGTGATGTGGCTAGGGAAGCCTCCACACCCTCTATCCAAACAGAATGGCTAGCTCTACCCATTTGGAGTGCTTGAAAAAACAAATTCAGCGTTTGTCCCTGGGAGGTCTGTAGGGGTAAATATAATAATCGAAGCTCCCCAAAAGTGCCTGGTAAAACTTGCCTGCTTATAACATTGAGCCGCCACAATAGCAGGTTTCAGAGATTTAAAAATGTTTGAAAGTAAGGTTTCCCTTCAAGCTACAACTGATGTGTACACATATAAAGAGAGGTGTCCTGTAAGTGTAAAAAGAGCAAAATTTTTAGAGCTGGAGAGATTGGAGTTTGTATGCCAATCAGTTGCTTGAAACTTAACCCTTCTGAGTTTAATTATACATTTCTTCATTGAAGAATTTTGATTCACACTGATAGAATGGTAAAATGAGCAAGATAAAAAAAGTCCTTTGTCATCTCTGGAACTCTCAATGCTTTATGTTTCCTAAGATTTTATAAATGACATTCACAACAACTCTGAGAGGGTAGGCAGAGTCATTATTATTAATGTCAGATATTTTTCCTTGTCTGTCTGGATTTACATCCACCCTTTTCCATCCCACTCTGTGGGTCAGTAGACTGAGCTCTAAGGGCTTAATGGGTGCCCCTGTCTTTTGGTTTCTCATAAATGATAGCGTTCAAATCCTGGCTCCAGCCTGAGCTAGTCACTTGACCATAGGCTCATGGCTTTACTTCCATGAGGTTCTTCTTTATTCTAAAAAGAACAAGGGGGGATGGTGTTAACCACTTACTCTCTTCATCTTTGGGGACTGTGGTTGCTAGGAAATGCTTGCTTAAATCCAAAAATTTTTTTATTTCTTACTTCCCATTTGTTATATTTAGTAATGATTCAAACATTCATAGATCCATTTAGACAATCTTACAGGCATTATTTTACTTTCCCAACATTAATTATGCATCTAGTATGTCAGAGTCTGATAAACTTTTTCTGTAAAGGACCAGAGAGTAAATATTTTAGGATCATGGGCCGTACAGTCTTGATTGCAACTACTCAACTCTGACATTGTGGTATGATTGCAGCCATGGATATTTGTAAATGATTAGAAGTGGCATTGGTTTCAGTAACATTTTATTTGCAAAAACTTAGCAAGTTAGATTTGGTCCATAGGCTGTTAGGTTCTGAAGATATAAAGATGATCTCAAGAAGCCCATACACAGCTTTTGGAAAAGAAATTAATAAATATGACGAAATTAAGCCAGTGCTCTGCTAGGAGTTTCTACAGAGTTTAGCAGGGGTACAGAAGAAAGAACAGGCAGTTCTTGAGGTATGGAGAGAGGGAAGGGGTTGGAGGGTGAGGGGTAAAGGTTTCTTGTAGAGGCAGTGAGAAATTAGGATATGAGGTGGGTTTCTGAGGAGGTGGCATGCTAAGGAGTTGCATTTATCCCTCAGGTCATGGAGAACTATATTAGTGTACAGACATAAGGCACACAGACTTTAGCTTAATTGGCAACTCACTCATTTAGTACTTTTGTTGTATTTTTTCTCCTGAAAATGAATATCAATATTTCTTTCATAGGGTTGTGAGGCTCGAATGAGACAGTGTAAATAATTAGAATGATACCTGACACATAGTGCATGCTTCAAAAAGAGTAGGAGTATACTGATAGATCTTTGTTTTAGCAAGACTACTCTGATGTGATGAGTATATTAGAAGGATCTAACACTGGAGGCAAGGAAACCAGCTAGAAAATTCTGGCAGCAATCTGTGGGAGAGACAGTGAAAGCCTCAACTCAGGCAGAGGCAGAAAAGGTGGAGAAAAGAGATGTGCAACAAGCTCGAGGGTTAATTTGATGTTACAGTAAGGGACAGAGAGGGGTCAAAATTACCTCCAGAACTTTAGGCATCTAAAATTTTCCAAGTAAAGGAGCACATGAGGAAAAACAGATTTGGGACAAAGGAATTAATTTCTTATTTGAATACATCGATTAGATGGCAATGTCCAGTAGTCAGCTGACTGCACACTACAGGTAGAGTCCCATTGTTGGAAATGATTATCAGTAGAAGAATCATTAGCATGAGACTCCTGGAGCACAAAAGTATTAAAAGCTTTAAAAATAAAGTCAAATTAGCCTTGGGAAACCTAGCAATTCAGGAATTCAAGGAGAGGCAAATATGAAAAAATCTCTCTCTCTCTATATATATATGTATATATGTATATATGTATGTATATATATATACACATATATATAATTTTGCTTTCTTTTTCAAGAAGAGAATGTCAGAATATGATATGTCAGGGGACTCAGTAAGAAGTCACTTCTCAGAAGCTGATGAAAGAGAGGGTTAGGAGGAGGAGAAGAAGCCAGAGTATCAATGAGATACTGCAATTCAATCAATGGAATTAAGAATCACTGGCAACTAGGCAACTGGCACTTAGAAAATTATTGGTAATTTCATCCCAGAGAAATTCAATAGAGCAGTGAAGTGCACTAGATTGTAATGGATTGAAGACTGAATAGGAATTGGGAAGGTGAAGGCAGTGATTTTGGATCATTCTTCGGGAGAATTTGATTGTGAGGAGAAAGGGAAATGAGTCCAGGTGCTAGAAGACATGAAGGTGGATTTCCTTTAAACTTTGAGAGACTAACTATCAAGGAGAGTGGAAATCTCTGGAGGAGTTAGGTGGGAATGGACTGGGAGAAGAGATGGAGGAAGTTGCCTTGGATAAAGGGATATCTATTGGTCTAGCACAGGATCCCAGGAGATCAGGTTGGTTTTAAATGTACATGTTTAAGTTTGTGGTTTGGGAAGAGAGCATTCAAGTGCTTATCTGAAAGCCTCAATTTTCTCTATGAAAGTTCAACCAGTTATCTGCTAAGAGAAGGGGAGTGGCAATTAGGAAGCTGGTTTACCATAATAAAATGTGAAACATTTGCTCTGGCAGTAAGGACCGATGATGACCTTGGAGTGATACCAATCCATCCAATTGGGTCATTTCCACCAGTGCTCAGTCACTAGAGGAGGAGAAAAGAAGGTAAATGGTTACACTGATGCAAAGCTGAGAATTTGAGTGAGAATATGGTGTAAGAACAAGAAATTGGGAGGATGAGGGCTCTTACAACAAATTGATTACAGTGATGGACCATGTAGTTCTAGTGGATAGGGAAGGATGTGGAGGCAAGAGGAGGCTGATAGTGAGAAAAAAAGGTCAAAGGGTCATGGTGAGATCAAAAACTATGTGAAGGAAGCATAAGGAAGGGAAAACTGGACTGATAAGAAATTTCAGTTAGATATTTGTGTAATAGATTTTAATATATCAGGGGTGGAACATTTCTTTTTAATGATAAACTCCAGGATGTATCCATAAAATACATTAGTAAATGGGGGCTATAAAAGTAGGTCAAGGAAATTTAAAGTGATAATAATAATACATAGTTCACCTCTGTGTGATAATTTACAGATTAAAAGCACTTTCACAATCATTATATTACTGGACCTCATCCTCTGATATGGGTAGGCAGAAATTATTCTCAATTATTATTTTATACACAAAACAATCAAGGTTTGAAGATACTAAGATTTTACCAGACTAGTTAAGTGATAGAAATTCCAACTGGGATAAATTCACTAACATCTTTATCACAGGTAAAAAAAAATTCATTTCTTTTCACCAATTCGGACACTTCAGGGCTATATATACATTGAATGACTATTCTACATGGAGTTGGTTT
Source organism: Trachops cirrhosus (assembly GCA_028533065.1). Taxonomy (NCBI): domain Eukaryota; kingdom Metazoa; phylum Chordata; class Mammalia; order Chiroptera; family Phyllostomidae; genus Trachops; species Trachops cirrhosus. The sequence continues at coordinate 35,485,952 of CM052542.1, read as the reverse complement.
GACAAAATACAACATAGGAACAACTTTTCCTTTGGAAAAATGGGTGAACTCAGAGTCATGGAGATTTTTTTCTCTAAACAAAACATTCCTTACCTGATCAGTCACACCTGGTAGTTTCACAAGGATTAGGGGATCATGTTCCCTGACTCTACTCATCTACAGCAGTGCTCCTGGAAGGCTTGCTTCTCATTCCTACTGTGGACTGGAGCCTCCCCGAGCTCTCAGCCTGGGTGAAGATGGATGGAGATCAGATCCAGCAGCTGTGGGTGGAGGAGGGTCCAGGAAGCAGGCGCCTAGCAGGGTAATTCATCCAAATGGCAACACAGAGGTGGGATCTGGGGGAGCTGGAAACCACCCAAACAGGGTAAGGGGGAGAGATGCCCTTCCATTTTCAGCTCGGATTTCTGCTTTGCCTCCTTCATACTGGCCTCTTCCAGTCCCAAACTGAGTGTCAGATTCCATTTCAACCCCTGATTTGTGCTGGTTCCTCAACCAGATCCCCCATCTTGGCCTATAAAACTTATTAACTACCCCTCAATCCCCACCCCACCCCACCCCACCTTTTCAAGTTCTGTTCATCAGGAAATACTGCTCCAGCCAAACCACTGTGGTGTTTGGAAGGACCAAACTGGATTTTACTTTATTTCTGCCACTATTTTGCTCTGTTACCTTGTATATGTTACTTTCTATCTCTAGACCTCATTTTCTCATCTATGGTATGAGTTAGTTGAACTAACCACAGTAGCAAATAGCAAATAGGTCTCTTGATAAGCACCAACTTAAGAACCACTCTGGTAGTAGCTTCATGGGTGTCTGTGTTGAGAAGGATTCTGAGATGTACTGAGCTTCAAGAGAACTATCAATCCCCCTCACTCATAAGATAGTGGTTCTCACACTGTAGCATGCCTCTTTTACGTGGAGAGCTTGTTAAGCTAGGACCCACATTCAGAGTTAGTGATTCAGAGGGGCTGAGGCATGATCCAAGAATTTGCATTTCTACCAAGTTCCCAGTGAAGCTGATTCTGTTGGTCCAGGGACCACACTTTAGAACCACTGTTGTAGTATTTAATTCCTTATGGCTTGGTTTGATTTTCTTGTAACAATGCAAGCTTCCTCATTAGCTAGTTGACACAAATGCACAGATACAGGGCCCCAAGCTTTAAAAGAGGTTAGAGATTTATTAAATAGTACATGTATACATCTGGCCTTTAAAAAAATGCAGTCAAGCTATAAGCATAACATCCTGTTTTTCTAGTTTGTATTTAACTAGTATGATAAGACAGAAGAGCATGGACTTTGGAATCAGATACACCCGAGTTTAAATCCTGGCTCTACAGTTCATAATTTTTTGACCTTGGACCAGTTACCAAATTCCCCAGCTTCACTTTATGTAGTGAATTCACTACTTTTTATGCTTTGTTCACTATTCTATTTCCAACATATAACAAGTCAAACACTTTCTTTGAATGAATACACAATGATTTGTAATAGACATACCTACAGATCTACAAAAATTATTTTCTCTTTTTATCTGCTCAGTAGACAGAGGTTAAACAATAAATGCTGAAAGAGCTTTATGTGTGCAGGAGGACTGAAGTGTGTATTGACACTCAGCTATGATAGGAAAAGGGAGCTGCTTTATTTTCTACAATGACTCCAATCCTGCTCGTGAACCTCACCCTTCTGCTTAGCAGTGAGCAGTAGAAGAGTGGAACTTGTGAAAGATATTTTGGTTTCTGCCCTTTTGAGTGGCTTGGTCTCTTTTTCATAAATGTTTAGTCTTCCAGAATTCACTCTGCTCTTCTCCTCTCTCAGAGGGCACTTTGGGTAAAGAGGTGGCTTTGTGATTCCCTTGTGGCCAGGAAAGGACCCTTTGCTGGTCCCTGTGGTTTAGTGGCTGGTCTGACCTTGCCTCTGGAATGGTGTTCACTAAAGTGCAATTTGTTCAGTATAACTCTTTGAAGCATCATTCAGACATCATTGAAGAGTCCATTGTCCTAACCATTTACCTCTGGTTGCTAAGGCCAAGCTCTCTGTGGCCTCTTTGTCCTTTACTTGGGATCCCACAGCCCTCTCAGAACCCCTGCGTCTCTTCACCTGAGTAAGGGAAACTTCTGGATGCCTATCTGTTGTCTGCAGTGTGGTCCAGGTACTTGTTTATCTCTAAGGTACAGCTATGCTCAAAAGATTCAATATGGCTTGTTGGAAAGAACTCAGAAGGAAGTTCCAGAAGAACTGTGTTCAAGCCCTTTCTTTGCCTGCTACTAGCTGTGGGACTTTGAAGTATTTGCTCAGCAATCTGCACTCTATTTCTTTATCTTCCCCAAGAGAATTATATAGCAGTATTGAAGGAAGAGCTGATGGGTTGACCAAAAGAAATGTTATTTTTAAAAACTACTGGCCAAAGCAGAACTTTCTCTCATTCTTTGGCAGATACTTTTTGAGAAGTTACTATGTATACTAACTCTGGGGATAAAGGATACAGACAATATTCTCACCTTGCTGGGGGTAGAGTTGGGCACAGGTGACTGACCTGCAAACTGAGAAGCACAGGAAATTGTGGGAAATCAAGCACAGCCTGTATTATTTAGCTTTTAAAATATGCATGCATAAAGCAAAAATTCTTTTTTGCTCTAATCTTGAAAGACAAAACTTTCTAAATTTAAGGACTAGAAAGGGAGCTCTGGTATTGCGTGGAGGGCTCTGGAGGCTTCCAAAATAGGGAATTTAATATGAGAAGTACAGAGTATAGAATTATCAACTTGGCAATATAACAGATGCCTCATTTCATACAGAGCTGCAGCTCCCTCCCCCCAAAACCCTGACCATACTTTGAAAACACCATATTTTTAATTGCCATGCAACTCAATCCTGTTTTATGTGAGCCACAAATTTAATATGTAACAGTAGCATGTTTGGTTGAGTAGATATGGTATTCAAACTTGAAAACACATATGGTATGTCAGGAACCAAAAACAAGAGTGAGGGACCTGTTGAACACACCTGAACCTTCAGGAGAGAAGGGTTTTCCCAGGTGGAGAAGTGGCTACTTAGAACATAAGATCCAGGGTCCAATGTCTGCATACTATAGTCATAAGATCCTAGACAGTCCCAGCTGGGAGGGGTTTTAGAGATGGGCCTGTGGAATCCGTTCTTGCACAGATGGGATAAAGGCAGGAGAAGCACTTGTAAGGAGTGCCCTCCATGGGCCCCCTCTGTGCTGAGTTATTCCATTTATTCCTGGATATGGTTCTGTGAGATAGCTGTTGCTTACTTTATTTTCCAGGTTAAAAACTGCAACTGGAAGGAAAAAGCCACTTGCTCAGGGCCACACTCCTGACTTTGCTGAGAGTCAAGTTTCAAAGGGAAACAGAAGGTTCTATGGGTTTGGTGACTCATAACAGAGTCATAAAAGCACTTTACAAGTTACTAAGAGTGGCAAACCTGGAATATTTGACACCTGAAGATTATTTAATACCCTCTCACCCCAAAATGTCAAAATTACTTTTAGATAGAGAAGAGAAAAAACATATAGATGTGCTTTGGTATATATTATCTTGCTAGTAAAAACTAATAATGGGTATAGTGTGAAACGAAAATATTACACTTATTATCACCATTTTAAATTATAAATGCAGATAAAAATATACCAATTGGTCACCTAGAATGATAGAATTGAATTAACTCAGATTTTGTGTTTTTGTTTTTACCAATACTGTGCTATCGTTGCTTATTTTCAACCTGGAGTTTAAATTTGTGGGTTGGAGATATGAATGGCACCTTAGGTGAGAATGAATGATACCATTGGCGAATTGCGCTAGAAACAAGGTGTAGCTACATTTGGGTGTGTAGGGAGTCAATTACTTTATGTATATTAGCCCAATTTAATCCTAAACTTGAAATAGGTGATATTATTATTACCCCTATATTATTGATGAGGAAGCCAACATACAGAGAGCTCAAATGACCTGTCCAAGGTCATAGGGCTAGTGACTGGATGGGATAAAACTATTGGGGTGGGCTCCCAGGTCAACCCTCTCAACCACTCTGCCTTTGTCCTCCCATCTCATTTACCTCTGTCAGCACACCCTTCACTTCCCCATTACCCCATATTGCCCATGAGGTGGATATTTTGTTTCAATGAAGAAAGCTCTCTAGCTAAACTTTCCGGTTTGTTGTTTGTTTGTTTTATTTGCTTTCCTGCTTTATGTTTACTTAGAACCCAGGAATGTGGAGGCTAAGGAAGATTTCAAATAGGGAATGGGGCAGATGAAAACTTTCCATTTCATAAGAGTCTGCCCCTTAATTAATTAAGTAATTGATTAAGTAGTACTAATTCACTATCCCAGGGACTGTGCTAAAACCCTTGGGAGAAGGATAATTTCACACCATTTCTGTTTTCTTTCTATACTCTTCAAAAATTCTAAACTTCCTAAAATTAGTCTATAAGGGTATTAGAATCTGAAAATGTAGACTTCATATTTAAAATTGGAATATTATATTTTGTATGTAATATTTGATCACAGTTATATAAAAAATATGTGCTACAGAAACAGACTGGAAGGAAATATAACAAGCTCTGAACAGAAGTTATCCCTGGATATTTAGACTGCATGACATTTTCTCTATTTCTCAATTTAATTGCTTTCATGACAGAAGTGATCTTTACTTTAAAGGTAAATAAATATGTATGGGACATTATTCTTGCCCTTGAGAAGCTTGCAAAGATTCCTAACGCAGCATCAATGGTTGAAAGTATATTGTGGTCTTGCAGAAGTCCGGGCTGGAAAAACACTTCACTAGAAGTCAAACTACTTTGGAAAAATCCAGTTTCCACTTCAAAAAATTATAGTAGGATAAATTGTCACTTGTCTTGCAAAAGACAATTTTAGAATGGAAAGAGATTCTAAAGCCAGGAACTTGTACATTGAGTTATATCAAGTGTTTAATTACTTCTCCACTCTGCAAAGTCTATTTTATATGTACAGACCTTAAGGAACTGAACAATGGAAAAAATGTTTGCTAAAATTATTTGGATTATGAAAGTAAAATTATACTTTAAAGAAATATCAATTACTTTTTTTCACATAATAAGTCCTTAATAAAATTTAAAATTCACATATAACTATCTTGGAAATTTTATACTGGGAAGGATATAAATCTAACAGGTAAGGGTAAAATTATTTACAGTTATATAACTATTGTTATAGAAATATTTTGCCTTCATCCTTTTGGCCATTTGAATCCTCTTTTGACCTTAAGACTTGATTCATATCTTGCCTGTTCAAGGAAGCCTCCATGACTACTCTAGCCTGAAACCTTCTCTTCCTCCTGTGATATTTTTTAACATTTCTTTTCCCTAGCACTCATTTGAAAATTCATCTCTTTTATTAAGGCTTATATTTTCTTAAGGAATTCTTGAAAATGGTTATACTCATTGCTATACAAATTCTAATCCCCTTATAAAATGGCCATAATTTTGGATTTCTTTTCCTGTCACTTTTGTTCTTCCTCTCTATCTTATTACTGACCTCCCCAAATGTTCATGTCGCTGCTGAATTTCCCCCTTTATTTTCTCAACTCTTCTATTTGTTCCCCAGCACCATTTTCTTGGCTGCTCTCTTGCCTATTCTTCATAACAATATTGGTCAACTTCCCTGGCTGCTAGTGTGAGAATTCTTGGACCCCTGCTCCTTGTTTAGTTCAATTCCCTACGAGGCCACTTTGGTGCATGGGTGGAACTGAAGCAATACGCCTTGGCTAAGCAAAGATACTTGGATATGAGATTGTGTTGTTATATGTCACACCGGATATAAAAAAAGGATGTCTGCACTCTCGTGTTTATTGTAGCATTATTTACAATAGCCAAGACATACTGCTGTGATGTATATTGTGAAGTGATGTATATTGTCTGGAAACAATATAAGTGACCATTAATGAATGAATGGATAAAAAATATGGTATAATATCTAATAAAATATTGCTCAACCACAAAAAGAAGGAAATCCTGCTATTTGTCAAAACATGGATGGACCCTGAGAGCCAAATGAAATAAGTCATACAGAGAAAATGAAATTCTGCTAAGTGAAATGAGTCATACAGAGAAAAACAAACACTGTATGATCTCACTTATATGTAGAAGCTGAAAACACTGAATTCATAGGAATAGAACAGATTGGTGGTTACCAGAGGAAGGGAGTTGGAGAAATGGGTGAAGGTGGTCAAAAGGCACCAAGTTCCAGATATAAAATAAGTAAGTCCTGGGATTTAATGTATAGCGTGGTGAATTCAGTCGATAATACTATATTGTGTATTTGAAGGTTGCTGAAAGGGTAGGTCTTAAAGGTTGTCATCATTAGAAGAAAATTGTAACTATGTGAAGTGATGAATGTCAACTAAACTTATTGCGGTAATCATTTTACAATATATACAGATATCAAATCATTCTGTGGCACACCTTAAACTAATACAACGTCATATGTCAGTTATACCTCAATAAAACTGGAAAAAAAAACTTTTTGGGCTTTACTTCCCTCATCTGTATATGAAAATAGAATCTTCCACAATTGGGTATTATAAGGATTAAATAAAATTATGTGCATTTAATAAAATGCCTACTATGGAGGCACCTAAAAAGCACGAGTTCCTTTTACTCTTTCCTTTAGGATTACGTATAGGTCTGTTTTCGAAATTTGGAACACTGATTCTACAATTGGTTAATATGAATGTTTGAAATAAGAATTCAGAGGTAAATAATTTTGGGAGACACTAGGGTTAAGTTAAATTAGGAATATTTCTCTTCAAAATCTTGAATATGCCATACTTCTCTAGCAGAACATACCAGCCAAATTTTCCCAGATGCTTTTGACAGCAGATGTCTGTTATTCATAGTGTTTATAAAATCTTGTATTAGAGGATCATGTTAACAATTTAAGTCTTATTTTTGCAGACTTCAAATTAAAGCTTCCATTTTATTGATTGATATTCTTAGATACGTTGTGTTTTTAAACTATTTTTTGCAATTATTTACCCATACAAATTAGGATTTCTCAATTCTGTACAACCAAAACAAAATAGGAAATTAATTTAGTTGTTGAGGATGAAATAAGATAGAAGCTTGCGAATCATAAAATGTAATTTCATACTTTGTATATTTAACAAAACATCCTCATTCTTCTCAGTTAATGAATTTATTAAAAATTAAGGTTATAAAGTTGAACAAAAATGTTTAAAATTTGTTAAATTTTAAAAAGTGGAATTAAAATTTTACCTCCAATATGGAGTGGTGAACTGCTGCAAATAACAGGACTTTAAAATATATGTATACCATAGAACACGAACTGGAGGCTTTGGAGGCTGAATAAAGGCAGTAGATATTTTTTAGGTATTATTTTTTATTCAAATTATGTTTGATTATTTATGATATTACCATTGTCCCAATTTTCCCCCTTTGCTCCCCTCCACACAGCCCCCCACAACCTCACGGCAATCCCCACACCACTGTCCATGGGTCATGTTCTTTGGCTAATATGGCAGTAGATTTAAAGGGAAATTGAAACTTGAGATGAAGGAACCAAATGGAGTAAGTTCCTTGTTTATGTGTGCCAAGAAGTGAGTAAAAATTTTAAATAGATCCATGCCATCATTTTAGCCAAATGAACCAGGTGAAGGAAACTGGGGCCACTGGAGCCAGCAGAGTTGAAGAAGAACCATTAAAAGGAGAAAGTCAAAGGATCGGGAAGCCCTAATTCCGTGTTTAAACTCAGCCCAAGTTTCTAGATAGCCCCACAACCAGGCATGGGTGAGGCAATTGACAGCTACTTACAGCAAAAGCTTACATACCTGATGTGAGATATGAGGCTCTACCTACCACAGGTATGGCAGTGTGTAGTTTCAGTATACCCAAGTTAAATGCCTGCTAAAACAAAACAAAACACAATAAAATAACACAAAACAAATACCAACTCTTTGGAGCAATAGAACAAAATACAGAATCTATAAAACAGAACACTTACATGGATCAAAATACAATTCAGCATTAATCAACATATTAAGAGTCAGAAGAATAAGAACCTGTCTTGTAGGGAAAAGATGATCAATAGATGCCAAACCCTGAGATGACCTGATACTAAAAAATTATGAGATAAGGATTTTGATGAAGATATAATACCTGTAAGATAAAGTTAGTTTGCCTTAATTAATTTAAAAATAGGCATTCTTAGCAAAGAATATGAAATGTAAAAAAATGACCAAATGGATATTTTTAAAGTGAAAAAGAATACAATATCTGAAATTACAAATTCAGTGGAATGTCTTATTAGCAAAATGGAGGTGGTAGAGAAGATAGAGTGACCCTGAAGATAGATTACTAAAACTTATGAATTCTGAAAGAGAAGGAAAAAGTTGTTTTTCAGCTCTGACTTGTGTGGCTCAGTGGATTGAGTGCCAGCCTATGAATGAGAGGGATGCTGGTTCGATTTCCAGTCAGGGCACGTGCGAGAGTTGTGGGTTCGGTCCCCAGTTGGGGTATGTGTAAAAGGCAACCAATAAATATTTCTTTCTCACATTGATGTTTCTCTCCCTCTCATTCTCCCTCCCTTCCCTTTCTCTATAATCAATAAAATTAAAAAATGCCATATGATTTCACTCATATGTGGAATCTAATTAACAAACTGAACTAACAAGCAAAATAGAGACAGATTCATAGATAGGGAGGATGATGGCAGCTATCGGGGGGTTAGGGGTGGAAGGATTGAGGAAAAAGGAAAACGGACTCATGGACATGGACAACAGGTGGTGATTGCGGGAGGAAAAGGGATAAATGGTAATGGAAAAGAATACAATAAAAATTAAAAAATAAAAAAGTTAAGAAAAAATAAAACGAAAACAATTGAATCATATGGTATATACAGTAGTACCTCATTATTTGCATTTTTGCTTTCTGTGGTCTGTTACCTGTGCTCAACCATGGCCCAAAAATATTAAATGGAAAATTCCAGAAATGAACAATTCCTAAGTTTAAATAAATAAATAAATAACATGATCAATCACCACTTTTATCTAGTTTATATAGATTATACAGAGATAATTTATATGTAATATATAAACTTACATATATAAATTCATATACAAATATATATATAAATATATGAATAGTGTGTACAAGTAAATGCCACAATGGCAGAACACACAAACTTGTTAAGTGCACATGGTACATTAAATAGATGGACCAATAGGTCTCAATAACTTTAAAAAATTTAAAATCATACAGAGTATATTCTCTAATCTCAACAAAATTAAATTAGAAATCAATAACAATAAAATATCTGTGAAAACCCCATATATTTATAATGAACTAAAACACTCCTAAATAACCCATAAGTCAAAGAAGAAATCACAAAGCAAAATAAAAATAATTTTGCACTGAAAAACAATGAAAACACATTTTATCAAATTGTGGAATATAGCTAAAGCAGCGCTTGGAGGAAAATTTGTAGCTTTAAATGTGTATATGAGAGAAAAAGAAAAATCTCCTTTAGTAATTTCATTTCATCTAAGCAGCAGGAAAAATAAATGCAAAGTAGAAGGAAGAAAATTTTTAAAAATGAGGAGAAACAAGTGAAAATGGGAAAGGCCAGACAATAAAGACAATCAATGAAACCAAAAGCTGATTCTTTGAAAAGATGGATAAGATCGATAAACCTGTAGCTAAGCTGAATGATGAATAAAAACAAATCTTCAATACAGGAAAAAAAAAAAGAACATCACTCTTATACAACTGAATGAATACTAAGAGAATATCATAAATGACTTGGTGCCAAAAAATCTGACAACTTAGATAAAATTAACTAATTCATCAAAACACACAAAATGTCAAATCTCACTCCTGAAAAAACAGATAACTTAAATATTTCTATATCTATTAAAGAGAATGAATTTTTTAAGAACTTTTCTACAAAGAAAACTCCAGGTTTTGGTAGAATCACTGCAGAACACTACCAAACATTTATGGAAGAAAAGTAATACTATTTTGACACAAATTCTTTTATAAAATAGAAAACATTTCTTATCCAGGTTTTAGACATGTAAGACAATTTTAGAATATTTAACCCAGAAATATAATAAAGAAGACAATGCATTCTGACCAAATATGGTTTACTTCAAGAATGCAAAGTTGGTTTAGCATTTGAAAATAAATCAATACAATTCACCATATTAGTATAATAAAGGATTTAAAAAATAGATTATTTCCATAGATGAAAAAAATGATTTAACAAAATTTAACACAGTAAAAACTCACAGAAGACTAGAAATGGAATAAATCTTTATTGACTTAAGAACATCTACAAAAACCTGCATGTAACTCATAATTACTCATGAAAGACTGAATATTTTGCCCCTAATATCAAGAACAAGACAAGGATGTTCACTTTTGAATTTATTCAACTTTATATTGGAGGTTCTGGCTAGGACAGTTGGGTGCTAAAATGAAGAATATGCTACTAGCACAAGGATAGATATACAGATCAATGAAATAGAACTGAAGGTACATTAGAAAAAAACCTCTCACATTTATGGTCAATTAATTTTAAAGAACACTCAATGGGGAAAGAAGAGTCTTTTAAAAAAATGATAGTGGGACAACTGGATATTCAGATGAAAAAGAATGAAGTTGGACACCTTTTTCACACTAGACACAAAATTTAACTCAAAATGAGTCATAGACCTGAATGTAAAAACTAACACGATAAAACAGTGAAAAATATAGAAATACATCTTCATGACCTTGAGATAGGCAAATCTTATGTAGATTTTCAGTGTTCTTTTAATTAGTTTTATTCAGGAATGATTTATTAAGTCACATGCATCTATTTAATCTGTATAATCTAATGAATGCTGAAAACTGCATATGTCCATAAAACCACCACAACCCTCAAGATACAAAACACGTACATCATTTGGGCCAAATGATTCTTCATTATTCTTCGCAATTTATTCGTTCCTCTAATTTCCAACGTTAGGCAGCCATTGACATTGTTGTTGCCCTATGGATTGATTTGAATTTTATTATACAGTATGCATCCTGTTATGTCTAGCTTCGTTCACTCAGCATATTGATTTTGAGATTTACCCATATTGTTGTGTTTATCAGTAATCCATTCCTTTTAATTACTTGAGTAAATACTGAGGAGTGGAATGGCTAGAAATTATGGAAGGTGTGAAACATTCCCACTAGCAGTGTCACAGGGTTCTACTTGCTCCATATTCTCTCCAATATGTGACATTGTCTGTCTTTATAATTGTAGCCATTCAAATGAATGCGTTGTGGTATCTCACTGCAGTCTTTTAATTTCTAATATATTTTATTTATTATGCTATTACAGTTGTCCTATTCCACCCCCCTTCATTCCCCTCCACTCTGTGCACCCTCTCCCACCCACGTTCCCCGTCTTTAGTTCCAGTCCATGTGTCATAAATTCTTTAGCTTCTACATTTCCCATACTATTCTTGCCCTCCCCCTGTCTATTTTCTATCTACCATCTATGCTACTTATTCTCTGTAGCTTTTACCCATCTCTCCTCCTCCCACTCCCCTGTTGCTAACCCTCCATGTGATCTCCAT
>CM052542.1:35449233-35473830 GCA_028533065.1 Trachops cirrhosus | reverse complement strand
ATTCTAAATGAAAGCTTTGCTGGATAGAGCAATCTGGGATGTAGGTCCTTGCCCTTCATGACTTGGAATACTTCTTTCCAGCCCCTTCTTGCCTATAAGGTCTCTTTTGAAAAATCACCTGACAATCTGATGGGAAATCCTTTGTAGGTGACTGTCTCCTTTTCTCTTGCTGCTTCTAGGATTCTCTCCTTCATTTTTACCTTGGCTAATGTAATGATGATGTGCCTTGGTATGTTTCTCCTTGGGTCCAACCTCGTTGGGACTCTCTGAGCTCCCTGGACTTCCTGGAAGTCTATTTCCTTTGCCAGATTGGGGAAGTTCTCCTTTATTTGTTCAAATAATTTTCCACTTGTTGCTCTTCCTCTTCCCCTTCTGGTACCCCTATAATTTGGATGTTGGAATATTTCAAGATGTCCTGAAGGTTCCTAAGCCTCTCCTCATTTTTTTGAATTCTTATTTCTTCATTCTTTCCTGTGTGGTTGTTTTTTTCTTCCTTCTGGTCCACTCCATTGATTTGAGTCCCAGTTTCCTTGCCATCACTATTGGTTCTCTGTACATTTTCCTTTATTTCACTTAGCATAGCCTTCATTTTTTCATCTAATTTGCAATCAAATTCAACCAATTCTGTGAGCATCCTGATCACCAGTGCTTTGAATTATGCATCTGATAGGTTGTCTATCTCTTCATCGCTTAGTTGTATTTGTTTTGAGGCTTTGATCTGGTCTTCCATTTGGGCCATTTTTTTTTTTTTGACTCACCTGTTATGTATGAGGGGAGGAGCCTTAGGGCAGGGCACCCCAGTTGCTGGGTTTTGATGCTGTATGTGGGGGCGGGGTCCAAGAGGGAACAATGGCGCTTGCTCCACTCTCTGTCAGATTTCAGTCCCTTCTGCCACTTCCCACAAGCAAATTGGGCCCTTCTGGTGCTGATTCCTGTGTGGGCAGGCTTGTGTACATTCTAGGACCCTGTGGGTCTCTCCAATGCACTCTCCTGTGAGGCTGGGAGTTTCTCCCAGCACCTCAACCCCCACAGATGTTTTCAATCAGTGTTTTGAGGCTTTATTTCCCCGTGCTGGAGCCTGGGTTGCACGGTTTGTCTCACTCTCCAGTTTTGCCTAGTTTATCTGCATGCGAATGTGGGACCGCATGGTCAGCCAGCCACCTTTTGTGCTTTGCTGGGTCTGCCTGATGCCACCCTGTGTCCAGGGTCTGCCAGCCATGGCCTGCACATCCGGGGTCCACCTGCTGCTGTCTTGCGTGCCTGGGGTCCATCAGCTGCCTGGGGTCCATCAGCTTGCCCAGGGTCTGCAAGCCACCACTTTTTTTGCTGCAACCCCTCTCTGCCTGGCCACCAGGCCCCATTCTTCGTACCGGTCTGGATGTCTATTTAACTCCATGGTTGTCTGACTTCCATAGAGTTCAATTTTCTGTCAGTTCTGGTTGTTTGTTTCTAAATTTTTGTTGTCCTTATTTTGGTTGTGCAAGGAGGCACAGTATATCTACCTACACCTCCATTTGGCTAGAAGTCCAAAGGAAGATATAGATGCATTTTTAATTTATATCTTTCTAGTAACTAATACTGAGGATGAGTATTTTTTATGCAGGTGATGGTCATTTTTACATTTTTTTCTGTGAAAATTTGTTGATATATTTTATTGATATTTTATTATTTATATAAATTATATGTTTATATTAGTTTAAAATAATATATATAATTGTGTTATAAATATATACTTATATCATTAGCTAGTAAAGGCTGCCATAGTAAAGTTCCACAAATTGAGTGACTTATAAAACACATTTTTTTTCATAGTTCTGGAGACTAAAAGTTCAAAAGCAAGATGTTGACAGGTTGTTTCTTCTGAGTCCCCTCTTTGGCTTGTAGTTGGCCATCTTTTTTCAGTGTCTTCATAGTTTTCCCTGTGTCCTAACCTCTTCTTCTTATAAGGAGTTTAGGAATTCAACACATGAATTTTGGGAGGACACAATTCATCTCATAACACTCCTCTCTCTGACCCCTAAAATCATGCCCTTGGTATAGTTGTATTGCCAAAAAATCCCCAAACAAATAAAACAATAACAACAAAAATAAAATTTGACTTTATTAAAAGAGAGTCTGACTATTTGAGCTTTAAAATAATCTCTGAAACCACTAAATTCTGTGGGCAGACAGTGGACTGGTAAAACACCTTAGTCCCCCCAACCTCAAAACATATTGCCCAATACCTACTTCAGACATGGCCAAAAAGAAAAATAGAAAAGTAATAATCTCCTGAGGTCAGAGCCAAGGACAATGGAGAACAAAATGCAAGGGAGCTACTTTCTGAGTAGGTGCAGGGCATAATTTAGGAATATTCTCCCTTTCTGAGTAAGAACCTTCAAGGTTTCTGCCCAGTAGGATTTCAGATTTACTATGGAACAGTGTCTGCTATGTGTCCTTTCCAAATGGGGTTATTTGTTGTGGTTTTTCTATTCTGTTATATATTGGGTGTGTGGAGGACAGATAATTTGTCTCTTTAATACTGTGGTATCGAGATCAAGAGAAGCCACATCTGGACCTAATAAAAAGACCATCTTACATAGTGCTCTGATGAAGGGATTGCTGAATATTACCCAGGGTTATGAACTGTGTCCCTTTAAAATTCATGTTAAAATTCTAACCCCTGGTACTTTAGAATGTGACTGCATTTGGAGATAGGGTCTTTAAAGAGGTAATTAAGGTAAAAGGACATAATATGATATAGGTGGGCCCTAATCTAGTATGACAACTGGCCTCATAAGAAGAAATTAGGATGCAGACAAGTAAGAGAAAAGACCATGTGAAGACATGGAAGATAACCATCTACAAGCTGAAGAGAGAGGCCTTGGAAGAAATCAACCCTGCTGACACCTTGATCTTGGACTTCTAGCCTCCAGAACTGTGCAAAAATTAATTTCTGTTGTTTAAACGAACAAATATAAGTCTTGATATTTGTTAGGGTAACTCTAGCAAATTAACCCATCCAGGTGCATTGTACTTAATGTTTTCTTCAGTGGTTAGACAGACTTTTGGGATGACTCCTTCAAGAGGGGTGTGTGAATGATGTGGTCACAAAGGAAGAGTAAATAAAATAATTCCAATAGAAGGGCTGGTCTTATTAGTCATTAGGGCTATTTATTGATATTTCTGCTTGTTCTCTGTATTTCTTATCTTTTTCTAGGTTATGCTGCTATAACAAACACTAACTTCAAATTATCAGTGGTTTACAACAACACAATTTTATTTCTCAGGCCTGTTACATGTTGGCTGTAGGTAGAACATGGCTCCACTCCGTGTATTTTCTCATTCTAGAACTCAGAAACAGCTCTTAGTTGGGACATATTCTTGTGACAAAGGGAAAACAATAACAGACCATTTAGATAGCTCTAAATTTTCTACTCAAATGTGGTACATATCACTTCTGCTTATATTCAATTGGCCAAGCATGAAGTAGGGAAGTATACTTAACCCCTAGTCAGATGCCAGTGGGTGGGGATATATGTATTGGGTTGGCCAAAATGCCCATCTGGTTTTTTCTGTAAAATAAAAGACACATTTTTAATTTGCACAAATAACTTTATTGATTTGGATATTTTGAGTATGTTGACGATCTCCTGTGTGGTATAATGTTGATTGCTCTCAGTTAATGTCTGATTGCCATCAACTTCAACTGGTGTACCCAACCATGGAGCACCACCCAGTGAGAAATTCTCCAGCAAGAAACTTTGCAAACCACTTTTGACATGTTCATTCAATCAGAGCACCTTCTCCACACACTGCACAAATAATTTTTTGTGTGTTTCAGTTGCATTTTTACCTTTCTTAGACTAATAAAATATAATATGCTGAAAATGTTGCATATTTTCTTCCATCTTCAATATTAAAATGGCTACACAAAAATTCACTGATTTTCAGAAGTTTTTTTAAATGCATGCTGACATGACAGCTGTCGCAATATAATCTAAAATATTGTTTCAAATGAAGTTAAAGACAACAAACATTACTAGAACCATCTTACCAAAAAAACATAACAAACTTTTTGGCCAACTCAATATCATCTCCTTAGAGGAGGGCAGTGTGGACTTAGTAGCAACAGTACAATCCAAGTACAACAGCTTAATTGCACTTAACACCCTTTGAAGTTAAGTCCTTAGGAAAATTAAATGTAGATAAATGTTATGTGTGATACCTCCAGGAAGAAACCTCTAAAGACCATTGCATGGTTCATCACTTTCCTGTCTCCCTGCTATGGCAGAAAGTTAGCGAATGCTCACTCCACCTGTGTTTCTGATGGAAAGGGTGGAGCAGAGCTCTTGGTCAACTCATGATAGACATGCAATGTGAATAAGAAATGAATCTTTGGTTCCTTAGGTCACTGAGATTTTATAGTTGTCTGTCACTATAACTCGTTCATTCTGACAAAAGTACTAAAAGGGGTTTGCAAAACACTGCCTTAAAAAAAACCTACTAGAGTGATGTGCACAATAGGTGCTTAGCAGTTTATCTCTCACATTCTTTTTATAAGACAGCTGCTCTTCTTCCTGAAAATGATCCTGACTATTGTGATAATCACTTCCTTCTTTATGATACTCTTTATGGTAGAAGATACCTGAGAAGGTGTTTTGCTTTCCTTCCCTTTTCAGGGAACTTCCCCTTTTCTCTCCATTTCTGTGATTATAGTAGAAGTTGCCATGGAATATTACAACACCGCTAAAACAGGCAGGGGACACAAAGTTGGGCCAGTGAATTCCTTCTGAGGAATTCCCTCAGAAAGAAGAAAGATGAATAGGGTTTTCTATGCAAGTGCCTGGATAGTAACATGTCAAACCTGGGCCAGATTGGGGGCCATTATTCACTATAGTATCAGTATTGTTAGTAGTAGTCTGCAAAGCAATACACTGCAGTTCTAGGGAAAACAAATAGATGAACAGCAGATACAAAAGAAGCGAGTCAGAATTATTTGAGTTCCTGGATCCAATTTTACCTTTGTCACTATCTAAAGTAGCCAAAGATGTGTAATAGGCATCCTCAAACTATGGACCACAGCAAGCCAAGTTGACTGTTTTTGTAAATAAAGTTTTTTGGAACACAACCAAACCCATTTGCTTACATACAGCTGTTTTGTGTCACAGTGTCAGGGTTGAGTAGTAGTTGCAACAGAGACTTTAAATCCTAAAATATTTACTATCTGGCCCTTTTCAGAAAAAGTTTGCTGACGCCCTGGTATATATTCTCTAATTCTTTGAAATATGTATATTCTCAAAATTTATATAAGGCATATGTAAATTCATAAGTAAACATTTCATGCATAAATATAAGAATATATTCACAAATAAATACAATTTTCATGTGTAATAGTGCAGAATCAAAAAAGATTGGAGAGTCAATTATATATCGCAGAGAAAAGGTGGGAGAGCGCTGCTATAGGCAATAAGGAGTCCTCAGAAGTATTTGATCAAAGCAATGGCATAATCAGATGAGCAGGACAAACTGAGTGTCAATTTCATTGTTTGTTTGTATGGAAGCAGAAGAGAGAGTTAATAAATTTGATATGAGCATTTTGTAATTCAGATAAAAACAACTGGGCAGTGGGATGGCAGTTGGATGGAGAGGAGGGGGTTCGTGAAAGTGACTTGATGTGGCCTTTCAGCAGTCATTCACCTATAGATGACAAACTCCAGGTTTGGGGGAACAGATTGTTTGGCTACAAGAAACCATCAATAACAATTTCCATGGTCATCTCATCTTGGCCCAGACCCCATTCCAACCAAGTTATTAATACACACATTATTCTTCTTAAAGAAATAGAGAAATGCATTCCAGATTGCCAAAGGAAAAAGTTCCCCGTGATTTATACTAAAATGTTCCTGGAACTTTTTTCCCCCAATCATCCATCTTCAAGAAATACTAAAGACAAATATTTCATGAATCCAGAGGTGCTTCTGACCAGCATCTGGAGATGATCTTGAGAATACAAATCTGTTATCATTTTTCACCATGGGCCTTAACTGTCAGAACACGTAAAAACAGCATAACCAGCCAGGGGGCTGGAAGCATATAGTTAACCACTGTAGCAGGAGGCAGCAGAAATGAAGGTGTATCTGCCCATACTTCCCCCATGTCTACTATTTATAGTTGTGCTGCATCTCTTTTCCCTACAAATGTTTGAATGCTAAAGGCACTTCTATTGCGGATACTCTCCAAGGCTGTAATGTCTTACTAAGCTGTCACAGGGAGACACAACTTGGTGCAGGAGAAGGCATATAGCTATGAAGTCAATCAGATCTGAGTGTAATTCTTGGTTTTCCTTTTCTGTGTGGCCTTAAAATTTCTTAGCTTTGCTCAACACTGTTTTTACATCAGCAAAATGAATTTGTCTATAAAATTGTCTATAATGTAAGTACAATTATTAGCATAGCATTTGGCATAACCTAAATAAAAGGCTGCTGTAATTATCATTTCAAAAGCATTCTCTTATTACTACTATACATTCACCAGTTGGTTAAATAACATAGACAGAAAATACTGATTATTGGTGAGACTATGGAGCAACTAGAGTTCTGATACACTGCTGGTTAGAGCCTAAAGTTGGTACAACCTACTTTGGCAATACTTACTAAGCTGAACACAATGTAGTACTCAGCAATTCCACTCCCAGGTTTGTACCCAAGATAAACGCCTACATATGTTCACCAAAAAACATGAACCAGAATGCTCAAAGCAGCACTCTTCATAATAATATCCAATTGGAAGATACTCAAAAGCTCATCTATAGTACAGTTCAGAGCTCAGCAAAAATTTTATGTAGTGGGCCAGATAATAAATATTTAGACTCTGCAAGCCAAGAAGCAAAATCAAGTTATAATTATATCATTTCTATTTGTAGAGCCACAGCAATAGTGCAAAGCCATAGAATGCTATATAACATCACTGTTGCAACTACTTAACTGCCATCAGAACATGAAAACAGCCATAGATAATATGAAAAAGAATGAGCATGGTGTGTTCCAATAAAATGTCATATATGGATACATATTTAAATTTCATATAATTTTTGTTTGCCATGAAATATTATTCTTTTGATTTTTTTAAAAGCATTTAAAATGTACAAATCATTCTTGGCTTGCAGGCTATACAGAAATAGGAGGTGGGCCAAATTTGGATATAGTTTGCCAACCCCTCATATAGTGGATAAATAAATTATGAAAAAGTACAAGATTACATTTATATAAACTACAAAAGCAAGCAAAATGAATCTATGCTTCTATAAGTCAACATAGTGGTTACTGCGTGGGGGGTAGCAACAGAAAGGCAGAACAAAGGGGATTCTGAGGCAAATGATAATGTCTGCTTTGTCATGCAGTTTGTTTCACTTACAAAATTCAACACACTATATCTTAAAATATGTGCACTTCTCTATGTGTATATTATACTTTAAGAAACATTGGAAGAGCCCAAACAGCTCTCTTCCTTTAAAGCAGGCCTTCTCTAATCAGTAAACAGGTTGTACTCTTCCCCATGATGTTTACCTTATTTACTGTCCAGAAAGCCCGAAACATCAGTTTGTCCTTTGGTTTAGTGAACAGAGCAGCTGAGTTACACACTAAAACCCGGTACGTAGAAAGGAAAAACTGAGTTTAATTCCCCTGTGTAGTAATTGTGCAACTATGGGCAAAGCACTTGGTCTTTCTGAATTTTCTTTCATTGTCTGGAAAATGAGAACATAATTCCCTATTTATACATTTGACATAAGGTTTACTCTTGGTAAGAGGAATCAAGGTGTTAAGCTCTATACAAATTATCACCACCTATGTCATTCTTAACTTACCTGCCTACAATGATGAAGGTTAAACATACCCATCTTCTGTTTTTCCCTGCCTTCTATTCCTCCACTTAAAGAGAGAGTATAGCATCATGGTTAGGGACATAGACTCACAGTTCAAATCTTGACCCTACCACTTGCCCTGTAGCTTCTTTGTGCCTCAGTTTCCTCATTGGTAACATACCTACTTCATATGGCTCCTCTATAGGTTGTGGTAGCCAGCTTCCAAGATGGTCCCAATGATCCCTGTCTCCTTGTCTTCAAACCCTTATGTAGTGCTGTCCCATACTGTATGAGGGTTGGTCTGTGTGACAATAGAATATGACATAAGTGAAGACATTTCACTTCTGAGGTTAGATTACAAAAGACTGGCTTTCACCTTAAATGATCTCTCTGTCTTGGGTCACTCACTTCAAGGGAAGCCAGCTGCTATGGGAAGCAGCCCTATGGGGAGGCCTGCATGGTGAGAAACTGAGGCCAGCCAAAACCACAGGAATGAGTTTGGATGTGGATCCTCCAGCTCCAGATAAGTTTTGAAAAACTGCAACTCTGTCAGCTTATCTGCAACCTCATAAAAAACCCTGAGCCAAATCAATCTAGCAAGCTGTTCCCAGATTCCTGACACTCAGAAACTGATCATCGATAACCTTAAAACAATGAATGGTGCCTGATACGTACTAAGCATGCAATAAAATATTACTTGTCTTTAGCATCTGCTCCCTAAAAGCTGGCACTTCCTCATCTGTAAAGTCCATTGCCCTTGTTGCCATACTGTGTTACAGAATCGTTGGTGTCAGTAGATCAAGCATGGGCAGTTTTTCTCCCTGTCCCTGGCCCCATGAATACAGTATACAAGCAGGTGGCTTCTGTCTGAGAGCACTGACAGTGTGGCTGGGAGTCCCTATGGAAATACTTTCTCCCTCTCCCACATTTTCTTCAAGGTATCTCTCTAGGCTATGCCTCTCAAAGCCTTGCTGCACCCTCTGGCCTTTGTTGCACATCCTGTTCTTCAGGCCTCTTTCTTGCTTTCTCACTCTCCCTGGACACATGGGTGATTCAGATTCTCCTTCTTTGGAATGTGGACTTTTGTTTTCTTTTACCATGAGCTGCATAGTTGTAGGTTAGCCATTGAGTCCATTTGCTTTTCTAGAAGAAGAGGTCCAGATGGAGTTAATACTGTAAGAGTTTTATTGAGAGTGATGTCCAGACAGGTAATAGGAAGAGAAGCAGGACTGGGCAGAGAAAGCCTCAGGCTGAAGTGGATGTGATATTTGGGAAAGGAATGGAGGGAAGAAGCAAGACTGGGTCAGGATAGCCTCAGATCATGATGTAGGTCTGACAGCATCACTGATCCAACAGCAAGCTGCAGAGCAAAGAGAAATCCCAATTCAGGCTGAAGTGGGCATGTCCTAGGACCTTTGTCATGCTCAGTCATTAGTGAGGCTCCCTGAAAATTATGGGGCCTGGCTTAAAAGCTGAGATGGATCCTAAAGGTATTAGTGGCTGGAGGCTGTCAGCTCACAGCTCCTTGTAGCTGAATGGCAGGTTCTTTCTTGTAAGGAGGCCCAAGTGACACACTTCCATTGTTCCCATAGCCATTTTCATTTCCTTAGCTGGGCCTGGCCTCTTGAAACTCCCCCACTTGTTTCAAATACCTGAGCTTCCAGCTTGCTTGGAAACAGAGATCTGATCACCCCTGAATAATCAATATGGAGATAGAAGGGACTCATGAAAGTGAGACAGAATTAATTATCTCTAAGGCAACCTTAAGGGACCCAGAGAGGTTTAGTAGTCATCAATTGTCATATTTTTACTAAGCCTATAAAACATGCTCTGTCCTGTGCTAGGTATTTGCTGTAGGAAACCACCAACTGTCAAGTTATAAAATTGGAAGGGACTTAAATGTCCAGTTGTGTTTCCCTCCAATGAACAGAAATCTTTTGTAGAATGTTCCATGTAGGTCTAGTATCTCCTCACATACCTCCAGTGATGGCAAGCCTATAGCTTCGGCTGACGCTTTGGATATTGGACAGCTCTAATCAATAGAATCTTCTCTAGTAAGTTGAATTCAAAATGCTCCTAGCATCTTCAATTTTCAAAGTTACTATAATAAGACTTCCTGTTCTCTCATTTATTTTTTTTTACATATTTGAAGATTATTTGCCATTGTTTCAGAAATATTACTGGGGAGGGGAGCTTATTGAAGCCTCTGATTCCCCAATGGTAAAACAAAGAATTCTGACTATTCTTGGTCACAAAGTTCTCTTTGTGACCTAAAAGTCTATAAAGCCATGAAAACTTCATGTAACAATTCTAAAAAAAGAGAGAGAAATCCATATAAATTAAAAAACAACACACTCTCTCTGAAGTGTTTGCTGTATATTTCCTCTGGAGCATACTGGGACTCAGAAATAGCAGGACCATCTGCTGAGCAATTGCCCATTTATGTTGAAATAAAGCAGGCTCTTACTAATTAGAAGCATGTTCCTCAAGATGAAACAGTACAAGCTCTCCAACATTTTCCCATCATTAGCAATTCCTGATGTTGAGTGGACATGTTAATACAACCACTACTCTCCATCAGGGAAAAAATAAAGCAGGTATGGTGGTTCACAATACAAGCGGTGATTCTTTATACTGAAACTCAGCCAGCACACATTAACTCACTAAGTACTCACTATGCACTGGTGTCTTCATGATAGAATAATATAGGTAAGAGAACCTATTTAATTTAATACCCACAAGAACATTATGAGGCAGATTTTATTAACTCCACATTCCAAATGAGGAAATCTGAGTCTCGAAGTAATCAAGTGACTTATTCAAGGTTACCTAGCTAGTAAGTGGATGAACTGGGACCTGCTGACTTGAAGCCCAGTGCTCTGTCCACTCCTGAAGCTATGGGGAAATTTCTTTTAAAAAAGACCCATGAATGTGTATGTAGAGTAAGCAACTATTTTAGTTTGGGGCACCCTAGTAGCAAACCCTGAAACAAGGATTTCGGTGAAAGTAGTTTATTTCAAGAGGATAGGAAAACACCAAAAGAGGATGGTAAAGTGAATTGGAGCAGGGAAGGTAGCCAATAAATTTTGTGTTATCAAACCAGCTACCACTGTAGGCAAATGGGAAATTCTGAGACCCAGTACAAGACAAAAGGTAGAGTTAACCCACCTGAGGGGAAGGGGCTGGGTTTTTATAAACCAACTCTCAGTCATTCGTTGAGGTGTTCTTCTAGCAGATGTTAATTTCTTGGTACTAACCACCTGCCATACAGGTGCACAGAAGATGTTTCAGAAGCTTGAGAAAGACCTCAGGTAGAGAAAATCAGGAGCTAACAATGAGGGTCGGGTTAGTGTGCACTGCGGAAAAAGGCAAGAGGATATGAGCTGAGCGTGGGAGAGCACCTGGTATGGAACCAAAATGCCAAATACTATGTACTCTATCAACAAACATATCTTGACCACTTACTTTGTAGGATAGTGTAAGAGTGTACCACACAGATACAGACCTGCTTCCATGTAGCTTATTATCCAGGGAGTACTTTTAAATAAATATAAAATCATTAAAATGTGCTAAGTGCTGGGTAGGAGAAGCAATGAACCCTCTGAGCTAATCCTTACCAACAAAAATCAAACGAGTCTCATTCACTCTTACCCTTTGTCCCCTTTACCTCTGACTCTATTTTTTTTCTTTGTGTCAGAGTCAAATTCCCTAAATTATTGTGTTTAGAGTCTTCCAGTAGACTATGAGATCCTTTGGGATAGAACTTTTTATCATCTTCAATTGTATTATATAATATTTCATAAATAAAAGAGTATATGGACTTTGACCCCAGCCAAGATGGAGTAAGTTTACTCTAGCCTATCTTTCCTGCTGATTACAACTGAAATATTTTAAAAAATACAAAAAAGACTGAAAGTTAACAACAAGCAGATTGGGAAGGAAGTCCATCTTTGGATAATGACCAATAATGCGGGTGAGTTTCCTTTTTTTTCTCTTGTATCTCTCAGCTTTGACCTAAGGGTAGACAGGATCCCAGACTACAGAGAGGGTGCATATAATAAAATTCTGAAAAATATTCCTGTTTTATAAGCAGAGGACTGCAAATAGCCCCCACTCCATGCCCCCACTCAGGAGTTGGCAAGTATAGGGGAAAGCCCTCTTTTTGTCTGCTTTTTTTCCCCCCTTCTGGTCATTCCCTGAGGCCAGCACCACTTAAGAAGCTGGTTGCAGAGGTGGTGGTCATGGCATGGATGTCTAAGTCCTCTGGGGACAACCTGTGTTTCTGGCCAAATAACTGAGAAAGGGGGTCCTGTGGTCCAAAAAGTATAGAAGAAATTTATTTTTTCTTCCTTCATTTCTCAAAGCATTTTGCCACCAGGGTAGGTACATTTCTGTGAAATTTATCAGTAGCACAAGATTCTGAGAGAAACCCTAATTTTCCAGCTAGACAACTCAGAAAAGGAGTCCTAAGACTCCCATGGGAACCAAATGGCCTAAGGGAAAGCTTGGAGGGAAGAGTTTTGGAAAAGGGGATCCCCTAAGCCTGTGTATGAACATGTACAAGTCTCTAACTCACCCCTGAAATGGACATTTAATCCTTGAAATGTATGGAACAGACTGAACAAAACATAGCCAAGTCTTTGAAAATAGAGCTGGCATTGGAACCATCACCCACAGAACAAAGACTCACAGCAAAATATTTAAAATGTCAAAAAATATAATCCAAAACTATACACAAAGGACCAGGAAACTTTGACCCACTCTTACAGGAAAAGACAATCGATAGATACCAATTTTGAGATAACACAGATGTTGGAATGACCAGATATAGACTTTAAAACAACTATTAGAACTATTCTCCATGAGGTAAAAGTGGGTAGTTTTGAAATAAATGGAAAGATAGAAACTTTTAGCAGACAAACAGAAATGACAAAAAATCAAATATAAATATTAGACCTGAGATATTAAAAAACTGAAATAAATGAATCATTGCATAATCTCAGTAGAATGAAAGAAACAGAAGAAAGAGAAAAAAGTTGAAAAAATTAAAAGAACTCCAGAAAACTGTAGGACACCAAGAATATGTGTAATACAGTTATGAAACAAAATAATGAAATGAACACCTAGGAATTTATAACCAAATATAAGAAGTGGAACAATGTTAATATACTAACTACTCTCCTTTCATTGTCATGCCTACTTCTGAAAGGCAACTGCTTTCCTGAGTTTTGTCTTTATCATTCCTTCTTTCATAGTTTTACCACGTATGTATTTATTCTCCAAATTATTTTAACATATTTTTGTTATAACACTGAATTTGACCATTTGAAACTTGCCTTACAGCTTTTTTAAGGTTCATTTATGTGGCTATCTATAGCGATAGTTAATGTTTTCATTGCTCTGTAATATCTGAGTGAGCAACTATGTCACAGTTTAAATGTCATTTTCCTGTAGGTTAATACTGTATTATTTCCAATTTTTTTCATTTATTTTCTTTGCTATTACAAGCAACATTGCTATGATTTTTATTTTGTTTGTTTCCTAGTCCCAATTTGTAATTTCTCTAGGAAGGACTTTCTAGAAATAGAAGTTCTTCTGGATTATGGGGTATATAATATTTAATTTTATAAAAATAATGCCAACTAATTGTTGTACCTGTTTTTATTCCCATTTTTTTCATATTCTCATCAACACATCAGACTTAGTGACTTATTTTAGTGTGGTAAGTAAAAATCAGATCACAATTTTTGGCATTTCTCATACATCTGAAAGGTTGTACATCCTTTTAATGTTTATTTGCCATTTGTGTGTGACTTTTATGAAATGCCAATTCATCTTTTGTTCACTTTACTTTTGTGTTGTTTGACTTTTTTATTAGTAATGTGTAGCAGTTTTTATATTTTGTACACTAAACCTTCGTCACTTAAATGTATTACAGAAATGTTCTCCCAGTTTCAGTTTATGGTATCTTGATGAATAGAAGTCTTTAATTTCAATGTAATTGAATGTATCAGTTTTTTCTTCTATGTTAGCACTTTTTGGTGTCTTATTTAAGAAATAATTTTTATCCCATTGTCATAAAGAAATTCTCCTATACAATCTGCTGTAAGTTTTTAAGTATTGCCTGATATATATCTTTAATCCATTTGGGACTGATTTTTATGTATGGTATGTAAGAAAGATCCAAATCTATTTATGTCCATTTTGATATCCAATTGTCCTAGCACCATTTAATGAATAAATTCTCTTTTTTCCAACAGTCTCTCAGATAAGTTTTTCACATCTGTGAAGATCTGTTTCAGGAATCTACATTCTAGTCCTATAGTTGATTTCTCTGCCCCTGCAGCAATACCATGTTATCTTATGTAATAAGCTTTATAATGTCATGATATCAGGGGTGTCAAACTCATTTTCACCAGAGGCCACATCAGCCTCACAGTTGCCTTCAAAGGGCTGAATGTAATTTTAGGACTGCATAAATGTAACTACTCCTTAACAGTTAAGTCAGAGCTCAGTGCTGCCACTGGGTAGAAACAAGGTGGAGGGCTGGATTTGACCCACAGGCCTTGTGTTTGCCACCTATATTAAGAGGATATCCTCTCATCTTTGAAGTGTATTGGCTATTATTGGCCTTTGCACTTACATTTTAGAATCAGAGAGTCAGTTTCCTCAGAATATCCTAATAGGATTTTAATTGCAATAATAATAAATCTATAGATCAATTTGGAGTGAATTAATATATTTATAGTAGTCTCTATTTTCATGAATATTGTATATAACTTCATTAATTCAAGTCTTTCTTTAAATTATATTTTCTAAATATTTAGCTTTTTCTTATTGTTTTATAAAACTTCTTTATATATTCTGAAAGTTTATAGGAGTGAAATTAATTTTTATATGTTGATCTTACAGGTAGCCACATTTTAAAATGATCTTATTTCTAATAATTGGTAGATAGATTCTTTGGAGTTTTCTATTTACATAATTTTCAAATACAATAGTTATTTTTCCTTTTTTCTCTAAGTACTAATTATTTTTTTGTTTCCTTCCTTCATCTGATGCCTCTAAAGAACTATGTTGTTCTGTTTCTTAGAGAACTATGGGACTGTCTAGTAACTGAGACTAAGAGAAAAAAAAATAAGAGCAAATTTGTGGAATCTGCACATTTCTTTTCATCCAGGAAATTGATAAAGTTATCTACCTATTGATTTAGCAGCATGAGAAACCCCCAAAATATGGGGAAGTAATGGTCTCAACATTTCATTCAACAGTAATAGAACTTATTCTTTGGTCAAAATATTTCTCTCTTATGGCAGTAGTAACTTTAAACTCATTGAGTCCAAGATAATGGTTCATCAAACAAAAATTTATCCATAAGATGTTTTTTTCCACCCAGTGCCAAAAGTGAGCCTTTATAAGTCCATTCCGTCATTCTAACAAGCGAACTATATGTATGAGCAATGGGCCAGATGAGATAGGACCAGTGAATTCTGTGGGTGGGAACCCACTGTCATACTTCCTTAATTATAAAATATTTTCACTAATTAGAAGCAAACTAATGGAGAACATTATAACAATGAACAGGCATTCTGTAAGGCCATGAAGGGTAGAGCTGTCTTAAGTGTGCAGACAGGGAAGAAAAATCTTTATGTAGAGTTGTGTTTATCCTTGTTAGATCAAACATAACTCCCTCCAAGGTGAGATGAGTTCAAGGTAATCAACCGTCTACTGCATGACCAGCTCATCCACTAGAAATAGTGTCATATCAGGAGCTCAGCAATGGTCTCTGCTCTTACCAGTTTGGGCACTCACCACTGATAGATTAGATTTTAGTTAAAATATTTTGTATCTGGAGATGACACAATTTCTAAAAATATTGCTTTTCAGGTGAAAATAATAAAATGACACTGTGGAATCAAACTAATAGCAAATTCAAATGAATTCAGGTTAAAAACAACTGGGTTTACTTTGTTATTTCAACACATATCTTCTTAGCATTAACTCTATGCTAGGGGCTGTTTGCAGATCACAGATACAAAAATAAAAACTACAATTTACATGTTCTAGGAGCTAAAATATCAAACGAAACAGTTTCTAAAAATGTGATAATAGCTGCAAATGAGATATGTGCAAAGTGTTATAAGAAAGAAATCAATTATTCCTGGTGGAGTCAGAGAAGACTTTAGCCAAGAATCTGAATATCAAAGAATAACAAGGTAGTCTAGAAGAAGGTAAGGAAAAGTATGGTATTTCAGGAAGAAGGAGTAGTTCTGCAATGTCACAGAGCTGTAAGCATGAGATACCTCCCTTTTTAATAACTATAAAAATTTCAGTTTGGTCATGGCATTGGATTATATGGTCATGCTGGAAGGAGTTGGGGAAGTATGGCTACAATCAGGAGATGGGATGATGAAAGCACTAGATCATGGAAAACCTTACAAGCTGATGAGTAGTTTTCCCTTTACCCAGAAGCAGTAACCCATTGAAGAATTTTAAGCAGGCACATTACCAATATTGAGCATTAGAAAGCACATTCTGTGTAGAGGGGTGAATTGATATAGGGTTAATAGGAGCTTAATCTAAAGGGAGGGAAACAATAATGGTGAACTGATTAGAGTATTTACAAGGAAGTTGGAAAAGGGAGGTACAAAAGCAAGAGACATTTAGGAGATAATATGTTTCTGACTAGAAACTGGTTGGATGAAAAGTGAATGAAAAGGAACAGACTCTTGAATGTCTTCTAAGTTTAGGGCTATAATGGCTAGTTGTGTGATGGTGCTGTTTACAGAAACAGGGAATAAAAGAAAAAAATAGTCTTTGTGAGGAAAATTAATTTAAATGAACAAAATAGTTTCAATTCCTATGTGCTATGCAAATAATGTCTTGTATAGTTTGGGTTAGTATTTTTTTAATGGACTTGGAGGTAGTGATATGAGCCTGGAACATAGCATAAAGTTCTGAACTAAAACCATAGATTATAAAGTTAGGAGCATGTTGGTGGCAGAAAAATTGTGGCTGAGGAAATATTTTGGTAATAGTGTGCAGAGTAGGAAACCCTTGTGTTCCCTTTTTACTTTATGTCTCATAGGACAGTGAATTTATGTGCTAATCCCTGGTTACCTAGAATAATGCTTGGTGTAGAAAACACTCAAAAATATTTCTCAAATGAGTAGTGAAAAAGGAAACGTGACCAAGAATGAAATAAATGAAATACAGAAAACACAAATATTTAAGGGTAGAGCAAGGGAAGCAGTGAGAAGCTCTGAGAAAGGGTAGCCAGAGAGAAAGAGAGAAATAAATAAGGAATAGTACTATAAAAGTCAAAGTCAAAATAGGGTAGTGGGAAGAAAAGAATGGCCAAGAGGGTCAAATACTGCCAAGATGTCAAATAAGATAAAAGCAGTTGATTAGGAGAGAGAGGAAGACCATGAGCTAGATTTCAGTGGATTTAAAAGTGAATGGGAAATGAGGAAATGGAGTCAGAAAGTGTAGACATCCCTTTAAAAAAATTAGATGAAAAAGAAAGAAAAGAAATGAGACAAAAGGTTTCAGAAGCAGGTTTTAATTTTTTATTGTTTTGTTGTTGGTCCTAGCCTTTTAAAAAGTATATATTTCTTTTGGATGAAAGAGATTTGATCAGGGTTAAACGCTGCAAGAGGAAGGGAAGGTGATATCTCAAAGAGAAGATGGATGGAGCAAGGTTTCAGAGAAGACTTGACCAGACACTGGAGGAAATGGCTGTAACTTTATCAGTTTCATGGCAGCTGGAAGTCCCCTCATGGTCACCTTCATTTTGGATTTTGGAGAGACCTAGCTCAAGATTCATCCTGTCCTTTCAGATTTTTATCATGGGTTTCTGTACCCAGGTTCCATCAGCTGCCACAGCTCAGGAGGTATCCAGGCTGGAGTGGAGAAGAAAGGAAATTGAGAAAGAGTGTGGGGAGAGAGATCCAATATCTGCTTATGTCTGGGAGCTGACTCACACTCAGCATCTTCCCCACACCCCTGTTCCTGTGCTTGGGTTTTGCACTTTCCTGTGAAGTCCTCTTTACTTTTCCTTCTGAATTAGACTGGGAAATATAAACATGGGAATCATGACGAACTTGTCCATGTGGGAAAGAAAAAAATCCTCCTTCAATTTCACTGGAGCATCTGGGCAGCAGTTACAGCACAGAAAAAGCAAGAAGTCTTCATCAGCACCAAACATTACTTTGCTTTCCTTCTTCTTTCCTCATTAAGTAAACTTTCTTTGCTCTAAGGTAGAAATTCAGCGATGAAAAAGTAAAGTTTCCTGAGTTTTCATATCTCTGGCTACATTGGTATAGCCAGAGATGTGAAAAACATGGACCAAAAACCAACAATGAAGATCCCCTGGACTGGAAGCAAATTTGCAGGTGGGTTATGTGCTTCCCAGGCCTGAGAGTTGACGATCCCAAGACAAACTAAAAGAGGAATTTGCTTTGGGGAAGAAAGTTCGCACATGAATAGAGTGAGATGATTAATTCTCCTACAGAAGTGAAAATAAAAAGAATAGAAGAAAGAAAAAAGCAGGAGTAAAGAGTACTATTAACTTCTCATTAAATATTTATAGGACACCTACTATAGGCGAAGCATTGGTTGAAAAGACCTGCATAAAGGTGGGGTGGAAGTTGATATCACCCTGTGCAAACTCAGAAAAACACACAATATCTGGCCCACTGATCTCCAGCTTAAAATCCCTAGACCTTCAAAGTTCCAAGATGATAGTAATGATGGGGCCATGGATTATTTTAAATATTTAAACCTGAACTGAAACTACTTCAGTATGACAGAGTATGGAGTGAAAGGTGAGAGTGGCTATTGTCAAACTTGCAAGGGGCCATTTCCCCTCTGGTCACATTTTCATTTCTCCAAGAAATCAGTCTCCATGTGGGTCTGTCCTCTACTAGTTAATTCTGATAAGTCCTTTAAGACTAGGTGTGGGTGCTATGTTATCAGGCCTACTTTGGGTTAAGTTTTCCTTCTAGATTCCCACACTACCTTGCGCTTTTAAAACCTTGATCACTCACACTGCATTCAAACTCTGTTTTCATTTGTGTCCCCTACAGGATTGTGAGACCCTCCACCATTGGAACTATCTGTGATTCATCCCTGAAGCCCTAGCATCCACCATGATGTCCCACCTACCACAATGCCAAACTCACATGAGGTGCTTTATAAATATTTGTTTAATAAAGTTAAAGCCAGAGAAGGGGCAAGATGCTTCATTATGACTAAAAATTTCATTTCTATCTTTTTTCTTCGTTTCTTTCAGCTCTTACAAAAGAGTCAGCTGACTCACTCAATGGATGTGCAACCCTTCTTTCCAAAAACAGATTTCTGCCAGAATTTTGTCTTGAAACACTCAGTTTTCAGAGCTGGGAAACTATGTAATTAAACTTTTACACAAAATCTTTTCCATTCCAGGGGAACGTGGCCTGACTCTGCATGGGGCAATGGAGCACCAGCCAGAGTCATAACAGGGGGTTCAGATATGTCTGATGAAGATTTTTACAGAGTAAAGAGATCTGACTTTGCCACTGAGTCATTTTTTTTGTCTCTATGTTATTTGCCCTCTGTAGGTTTTACCTCTTCTTTAAAATAAGGGATGGAAAGGGGTTGGGAACCATGTGGGAAATAGCGTAATGTGGGGAAACAGGCGGGGGCAATGTGGAATTAGACATTTCTGGATCAAATTCTCACTATGCCACATGTCCTCTTTGTCATGTAACTTCCCTGAGTCTAAATGCCCTTGTGTGAAAAGGAATGATGGCACCTGGCTCTTCAATCCATTGTAAAAATATGTGGGTAAATGTAAAAAATGTGTGTCATCTAGTAGATACTAGACAAATCATGTTCTGCCTCTCTACCTTATGAGATCTCCCAGTTATCCTATTTTCATATTCTAGATTTATATCCCATAGTTAATCTCACTCGACACAGTCTTTGATTCTCTTCATATAGTTATTCAAATACTTCATCCCTTTTCCCTTTCCTCATTTATTCATTTAAAAATACATATTCTATTTATTCACTCAGTGTTTTAAACTAAATAATTCATTTAGAAAAATTCTACCTCTGCTCTCTTAGCATGGGCTAAGTGATCCTCAATATGCAGTCCTCAGAATTTTTGGTCTCAAGATTCCATTATGCTGTTGAAAATCCTTGAGGAATCCAAAGCACTTCCATTCATATGGGATATATCAATTAATATTACAAATGAAAACTGATAAGTTATAAGAATATTTATTAATTTATTTTAAAATAATAATATATCTATTACAGTTTACAGAAATGACATTTTTTATGAGCAATAGCTATATTTTCTAAAATAAAAAATATTAGTGAAAAGTATGCCATTTTTAATATTTAAAAATATTTTTAATATCTCACTTACTAAAAGATAGCTGGATTCTCATATCTGCTGTACAGTTAGAATGTCTGCAGTATTTGTTTTATTGACATCTATGAAGGAAATCCAGATAAGTAGTTGAGTACAGGATTGATTTTAAGAACCCTTTCAGATAATCATGGATAACCTTCCTTGATATTACACCAAAACTGAACATGTGGTAATTTACTAAAGCTTACTTTCAGTATGAAATCTGAAACCATATCAATGAGCTTTTCACATTCTACTACACTGAAATCCACTGCTCTATCTTTCCTCTTGAATGGTTTCTTAAGCTCCTGCTTAAATTTTTAAGATTATGCATTGGTCATATGGAAAATATCAATTCACTGAATTATGCACATCTTCAAAATGTTGATTCATGTCATTATATGATATCAAAAAATCACATTCCTTATTATCACCACCAATTTCATCAGAAAAATCTGTCTTAGGATGCTGTCAAGCTCATGATGCAGATTCAGGTTTCCCAAAATTTAAATTTTTGTTTGAAATTTAATCATTGGCAACAAATACCATGAGTTGTTCTCTTTGAAGTGATAGGCTCTTTCCATTCATTTTTGGGAAAATGTATGACATATTTCCAAGTCTGAATAATCATAGTTGGCCTGTCAGTCACTCTTATAAGTAATAAAAATAATTTTTACTGCTTCATCAAAAACATTTTTAAATAAAATTGTCTTTTATTTTTGTTTTTTAATTGTGCATGCATGCTGTTAAAGAAATGCAACTGCTAATACAGTTTGGCGGCACTGCTTGACTCGTGCTGAAGCATCAGCAGTTTTACTCCCTGTGGCTTTTGCACCATCAGTCAACACAGTGTCAGCACAAATGTCAACACAGTGAAAAAGCAATTACTTCTTTCTATTATTATTGAAAATAGTTTTTACCTCACAGACTCCCTGAAAGAATCTTGAATATTCCCAAAGTTCATGGACCACATTTTGGGAAACATTGTTAATATATTTTTTATTTTAAAAGGTGAGTTGGCCTCAACTGTGGGCTAGACATCAAACATAATTTGAAAGCAGTTCTCACTTTTCTTTGACAATGACCATGGCTTTTTTTCCAGATGACATCTGCCTAGTATGTAATTGATGACTACATCCAAGTAAACATGTGGAAAATGAGCGCAAGTGGGTGGTGTGTGGGCTCAGAGGGAGTTGCTTGTTTGGAGGATGATGGGAGAGTACAGTTCTGGAAGGAATTCAGTTCTATGAGTATGTATTTCTGGTCTTCATAAGATTACCACATACATGCTGTCATACAATTTATAATGTGCCTGCAAGAATTAGCTTAATGTAGAGAAGAAACATGAGCTTTGCACTCAGCCAAGCTTGGGTTCCAATACCAGCTCACTTGCCACTGTATACATAAACTCTTCTAAGACACCTTACATTGCTAAGCCTTAATTTTCCCATCTGAAAAATGAAGCCACAATATAAGTGCTTACAATATTATGATGATGGGTATTTAAAGAATGAAACACTGAGTGGAAGCTCTGATGAGCAATGTAGACCCCCTTCAGGAGTGAACCAACTGCCTCAGCTGTAGGGAGTGCTGCTGAAGATGGTCCTCTGTGTCAATCCTCCTTGGAGAAAGAAAAAAATGGCTGGGCCCAATGTCACACCTCCTCTCAAGGGGTAGCCTGCTTCCAATGACCCATCAATGGCCTGGCTAGCTCTGAAAGGCCGGCTCAATGCCAGAACTCCTCCTGGGATCAGTGGAGGCCTTGTTGGGAGGGTATCACAGCTCAACTTCTCACTCTGCTCAACCCTGTGTTTTTCCCCACCCCTTCCACAATTGTCATCCCCAGAGAACTCCTGAATAAAGTCCTGATTGCTAAGCCTCACTTAAGAGTCTAGTTTCTGGTGAACTTAATCAGAAGCAGGTGCATTATTAATATTAAAATTATTATCTATAACTCTCCATTCCTTTCTATGATGGGGTAGGGCTAGTAGCTGGGGATAAAAGCTTAGTATTCTGAGTACCCACATGGTTATAAGAAGAAGGTTTTGAGGCTGGAGCCAGGAGAGGGCTAAACTGATCTCCATAATTAGGAAGCCATCAATATAGTTTGTGGGATGAAGAAATCAAGCTGTAATAAATGAAGAGATCGGAAGGCTGCTAAAGAAGAAAACATAAAGAATCTACTCTGGAAGAAGAGTCAGAAGAGAAGGCTTGGGGGTTCAGACACATCAGATCAGATTTTTTGTAGAGTAAAAATACTGGAACCACTGTGCTTGGGTACAAGTCCAGCTCTGCCACTTAATTTATCTATAATTGATCAAGTTACTTTACACTTTTAGGTCTCATTTTCTTCATCCATAAAATAATAATAGTAAAAATATCTACTTCAAAGTGTTGTTCTGAAGATTAATTGAGTCCATTAGAAATAAAAAGATGAAAAATATGTTTTTCTTCGTATTTGTCACTATCCCATGGGAAGTCAGAGAAGTGTACACAAATTATAGTTACAAGGATTCATGATGTGAATGTACATCTTATTAGTTTTATAGAAGAAAGTGTTCTTCAGGCCATGTGGGAGAGAGATTGAAATCTTTGCAGAAAAAGTGATACTTGAGAGATTGTCAAATAAGTAGGACTTTGCCAGAAAAGACAGATATAGAAAGACAGAGAGCATGGCATTTGAGAAGACTTGGAGATGTAAGAGGTCTGGTGACCCTGAGGATGTTAAGCTCTAATGTTATTGATTTGCTCTGACTAAAAGCTACAATCTATGGGAGGAAATGGGAAGTCAGAGATGAAATGAAGAAGTGGCAGGAGCTCAACCATCTGTGCTGCATTTTATACCAGCTGGGATTTCATCCTGTGGGTGCTAATGAGCAGGGAGTGACAAGATCAAATCACATTCTGATATCTTTGAAAAAATGAATTAAACGTGGGAGTCAGGATGCTGAGGAAGACATTCTCAAACCTTCTCCTCTTTCTCTTTGGGGCAGGAATGTCAAACTCATTTTCACCGGGGACCCCATTAGCCTTGTGGTTGCCTTCAAAGGCCCAAATGTAATTTCAGCTCCTTAACAGTTAAGGAGTAGTTACATTTATATGGTCCTAAAAGTAGTTCAGCCCTTTGAAGGCAACTGCGAGGCTGATGTGGCCCCCAGTGGAAATGAATTTAACACTCCTGCTTTAGATAACTAATAATATTGGCTTTTTGAATTAATACTTAGAAAATAATTTTGGAGCTCTTATTCACACTGTCAATTATACTTTCATGGTAAAATGTCAATTGCAGTAACCCTTTGGAGGGTGATTTGGCGATATCTGTCTGTTTTGAAAAGCACATACACTTTGACCCCAAATTTATTTTAGGTATGTAGCTATATTAACACATTGACAAACATATTTGAAAAAGGATGTTCCCTAAAACATTGTTTGAAAAAGCTGAGGGCTAAACATAAACTTGATATGCATAATTATGAGATTGATTACATCGAATTGTGGTGATTTTATGGGATACTATGCAGTTATGAGAAGATATGAAACAGAAAGGTATATGCACACCTGTGAGACAGTCTTCACCTTGTACTTATGGAAGAAAGAAAGATGTACAGCACACTACATAGTGTCTCTTCATTTGTGTGGACACATGAAATGCATGGAAGGCTCTGGCAGAAAACTCAGAACATGGTAACAGTGATTGCCTTTGGAGAGAGAAACAGGCTGACTAGTGGTCTGGAGTGGAAGGGTGTTATGGAATGAAAGCTTATGTCCCCCAAAGTACATATGCTCGAATCCTAACCCCCAGTGCAATTGTATATGTAGATTGGGTCCAACAGGAGGTAATTAAAGTTAAATGATATCAAAAGGGCAGGGTTCCAATCCAAAAGGATTAGTGTTCTCATAAGAAGAGATACCAGAGAGCACAATTCCCAAGCAAGCACAGAGAAAAGGTCAGGTGAGAACAGTAAGAAGGCAATGGTCTACAAGTCGGGAAGAGAGCTCTCACCAGAAACTGAATTTGCTGGCACCTTGATTTTGGACCTCCAGCCTCCAGAACTGTGAGGAAACAAGTGTCTGTTGTTTAAGCCTCCCAATCTGTGGTACCTTACATCAGTCCTAGCAGACTCATATTTTTTTACTTTTTAATATATATATTTTATTGATTATGCTATTACATTTGTCCCATTACCCCCTTCATTCCCCTCCACCCTGAACACCCTCTCCCACCCACATTCCCCCCTCTAGTTCATGTCTATGTGTCATAAGTTCTTTAGCTTCTACACTTCCCCTACTATTCTTGCTCTCCCCCTGTCTATTTTCTACCTACCATCATGCTACTTATTCTTCGTACCTTTCC
>CM052542.1:35414479-35448733 GCA_028533065.1 Trachops cirrhosus | reverse complement strand
TTCTGGGGCTTTCAATTCTTCTTCTGTTTGAGCCATCTTTTTGCTGGTTTTTTGTTTGTTTGTTTGTTTTGGTTTTTAGGTTTTTTTTGGTCTTGTTGAGCTCCTGTAGTGAGGGGCGGGGCCTTAGGAGTTCACCAGGGTGGGGCACCCCAGTGGCTGGGTTGTGACGCTATACATGGGGGTGGGGTCCAAGAAGGAACAATGGCGCTTGTTCCACTCTCTGTAGGACCTCAGACCCTTCTGCCGCTTTCTGCAAGCTAACTGGGCTCCTTTGGCACCAGTTCCGGTGTGGGTGGGTCTGTGCACCCTGCGGGACCTTCCTTTTCAGTCA
This sequence comes from Trachops cirrhosus, assembly GCA_028533065.1. Lineage (NCBI taxonomy): Eukaryota > Metazoa > Chordata > Mammalia > Chiroptera > Phyllostomidae > Trachops > Trachops cirrhosus. The sequence goes on along the minus strand of CM052542.1, from coordinate 35,448,402 downwards.
GTGCCCCAAAGTTCTATTTCCTGGCCCTGGGACCCTGAGTTGCCCACGGTGTGTTGCTTTCCAATGGCCGCCTCGCTGGATCTGCCAGTCACCATGCCCTGGCCACCCACTGGCCACCCCCTGGGCGGGGCCCACCAGCTACCGCTGCTTGTGCGCCCAGGGTCTGCCTGCTGCGGACTTGCATGCCGGCCCAGTTGCTCAGGTCTCTGCTCCTCGTCCAGGCCCAACTCCGCCCCTCTTACTGGTCTGGATGAAGGTGTCTATTTTAAAATCCTTGGATTTCCAACTTCCATACACTTCAATTTTCTGTCAGTTCTGGTTGTTATTTTGTTTCTATATTGTTGTTGTCCCTATCTTGGTTGTGCGAGGAGGCACAGTGCATCTACCTATGCCTCCATCTTGGCCGGAAGTCCTAGAAAGACTTACTTTTGATTGTAATTTTTTCCTTTACATTATAGATAGCTTGGTAAAATTATTTGCATCCCAAACCTCATCAGCCCAAGAAAGAGCCACTGCAAGAAAGGGAGTAGAAAACACCTGTCCCTCTCTTATGAGGGTCTTGAAAGTTCCAGTTCTCTCCCTTTTCCTTCCCTGTCAGTGGTCTGAAAGTCATGTCCCACCCATCAATGTTTACTGCTATGGTAGACATCTCTCTGCTGCCTAGAAGACCCCAACTGTAGATGCTATTGTTCCCTGCAAATCTGGTCTTTGGCATCAGTGTTATTTGATTTACCCTGGTCTTTCAGGAGGACCTGGCTGGTACAAGAGCAGCAGCAAATCACAGTAGAGAGCATATGGGTTTTCAAGTTAGATAGGTTTATGTTTGAGACCTTAGCACTGTACCTTATTAGTGGCCTTGCCATAGCCATCTATGAAATTTTTTTATTTTGAAAACGGGTGATAAGAATCAACAGTGTGCAGAGACATTCATCATGAAAATTCCAATAAAACATAGAGTGTGACTGTCACCTAATAGGCACTTGTAAGTGACAGCTATTATTTCAAATGACAGTATTATTTTTCTTGTTTCTTTTGTGGCTCTTGAACTTTGCCAGTTCAATAAACACCAGTGGCCATTCTCTCTCTGAGTTGTGGGATTATTCCCTCTGTATCAAGACTATAACTTCTTGCTCTTTTTATTATGGCCTCTAATATGGAGGAGCTTAGGACACATGTTCTATCTGGGCTCATTGGAAGACATTTATATGGCAGTGCCCAGTATCCACAGATGACCACAGATATTTCTTTATGCTGACCTTAACCGCCAGACACTGTGGTCTTCTTTTAACTTCTGGTTATTTTTCTCTGGTCAATCTATAGCTTGAGGGCAACCTTTAAATATTTTTTTTAATCCTCAACCTAGAGACAGAAAGAAAGAGAGAGAGGTAGAAACATCAGTGTGAGAAAAACATCAATCTGTTACCTTATCACATGCGCCCCAACTGAGTATGTGCCCTGACCAGGAATCGAACATGTCACCCTTTGGTCTATGGGACAACACTCCAACCAACCAAGCCACACCAGCCAGGACTTGAGGGTGACCTTTAAATGAATCACCTTTACTTGAGAATTTTAATATGCACCAACTGGGGCAAACACATTCAATAATTTCTTAGTTGTATCTCAGGCAGACAGTTTAATAACATGAGAGCATTGGCTTTGAGGTCAAACATTCTTATATTGATGTTGTATTTTTCCCTGCTAATTGGTGAACTTGAGTAAATTACTCAACTTTGGTTATGTAACCTGTCCAATGGAGGCAATTCCTATCTCATAGACTGGTTGTGAGAACTCAATGGATTATTAAATGTCAAGTTATCAATACAATGACTAGTATATATTAGATCCCTAGTAAATGTTAGTTTTCTTTTGTCTCCTCACAATGAAGAAAACTGTTAGCCTTTAGAGGTGTGCCAGAGCACCTATTGTCAGATGGAGATTGAAGTTGGCCTCCTCCATGTCCAAATTAAAATTAAATTTGGTGCAGATTCTTAAATATACCTAATTTAGACTACAAGTGAGAGAGGCACAGCACACTTTAAATGATAAACAGTAGGCTTTTAGAGTCAGTTTTGCAAGTCACTTTTTAACAATTTTGCAAGGGTATTTGTTATAAAATTCTAAACACTAATCATATGCACATCTTTGATATTATCCATTCACCCTGCTTCTTCCAATGATTTAGGGACATTTTATTTTCTACTGACATATTTTTGTAAGCTATCCTAAATTCTTTGTGAAAAGAGTAAGACTATGAAACACATAAACAAAACAATGAAATGAAGTACAATAAATAAAACAGCCAAAGAAAGGATTTATCTAGGGCAAGTTTTTGCCTCAATATGTGCTTTGCATTTTCATTAGACTGAAAGCCTTGAGAGAAACATACCATTCAAATGACCAAACACTACTTGATCTTTTTCATTTTTTTTCTATGCACTAAGAAAATATCCTGAGGAAAAAATTTTTTGATATGGAACAAATTCTTATTTTTCTCTGGCAATCAGTTATGTGCTTGTCAAAGACAAAGGAAGAAAGGCTTGCTGAGGGTCATGGGAGCATGTGGTGCTTGCAATGCACCTGGCATCCCGAGATCTGTCTCCTACTGGGGCACAGGGCCGTGTGGAGGGCTGGATGTTTTCAGTCACACACTTGCCTTGTCTGTAGCATTAACCCTATGAGCCTCTCCACTCTTCCCATAACATTTGGCATGTATCTCCTTCCCCAACTCTGGGCTGATAGAACAAACTGGTAGAATCAGTTGACACAATCTCTATCAGAAGCAACTGGGTTTGTCTTATCCAGAGCCAATAACGCACAACACACAAGATGGCTAACCTCCAAGGTCGCTGCACATTAACAGACGGGAGGGGAATTATCAGTGGAGAAATACAATCAAGCACCATGTGGATGGGTGACAAGAAGTCCTCTGGCCAGAGGAACAGATTACATACCAGCACTGCCTTGGCTTACTGCCACGAAGAAATACATAGCAATCCACACTCAGGGAAAATTCCGTGAAATAGCAGAGCAGGAACATCCTGAAGCCAATGGTGACACATTCCAAGAAAAACATCCAATGAACCAAACCCCTAACAACACAGACCTCAGAAACGTAAATAAAAATTAACTGAAAAAAGAAACCTTCAGAGTCTTGAGAAGGAACACAACAGATTAAGTGACCACAAAACACTAAAACACCAACTAGTTATTTACCCACTGCTTTGTGGTAAATACAAGGCCCATAGTCTCCAGGAGGTTATTTCTGGGCGCCAATGACTTAGAACACAGACCAGCAAAGAGCATGGACTTTATTTTCCTCCCCAGGGCAAGTGGCATTTATAATGGGCCTGAGAACCAGAAGGAAGTTCCTTTGAACCTCTTGGTTTGATAGCTATTTATAAGAATGAGAGAGGAGCAAAGGGTGGGAAAAGTACTGGGCTTATCATCAGAAGCTTGGGGTTTGCATACCCTGCTACTTATTCTGCTATCTTGGGCAAGCTATTTACCCACTCCGAGTTTTGGTTTTCTAATTTGGAGAAATTAGTGGATAACAATAATTGTTATTTCCCCCTCATACAATTGATCTGAATATTAATGAGAAAATGGATGTAAGAAGTACTTTATAAAAGGTAAAGGATAATACAACAGTCAAGCATTAAGGTTGCTGTTACTATTCAATTAGGAGAATGGCATGCATCATAGGAGAATTAGCATCCTCCTACCTTAGGTGAATTTTCTGATAGCTGAGGTGTACCCCTCTGAGCATCTTTTTAGCCAATTTGGCTAAAATCTATAACCATTGACTTCCTTTAAAATGTTATAGAGTATAGTTTAAACTTTTCTTGATGACTTAGAAGCAGTTATGAACACCTGCTATTGTTCTAAATAGCAATAGCATTACTTCTCTGTGTCCTTGTTTCTGATTTTATCTCCTTTTGAGAGGCCAAGCATAATCTCAACCTCTAATTTGTTTTAATAGCTTTTCTTACCTCTATTCTGCTTGTCTATTTCTAATTTGGTCAAAATCAGATAAATTAGCTTGTTAAAAAGGAGCAATAACTATAAATCAGAGAGTATGTATTCAGAATCTCTGTAATAAATTATGTAGTATTCATACAGAGCTTTTGAGATCACCACAGTAGAGCTCAAAGATTCTTTTTTTTTTTTTTTTTTTTGGTTTAAGATTAGAGAGTGAAAGGTGTTAGAAAAGTTGACACCAGGATGAACATGTGGTGCCCGAGTTAGGATACTTTGGATATACTGGTTCTGCTTATATCTCTTTCACATTTTGTTAGAGCTGGGAGCCAGTGTGATTATCATCATTTTGCAGTCAACAGAAAATAGAGCCTGAGTCAGAAGGATTAATGTTAGGGACAAGGAAGTGTCTTGAGGGGCACTCAAGGAAGTGACCTGTGGGGCATTTCTGTGTTGATCAATGCCTAATATCTTTGACTAAATTCAACTCCCAATTTCAACTTAGAATCGTTCAGTTCAGCAAAACCAGTTATTGGATTAACTTTTTTTCTCTGGATTGGCTCACTGTTTTATTAATCTTACCCAAATAAACTATTGTTTTAAGCACCATAGCTTCCCCCATGGTGGAATCATGATAGAATCACAGGATATTTGTATTAGAATAAACCTTCCAGATCATACAGCCTGGTGGTTCCCATACATTATTCAAAAGACCTATGTTGCTCCTGACAAATTTTCACAAATTTTGTGGAAAAATGAGGAGAAAATAAGGACAATAAGACAACTCAGCAACTTTTGCATAGTCGGTTTTTTCAACTTTATGTATATCTTTTTTCTTTAAAATATATTTTATTGATTACGCTATTACAGTTTTCCCATTCCCCCCCTTTATTCCCCTCCTTCCTGAAGCCCCCTCCCACCTGCATTACTCCCCACCCCTTAGTTCATGTCCATGGGTTATATATATAAGTTCTTTGACTTCTACATTTCCTATACTATTCTTAACTCCCCCTTGTCTATTTTGTACCTACCATTTATACTTCTTATTCCCTGTACCTTATCCCCTGTTTTCCCCCCTCTACCTCCCCACTGACAACCCTCCATGTGATCTCCATTTCTGTGATTCTGTTCCTATTCTAGTTGTTTGGTTAGTTTGTTTTTTTTTTTTTAGGTTCAGTTTTTGATAGTTGTAAGTTGTCAGTTCACTGTTCTTGGTTTTGATCTTCTTTTTCTTAGATAAGTCCCTTTAACATTTCATATAATAAGGGCTTGATGATGATGAACTCCTATAACCTGACCTTATATGGGAATCACTTCCATTCTAAATGATAGCTTTGCTGGATATAGTAATCTTGGATGTAGGTCCTTGTCTTTCATTCCTTGACTTGGAATACTTCTTGCCAACCCCTTCTTGCCTGTAAGTTTTCTTCTGAGAAATCGGCTGACAGTCTTATGGGAACTTCTTTGTACATAACTGTCTCTTTTTCTCTTGCTGCTTTTAAGATTCTCTCCTTCTCTTTAATCTTGGCTAATGTAATTATGATGTGCCTTGGTGTGTGCTTCCTTGGGTACAACTTCTTTGGGACTCTCTCAGCTTCCTGGACTTCCTGGAAGTCTATTTTCTTTGCCAGATTGGGGAAGTTCTCCTTCATTATTTTTTCCATAAGTTTTCAATTTCTTGCTCTTCCTCTTCTCCTTCTGGCACCCTGATGATTCAGATGTTGGAATATTTAAAGTTGTCCTGGAGTTTCCTATGCCTTCCCCCATTTTTTTGAATTCTTGTTTCTTCATTCTGTTCTGGTTGAATGTTTCTTTCTTCCTTCTGCTTCAAATTGTTGATTTGAGTCCTGGTTTCCTTCTCTTCACTGTGGTTCCCTATTCATTTCCCTTTAATTCACTTTTCATAGCCTTTATTCCTTCCTCTATTTTGCGACCATATGCAACTAATTCTGTGAGCATCCTGATTACCAGTGTTTTGAACTGTGCAACTGATAGTTTGGCTGTCTCTTCATCACTTAGCTATATTTTTTTCTGGAGCTTTGATCTGTTCTTTCATTTGGGCTATATATTTTTTGTCTCAGCTGGACTGTTACATAGTAAGGTGTGGAGCCTTAGGTATTCACCAGGGCAGGGCAACCCACATCCCTGCCTTGTGATGCTGTATGTGGGGAAGGGGTCCAAGAGGGAACAATGCTGCTTGCTCTGCTATCTTCTGGCTTTCAGTCACTTCCTTCACTACCCACAAGCAAATTGGGCCCTTCTGGTGCTGATTCCCGGGTGGGTACTTTTGTGTATGTTCTAGAACCTTGTGGGTCTCTCCAATGAACTCTCCTGTGAGGTTGGGAGTTTCTCCTTCTGCCTCAATCCCCACAGGATTTTTCAGTCAGAGGTTTTGAGGCTTTATTTCCTTGCCTTGCAACCCTGGGTTCCTCAGTCTGTCTCACTCCCCAGTTGTTCCTCCCAGTTTATCCACACACAAATGTAGGACCACCTGCTCTGGCATCCTTGCTGAGTCCTCTCTGCTTGGCTGTCCATCTCCGCCCCTCCTGCTGGTCTGGATGAATGTTCCTACTTTAACTCCTTGGTTGTCAGACTTCCATGCCAGTTTGATTTTCTGGCACTTCTGGTTGTTTTTTGTTTTTTAATTTGTTGTCCTTCTTTTGGTTGTGCAAGGAAGCACAGTGTATCTACCTGCATCTCCATCTTGGCCGGAAGTCAAGTCAGTGTATTTCATTTAAAGAGGTTCCTTGTATCCTGAAATTTTGTTCTTCTTTTTTTCTTTTATTTGAAATGGCTGTAATGGTAAGTGGCAGTTATCCAAAAAAAATCAATTTATCAAGTCAAAAAGTTGGCCATTCTATGTGAGGTTTCTGGTTTGTGGTTTTTGTGTGTGTTTGTTTCATCTATGGATTTCAAAAGTTTGAGAACTTCAGATCTAGATCAGCTTCTTCATTTTTAGATGGGAGAACAGAGACCCTGAGATAATTGCCAAAGTTCACACAAGTGGGAGGTTGGAAAGCTGGGACCACAGCCTGGGCTTGCTGTTCTGTCTGCTCCACAGCTGTGTCCTTTAATAGCTAGAATGTCAGTATTATTTACCAATTCTGTAGGATGAAAAAATGAGACTCTTAAAGAAGAAGGGATTGGAGAAGAGGGAACCTGTGTTTCTGGAGCACACCAATGTGCAAGACACAGTGCTAACACTTCATGTGTGTTATTTTGTTTATTTCTCACAACAAGTCTAAAAGGAATATGAAGTCAAATGCACATTATGTGAAGAAAACTAAGTTCAAGATGTAGGATAACTTGATGGCTCAGAATCCATCAAACCAAATTAACATGTAGTTTCATGTTATTCAAAAAACATCTACTGAGTGTCTTCTCTGTACAAGATAAGTCTAATATGAATGTAATTGAAAGATTTTAGCTAATAATAAAGCAATAATTCAGGAATTGTTTACTATTTATCTCAGACAATCTTGTGAGATGGATAATCATCCATCTCTGTTTTAGAGATGAGGAACTTAAGCTAAGAGAGTTTAAGTGACTTTTCCAAAGCCATATGTGTTTGGCATGTTGTTGCAGCTGAGGCTGATTTTCTGACTCCTAATCCTGTCCTCCTCACTCTATACTATGTTGGGATATCTTTTTCTGGAGATAAACATAGCGCACCAGCAAAACTTTAGTCTGAAAATGCTCATGAGCCAATAGGCCACAATTGTTGCTTTGAAAAGGCAAGAGAAAAAGAAGAATTGATGGAGATACCAGGCATGAAAGGGTCGTAAGTTCTGGGCTTTCCAATAATAAGCCATTCTCCTCCAGATGATTTTAATAATCTCCAGCACATGTGTTCTAACCCCTTGATGCTGTACAATATGTGTAACCAAATAAAAGAGCTCTCCAGATTCGGAGATTTACTGTTTGTGATGGGAAAAGGCCAACCAGATGACATCATTTATATTCCAAATATGAGCTGCTGCCAAGGCTGGTGATGTTAAGCTGGAGAAATTGATCCTCAACATTATTCAGTGAAGGAAAAAGGAAAAAGGTCTTGGCCTAGATGGTATCATTTTAAAAAATTTATGTGACTGTGAAGATTAATTTAATAAATTTCTATTTTATCCAGAATTGCTTATGTTCAATGTGTGAGTTGTTTAGGCACAAAATTACTTCCATATAATTAAATTTACCAGGTTAGGAGATAAGCATTATCATTTTGTTGTGGTCATTGTTGTTGTTGTTGAATGGATAATCAGTGAGGGATTGACCTGGGGCTGGTCTGCTCCAGCAGACCTAATCAGGGCTGTGGTCACTTGTTCAAAAGCTAAGGTGCTCAATTTGTAATAGTGGAGTGTAGTAGTAGATGGCCCCATTCCTCTACTTCTTCCTGCCTAACGCAACCCTATTTTCTTTCAGGTAGGTAGGTATCAATATCCTCCACTACTGTGAGACACAGGGAAAGTTGACACCATTCCCAGTTTCAAAGGTATTGGATATATCTCAGTTCATCTAAGCCAATAAACACATAGCATGTTCCTCATGACCAGTGTGATCCAGGAGCGACTTGTGAGTATAATCAGAAAGGACTTAGGTTTCATGCTTGAGAAAAAGGGCTTTCCCTCTCTCCTGATAGATGATAACAAAGAGACACATAGCCTTAATTGCTATTAGCATTCATTTTACAGTCTCAATGGGGATCAATTACAGGATGAGTCCATGTTCATGACAGCTGAACGGAGATAGAAAAAAACACACTTTGCTAGAGTATATCATTGAGCCTCTGATCGTGCTATGAATTCCCTACCTCTGAATTTCCTTTTGTGTACGTATTACATTTTAGTATTATATAAATCAGCTTGAATTTCTGTTACTTACAGTTCAAACCATCTTGATTGGGAAAGGTGACAAATTTGCTCCCTAAGGTCCCATCAACTTTTTGAATCACGTGTCATGGTATTTTTAAAGACAGAGAGTCTTGAATCCATGTCTCTAGTTACCACCACAATCAGAGTGGTTTGCTAAAATAGAAATTACTCATAATATTCCCTAGTTCAATCTTGCTCTGCCAGCCTCATACACGTTTCCAGTCTCACCCTTAGCCATGCTCAACAGCTACTCTACCATCTTTCAGTTATCTCTTACCTCTAGCCTTGCTCATGCTCTTTCTACTGACTCTAACAATCTCCTTGACTACCTCTTTCCCCACATCCCACCTCCATCAAACGTTGACTTAGGCATCATTTCCCCAGGGAAGCATTCCCTCCACTGGTTCTTCTAATACTTCTCTAGTACCCCATTCATTCCATATCAGAACACTTCCCACTCTGCACAGAAATGACCCATCATCTCTGTTGAACTGTTGGTCCAATGAAGACAGGAAACATCTGTTCTGTTTACAGTTTTGTCCCCAGGGCTTAACACATAGTTGGTACTACATAAAATATTTGTTGAAAGAATGATGAATTAATTACTTAAATCTAAGCTTTCTGTATTGCCTAGTGCCTAAGTGCCTTAATATGGCTTTCAATGATCTGGCCCTGATTTCCTGTCCAGACCCCTCTCCTGTTACTCATAACAAATTTCTTATTTAAAGTGCACTGAATCACACATCCTCTGCTGCTTTGTGTCTCAATGCTTAAGATGGGCATCTTGCCATTTCCTAAACAACATATTGTTGTTAAGTTCAGCTCCTTCAGGTTGGAAAATTTTTGTTTTGTTTTGTTTTTTTACTGCAAATGAACCAAAGAAAACCCAAATTCTGGGTTTGAAATCTTCTCAGTTGTATGATATTAGGCAGTGTACTTAATCTCTCATCTACAGTGTGAGGGTAAAATTGTACCCAACAGAGCTGTCGTGAGGATAAGTGAGGGAATGGATGCATGAGAAGTCACCTAGCATGTACTCCTTGTACCAAGCTTATAGAATAACCCTATTTGCTAAATCATTGGTGAACTTTTAGTTTTGGTCTCAGAATCAATAACCATTTTGACTCTAAGCTATTGCTTTGAAAAAGTAAAATCAAAAAATAAAACTTGATCATAAATTTGGATGTCAGGAAAAGAAAATGTTTGAGAAGGAAAAAAGTAGCCTTACAGGGTCTTTATTCTCTGCTTTAAAGTACAGTTTTGGGTGAGCAGGAGAATTGTTTGGGGTTAGTGGGAATACAGTTTGGGAAGTTAATTTGGTTTGGCTAAAATGGTCACTTCATTATGGCTAAATCTGCAATTTCCAGGAAGTTCCTGAGTTCCCACAGTTTTAATAACAATTGGAAAACCCACAGGGCAATCCTTCAAGGCCAGTTGAGAGCCCTGTGACAGGTGTTTAGTGGTGTTTTTAAGATGCCGTTGGGCAAGAGCTGGAGGACTGTGTGGAAGCCCATTGAAAGCTTTTTTGCCTAGGAGGGAACCATCTTCTCTGAGTTCACAGGATGAACTGGACTGACTGTCTTTGTGACTCCTTCCCATGTTACTGGATTTGATTCCTTAACAAGCTCCTATGTTCTGATCCTTGGCTTTAGATCTGTACCACCTGTGGTTTGGGGCTCCTTACCTATTCAGCTTTTCCTTAGAGGGGTAGAAGAGGGAAGAAAATAGCTTCCAGAAAGGGGTTCAGAAATTAGATGCTGTATTTAAACAGGGCTTTCCCTTTACTTAAATATCTTCCCTGTTGAGTGACAGAACAAATGCGTGCTTTGGAACAAGAGAGCTAGTTTTGAATCTTGGCTCATCCACCCACCGGCTATATGATGTTGGGCATGCTACTCAACCTCTTTGAGATTCAGCTTTCTTATTTATAAAATGGGGATAATATCTGCCTTGCCAAGTTTTTGTGGTCATAATATGGGATCGTGGATGCAAAATATCTAGCAGAATGCAGAGTGCTTATTCGGTGTTCAACAGCGGTGATTCTAGTGCCAATCTTTTATTATTATTAGAAAGTATATATGAGTATTTCCTATAAATTGACTTGGATCACCTCAGACTGGAGTGGGTGAGGCAGGTCCCTTTAAACATGATGGCAAGCCACAAGGGAAAAGAGATGTAATCCAGAAAGTATCACAATCATATTCACTTAACATTTTCACCTCTCTGACAGCTTTATCCATTATGAGGGTGGGTCATACAGTGTCATAGAATGTCAACCTCTAGATCCACATTTCTTCATTGTGGACAGGGTAGAGTGAGGATTAAAAGTGAGCTCTCATAGAGATAGGATTAAATGGGCAGGGAGGATGAGAAATAAAGGTGGCAATAGGGATGTCCTGAGATGCAGTTTCCTCACTTGTAAAATAAAGAGGTGAGATGAGATTAGTGTTTTCTAACCTTGGACTGCCAAATTGTTTATATTTCCTTCATGGGATCTAAGGAGAGGAGAGATAAAAGGAAGGATAAAGAGAGAACTTGAAAATCAATATGCCAAAGAGTAAGAATGGGCAGGATAAACATAGTGCTATTTAGTATCTTTGGTTTATGGACTCCAGGTAATAGTTAAGGTCCTTTCTGGTGCTTTTCATTAGTTTTTTTTTAAAAATTGTGGGCAAACAAATAATGAAGCTTCCAAGAAGAATGTACTTAGCTAAGCAAACTTTTATTGGGTAGCTACAAACAACAATTGTACTAAGTGTTGGGGATATGAAAATGGCTAGACTGTGGTCCTTGATTCCATTGGCTCCGACAGTCTAATGGGAGAGAAAGAGACTATGTATATAACTGCAGTAAAATTCAAAGAGTGCGGTGACAGGGAAGCTCAGGGACTGTGGAAGCTTTGAGGAAGCAACTTTGTGGCAGATGTCAGGGAAGATGTCCCCAAGGAAGTGATGCCCCTGCTAAGTCTTGAAGGATGGATGGGAATCAGCCTTGTAAGGGGAGGTCAAGGACAGAGTACCAGCTCAGAGCAATGACCTTAGCAATCTGGTTTATTCCTCTGAATTGCTCCTGGGGCAGAAACATGGAAATCATTCCAAATTGCTGGCTTGGGATGGTTTATTTTGGACATGCTCATCACTGAGTACATATTTTTCCAGGATTTGTGAGGAGATGGATTTCCATGTATGCTATGCTTCAGCATGTCTCCTTGCAGTGTTTATTTACTGTGCTTTATTCCATAACCTGGCAGGGTGTCACAGCTGGAGGCAGCTGGTGGTAAATAAATAGCTTCCATTACCCAATCCCATCACCATCCTCCATCCTGCTTCGAAAACATGGTCTCAGCCAGTGGGGTCCTCCGCCCTCCAATCCACTGCAAAGTGTCAAAGCCCTGTGGAGTTGCAGGAGTGTTTCCTTTTGAAAATGAAATTGAGAGTTAAAGAAAGGGCAATTTGGGGCACCAAGAATTCAGACTCTAAAAAGATCATAGACACTCCTTGATAGAAAACCAAAGACACAAACAAATAAATGTAAACAAATCAAACTTCTCATATTGTGGTCTGCTGTCCAGATGATTCAACTGAACATGGTTTGGTTGGAACTTTTCAATGTACTCTTCACTTTCACATATTCGATCTCTTTTGGTGATTCTGTATTAGCTTTGTCAAACTAATAATGAGTGACTGCAGAGCTAATGGGATGGATGAAGGAAGGGAACTTAGAGCCTTTACTTTTCTTCTTGTCACAGTGTTTATGTGGTAGAAATTCTTTTTTATTAGTTTTTTAAAAAGATTTTATTATTTTATTTTTAGAGACAGGGAAAGGAAAGGAGAGAGGGCAAGAAACATCAATGTGTGGCTGCCTCTTGCACGCCCCCTACTGGGGATCTGGCCTGCAACCCAGGCATGTGCCCTGACTGGGAATTGAACTGTTGACCCTTTGCTTCACAGGCCCACACTCAACCCACTGAGCTACACCAGCCAGGGCTTGTGTGGTAGAAATTCTGATACAGACTCACAATTTAACATGGCTTCCCTATTTCAAAAACTACATGCAGAAAGGAAGGAAGGGGTTATTCACCAGGCGGTAGCCCAGATATTCTCACCCCAGTTCCTTCTCAGAGAGAAACCACAGTCTCTCCATTATATCCAAGTACAAGATCTCCTCCCTGTGCTCTGAGTGGGAGTAGGGGTTCTAGTGGCATGCAGGAGGGAGGAGAAAGACATTATTGAAGAAAAGGAAGGAAGGTTTTATATTCCTGAGCTGGCAAACTCCAAGACACATCTAAAAAAGGAAGCTAAACACATACATTTAAAATTGGACACAGTATTTATCCATTGAGATGGTTAAAATTTCTACAGGGTCCAAGTATTTGTCTAAGGGAGAAAAGCATTGAATAGCTATAATTTTCTTTTTTACCCATTTAATATGAGTATTAGTGAGTGCATAAAAACATGGAATGAGAAATCTTACAGCTTTGTCTTGATAATATCCCCAAGAATATTCTTTTACTGGGCAGACATTTTTCTTGAAGTTAAGCTTGATAAGTCTGGGTGAATTGCTCTCGGCAAGTAACAAACTAAAGTAAGGCCAGAATACTACCATAAAACCAGTTTCTGTTAGACTCTGATACACCAAGTAGCCAGCTACCAGTTCAACTGGTGCTTGAGCAATAAAAATGAATCCAGGAGAAAAAGACAGAAGCATTGTTGCAGAAATAAATGCATTTCATCTCCAACAAATTTGAATAGGATCTCCCTCTGAGCCTTTCCTGTTATCTTGATAAACTTAACATCAAGTGAGTTCTTTAAGAGAAGACAGCAAGTAAAGGAAAGTCAGAGTAAAGGAAAACAGTATGTTTTGCCTTTGCATAGAATCCTTCTGTATATCATTCCATTAGTTGTTTTTGTTTATTTGTTTTTGTTGTTTGTTTGTTCGAACTGCACACAGTTGTTGGCATCTTACAAAGTCTCAATGTTACTGAGTACTGAATTCACTTCAAGCTGCTCTAAAAACTGAGACCAGAAAAATTTGCCACAGAAATTTGGATGCACATTCAAAGGCTTTCAAAGAGCAAATGGTTTCTGTGTAGTGAACACAAAAGCAAATTGCACACCCCACCTTCTCTAAAAATGTCCTATTACCGGCTTTCTCCTGCCAACTTTAAAGTAAACTTATAAGAAAGGCCATAAAGCTTGAGATTTATCCCTATTCACAGAAAGATGCTTTTAATAATACTGAGAAAGTCGCTTTTTGATATCTCTACATGCCATCATTGACTGCATTAATTATGAATCATACCAAAGACAAACAAAGACTAAGTAATCAAGCAGTCACATTAGGACCATGGGTTTTTTTTATTCATTTTATTTTGTTTTGGTTTTGGTTCTTGGTGTCAATATTCATTTAACTCACAGAAGATGGTAATTTAGGGGCCCTTAGCACAGGTAAGAGTGTTAAAGCCAACAATCCAATTTTCTTCTGCCTTTAACTTTCCTCCTAATCTACCAGCCTGTAGTGGTGTCACACTATAGAGGGGCTTATATAATCTTTATTGGACATTTTAAAATTGATTCAGTTACACATAGTTGGCACAAAATAGCTTTTATTTCATTTTATTTTATTCTATTCTATTTAATCCTCACCTGAGGATATGTTTACTGATTTTAGAGAGAGAGATGTGGGGAGAGTGAAAGAGAAACATCAATTGGTTGCCTCCCATACATGCCTGACTGGGAATCAAACCCACAACCTAGGTTTGTGCCCTGAGTGAGAACCAAACCAGCAATCTTTTGGTTACAGGATGACATTCCAACCAACTACCACTTGGCCAGGCAAAGTAGCATTTATTAAATGTCAGTGCTCTCTTCTGCCCCAGCTCCTTTTTTCCTTTTCTGGCCATGGAGACAGGGTGAAGATCTGTAAAGACAGAGGGTGAGATTAATACATTTAGGCATTTTTTTCTTTATTCTGGCCAGAAGGATCAGAATTTATCTGCTTTGCAACTGTAAAGGCATTGAGGTCTTAGAATATCACATGACTCATAGTCATAAAAGCTCATCTAGGGTTTTTTTTTCCTTTCAAGCTCTAATAACATCACAAGAATCCTTATAAATTTATCCAGCAAGAATTGTATGGGGCGATCTGCTGACTCCTTTGCTCCCATGTTTCTCATCTCACTGGAGCTGAGTGGCTTCATAACCACCTTACATATACAGCCTTGCCTTTTACTTTAGAAAAAGGCCAGTCACTCTGATCCTATTTCCTTGTCCATAAAGTAGGAATCATTGTTCCTACCTTTGGGAAGAAGAGGGCTTGGGAGGATTAAATCAGATAATAAAGTAGTATATCTAGTTCCTGATTTTGAGCACGATTTTCAACACAGTAATTCTTTGTTTCTTTTTTAGATCTTATAAATAGTATTTTATTATTATTTTTTACAGTAGTTACATTTCATGGCTTTCTGCTATTCCCAAGAGCCTCAGAACTTTGGATGCTTCTAAATATGGAGACAGTAAGATTCCCTCATAGCCTTAACCCACAATCAAAGTACCATAGAAGCAATACTGATAGGAAAAGTATCTGAGACACTGGGAAATTGAACAATTTTCTACAATTTCCTCAATGTAAAGTGATTCAAATGTTTTGTAACAATAAACTAATTGGGGGATAATCACACCATTGTAACTGAGTAGATTTAAATAATCTAAAAACAAATTGTGTTTCCATGCATTTAGGCCTTTGTTGTTTTTTCTTTTTTGCTGAATTTATTGGGGTGACATTGGTTAATAAAATTATATGGTTTCAGGTGTGCAGTTCTATAATACATCATTTAATATATTGTGTTGTGTGTTCTCGACCCCATAACACAGTAATTCTTGCCTTTCTACTTCTTTTGCCCTGAAGTTCAATACTCAATACTGTCCACTTCAGGGGTGAAGTGCCCTAGTTAAGTATATATGGTAACTAAACGTCAAGTTAGTCTATCTGATAATTCTGCAATGGCCGAATATTTTATTTCTAAATAGTTGGTCTTTTTATCTTATTCTTAAGAAAAAAACCCTAATCTGTACTCAGATAAAAACTTTTTTGTTCCTCTCTTCATCTTATTTTGACCTCCTAGTTGGTGCCTTTTTCCCAGCTGTTCAGAATGAGCCCTAAGGTTTTCTTTGACTTGACTTGTCCAGACAGAACTTCCTGCCAGACAATTAAATGGCAGTCGAGCCACACTCACTAATGCCCATTAGTAAAGTCTGAGGGAGCACAGTCGACAGCTGAGCTCTCCTTGAGATCTAAAGTGCTTGGCTCCAGTCGTTACATCCCTGCCTTTCTGAAGATGCCTGTGACCTTCAGCAGGATTGGGTGCTCTTGGCCACCCTTGACTCTGCTTTCTCTGTTATGGATCACCTTGCTATTTCCTTCTACTTTCTCCTCTGCCTTGTGTTGCTCCTCTGCCTTGACTCTTTACAAAATCAGCTCCAACAATTTGTAGCTGTGGTACATTTATTGAAGATTGACAGAGAGGTCCAAGAAGGAATTTACATTGAAGCAGTGCAAACAATTTTAAATTTAGCATGATGTTTTTGGTAGATTAAATCATGGTTCAGCAAATATCTACTTCTTACTGCCACCATCTCAACCATCAGATATTTATCTCCCCACCTCATTAAGAGTTGTCACCTGACTTGCTTCAGCCAATGCAAGCAAAAGCTTGAAATGTGTTTGTGAAGAGAGATCTGGTTCTTGTAATTCTGCTATTGCCAAAAGCAAAATGGTCACCAAGTGTTCTGCTGGTCCCAAAAGAATGAGACCATGTGTCACAGACCTGGAACAGATACATGAGCTACATTCAGCCTAGACTTTCTGCTGATTCACAGATGCATGAGCAAGAAATAATTGCTTATTGTTGTTTTGAGTATTGGTGTGATTTGTTATGCAGCAGTATTTGACGGATACGATGTGTTTTGGCAATCTTGGCACTGGGGAGTTTCTACTGTTGTTTCTATGCAGTGACCTGGTTTTGTCATTTCAACCAACTGGTCTTCATTTCCCCTCCTTCTTACTAATCTCTATTTTCTGTACCCCTGAACTCCTATTAATTTTGGATGCTGTTTACATTATTTCTCTCTTTTGATGCTTTGTGTCCTGCCTACACATTTCGCAGAATGGTACTTTTATTTTAAGCTATTTTAAGGAATTTTAATAAAACAGAGTTTCTCCCTAGGAGGAATTCATGCTCTATCTGTTAAAACAATAATATCTTTTTTTCTTATCTATCATCTGCTCCCTATTATAGATCTCAGATTCTCACTTGGTATTTTCTTGGAGAATTCAGCGATGGTGTTAGGTGGCAGGTCAAGCTTGGGTGGTCTGTGCTTGTTTAGGCCACATTTTTCTTGTTATTCATACTGGCCTTGGTGTTTCAACTGCCCTGATCCATTCTACATAGCAATGTCCATGAAAAAGTATTGTAAAACTCTTACTTTGTCCATACCTTTGGCTTTGTTCTCCTACACATTCTAGTATCTTTGTAGCTCTAGATCATCTGGCCTTGTCCCCTACTCTTTTATACTCTGCCTCAAACCTAGCATTGTATTCACCTGATCTTTCCCATTCCAGGTCTGTCTGTATCACTTCCATTTCCTCTTTCCTTCAAGTTCAACAGCATAAAGATACCCAACACTAGAACAGTGCCCCAATTGCCCTGATTAGAAGGCTCTGAGATATGGATTGGCTATCCCCTCAAGCCTACATGGGGGGAATGTCACCTGCAATCCCAGTCAAGCCTGACACTACTGTTCCTGTTTCTTGCCAGTCCTGTGTCCAGAATATCTTCCTGTGTGTCCCTTCTGTGTTTTGCCAAGTTTTATGGCTGATTCTGTTCTTTCTGGAGCTGCTACCTTCCTGAACCTGGACTCTTGAGATCAAGCTCCTGTTCCTCTCCATTCTCAGTATTCCCCAGAACTATGATTCATCTGCCAGCTTTGTCTAGCTTTATGATTTGAACTTTGGTCCCTTCTACGGAGCTGCCACTTTTATTTATGCCATATTCCCATTGAAACACACCATTTCTTACACTCAATGCCATGTCAAATGGTTGAACTATAGGGATATGACCTGGTCTTCTCTTAGGAGCTTTTGTTGACCCTCAGTCCCCATGTACTTCCTGGATCGCTGGATAGCCAAAGCACTGAAATGATATGGTGTCTCTCCCTCATATGTAATTCAAAACAAAATAAAATTAAGCCATAAAACACAAAACTGATAGATTAGCTGAAATTAAAATCAATTCCTTCTTCATTTTTGGATTAGAACATCCTGGAAAAGATTACCAGAGCTAAACTTTTCTTACATTATATTATTTAAAATCATTCATTCATGAATTTAATTATGTATTAGGTATTTTTCCTTGACGTTGCTATGAGAAAATCCAGCACTGGTTAATCCTCTCTCAGTCTTGCTAATACTATCAATACTTCTCCCTCTTACCTGTGCTATCTATGATACACCTTCCTGCTACTGATTTCCTCTTACTATGCCTTCCAGAAAGATGAATGTTCTGCTTTGCTACTTAGAGAGGATTTACTCTTCTGCCTCCTCTCTCAGGGAGAGGAATTAACCTGGTTAGTACTGTCAACAGCTAATTACCTTATGTTTTCTTGAACCTGATGACCTCAGTTTTCTTTTGCCTTCCGTCTACAACCTAATTCACCTGTCATCTATAATTTGCAAGATGTCTGGTGTTTGTGGGGAGGGGTCGGTCATGCAGAGGAGATCTCCCTGTGGTCCTTAGGCAGCCAAGGATTAGCATGAGACCAGCTGGGGTGGTGAGTCCTGGAGAAGGTGCCATAATGGAACTTGTGCCTACCAGAGAAAATAGCAGCTTTCTCTTAACCCAACCTCTTTCTTGTGTGTAGGACTCTACAGTTTATAAGGCTTTCACATTATTTCCTAAATCCATCCTCACCACAGCCAATTTTACACTATCCTAATACTATCCCCATTTTACAGATGAGGAATTACAGCCTAGAGAGCTTGAGTGACTCCCAAAGTTACTCAGATGCTAGAGAAAACTTGACCCACTCAACAGTTTTACCAAAGGCTGGTTCATATTTAAGATCCAGTTTGGCCCATTTCATTTTATAAACCTGAAACAAAGGACTGTTTTCTCCTTGCATTTATTTATCTTAAGTTATTTGCACATATTTGTATTTATATTCCATCTTATTCTAGACAAGATTTAAGCAAACACACATATATACTTATACATATCCCAACTGTGGGAACTGCATTTTTGAAAGATTTTTGAACCCAAAACCTCAAACGATTTGTTTAGTTTTTGGTCAACAAACAAGAGCACTTGAATTTCCCTGGCTAAGTTTTTGGGCTGGTCTGCTTTTGCAGGGGGGTGAGTAATGTCTAGCAAGTCCTCTTCTATTGAAACCCAAATACACTCACGTTGTGCACTTAGACCCAGCCAGAGGAAGTCGAGACCCAGGAAGACTGCCAGATGTTTACACTGTCTTTTCATGGAAACCTAAGCTTTTTATTTTTGTTTGTTTATTTGTTGAGCTGTGGAAGGGAAGTTTGAACAAGGCCCATTCCAGGGCAATGACGGGCAGAACGTTAAGAGGTTCTGATGAAATACATGGCTTATCTCTATGTGGTTTATAATTTTGCTATTTGAGAGCCAAGGAAATCTGAGGTCCTTAGAGGACAGAGGGACAGGACCCTGGATCTATTTCTGTCACTCAGATAGGTGTATGATGGTTGGGCAAGTCATAGTCCTCAGGGAATATGGCTTTGCAGCTAACAACCTAAGTACTAGAATTAGTTCTAGATTTGAATCATGTAGTTCCACCTTGGGCAAGTCACATCCTATTCCGAGTCTCAGTTCCTCATCTAGACATTGGGTTCTTGTTACAAATTAATGATATAACCTAATCAAAGCATTTAACACAGTGCCTAGCACTTTCCTGAAGCTCAGTTACTTCACCTGCAGGTGACCTATAGCACCCTTTGTGGGTTCAGTGTTGTTTGGATCCACACGCATAGCAGGATTGCTATGGGTCGCCTGCTTTTCTTGGCCTCTTGATGTGTCTCAAGGCTTTCCTTGTCTTTCCTTGTTGCTGGGACAACTCAGGCACCAACTCGAGGCAAGGCTCTTTCCACGTGAATAAATATGTTGATGGTATATATATGTCTTGGACCAGGAGTTGAGGCCTGTGTAAGCAAGGAAGAATTTCCACTGAGTCATGAAGTTAGCCACTGGCATTTGGGCACTGGAGGTCAGAAAATGCAAGAGTGTATGTTTTGGGAGCTTTTTCTGTCTCCTCTTGGTTCTTGCTCATGTTGACACATCGGTGGAAATACCTGTTCTCTCTTCACCCTATACATCAATGTTACTGAGAGACAGTTTGGAGCACAAAAGAAAGTGGTGCTTCAGAGTCAGACACACTTAGATTTGATCCTGTTTTTGCTACTGTCTTACAATGTGATTTTGCATATATGTTTTGACTTCTTTGAGGCAGTAAGCATCATAGAGCATGAATGATGGAACCACAGTGTCTGGCTTCAAATCTCAGTTCTACTGTTTATTGACTTTGACCTTGAACATGTTACTGACCTTGCTCTCAGTTTCCTCATAATTAGAATGGAAACAATAATAGTACCTCTCCCATTGCTTTTTATAAGGATTAAATAAGTAATAATAAATAAATATACACATATACATATATTAAATAGATGATAAGTACAAATATACACACACATATATTTATATAAGTATATATACACATATAGACATGTAGATATATTTACATTTATCACTTTATTATATGTGCATTTACATTTATGTAAATAGATACACATGTAGCACTTAGAACAGTGCTCAATCATAGTTAATGCTAAGTAAGGGTCTGCTATCATTATAATAATCATTAATTTTTACCTGCAAAATGGCTTGATGATAATCCTATTTCATAGAGTTGTTTTAGGTAAAGTTGTGTTCTTTATTCATGCTCTCACCCCAGCTCAGATAACTAATACTTTCTCTCCCTTTCTCTCTTCCTTTCTACCTTTCAACTGTAAACCTTCTTGATTTTATTTCCAAAAAGGTATTGTCTCAAGTCATTAATACAAATCAGAAAACAGTACAATTAGGACAATAGAATGTGGAGGACAACAATTTAGAGTATTACATAAAAATGTTTTTAGCTAGTTGAAAGCAAAACTCTAAGAACTGCTGTTACTAAGACATACTCCTTTCAAGAGTGAAAAGAAAAATTAATTTAGATTTAAAATCATACATGCAATACTTTAGGTACTCATAAATGCAGAAGTGTGAAAAAATATTTTGGGCAGTTCTTTTGCACATAATATTTGTTGATGGAAAATTTATTAGATAATCTGGTTTTATTTGTTGAACCATAATTTGGTAAAATAATTGCATTTCATCAGGCTCTTTTAGCTGACTTATAGTTATTTTCTGATCCTCCCAGCTCACACTGTTTATTTCTCTTTCCATCTTGGTATCCCCAGCATGTGACACCTAATAAAAGTTAAATAAATATCAGTTAAAAGAATAATTAGAATCATTGTGTAGTACTGTCTTTTAAAATTCAAGGCTTAGATCAAATCTCCCTTTGGCTTACTAGAGCTTTGGTAGATTCTCCAGGGCAACTCTATCTCACCTTTCCCCGAGTACCTGGGTGGGGATAAAAACTATAAGGAGAGCTTGCTCTTAATTAATAATCAAGACCCATGACTGTCCACAAGAACCCATTCTCCCCTTTAGCATACAGCTAGGTGAGATTTCCCAGTGTCCCCCACATTGGGTGTGACCATGTGACCAAGTTCTCCCCATGGGAACGTGAGCATAGGTGATGGCTCTATCTCCAGGCCTGGCCCACATCAACCACCCACACTTGCTTCTTGTCCTTGCTTATTTTCTCTTTTAGCCTACTGACACGTCAAAGCCTAGGAAAACATTGGGAGCTACAGAGTAAATATGTCAAGTCTTTGTCAGTATGAAAAAGAGTGGCCCAGTCAACATCTACCCAGGACTGTTAGGTGAGAAAGAAATAAATTTTAATTGCCTTGAGTCACTGAAACTTTTTCTATTTGTTACCACGGACTAGCCTAACACAATGTTAGATGTGTAAACAAATTGAATCCAGAAAAATTCGATCACTAGTTCAGCTGAACTTCCACAGTGAGGGGTAATGGAAACTAGCATTCCTTTTGTGCTAAGTACCAGAGCTAATACTTGGCAAATGTCAGGTGTATTGCCTAATTCCTCCCATATAATTTGTCTTGGAAGCCCATGATGCTAGATATTATGATCCCTGTTTGACAAATGAGGGATCTGAAACAGAGAAAGGTGATGTGAATTGCACAGCAAGTGAGAGAGCTAAGATTCAAAAGCAAACCTAAGGAAGTCCAACACTCTTTTTCCTACCCCATGCTGATCATGGGGCAATGGCTGTTGATTGCTCTATTGCACAGAAGTTTAGTGCAAGCAAAGAAAGCATCATATAAGTTGATATGTTAGGATTGTTTTCAGACACTTTAAATAAACAGCTTTTTTTTTTAACCACATACACTTGAGACTGTTTCCTGCCAAGATTCCACTCCTATAGATTGGAGGATCATCCATCTCACGTGGCTAAGAATTAAAATGTGACTCTGTAAAGAGAGGCTGGCGTGTGGCCTGGTGCCAGGTCATAGCTGCTGACCACAGCTTTCCTGGCCCTTTGTAGGGTTCATGGCCTCCCTGGCCTCTGTCATACCCCTCAAAGTGGCTGTCTTGTCTACATTCCTTGGTCTTTTCACATAAACAGAACACCCCAGCCCACTTATGCAACTTTCAAGAGAGCTTTCTAAACACGAAGATGTCTGTAAAACTCCTTTCTCCCAATTGCTTTAATGGAGTGCTGGGGTTTGGAAACCAGTCTTCCTCCAGCTGGGTCATCTTGGGCACAACCCTGGGCTTTAGTGCCCCCCTCTACAAAAGAAGAAGCTGGTCTAAAGGAAGGGGTTTTTAACTTTCCATCACCAAAGACCCAATCGGGTACAACCATTGATCTGAAGCACCCCTGAGTTTTTTGAAATTAAAGGATCATGTCTTATCTTTAGTACCTAATACAATGCCTGGCACAAAACTAGTGTTTACTTGCTAAAGTGTTTATTTGCTGAAGGGATTAAAATTTACAAAATGATATAACTTGGTAGTTATTAGTGCTCTTTATCAAATATTTCACATGTTCTCCCTTCCAGGCACATGGTAGAATGACACTGCCAAGGCCCCTCACGGCTGTGCTGGGCCACCAGACTCGTTCTGGCCAATGAGCTGTGAGAAGAAGGCTAAATATTTCATCTCTAGTGCAAGATCAGGAGTTCTCACTTCTGTCCACAGGAAGGAGGCAGTGTTCTAGGCAGAGGTGCTTGGTCAGCCTGTGTCCTGAAGTGAGGACAAGGATGCAGAGCAGAGTCCTAAGCTGATTCAGGGGACATGTAGTCTAAGCTGAAGTAGTGCACCTTTGCTGTTTTAAAGCACTGAGATTATGAAGTTGTTTGTTATCACAGCATAATCTAGCCTGTCCTGGCTGATTCAATAGACTACATCATAACCAATTGGATTTCCCATTTTTAATAATCACAGACATATACATTGCCCATTCAGAACCTCTGACAAGCATGAACGAAGTGGTGTGATTACATTCAACCAATAGCATCGCTGCCAAATCCAAAGCAATGTAATCATTTCAATAGGAAATAGTCACGATACCATAGTTTTATTTCAGTTGAGAAAATAATCTGTTGGGCTTTTGAAGTTCTTGTATATAACTCAGATGCTTGTTACTTCTTCATGTGCTCTTGTTTGCACTCATGTCTCCTAGAGGCCCTTTCAGTCTGGCATACTGGGACAGACACGCTCTTTGGAAGCAGGTAGTAAGTTCTCTGACCTCCCTGAACCTCAGTTTCCCTACTTGGAAAACTGGAATGAAAAAGGCTACCTCGCAGAGGTGTTGTGAAGATCACATAACATGTTACGTCTGCTGCACTTCAAGCAGCATGTGACATACGTGTCATTGACTCCCTGAGCATATCAGGCACCTTTCAGCTGTAAGTATGATGGTCATGTGTTTCAGTTTTCCCTGAACAGTCCTAGTGCTGCTGTTTATTTTTACATAAGTACAATAATGTTCCCTTTCATTCATAAATGTTCCTGTTTTGAGATTAATCAATTGCATGATCACTATTGTTCTGTTTGTGGTTCTGTGGTCTTGATTATAACAAATTTCAGGGTCCATACAGCTCTGTCTTCTGTGGAGATTCCTATGGTTATTCAGTAACTATTCTCTCTTGCAAGGTATTCAAGACAGATCTGCTTTATCCTGAAGTTTTCACATTAATATGACAGTGGACCTCCACAGTGTCAGTGGTATAGAAGCAAAGGGTGGGGAGGACCCAAAGATCATACAGTTCAACACCCCCGTTTTCCCTGGGGAAATAGGCCATAGGACGGAAGTAGTTTGTCTCAGGTCACACAATAATTAGCAGAAGGTCAGCTCTCATGTCTCTCCACATCATATTCCTTATATGCTAGCTTGCTAGTTGAATGTCTTGAGTCCTGAGATGAGTTTGCAGGGTTCAAGGCCCAGCTCTTCCACATGGTAGGTATTTTTCATCTGTAATGTGTAGATAATAACATATTCCTCCCAAAGTTGTTGAGAGAGTTCAATGAGTTAAAGCATAGCGCACTCAGACTGTGGATGGAATACAGTGACTTCCCAGAAAATGTTGTTTTCCTTCTGCTGTCATGGTGAATCTACCTTATGGTCCTGGCCAGGGACACTGTTCCTTTGTTAGACACTAGGGTACACAAATGCTTTAATAGTCTTTGTACTCAAGGAGTATATAGTTCAGCCCTCTGGATCTCCCTGCAAATTCTTTGTGATTGGTTCATTTTACTGTAAGAAGTGGGGCTGTAATTGGCTGAGGAGAATCTGACCATTCCCTCTCATAATGCACTATACAAACACAAAAGTTAATAATAGGATAATGATTATGGGCACAGGCTTCTACATCCAGACTGCCTGGGTTTAAATTTTCTCTCTGCCACTTATTAACCATGTGACTTGAGTAAGTTCCTTAATTTCTCTGTGCCTCAGTTTTTTCATCTATGGAATGGGGATGGTTACCTAAATACTTACCACACTGGGCAGTTGTAGTGGTCGATATGAAGTACTTAAGACAGTGTCTCATACATAGTAAATGCTGTGTAATGACAGATTTAAAAAACATATTACATGTGTTGTTTACTTTTCTCTAATATTTTTCTTTACCTAGTGAAACTCTGGCCATTGTTTTACTCTACCATGATGCTTTTTGTTTATTATATAAACAGCTTTATATAGTAACACAAATAAGGGGGAATAATTTACAACCCCATTGCCCCATCAAGTTGTCTGCTCTCTTTTCCCAAGTTCTCTTGCACCTTTGACAGTTCACATTCACAAAGTTTACCTGTCTATAATCATTCTACATGAAGTTTTTTTCCTCTTTTAAATTTGTATTTTGACATAATTTTCAATTTACAGAAAAGTTGCAAGAATAGTGTAAAGAATAGTCTGCGTCTCAGTTTGGGCTGCTATCACAAAATACTATAGATTGGGGCTTACAAACAATAACAAATTGTTTCTGGCATTTCTGGATGCTGGGAAGTTTAAGGAAGTGGTGCCAGCATGCCTGCATTCTCGTGAGGGCCCTCTCCTGAGCTGCGGACTGCTGACTTCTCCTGGCCTGGGTGAGAGAGAGAGAACAAGCAAGCTACCTCAAGACTTTCATAAAGGGCAGTAATCCCGTTCATGAGGATTCTGCCCTCATGACCTTATCTAATAATACTAATTACCACCCAAAGATCCACCTCCTAATGCCATCATATTAAAGGGTAGGGTTTCCAACATATTAATTTTGGAGTGAAAAATTCAGTCCATAACATCCTTTCACCTTTTCTCCACACTCTGCAAATGTTATTGTCTTGCTACATTTGGTTGGGTTTTTTTCTCGTTTGTTCTCCAGTGTTTTCTGAAACATTTGAGAATAAGTTACAGGCATATGCTCCTGTATCCCTAAATGCTCCAATGTTTTTTTTCTCCCCTAAAAACAAGGACTCCTTCCACAGACACAGTGCAATTAGCAAAATCAGGAAATTAGCCTTGAGGCAATGTGATCTGTAGACATATTCTAAATTCACCAACTGTCCCAATGAAGTCTTTTATAACAAAAGAAGATTGTGGCTTATGCATTACATTGAATTGTTATGGCTCTTCAGTCTTCTTTAATCTGAAACAATTTTGTTCAGGCTCTCTGTCTTTTATGGCATTGACATTTTTAAAGTTTACAGGTCAGTTGCTTTGTGGAATGTTTCGCAATTTGGTTTTATGTAATATTTCCTAATGATTCTATACAGATTATGCATTTTTTGGCAAAACATCCCAGAATGATTTGTGCTCTTCTCAGTGCTTAATGTTGGGAGGTACATGGTATCAAATTGTCCCATTACTGATGATGCTAACTATCATCTCTTGGTTTAAGCTGGTGTCTGCCAGTTTTCTCTACTGTAAAGTTTTTATTTTCCTCTTTGTAATTAAGTGACTTTGGGGGAGATACTCTAAAACTATGCAAATATTCTCTTACTCCTCAAACTTTTACCCACTAGTTGGCCATTCTTGCCTGAGTCAATTATCCTGGTTATGATGGCCAAATGGTTATTTTTCTAAATCCAATATTTTTTTCTACTTTTATTGGTGGGCTTTCTACGATAAGGGAGAGCTTTGTCTTCCTGCCATTTGCTTACATCCATATAGATTCATGTATATATTCTTTTTTTATTGAATGGATTATAATCTTCTTTGCATTTATTTGTTTTGATGCTCATATTTGCATCCCTGGCCACCTCTAGTAATTTTTCAAGTTAATTTCAAAACCTCAGCCTTCAGAAGCCTGGTCCAGTCCGCTCAGGTTGAGACAGTAGCTTGTTCCTTGTGTGCCACTAGATTATACACTTTTCTCTCCTTATATTATACATGTTTCTTGTCGGGTTGTATTCACTGGTTTCTCTTTACACATTACATTGTGAGCTCTTAGGTATAAGGAAAGTGTCTAATTAATTTTTATATCCTCAATGCTTAGTGCAGTGACTGGTGCAAGGGGGAAACTCAATTTATCTTTGTTAAAAGTATGAATGAACAGAAGAAAGAAAAATAGTATGGAAGTTTTTACCAACCTGCCTCAATCCTTTTTTGGGGTACTAGCTTTAGCTAGTAAAAAGGAAATTATCTATTAACATTTATAGCAGGCTACTGTGAGTCTTACAATAATAGCAAGGCCAAGTCAACATGAATTAATTGTTGACAAGTTTGAATGAAAATACTTTCCCTCACTTCAGAGGCTGCCTGCCAACTCTGATCTCATATCCTTACTGTTTCTTTACCATTAACTTGATGTGATTTTTTCTCTATTGGTTCTTCATTCATTAAGAACCTCTCTGCCCAAGATGGAATAAAGAGGTATTACCACCCCTTGTTAGTAAATACATGATATGCTATGATGAGAAGGATTTTGCAGTTGTGCCCAGGATGCAATGGAATAATGAATTTGCAATGTCTGTCAAGAACAAAGGAAATGGGAAGTGGCAATACATGTGCCATATTTGTGGCATCCCTGATCTGGTATAACCTTTTTTATTAACAATGAATTTTATAGCCATCCTTGAGCTAGACATTCTTTCTGGTTTCACATTCTCAGTGTCTGGTCCCTCCCATTCAAAAGGAAGTGTGGGTAAGATACATCCAAAGGTGGGGTATAGGGGAATGATGGATGATATTCCTGCCACTATGTCACTCCTGAAATTTCATCACTGCATTCCTGATTTGACAAGTGATTTAGCATCCCAAGCTGAGGAAGGGCTGATGGATGAATCAGTCCTCTGTGCATGGCCATTGGGCAGGAAATTAATAAGAATGCTAGCTGACATGATCTATGGTACTGTAAGCTCATTATGGCTGATTAGCTTCCAGCCTTTTACTCCCCCTGACAGCTACAGGGCCTCAAGGTTTCCAGTGGCAACCGTTTCCCTTCCTCTAATTGATTGCTAGGTCTCTGACCATGAAACCAGACCCTCCCACAGACTTGTCAGAATGGGGACTTTTCTGCATCATGTTACCTTCTCCTTTTGGCAATGGGAAGGTGAACTCCTGGGTTGTCTAACTGGTGTTGACAGTGAAGGCCTTTGAACTCAGAAAACAAAGTTGGAAGAGGTCGATTCCCTTCAGTTGATCAAGTTCTTATCAAACTACTTACTATGTGCTGACATCTGTGTTAAGTATTGAGGTGGCAATAAAAGTTGATCATGTGAAGCAGAGAATGAAGGAGAGATATTTTAATTTATTTTAACAAATATTTTGAAGAACAATGGTGCAAAGCACTGCAGTGGGCATTGGAAACAGGAGCATGAGAGTAACATAGATAATAGTAAAATAGATGAGAGTGTTACATATCAATTCAATTCAGTATATACTGAAGTATCATATCATTATATAATTATAATCAAATACACATGACTATATATTTATGAAATCCCAAATGAATTGATGTCTATGTATCCAAATTAAATATATATGTGTATATATATTCTCAAACCTTTTATTGCTGTATTTGTCCATGTATGATGTGCTTTTGTATATAGTGCATGTCCATGTTTTTGGCCCAAACTTTCAGGAAAAAATATCTTCCATTTTAATTTTTCAATTCATTATTTATTTATTTATATTTAGAAACAAAACCGATTATCATATTTCAGGGTATTATTTTGCATACAGATATCATTATTGCTTCCTAGAGTTACACTTTTAACACATAAGCATAAATAAAAGAATTAAAAACATT
This sequence comes from Trachops cirrhosus, assembly GCA_028533065.1. Taxonomy (NCBI): domain Eukaryota; kingdom Metazoa; phylum Chordata; class Mammalia; order Chiroptera; family Phyllostomidae; genus Trachops; species Trachops cirrhosus. The sequence goes on along the minus strand of CM052542.1, from coordinate 35,419,606 downwards.
TATATAGATACAGAATTATACTACTCATGTATAATGCGCATCCTTATTTTTTCTGCAAAAGTTTGGGTGAAAAAGTGTGCATTTATGTACTGTAAAACATGATATATCTGCTATACCCTCAAAATTGGGCTAACTTCACACTGGCATCTTCCTTCATCATCCTAAACACCCTAATGCCCTATTCTGATTTGCCCCAAACTCATGCTTTTTAGCACTTTTTGCTTACTTATTTAAGCTTTTACTTATCTATCTTGTTTTTCACATTGCCATAGATTAACCTACGCCTGTCATTCTGAAGATATATAGGCTGGGATTTCAACTTCAATAGAGATAGGAGAGCCAATAAGTATCGACTTATTTAATTTTAAGTAAGTCTTACTGGCAGTTTTTATAATGATCATTCTTCTAAATATGCATTCTAAACAAATTTACTTGCTAGTGCTATTGATGATTCTTCTCTCATAGGAAACCAGGTGGAGACTTTTGCTAATATCTCAGTATAGTAGACAGGAGATGGGTTTTTGCTTGAGGGCCATATTCAAAGATGACTGCTTCAGATAAGTCTTTGCTGACCCACAACACAGGTCAGGTTCTTGATTATATGAGAAATGAGTTAATTAAACTTGTTGCTCTGAAAACATTCTAAGTTGTCAAGTGCTGTGCAAATGCTAATAATTATTATCTACTTCTAGGACATGCTCAGAAAAAAATAAAATGGGAAGATACATTTTGCTTATCTCTGGGTTAGGTTGCTTTGGAATAGGTCATATTTCCTTTTAGCCTATGGAAGAGGATGAATTTTTATTCTTTTTCTCACCACTTATGGCCAACCACAGGGGACCTCATTAGTGAATAAGTTTGTATGTGCCACACACCCAACTTGGTCCAACAAGTGATAGAGCCCCAGAACAATTCAGATGTAAATTTAATAGCATTTAAAGGACAACCAGGCAGACATGACTGGACTCCCTGAAACTATCTCTCAATGACCTCACAAGAAATGAATACTTGGAATAGTGGGAGGGAAGTGCATTGGTCTGGGCAGACTGTGTAAGTCTTAGACTGACAGTTAGTAGGTGAGCTGAGGGCCATGCTCTTCCATATTCATTGGTCTCTTGTCATAAGCAAGTCATTCTGGTCTAAGTTTTACTCCATTTTCAAAAGATTTTCCCAAATACTTTGAGATGCTGATTTTTCCTCTTTGTCTTTCCCAGGGATCATGGAGGGTTGTGTGGTTTGCTTACCATGTGAACTCCAGTGAGATATTGCATTTCTGAAGCTATTCCCTCATGTGTAAAATGGGGATCAAAATCTTTACCAGGCAACCTCTTAAAGTTGTTTGTGGAACTGAATGAGCAAAGAGGGGAAAGATCCTATAAAACACTGTAAAAATATAAGGATTCTCTACTATCTGGCGTTTTTGGAGGAAGGGTAATGTTGTTTTCTCAAATTAACACAAACATTTTCAAAATCAAGTTGACGTATACAAATTAATAGCGCCATCTTTGCACACTCACTGGACAAGGACAAGTACAGCCACAGAAGGACTGGCTCACCCAATCACTCCTGCCTGTCCTGCTTACTCAAAGTGCATCTTTGTGGTTTTTCACAGCTTGCATTAAGAAGCTTAATTTTCAGCCCTGGCTGGCATAGCTTAGTGGATTGAGTGTGGGCTGCAAACCAAAGCATCACAGGTTCAATTCCCAGTCAGGCCACATACCTGGATTGCAGGCCAGGTCCCCAAATGGGGACCACATGAGAGGCAACCAAACATTGGTGTTTCTCTCTCTCTCCTTTTCCCTCTCTTCCCCTCTCTAAAAATAAATAAATAAATAAAATCTTTAAAAAAAAGAAGCTTCATTTTCTTATTTTCTTTTTTTTAATATGAGCACAGATTAGCCTACAATTGTCATCCTGAAAAAGATATAATGGCTGAAATTTCAATTTTAATAGTGATAACAAAAGCAACTTAATAGTAATAAACTTTATTTATTAATATTACATTTATTAATATTACTAGCAGCAATTTTATGATGTTCATTCTTATGAGTATGAACTTCTAAAAAAATCACTAATAGCTTTGTTGATGGTTCTCTTCCCCACAGACAGCCAAGCAGAGCTCATTTCTTGGCATAGTAGAAAAGGATAGGTTTAAGCTTCAGGTAGTTCTGGGTTCCAACCTTAATCAGATTACTTTGTTTCTACACATATATTATAATAGAGATACTTTCTTGTTAAAGATTTTCACTTGTGGTTTCATATCTTATCAATCTTGTTGCTTATGGGCTTTCTCAGTCATTGAAAAAATAAATTTCAGAGCTTTTGGGGGAAGTATAATAACTTCCTAAAACAACAGAGCTATTGCTCAGTTTTGACTTAAAAATTAAATACATTTGTTTAAATCCATAGCGAGTAAAAAGCTTAAAACTGTCTTGTGGAGGAAAAACTATCAGTTAGGGTTGCATATAACAGACACCTGACTATGAAGACGACAGATAGGGTCTATTTTTTTTACTTAACAAAAAGCCCAGAGGCAGGTAGACCAGAGCTGGTGTGTTGGCAACACTTTGCTGTTTGGGGGCCTGTGGTGGTTTCATGTGTCAAGGTGGCTAGCCTATAGTCCCCAGTTATTCGCTCAAAAACTCATCTGGTGCTGTGAACATATTTTGTAGATGTGATTAAGGTCTATAATCAGTTTAAGTAAGAAAGATTTTCCTAAATAATCTCAGTGCATCTGGTTCAATCTGTTAAAAGACTTTAATTGCAGAACTGATGTTTCCCTTAAGAAAAAGAAGTTCCACCTGTAGACTGCAGGATCATCCTCTGCCCCCAAGTTCCAGCCTATCCTATAGGTTTCAGACTTGCCTAGACAGCCCCACAATTACATAAACCTTGCAATGCATTTCTCTCTCTCCCTCTGTTCCACTGGTTCCTTTCTGCTGCAATCATACAGAAACAGACTCCTGCTAACTTTCTGTTACTATCTGCAGTCCTCACAAACTGACTTCTGAACCACTGGGCATCATGCCTGATTTCCTGGCAGGAAGGACAAAAGGAAAAGGGCAGAAGCCAAAAACAAACACCACTCAAGGCTGTTCCTTTTATAACCCTTGGCCCCCCAACCCCAGCACCTTCCACTCACAGCTCATCGGTGAGGACATGGTCACATGGGCAGCACTGGCTGCTTCTGGGTCAGGGGCGGAGAGCACTTTCAACTGGGCACATTGTGACCCTGAATAAAACAGGGGATCTATAGTAGAGAAAACCAGAGGAATGGATATTAGTTTTTGACTACAGAGAGGATTTTCTAAATACTTTTATCATATTCTATCATGAAGACCCAAACTGGAACATCCTAGAGAGTTCCTTCTATGCTTGCAGAGGAGTCTCTCCTTCCACCTGTGGCAACCTGGCCCTAAGATTTGCTGCCTGAGGTGGAAGAGCACATGTGCAGGAAATGAGAACCCTGAAGCCTAAGTCTTCCAGCTGGAGAGATTCTGGGAAGATGAGACAAGACAGATATAGGCGGGGCAGGCAGATTGTGCCCTGACTCCTCTCTGCATCTCATCCCAGAATAAGGAGGGGGAGGAGGAGCAGGTGGTGGGTGAGTACTATGGGGGAAAGAGGCACTCTCTTAACTTTATATTTAGGACTCTGAAAGGAGGTATAAAGCAAACTCATCAGTAGTGAGAGGCAGAGAAAGAACCAGAAACTGGCTTTTCCAATCCATCTGTTTTTCCTGTGTGGAATAATTAGGTGACCTGAATTTCCAATGTAACTCTAGCCAGGTGTAAAAACTCATCCTGTTGGGAGGATGCAAGTTTGCCATAGGACTGGCTGTAGCAAGAGGGAAAAAGAGAGACGGGCATACAGGCATTCTGGTGGAGAGATGAGAAGGCAGAGATGATGAAAGAGCCAGTGGGAGATTAGAGAGGAGCAGAGGGAGGTATGGACTAGGGAGGATATACAGAGGCAGAGAAGAGAGGAAAAGGGAAGAAGGAAGAGAGAAGGGAGGGTGAAGCCAGAGACACATGGGATATCCAAAAGTTGGAAGAAACAGAATAAGCTTATTTTCAAAGTATATGAGGTATGTTTTCAAATAATATGTTTAATATATTTTTCTTAAACCTTCAGATACCTGTTCAGATGAAGTACCTTCATATTTAAAGCATTAGGTCCAATTGCTAATCAAAAAAATTCGAATAAACATACTGTCTTCCTTATATTTAAAAACTTTTTGTAGCATATTGGCACCTTGGAAAAAGAGAGAGGATCCAGAAGAGTAGAAGGGAGGGGACACAGGCAGAGGAAAACCAAGAGCTCGAGGCCCTGGCTGGCATAGCTCAGTGGATTGAGCGCGGGCTGCAAACCAAAGCATTGCAGGTTCGATTCCCAGTCAGGGCACATGCCTGGGTTGCGGGCCAGGTCCCCAGTGTGGATCACGTGAGAGGCAACCACACATTGATGTTTCCCTCTCGCTCCTTCTCCCTCCCTTCTCCTCTCTAAAAAGAAATAAATAAAATCTTTAAAAAAAAAGAGTTCATTTAAAAAAAAAAGAAAAGAAAACCAAGAGCTAGAAATAAGTTATAGAGAGGCAGATTCAGAAACTGAGACAAAGTTGTCTTTTTTCTAGAAATATATTCTATAACAAAGAAAGCAGAAAGATTCTGCTTATGTGCCAAGACTGTGGCACATACAATAAAGCTGTGCAATGCGTCCTCAGACGTGAAGAGCACAGGAGGCCTGGGATGGGAAAAGCAAAGGCCAAATGGCTTCCCTGGGTGCAGGGTGATGAGTGAAGGTGGAGTTAGGACTGGGAAGTTTTTCTCTTTTAAAGAATGAGGTGGAGGGGTCTTTCCAATACATGAACCTGAAGAAAAGATGGAGGGATCTCTTCTTTCTAACTTGATTGTTTATACTTAGGGCTTAGGAGATATGTGCTGAGTTGTGATCCCCAAATCCATATGTTGAAGCCCTAACCCCCAATGTGACTGTATTTGGAAACAGGGCCTTTAAGGAGGTAATTAAGACTAAATGACCAGAGGGGAGAGGGGAGGGAATTTCAGGGGAGAAGGGAAGGGTTTACAGGAACAAATATAGAGGACACACGGACAAAAACTAGGGGGG
>CM052542.1:35399178-35413979 GCA_028533065.1 Trachops cirrhosus | reverse complement strand
AGGAGATATGTGCTGAGTTGTGATCCCCAAATCCATATGTTGAAGCCCTAACCCCCAATGTGACTGTATTTGGAAACAGGGCCTTTAAGGAGGTAATTAAGACTAAATGACCAGAGGGGAGAGGGGAGGGAATTTCAGGGGAGAAGGGAAGGGTTTACAGGAACAAATATAGAGGACACACGGACAAAAACTAGGGGGGTTGGAAAGGGGAGGGAGGAGGGGAGGAATGGGTGGGTGGGCTGGAATGGGAATAAAGGATAGAAACCGTACTGAATAAACTAAAATTAAAAAATTTAAAAAAAAGACTAAATGAGGTCATAAGGGTGGGGTCTTAATTCAGCAGGGCTGGGTGTCTTTGTGAGAAAAGGACGAAACACTAGAAATCAATCTGTAAGTTGGGAAGAGAGCGCTCATTGAGAACTCAATCCACTAGCACCTTCATCTAACATTTCTAGCCTCTAGAACTGTGAGCAGTAAATTTTATTGTTTAAGTCCCTCAGGTTATGGTATTTTGCTATGGCAGCCCAAGCCGATAAATACAGAAGGAATTGAATTTAATTGGAATTTGCTAAACACCTTTATTTATAGACATTGAAATTTATACCTGGACCTGATAAACAGTAGTTCTCAATAAATGTGTATTGAAAAAGACCAATAGGGGAGTGCTTTTACAAGTTTACACTATGCTAATGATAATGTAATGACAGCCACATTAATAGTAAGCTACAAAAGTGTTTTTGCATTTGATCTTCACAGCAATTTGGAAGATAAAGCAATAACTATCACACTCATTTCACAGCACAGATTGAAAAATGATCTTACACCTTTAGAGCATCAGTTTCATGAAGGTCCCTTATTAGGTAAGTGCCAAGACCGATCTCAAACCCATATCTTTTGACTGCCTCCAGTGCTCCCTTCAACCAAAAATGCTTCTTCTCTGAAAAGAAGTTAAAACTCACTTGCTGGAGTTACTGCTTTTTTTTCAATCTATCTGAAAAATAAAATGTGCTTTTTTAGAGCTCCATGTGATCATAGCCAGAAATTTTTGGCAAAGATTTTTATCATCACAGTATGTTCTGGTCTACTAATGGGTGAAGGGGATGGTGAAGCATGACATCCACCCCTAATCATGGGGAGCAGGGAGGGGAACATGAGAGGAGGGGTGAGCAAAGCCCCTTTGGAAACAAGGACACCACGTGAACCATTGGAAGTTACATTAAACAGAGAGGAGGACTGTAGAAGTCCTGGAACTCGAGAGAAATCCAATACTGAAGCTTCAAGGCAGAATAATTTAGAAGTTCTGGGCAAGAAAAATAGAAAATGACATCTGATACAGGAAAATGTCTCTGACCTGGACAATAAAATAAAATTAGCCTGCACTGCATGTTGGGAATGCAGGGTTTTAAAGAAAGGGAATTTGGCAATTAATAGTGACTTAGCTCTCCGCAAAGAAAAAAAATTAACCACATATTGATAGAAATTATTTTCTTTGACTCCTGGGTGAACAGTTTCAAGATGTATTTATTAAGCACCTGTCTACTAGAGCAGTGGCCAAATCGACAATATATTCCTGTATTGGTTTTCTCTCCCTCCTCTTTCTCTCTCCTTTGTTTTCCTCTGACCTTCATCCCTGGAATCACTCCCAGAATAAACTATCTGCACACATGATTTTGTCCCAGATTTCATTTTTGAGGAAACCCAATCCAAGAGAGTTGGTTATAGGAGGTGCTAGAATGAAGACCTTCAGAATGAGATTTGGGAGCTTGATCACTAGGATCTACTGGATTAAAGGCCCGAATCCCAAGCTGGGTGTGGGGGGCACTTCTAAAAGAAGACACAATAAGGTTTCCTTGGAACTTTGAACTCTATTTTCACCTGGTCATTCTGGCCTCCTCTATCATTGAATCAACAGGCAAAGAAAGAAGTTGCTGGGGAAGATAATAGACCCTGATTACCAAGAGGAACTAGGCTTGCTGACACAGAGTTAAGGCAGGGCTGAGTATGTCAGGAACTTGGTGGATTCATCTTCCAAGCATGGCGATAAGGTTGAGCCAACAATTCAAGCATCCATGCACAGGAGCAGTCAAGGGCTTAGACCCCTTTGGGATGATGTGCTAGGGCAGTTCACCAGGAAAGCAGCCCTGACCAGCTAAAGTAATGGCTGTGAGTGAGGGAATTCTGTAGAGAGTGTTGTAGGAGGGAGATGATGAATGCCAATTAAGGCTTGGGACAGCTGTGGCAGTCAGGATCTAGCTCGTTTCACTGGCAGAATAGCTAGCTAATCATCTGCTCAAAGGAGATGAACTTAATGGGAGACATGAGCAAATCTGAGTGATGCTAAGGATGGACCATGTTAGATGCCTCTTGATGAGCGACTTCAAACCAGGACCACTCAGCACCACTTCTTACTTCATCTGCTGCTGTGACAACCAGTTCAATCAGTAGAGAGGAGTATTATTTCAACTGACAAAGCCAGGGAAAGTTTGTGTTTGAAATACTTAATTTCCATGGGGTTATGCTTGACCAAAGGGACTGAGAGCTAATGAATACATTCTTCCTCCACTCCTGCTCCAGGAGAATATCTCTGAGATGCATTCTAGAAGATTCCTTAGGAGAGTCCTGACAGGATCAAGCCCCACACTCCCATAGTGGAGCCCAGATCACTAATCATTCACTCCTGTGTTGGTCTTCTCTCTGCGCGTTTCATTTGCCCCCTTTCTCATTCCTACTTCCAGGAATGACTCCCCAAAATGAACTATCTGCACACTAGCCTTTGTCTTAGTATCTGCTTTTGGGGAAAATTAGACTAAGGCAATGTAGTTTTGGAATTGTCCTCTAGTTGCGTCAGGTAACAACGTCAGCAATAAATACTGTTTTAGTTAAATAATATATTATTAGATTTATATATGTTTTGGCGAATTAGAGACTGCCTTTAGTTATGGAATTTTGAATTATTCACATTTATTATTGCGCTCATGGTTTTCAAACTATTTTTTATTCTTTCCTGCTGTGTATTGTTACTATTGGACTTTTGCTTTCCTATGGCTGGTTCTTAGAATGATGATATTTGGGAATTCACAAAAGGGTTGCTGGTCAGATGGCTAATGCCCAGGTGGGTGAGAAAGCTTTCATAAACTTTTATATTTGCTGTGTATTTTTTTCCTAGACTGTTGCTTACTTTCTAAATTAGTGTTTTTTAAAACTAGTCTTAGGTTGTAATATTTAATACTAAGTAATGGTTAAGAAGATTAAATTATATGCATTAAAATAAATATTAGCTCTTAAAACTATAATTATAACCAGAAAAATATACTTATTATAACTTTAAATGAAAACAAAAAGGATAAAAAAGTGGTTGTATTGAATACAATAACTATGAAGATAGACTTTCAGTAACACTTCCAAGATGGTAATAGCTACAGTATTCTGATCTTGGGTTCAAGGGCAAAAAATATTTTAAAAAATATTTTCTAGGTCCTGGCCAGGTAGCTTAGCTAGTTAGTTGGTTAGATCATGGTCCCAGCATGTGCCAAGGTTGCAGGTTTGATCCCCGGTCAGGGCACATACAAGAATCAACCAATGAATGCATAAATTAATGGAACTACAAATAGATCTCTCCCTCAGCTCCCACTTTCCTCCTTCTCTTTCTAAAGAAATCAATAAATTAAAAAAATCATATCTAATGTCATAGTCCTTAAAAATAATTTTTGAAGTAAGTGAAAGTTAAACACACCCAATTTTTGGTGTCAAATAAACTGATGTGTTTCAAATCTCATTGTGCTTGTCTTTTCCATGCAGTTGGTAACACACAGGGCTTTGTTCCTTCGTTTGGAGAAAGTCACACTTTATTAATAATAACAACCCAATCTCTTGAGGGATTGTTGAGCAAAGGCGCAGGGCTTCGGAATGTTGGGCTCTGCCCCTGCTTTCAGGATATTTGGAGAACATTTCCCGGGAAGCTAAAGGAGCAGGGAATTTACTTTCTTTCAGTGGCCTCCTCAAACACATGTAACATACTGGAGCTTAAAGACTTACATTTGTAAAAGCCATTATTGTCGATTAATGTAGACAAATGATTGAAATTGGGACATTGGGAGGTGCAACTGCACACCTTGTACCATTTATGGGCAGGAAATGAGGAACAATTAGGTTGGTGAGGCTGGAAAACACCACACCAGCCCTGCCTGCACGGGGTCAGCTTCAGGAAAGCTCAATGGGAGTGTAATGGGAGATGGCTGGGGCCCAGACAGCGACAGATCGGAGTGAGGGACAGCAGTTTTGTCCCAAGCAGATTTCTCAACTCAGCTCCCCGATGTTTAACGTTGTAGATGACAACTTAGATTTGGGTTCTTACAACTACCTTGAAAGTATACACTTGCTCAGCTTTTGATTCATTCAACCAATTTTTTTTTCCGGTCAGTAAATATTTTCTGAGCACTTAGTTTGTTCAGAGAGTCCCGTGGAGAATGAGCCTCTGTCTTTACAGAAGCGATAGTCTTGGGAACTTCATGTTTGTGATACAGCACGGAGGCCATGGGTGCTCACAGGAGGGCACATGAATCTACTGTTAGGTGTTATGGAACGCCTCTCCTAGGAGGTGAGGTCTAAGACAATGTCTGAGGGACAAACAGAAATCCTCATTTTAAACATGAGAAAACTGATTTGGGGATTTGAAGTGACCTGCCATGTCACACACAATACAAAGTAGAAGCCAATTCATGTCTGGTTCTAAGGCAAAGTAACAAATAAATACTTCTAAATGGGAACAAACCCACTCATAGGCCAAACACTTCCATTTTTAAAAAAATTGAAATATTTGTGTAAAATTATGTTTCTACCTTCTGCTCAAATAGGCTTGAAATGAATGTCTTAAAATTTCCTTAATAAAATGTTCTCAAATACACACTTTTTTAAAAAAGATTTTATTTATTTATTTTTAGAAAGGGGAAGGGAAGGAGGAGAGAGAAACATCAATCTGTGGTTGCCTCTCATGTGGTCCCCATTGGGGACCTGGCCTGCAACCCAGGCATGTGCCCTGACTGGGAATCGAACCTGCAATGCTTTGGTTTGCAGCCCGTGCTCAATCCACTGAGCTATGCCAGCCAGGGCAAATACATGCTTTTTAAATAACTCCAAGACACTTTGCTTAGCCCTAAGAGGTACACAAGCACATCCTACAGTTCCCCTGTGCTCCAAGGACTCACAATATGGTGGAGAAGGCAGTGATGAGGAAGAAAACAAAATTTTTCAAAGTCTGCTCTGTGAGATAGGGGAATAAGAAATTCCTCCTGGTTTGGTACAGAAAGCATGATTGAGAGACTTGAATGGACTTTATTAATAATGAGATAAAATATTTTAGTGAAGCCTTAAAAGAGGAAGCAGGGGTAAGATTGTCCTTTTAAGCAGGCATTCATGTAACAATATATTATATTGTGGTGCTCCATTCTGCATATGATTTTAAAAGGGTGCTTCATTTTGATGGAGTACTGTGTATGCCGATGGGTTTTTTTTCCCCTGTGTTTATCAACTATATCTACTCCAATACCCATTTTTCTATCAGCCAGCTCATATGTATGCTTACCTAGTTAGCTACTTAAAATTGTGTTTGGACTGGAAAATTTGAAAGCTCAACTCACTGAAGCATATGGTAGATTAGATAACAGTTCAGAACATTCTTAGCAAGGGGGTAACACAGGGATCACTAGTTCAAGAACACAAAACACAAATGAGAGAAGTGTCTGAGCATAAGGCAACAGCAAATCTGGGCCCAGATGATGCCCTGGGGAGTGCATGCCTCTGTTAAATAGGGCAAGCTGTTGCTCAGCACCCCTGGATTATGACCAGGTAGAAGTAGCTGCTCAGAGTTCCTTGATTTCCTGATTTTTGAAGAAAGACAAGGACTCTGCATTTTTGTGTGCAATCCAAAAAATTTAATCATTGGCAATAAATCACTGCTTCAAAATATACTATGTAAAGCAATTGTAGTTAAAAATAATCTGTGTATCAGATCCTACATACAAGCCAACAGTTTGCAATTGCTGGCCCAGTCATACTAACTATACACTAAACTAAACTTAATGAGCACATTCCTGCAAGCCTTTTCTAAATAACTCATTTCACTCTCACAACAAACCTTTGATAGCAGGGATTGGGATGATGATGATGATGATGATGATGATGACGATGACGATGATGCCTGTTTTACAAATGAGGAAATGAAACACAGAGAAGTTAGAGTTTCCCATGAACCCTCAGCTAGCAAATGGTAGAGTCAGCACTCAGTCCAAGGCAACCTGCTCCAGAATTTATATTCAGAAACATTATACTATGCTGTTTCTCAAAATGAATGGCTTTTGTATAAGGAATCCTGATCAAATATTTGAGGTTCTCAAAGACCTTTCTTCTGATCTGAATTTTCTTTCAGATGGTACCAGTGTAACTGGTTACTGTTTAGAGTACTCAAAAAACACATGCAGCGCCCCATTTACTCAGAGTCTATTTTTCAATAGCACCAAACTATAGTGCCAAGATCAAAGGACATTGGAAGAATAGCCTTAAGTTTGAACACTTGCTTCTTCACTCCTGGCTGACTGAGTCTTGTTTTCCTCATGTGAACAATGTGGATGATGAAAAATACCCTGGAGGGTTATTAAAAGAAACAGAAGTGAAAAATACTTGGTTCAAAATAAATGCTCATTAAATTTTAGATGTTAAAATGTCAATAATAATTTTTGGATAGACATTTAACTTATATATTCAAGGCACTGTGTTGTGAGGAATCAAAAAGTAATCCCACATAGTTCCTACCATAAGAAAGTTGAAGGTAGGTAGTTAAGTAGAGAAGATGAAACACTTTTATAAATTGTGATAATGTAAGGCAGGAATAAGAGGTACATAGCAGAGGGTGATATAAGAAGAAGATATTAACATCTATTGGAGCAGCTTAGTGAGGACTCCTTGGATAAAGTGACAGCTGAGCTATTTTTTTAATAGGTGAGAAAGCTTTGGCCATGAGAACTTAAGTTTAGGGAGTCATAGATGTGCGGGGATAAAATGAGCGGAGACACCAGGATGAGGCATATTGGTGCCCTGATGTGAAAATACTAATTAGTTGTCTGGAGCAAGAGAGTAGCATGTGTGGAAGATGGTGGCTGTGGAGACTTCTGTAGGACCTTTCCTCAGGCTCAACCAACAGGTTGCAGAGTTGTTTCCTGTGTTTGCATGGGGCGAGTGGAGGGGACAGCTGGCAAGCACGCAAACTAGAGAGAAGAAACTTAATTTCCTATCCAATCAAGGTTCACTGACTTGTAGAGAAGGAATTCTAGTTGGAAAGCCAGATGTCCTCATATAAAAGCAGGGGGAAGATGTGTGGAATCAAAAGATGTCTATAAAATAAGTTAAAAATTGGAAGTTGTGGAGGTACTGACGCAAAAGAATCATTTGCAATCAATTAGCTCAACCTAAACCTGCAAGAACAGCATTTCATTCCTAAGAACAGAATGACATGCTCATCTGGAGAATTCTCTCTTTACAACAAAGGCTGTGATCAAACCAGAAAGGCAGTGCTATGTGGTGGAGACATTCGCCCTGGGCTCCGAAGTCTGGGTCTTCTCCTGATGAGCCATAAGAACTCAAACCATTTTCTCTCAGCTCCTGATTCCATGTGTATAGTATAAAGGTAATATTCACATTCTTTATGATATCATATCATATCATAATCATGATATCATAATTAAGCATTCAATGAGAGGATGTTTAGATGAGATACAGATGTTGTGATGCTGGTGTAGTACTGTCTGCAGCATGGCGTAAACTCCTTGTCCATTCTCATTGGTGTATAATCTGGGTGTCTCTGGTATAAGATCCTGATGTATGTCTAGCCCCCCTTTCCAGATTCCTTCAGTCCACATCCCTATCTCTGCACCCTCCCAGTATATCCTTTCAAATTGCAGCCAACTATAATTAAGGGTAGGCATGCCCAGGAAAAAGCAGCATGGTGGAGGGGAAAAGACAACAGATTTAAAGTCAGAATTCATGGATTCTTACACTGACTCTACTGATTACTGAATGAGTGACTTTGGACACATTACTTTTTTGAGCCTCAACTCCTTTATCTGAAACAAGCAGCAAAGAAATGAGACAACACACGTGAAAGTATTTGATAGAGTTCAGGTACTTTGTTGTATGTGTAATGAACGATACAGAAAAACAAGAAAACCAAGCAATTCTTGGTCACTAGAGACAGAACACTGGCTTTCTTGGGGTGGCAAAATGTGATAGAGGTGGGGCATAAAGATTCACAGTAGCTCAGGAGCAGATGGGGACAGTCCTTATGAAAAAAGCTACAGGTACTCTACCTATAAAAAACATTCAGATTTATGCACAACATTTTACCTATATTTTCAATTGGTTCATGGAACCCTGTTTATAGTTTGTGGATCTCAGTTTAAGAAATGATAATCTTGGACTAGAAAGAATATCAAAGTTCTCATGCTTAGAAACACAACCCAGCACTTCAGCACTGCATTTGGGGGCCATTTTAAACAGTGAAATTACCAACAAAGCACAACAGTATAAAAAAATGTAGCACTAATATGTCATAAAAAGGACACTTGTTTATAGTACAAGAACCAAAAACAAGAAGGAGAGTTCACCTTGTTCGAACCCAACCAGGGGCATGTGCAATGGGCATCTCAAATTTTCAATACCTTGTGCATGTTTGTGAATAACCATGAAAGCACCCCACATACTGGTTTTGGGGCTTGCAAATAAATTTTAACAAGTAGGTGAATTTGCAATATAGGATCCACAAACAATGAGGACTGACTATAGGAGCGTGGTTGGCTTGCTGGGAAGTGGATGAGCATTTTTAGAAGACTGATGTATACCCACAGGTTTCCTGACTCCCGCTCAGTGCTCTTTAGTGGTTTAAATTCTGTGCTTATTCTGAACTTTGTCCCCAACATGCTGCGGCATGAGACTCTTCTCTAAATTTACTCATATGCTGCTGAGGGGGTAAAAGGAACGAGTGAGAAAAGCCAGACACAGAAGCAGAGAAGGTTTTCACCCAGGAGTGTTGCTCAGGCAGACAGCCTGCCTGCGTTTCCCACAGACCTTTACATTTTGGAGCCCAGTCCTGGCCGCTGTGCAGGGGTAATGGGTGACCCCTCTCCAGTGTAATTTATCCTTCTTCCCGCCTCACCTCCACCTCCTGAACTCCCCTGCCCCATGAATACAATCCCAAACCATTAACACAGTTTCTTTTCTGACTTGTGATTTGTCCCGAAGAGCATAATACCTCTAACTGGGTGATTTTTAATGAAAAAGCAGTTTTATGTTGTCTTTAAACCAGAATTTTGTTCCTCTGTGGGCAAGAAGATTCCAAATTTGTAATGAAAATTGTCAGAAACAGGAACTTTTATAAAAAGCTGTTTGAGAAAGTCAGTTAGACATGGAAAATAGGACTTAGCAATGCAGCTTGGCCATGCTAAGGGAAGTCTTAGAGAGGAGTGACTGTAGCTATGGCCAGGACTAGGGAGGGAAGAAGTTCAGTGGCGAGGCCCAGCTCCGTTATGTACTCACTTTGGGACCTTGGGCAAGTTCCCTCCCTCTCTGTGCGTCCATTCCTTAATTGGAAAACAGGAGGTTGGATACTCTGTAGGGTAACTCAGCCTTAGCTTCCTGGAACACTAGAAAGATAAAATAAAACCTAATAATACTCTATCTGTATCCATTCACTTAACAGAAAAGTATTTTGAAGTACAGTATGTTTTGATACCTAGTTTGTTTCCAAGAAAATCTTGCTGAGGCTAAAAATTTTAGTGTGTTAGAGTTTTTAGAATTTTAGAATTTTTGGAGACTTTATGTCACCATCAGTTTGCATTAAATATGTATACTTACATGGCCATAGTACTCTGGGCAAAAAAAAAGTCTTCATTTCTTAGCACTGATGATCTAACAGTTGCCTGCCATTTCAGACTTACTACTCATCCCGCCCCTAACCTTCATCATTGTTTACCCTATGTCAAGCCATGCGGAATTTCTTTAGTTGCCTCTCCACATCAGACCCACTCACCTCGGCCTCTCTTTGTAAAACTCATTTTCTCATTAATTCTTTTAGGAGATGCTCAATTGTTCAACTTTTAAGAATCTGCCCCAATCTCATCTCTTCTGTGAAGTCTTTCAAGAACTTTGCCAGGTCCACCTGACTTCCCCTACCCCATCCCAGGGGAGTTCTAGCAAAGGTCTGGTACCTCTGATAGACTTATTTGTTTATACACCCATCTTCCTTACTAAACTGTGAACTTACACACATATGAGACTTCTTTCCTAACATGAGAAAAGTATTTGACACATGGGAGTTACTTAGGAATGTGTGATGAATAAATAATAAATGAAGGAATCCAAAATAAAGACCATTATTATGTGTGAAAAACTGAAGTGTGATTACTTCATTACTTATGCAAATTAAGGTGTCATCCTCAACTCAGCACTAGCCATGGGTACCATGAAGAATGTGGGCCTAGTATTGCAAGATCTTCTCATTCTTCAAGAAAAGAATCTGATTTGTAATGAAAAATTTACAATTTTTAACATTGGCAAAACATTTGAAATCACTTAAAATCTGATCTGGCAAATATCACACAGGCTTCCAGGTAGGCAACCCTTTGGTAACATAAAACACACATTCCTTTGCATAAAACCCACACCATTCCAAACTGGTATCTGCCTGCCTATATTCTCAACTTTATTATTACCTACTCTTGAAAATCACTGTCAGTTTCAGTCATTCTTTGAGAACAACTATTACTCTGTAAGACCATTGTATCTACTCTTCCTTTGATGGGCTTTTCTTTCACTCTTCAGCAGGAGAAATTCTCTCATATTTCAGCATCAGGTTCACATATCTTGTCTGTTTCCCATGAACACTTTGTAGAGATAGAGATTCTCTGCTCTGGGATCTAATGAAATTCTGAATGGACTTCTATTAAATTCTTGTTATTATGTATTATAGACACTTGTCTATAAGCTATTCTAGAGCATTCTTTTACTTATTGTTTTTTAATGTATTGACTTCCTCTGATGTGCCAGATACTGTGTTACTGTTAAGGACTCAGATATGCAGTCAACATTGTTTCAGTCCCCATGGAGCTCACAATTGAGTAAGAAAGGTACTGTGTCTTTCTGTCTGAATCACCAGCACCTTGCACCAAGTAGTAGGGGCTCAATAAATTTCATTAAATGAGGCAAGTATACAATGCTAATTTTCTGAGTATTTATGATGAATAATGCATTCTGGGGGAAGCAAAATATGTATTATGTTGTCTTGTACATAGTAGGTTCTATATAAGTATTTGGAAACATAAATAAGGCATGAGGCCCCCTGGAATTTTTATGATCTGTTTAAATATCCATATGATTATAAATAGAGTATCTTTATATATATATAAATATATATATAAATATATATATATAAAGTGAAAAATAAAGGCTGTATTTGAAGTCCTATATAGAATATAGAAAGTAGATTATGAATGTTATAAAAGTTTAACATAATGAAAGGTGACCACAGGATGGGATAGTTAAGAAAGGCTTCAGTAGGGAAGGAAGTTCTCAGTTATGGATTAAAGGACTTCCTATGGGCCATGCATGACGCACAGTGATCTCGTGTCCTTCCAACAGCCAGGATGTAAGCTTAAGAAGACAGGGAACTTTTCCTTTGACTCATCACTGTTCCCACACTGAGCACTTTATTTTGCACATAGTAAATAATCACAGAGGTTTGTTAATGAAAGAAAGAATGAGCCTACAAAGTAGGTCATTCCATTTTATGAGTAGGGAAACCAAAGCTCAGAGATGGACAGTGGTTTACACAATGCCCAGGCTAGTGGCCCCTGGACCATACCATCAGCAACCCCTGAGAACTTGTCAAGAAGAAAAATTCTTCAGACATTCAGAATCAGAAATCCAGGTGACTTCAATTAATGCAAAGTTTGAGACTGACCTATCCAGTGTAGAAAGTGGCAGGGCAAGTTCTGCCAGGCTTAGAATTCTGAACTGTCTACAGCTACAGAATTATTTAGGATTAAATTTTCTAAAGTTTATTTTGTGAAACACTTTCTGCCTAATGTTAATAAATATCACTTGACAAAATTAAAATTTCCATGTTCAAATATGTTTGAGAAACACTTGTTAAAGAGGTTTTTTACTATAGAGATTCTGGAACTTTAAATTTCATTATGTCATGCATCCCTAAAAAGAAAGTATACTTCTCCATTCTAATATGTGGCAATATGGCATAGTGGGCTTTGGTTTTTGACCTCCTATATTCAAATTCTTTATCATTGACTATTTTGTAACCTTGGACAAGTCTGCTAACAGCTCTGTCTCTCAGTTTCCTAATCTATAAGTGGATAATAGTAATTCCTACTTTATGGAGTTTTTATGGATATTAAATAAGATACTACAAGTGAAACAGTTATAATAACGTCTAATATATAGTTAGCTTGTGGTAGATGTTAGACATTACAGTTATTCCTAATATTATCAGTATGTTTAAGAAAATACTGAAGATCAGCTCACTCAACACTCATGTCAGCCCTTTCTAGGGTGTCTTCCTACAGTGGTTAGAAATCTAAAAACTACATTTGATAGACATCCTTCAGCTAAGATTCAGTATTTGGCCTTGTTTATGCTAAGCAAACATACTTAAACAAGTTTTAGAAGGAAAAAGAGGCAATGAAAGGAGGTAGCCCAGGAAGGTGATTGAATCTTCTGGAAGAGAAAATGGAGAGGTGTTGGGGTCTTTGGGTGATTTGAGGCAGAAGCTGTAGTGTCGTCTTAGCATCCCGAGTGTCCTTCGGCAGGTGGTAGCAGTGTGGCAGTGGGGGTTCTGCTGGAGTCTCCCTACTCAGAGTGTGGTGCAGAGTCCAACAGTGGCATCCAGAGAGCTTGTTTGAAAAGCAGAAGCTCAGGCCGTAGACTAGACCTACGGAATCAAAGTCTGTGTTAACCAGATCCCAGAAGATGTGTGTGCATGTGGAAATGAGAGAAACACTCACTAGAGTACTGTGGTCCATACTTAGCATGTGGCTGGACATCCTCACTGGCTGCATTTTAACATTTAATATTCAGTTATGCAACACCATTTCTGTAAAACTCCTTCTGCTCAAATTAACTAGTATGGATTCTATTATCTGCAACAGAAAGTTGAAGTCTTTTGGGGGGGGGCATTTCTCATGTGACACTTCTGAAAGTGCTTTTGTAAAGCAACAGGGAGTAAAAGGCCACTTATGTAATATGGAACCAGATTTTAGGTGGAAGTCCACTTTTGTTCTCTTGAATCTGTTGCTCATAAAGGCAAAAGGAGCTTTGCATTAACAAGTGTAAAAATCCTCCACTGACAGAACTGGATTATGTTTGGAACAATCTGGAAATTTTTAGTGGAGGCACTAATTTGTTTCTATGCATTTTGCATAAACATTTATTTCTCTGTTCAGAAACCTACTTCATATGTGCACATTGTCTTGGTTAGTTAGAGCAAGACGCTGAGGTCATGTGTCAGAAACTGGCCTAAGCCAATTGAGTTAAACACACATCTGGGATTCTTTCTGACAGAAAATAGTAGGTTTAAAAAGTTTGGTATAAGAGACCTTTAGCTGCTCCCTCATAGCCTTGCTACTGGGTTATTCTGAAAATTAATCTCAGACCAAGTCCTTCCCTATGTATAAACATTTCTTAAAAAACAGATATACCATTATCAAGCTGACACCAAAGAGTTCATACATGCATTTTCTAAAGTCAGTGAACTTCCACTTCTTGGTATTTTCAGGTACTGTAAACAGAGTTTTGAATAAAATGTGGCCCCCGAGGTGAACTTAGCAACTTTGCAGAGGTAGGGTTCTGTGACCCTTTGAATTCAGCAATGGCTGTCCAGGGCAAGAAATGGCGGCCCAGCCTGTCCTGGCTGGTTTTTCACATCCTACACGTGCAGGACTGGGAAGAGTGCAAATGCAAGAGTGTAGAAGAATCTCTCAAATATTTTAGCTAATTCTTATAATTGTTATGCATTTCACCATCAGAAGCCCCTTTTACCATTTGTCTTGCTAATTAACCAACTACCAGTTTTTACCAATTGAAACATTTATAGCATTCACTTTGCTAAATAAAATCTTGAAATTGATTCTAGCTATTGCTGTCATAGCTGCTTCTAGATTGCAATCTTTCTGATGTAATGTCCTCTGCTCACCTTTGCAGTACATACTCTTGATTAAAATGTTTGTGGAGGCTTCCATGTTGTAGTTTGGACATAAGGAACGCACACATAATTTTATACTATTCATGATGGATAAGTTATAGGCATTGTAAAAGCACAGAGATGGGTTTGTTTAGACAGAGTTCTAGATTAACAGGAAAACCAAGTCTAAGCCCTATAAATTCATTCCTTCACTCATTTATTAGTGAGCCCTCTCCTAGGTACTGAGGCCCAAAGAAAAAAAGATAATTCCTTCCTCAAGGAGGACAGAGTCTACAGAAGAAAACAAGCAGTGAAAGCAATATGGCAGCTCCTACGCCAGGTGAGCCCTGGGTGCTGCAGCCACACTGATGATGTTTGGAGAAAACAGTATGGAACTTCCTCAGAAAACTAAAAATGCACCTGCCTTTTGATCCAGCAATTCCACTGCTGGGACTATATCCTAAGAACCCTGAAACACCAATCCAAAAGAACCTATGCACCCCAATGTTCATAGCAGCACAATTTACAATAGCTAAGGGCTGGAAACAACCTAGATGCCCATCAG
>CM052542.1:35386428-35399078 GCA_028533065.1 Trachops cirrhosus | reverse complement strand
GGAGGGTTTACAGGAACAAATATAGAGGACACATGGACAAAACTAGGGGGGTTGGAAAGGGGAGGGAGGAGGGGAGGGATGGGTGGGTGGGCTGGAATGGGAGTAAAGGATAGAAACTGTACTGAATAATGACTAAAATAAAAAACAATTTTTTAAAGAGAATGAAAGGGTGAAATGAAATGGGTGATATCCCTGAGGAAGTGACTTCTTTGAGAAATGGACATTTAAGGTGAGTTTTAAGGATAAGCAGCAGTTGGCCAGTCCATATAGGGGAGCAAAGGTAGACTGTGGTAGTAATGTTTAAGTAATAGCAATATGCTTTGAAATCCACTTTAGAAATGGAGAGACCAATAAGATTATATTCTTTCCCTTCCCCCATCTCTCAGGCTCTGCCCCAGTTATGAGTATGAAGGAATAAAAGGAGTTTGGATTGTTATGTACCACGAACTAGAGCTAACTGCTTTAGATTCAGAAAAATCAAAGAATCATAGAATTTTAACTGCTGTGCTAAAGACTCTTCACTAGGTATAAATCCTTACTATACTTTTGTCATCACTGAATGAATTTTTTCCCCTTTCAGAAGAAAGTAAGGCAAAGGTTTCCATAGCTTTCTATTGTGTTTGTTGTTTTCAGTTATTTAAAGTATCTAGTTCCTCCTACTTACAGTTTCATACAATGTATTCCTCAGGACTTCCTGTTCGAATCCTTATTCTTTTTATAAATTTTTTTATTTTAGTTTATTCCATACAGTTTCTATCCTTTATTCCCATTCCAGCCCACCCACCCATCCCTCCCTTCCTCCCTCCCCTTTCCAACCCCCCTAGTTTTGTCCATGTGTCCTCTATATTTGTTCCTGTAAACCCTTCCCTTCTCCCCTGAAATTCCCCTGAAATTCCCTCCCCTCTCCCCTCTGGTCACTGACAACCTGTCCTCTATTTCAGTGTCTCTTGTTATATTTTACTTGTTTCTTTGTTTTATTGTTTAGGTTCCTGTTAAAGGGGAGATCATATGGTATTTGTCTTCAAATCCTTATTCTGCTACTTACTAAGTAACAGGAGAAAATGATTCAACTTCTAAACCCCTGAAGAGGTCATGATATTGACCTTATTTATTATAAGAGTTAAAATAAGTAATTTATGAGTGCCTAGTCTAGTGTCTGTCTAGTAGACACTAGTGTCTAGTAGAAACACAAAATGTAGTATCACAGTAATGTTATATTATTAATGACATTAATAACATTTTTAAATTATAACTTTTGTTGTCCATCACATTGCACAGGTAAGCAGGGGAGGCTCATTTATGGTGGTAGGATTGGCCTCAGCCAGGAGTCATTGAGTTATTGGTCCATCCTGGCCATTGAGCTTCCTTTCAGCTTTGGAACTGAACTCACAAAGTCATCATTATGTGGGAGTGGTCCATTCAGCAGCTCCAGGTGAAGATGTTCTTTGGCATAAATCTTCGGGCTTCCCTGCATTCAAGCCCACCCTCAGTCTCCCCATGCTAGCAGCCCTCCTCAATGTTGATCCTTCCTCCCTGGCCTCCTGTGCTCAGGTTCTGGGTGTCACTGGCAAGAACTTCCACCCCCTGCCTCCCTCACGGTATTCCTAATCCATCACCTACCCACTGATAGCTAATACAAATACCACCTCCCTCCATCAGCCTAGTATCCAGTCTTGCTTGTGAACAAACAGTGTGGCCTTGGGCAAGTTATGTCACCCCTTCGAGCTTCTATTCCTCAGTTGTAGGGTGTATATTAAATATGCATTTCAAGAATTGTTGAGGTCCAGGGAGTTGATGCATGTAAAACATTTCATACAGTATAGATACATAGTAGATGCTAAGGAAATAGGTAGGTAATATAAATTTTTAACTGTTAGTGTTATATATTTCTCTGATATAACTTCTCTCCTGACTAATGGGGAAAAATGAGTACAGGTTTGCTCTTTTAGAGTTGTAAGGAGAAAATGGTAAACTATGTATATTCTTTGGTCTTCCATTAGATCATTTGCTAATTTCACTGGATCTTTAGAACCCTCATAGAGATCAGAGACCTGGGGTCTGTATACCTCACCCCCTTAAGGCATGGTATCAGATGTGGGAGATCTAGCACTTAGGTAAGCTTGACTTATTACAAGCATTTTAAAGATAAGAAAACAAAATCATAAAATACATGGGTGTGGGCAAAACCTGGAACTTGATCAAAAGTGGTCCTTGGAAGACAATTTAGTCCTTGGTCTAAGGCTTAAAACATTTTAAGGAGTAAGTTGAAACTTCAACCCACTTAACCTGTCAGAATCAATAGCAGCAATAACAATGTGAGGGTACTCCTTCCTTCTTCCTGTTCTCTAGTGGGGGAGGGGAGCAGAAGAAGTGGAGGAGAGGGTGGTATTGAGTGTTAACATGAAAAGGACAGATCAGGCCTCAGGTCTGAGAGAAAAGAAGTCTTGGCATTAATTAATTCCTTGCTTCCAACCAGCCCTAGAGGTCTGGGAGAAAAGCAATAATAAAAGGTAACCCTGTAAACAGCTAGAAGGACACTGGCTGTGGGAACTGAGTAGATACAGGGAGTAAGCCTAAGGGTGAGGTGGCCAAGAACATCCCAGAAAGAACCAAATGTGGGACTTGTCCTAACCACAAACTGAAAAGAGCATGGAAACTTGCCTCTGTCTTTGTTTTCCCTACCACCACATGTAACACATTTATGTGCATATTGTTTTGCAGTCACAGTCATTGTAAAACAAACACACAATTATTTTCCCAGGTTGCTGAATTTTCACAGGGCTTAGAAAGGAAGGGTGCAAATGTTCACATCAGATGACCAGATTGAGATGGTTCCACCAGAAGTCCCTTCTCCATTGGTAGTGAGGTTGGGTGCCAAATCATGTAGAACAAATAGACTAGATACAAGATATTACTGTGTTCTAGACAGATACATTCTTAAGAATTTTATAATAAGCCTCATAATAACCAGATGTTCTAGGTATTATTATTCTCACTTGCAGAAATGGAGATTTGCATAGAATCACACTACTAGCAAAATGGTCCAAACCATGATCTGGTTCCAAAGCCATTGTCCCTTTTTTTCTCACCATGATGCATTTGTAGTCCAACGTTAGGGATACAAGAGTTCCATCAGATATCAGAGAGTGGCAGTGAATCTGGTACAACCTTCACTTGGCAGTTGTTCAAGTATTTCATTCCAGGGAACCCCTCTATTCTGGTGTGTAGCACTTCCTCTGTCTTTCTCCTCTTCTCCTCTTCCCTTTCCCCACTTTTAGCCCATGTGAATTTCAAGGAAAATGAAATCCACATGTTTTTGATTCATTTGCACTTAACTCATCAAAATATGATTTTGAGAGAGAGAGAGAGAGAGTGGAATTGCAGAAAAGTGAGTTTTAAAATCCCCTTTCCCCCTGGAAAACAGGATGTCTACTCTGGCCAAAATCATAAAAATTTCAAACTTCAAGTGTTAGGGTTCAGTTTAATACATAGAAATAATGTGATTTGAGGGAGCTGTAATTTTAGACCAACACTTTGCTGCAAGCCAAGTGTGAGAGGATATGAGCCCACATTAGTGCTATCAGATGAAGGCTTTTAGGTGCCCAGTTAAGTACATTTCTTCTCTGGCTATTATCATCATAAAAGATATTGACATTGTGGATAAAATAACATTCATATTTTAGGACTGGAATAGATGCCAGAAGTCATATTACTCAAAACTCTCAGTTTATGGATGAGAAAACTGAGGTCCAGCAAGATCTGGTATGTGCTCAGGTCACAGAGCTGACCTCACCGCCTGGGTCCTGCACTCCAAGTTCACTGCTTTTCTCCTCGGCTTACTATTTTAAAAATGCCTATGACATTGAATTACCTTTACTAGAAATCTACTAAAAAATCTTTCCAAAATATACACAACCTTTAATTCTGATGCTACACTAAAATTTATTAAAAAATAAATCGTATTGGCCTGGCTGGTGTGGCTCAGTGGATTGAGCACCAGCCTGTGGACCAAAGGTTTGCTGGTTCGATTCCCAGTCAGGGCACATGCCTGGCTTGCAGGGCAGGTCCCCAGTGGGGTCTCGTGAGAGGCAACCACACCTTGTTGTTTCTCTCCCTCTCTTTCTCCCTCCCTTCTCCTCCGTCTAGAAATAAATAAATAAATAAAATTTTAAAAATAAATAAATAGTATTTCCTCTATCTAGGAGGGAAAACCTATTTGTACATCAGCATAAAAAAGAACCTAATTCACTTGCAAAAATGACCTTGTACCTCACCTACAATGGAGAACATCAGAGATGGTAGTAAATGTTTCTTTACATAAAATAGGTAGGAAACTAAAAGTAAAAATAACCAATCTATGTCAGGTACCTTATATAGGTTTCAATAATAATAACAACAATGTTAATTATTAATAATTCAGACATAATAAGCATGTTCTGATTATGTAATCCTAGGCAAGAATAAACTATGTTATCCTAGGCAAGTTAAGCCTCAGTATCAATCTCTTTCTTTAAAAAAAACTATATTGCATTTATGGGGTTACATTGGTTAATAAAGTTATATAGGTTTCAAGTGTACAATTCTATAATACATCATCTGTATAATGTGTGTTCACCCTTCAAAGTTAAATCTTCTTCAGTCACCATTTATCCCCCCTTTACCCTCATCTACTTCTACCACCCCCGTTTCCCTCTGCAATTACCATATTGTTATCAGTGAGGGTTGTTTTTTGTTTTTGTTTTTGTTTTTTGCTTAATCTCTTTACCATTTTCACCAGCTCCCCTCTGACAGCCAACCACCCTCCTCTCTGACAGCTGCCCGTCTGTTCTCTGTGTCTATGAGTCTGTTTCTATGTTGCTAGTTAATTTTGTTCATTAGATTCCATGTACAAGTGAAATCATACAGCATTTGTCTTTCTCTCACTGGCTTATTTCACCTAGCATAAAAATCACCAGGTCCATTCATGCTGTCACAGAAGGTAGGATTTGTCTTTTTTATAACTGAGTAGTATTCCACTATGTAAATGTACCAGCACTATTTTGTCCACTCATCTACTGATGGGTACTTGGGCTGCTTCCAAACCTTGGCTATTGTACATAATGCTGCGATGAACATAGGGGTGCATGTATTCTTTCCAGGTAGTGTTTTGGGTTTCTTCAGATATATTTCCAGAAGTGGAATCACTGGGTCATATAGCAGTTCCATTTTTAATTTTTTGAGGGAACTCCATACCATTTTCCACAGTGGCTGCACCAGTCTGCATTCCCACCAAAAGTACACGATGGTTCCCTTTTTTTCACATCCTCAATAACACGTATTTTTTGTTGATTTATTGATGTTAGTTAGCCATTCTGATGGGTATTCGGTGATATCTCATTATGATTTTGATTTGCATTTCTCTAATAATTAGTGACATTGAGCATCTTTTCATACACCTTTTGGCCATTTACATGCTCTCCTTAGAGAAGTGTCCACTCAGATCCTTTGTTTATCCATTTTTAAATTGGATTGGGTTGTGTTTCTTTCTCTCTCCTTTTTTTTTGGTGGTAAGTTGTATAAATTCTTTATAAATTTTGGATATTAACCCCTTATAAGACGGGGGTTCCATTGGCAAATATATTCTCCCATTCAGTGTGTTTGTCTTTCCATTTTATTGATGGTTTCCTTTGCTGTGCAGAAACTTTTTAATTTGATGTAGTCCCATTTGTTAATTTTTTTTTGTTGTTTCCCTTGTGTGAGGAGACGTACCAGAAAACATATTGCTACAAGGAATGTCCAAGATTTTCTGCCTATGCTTTCTTCTGGGATTTTTACATTTTTGAGACTTACATTTAAGTCTTGAATTCCATTTCAGTTTATACTTGGGTATTGTGTGAGATGGGGTCTAGTTTCATTTCTTTTGCATGTACCTGTCCTATTTTCCCAACACCATTTATGGAATAGACTGTCTTTACCCCATTGAATGCTTTTGCCTTCTTTGTCAAATACTAATTGACTGTAATGATGTTGGCTTATCTCTGGGCTCTCTATTCTGTTACTGTGATCTATATATCTGTTTTTATGCCAGTACCATGCTGTTTTGCTTACTATGGCTGTGGCTATTCAGGGTCTTTTGTGGTTCCCAATAAATTTTTGGAATATTTGTTCTAGTTCTGGGAAATATACCATTGGTATCTTAATAGTAATTGTGTTTAATCTATAAATTGCTTTGGGTAGTATGGACATTTTTAAAATGTTAATTCTTCTAATCCAGAAAAATATAGTATAGGCTTCTATTTGTTTGTATCTACTTCAGTTTCTTCAGTGTCTTATAGTTTTCCTACTTTTACATCTTTAACATTTTTACATCTTTTAGTCTTGTACATCTTTAGTTAAATTTATTTCTAGGTATTTTATTTAATTTTGATGCAATTGTAAATGGGATTGTTTTCTTAAATTCTATTTCTGATATTTCATTATGTATATAAAAATACAACTGATCTCTGGATATTTATTTTGTATGCTGCTATATCACTAAATGTTTTGATCAGTTCCAGCAGTTTGTTGGTGGAATTTTTAGGGTTCTCTATCTACAGTATCATGTTATTTGCAAAGAGTGACCATTTTACTTCCTTTCTAATTTGGATGCCTTTTATTTCTTATTGTTGTCTGATTGCTGTGGCTAGGATTTCCAGTACTATGTTGAATAAGAGTGGTGAAAGCAGACATCTCTGTCTTGTTCCCGATCTTAGGAGACTGTCTTGTAGTTTTTCAGCTTTTGGCTGTGGGTTTGTCATACATGGCCTTTATTACATTGAGATATGATCCCTCTATTCCTCCTTTGCTGAAAGTTTTTTTATCATAAATGGGTGCTGGATTTCATCAAATGCTTTTTCTGCATCTATTGATATGATCAGGAGGTTTTTATCCTTCATTTTGTTTATGTGGTGTGTCACATTTATTGGTTCATGGATATTGTGCCAACCTCACATCCCTGGAATAAATCCTACTTGATCGTGGTGTATGATCTTTTTAATGTATTGCTGAATCTGGTTTGCTAATGTTTTGTTGAGGATTTTAGTATCTATGTGCTTCAGAGACTTTGGCCTATGATTTTTCTTTGTAGTGTCTTTATCTGGTTGTGGAATTGGGATAAAGCTGACCTCATAAAATGAGCTTGGGATTCTTTCCTCCTTTTGAATTTTTTGTAATAGTTTGGTAAAAATAGGTGTTAGTTCTTTGAATGTTTGGTGAAATTCACCTGTGAAGCTATCCAGTATAGGACTTTTGTTTGTTGGGGGTTTTTGATTACTGCTTCAATTTTACTAGTTTTAATTTGTCTATTCAGATTTTCTGATTCTTGCTGACTCAGTTTTGGAAAATTCTATGTTTCTAGAAATTTATTTATTTTTGTCCAGATTGTCCAATATTTTCTTGTAATTCTTTGTATATCTGTGGTGTTGGTTATTACTTCTGCTCTTTTGTTTCTGATTTTATTTATTTGGGACCTCTCTTTTTTTCCTTGATAAGTCTCATTAAATGTTTGCAATCTTGTTTATCATGTCAAAGAACCAGTACTTGGTTTCATTGATCTTTTGCATTGTTTTTTAGACTCTATTTCATATATTTGTACTCTCACCTCTATTGTTTCCTTTCTTTGACTCACTTTGAGCTTTGTTTTTCTTTTTCAAGTACCTTTAAGTATAAAGTTAGATTGTTTATTTGAGATTTTTCTTTTTTCTCTTTTTTTGAGATAGGCCTGTCATGCCATGAATTTCCCTCTTAGGAGTGCTTTTGCTGTGTCCCATAGATTTTGGATTGTTGTGTCCTCATTTTCATTTGTTTCAAGGTATCTTTTGATTTCTTCTTTGACCTCATTGTTATCCATTCATTATATAGTTACATGTTATTTAGCCTCCATGCCTTTCTTTTCAAGTTTTTTCTTGTGATTGCTTTCTAATAGCTTCATGCCATTATGGTCAGAGATGATGCTTGATATAATTTCAATCTTCCTAAATTTACTGAGAGTTGATTGGTGCTCTAACATGTGGTCTAACCTAGAAAATGTTTCATGTGCACTTGAAAAGGTATATATTCTGCTGCTTTGGGGTGAAATGCTCTGAAGAAATCAATTAAATCCATTAATCTAGTGTGTCACTTAAGGCTATTGTCTCCTTGATTTTCTGTCTGGAAGATCTATCCATTGATGTGAATGGGGTGTTAAAATCCCCTACTATGACTATGTACTGTTGCTCTCTCCCTTGATGTCCAAGAAAATTTGTTTTATACATTTAGGTGCTCCTATGCTGGGTTCATAAATGTTTACAAGGGTTATAGCCGCTTGTCAGAGTGCTCCCTTTATCATTATGCAGTGACCTTCTTTGTCTCTTACTATAGCCTTTGTTTAAAAGTCTATTTTGTTTGATATAAATGTTGCTACTCCAGCTTTTTTTTCTTTCTATTTGCCTGAAATATCTTTTCCCATCCCTTTACTTTTAATCTGTGGGTATCTTTTATTCTGAGGTGAGTCTCTTATAGACAGCATATATGTGGGTCTTGTTTTTTTTACCAGTTCAGCTGCCCTAAGTCTTTTGATTAGAGCATTTAAGCTATGTACATTTATATTTATCTTTAAAGTGATTATTAATAGGTACATATTTATTGCCATTTTACTCTTTATATTCCTCTGTGATTTTTTTCTCTTTTTCTTCTTCTTACAGAAGATGCTTTAACATTTCTTGTAATACTAATTTGGTGGTAATGAACTCTTGTAGCTTTTTCTTTGGGAAGCTCTTTATTTCTCCTTCAATTTTAAATGTTAGCCTTGCTGGTTAAATTAGTCCTGGTTGTAGGTCCTTACTTTTTAATGACTTTGAATATTTCATGCCAGTTTCTTCTGACTGAAATGTTTCTGTTGAGAAATCAGCTGACAGTCTTATTGGAGCTAACTTGTAGGTAACTAACTGACCATCTCTTGCTGCTTTTAATATTCTCTCCTTGTCTTTAACCTTTGCCATTTTAATTATGATGTGTCTTGTAGTGTCTCTTTGGGTTGATCTTGTTTGGAGCGCTCTGAGCTTTGTGGACTTGTGTGTCTTTTTCCTTCACCAGATTAAGGAAATTTTCAGCTATTATTTTTTTCAAAGAGGTTCTTGATCTCTTGCTCTCTCTCTTCTCCTTCTGGTACCCCTATATGTAGATATGGCTAGTCTTTATGTTGTCCCAAAGCCCCTAAAACTATCCTCATTTCTTTCTTTATTTTTTTTTTTGGATGGTCTGACTGGGTGTTTTCTGTTGCCTTTTCTTTCAAATCACTTATTTGATCCTCTGCTTCATCCAGCCTATTCTTTACTCCTTCCAATGTATTCTGCATTTTAGATATTGTATTATTCACATCTGATTTCTATGTCCTATTTCATGGTGTTGAAGTTCTCACTAAGTTCCCTGAAGTTCTAAGCTCCTTGAGCATCCTTACAACCATTTTTTAAAACTTTATATCAGGAAAATTGCTGACCTCTATTTCATTTAGCTGTTTTTCTGAAGATTTATCCTGACATTTCATTTGGAGTATTCTTTTTTACCTCATTTTGACTGCTTCTCTGTATTTGTTTCTGTATATTAGGTAGATCTGCTATGTCTCCCTGACTTGGTAGGATGGCCTTATGTAGTAGGTGTCCTGTGGTACCTAGTGACATACTCTCCTTGATCACCTGAACTGAGTGATTCAAGAATGTTTCTTGGGTAGATTATGTGAGCTCTCCTATTGTAATTGAGTCTTGATTACTATTGGCATGTTTGTGTGTGGGGTCCACCCTCAGGCTGGCTGATTGTTGAGTATCAACCACAATCACAGTATACAAGCTGTTGTGCAGGTACTGAACCCATGAGGTGGAATTTACCTCAGCAGGGTCTGGTGCCTGCCTAAATCTCCTTCTAGATATGCACTTGTGTGAAATTTGTTGGATCCTTCTCAGGTGATGTCTGAAGCTTGCCATTGGGCGTGTTTGTTTTGGGGTCTCTTGGAAGGGACTCCAGTGCAGATCAATGTCAGACACTGACAGAGCAAAAGGCCCGAGGCACCCCAAGATCTCAAGATCTGCCTCCATCTGTCTGTTCCTGATGGCTGCCTGTTAGTCTCAGTCACTGAGACTCTGGTAGTATGCAAGTTGCTTCAGGTGCTTTCTCAGTGAGTCACCAGGGGGGTGACTGGTGTTCACCAGATTGATACAGGCTCAAACTCAGTGCCAGTGCTACATCTGAGGACACTCACCAAAAGTCCCAGGGTGTACCAAATATAGCTGCCCCCATTGTGTGCCCACAGACCTTTGTGGTGCAGTGGTGTCTCAGAGAGTGATCAGGGTGAGGCTAACAAGTTTATCAGGCCCAAACAGACTAAGAGTTGGCCATAGATAGGGAAAGCTCTGCACCAGTTGGGTGTGTGAGGGAAAGAATGGTCCCTGTCTTAGAGCCACATAACTCAGTCTGTTCTAGATTCTTCCAGGATCTAGGGTAGGGCCACCAGGATCTGGGTGGGTAAGGCTAATGTATCTTCCCATGAGAAGGAGCCAGCAGTCAGGTTTGGGGGAAGGTGAGGTAGTGGCTCCTGACCCAGAGCCACATGACTGAGTCACTGACACTACCTGAGTCTGCCCAGAACTCTATCCCCCAGTTCAGAAAACTGATTCCTCGGCATGGATGGAGCTCTGCAAAGTAGGGCTACAGAAAGTCCAGAGGGTGGAGCACCAGGCTGATACCATAGAAGGGGAGTGTTCTACCCAAGAAAGATAATGTCTGCAGTGTGGGCAAGGAACTCAGCATAGGAATCCTTTTGGCTGTCCCTTTAGCTATCTCCCCAGAGCCACAAACCCCAATCTCTCCTCATACAACTTTATTCCATTATGCCCTTTCTTTGCTGGAGCCCAGAGTAAGTGGCTGTAAACAAGATTTTGTGTGCTGGTCCTTTAAGAGGGCACCTGTGTCTCTAGCAGACTCATGTCTCTCCCTGGCAGACAGAATCTCAGCTGATTTTCACAGGCAGATGTTATGTGGGCCTCTCTTCCTAGCTATGGTGCTCTATGCTGGGAGCCTGGTATGTTTGAGACTCCATGATCCTCAGGGGAAACCTTTGTGGCTGACATATCCATCTGGAATCTCAGCTACTGACCATGGGAGCAGGGCCTGCCCTTACTGCCTCTCCACCCTTCCTACCAGTCTCTATGTGGTTTCTTCTGTAAATCCTTGGTTATAAGACATCTGTTCCATTAGTCTTCAGTTGGTTATTCAGGTTGATTGTATTATATTTTAGTTATAATTTTAGTTTGGTCTCGGGAGGAGGTGAGTTTACCTTCTACCTACTCTACCACCATCCTGAATCTGAACAACTCAGTATAAACATCTTTAAAATGGGATTAATAGCAATATTCACTTCATAGAGTGTTATAAAAATTAAACAATGCACATAAAAAAGAATGTACATAAGCATGTGCCTCAAATGTGCAGAGCAGGACATATTGACTTTGATAGCGTTGAGTGCTTACAAGTTATCAGCTAGCTACCTTGCTGAGCAAGTTACAACAATTATTTTTTTAATTTTTATTTTTCAATTACAGTTGACATTTAATAATATTTGATATTAGTTTCAGGTATGAAGCATAGTGAATATTTATCTTAATCTTTATAGCAACACTATCAAGTAGACATTATTATTATCCTCATACTATAGGTTAAAAAATCTGTAGTTTAGAGAGATTAAAAAGGAGCAGAAGTTCCAACCCAAACCTCACTTCATAGCATATCTCTTTAACCACTGTACTCTATTTTTAATTAATATATTAGATATATTCATTTAGATGTCATAATTCCCTTCAGATGTAGGTATTATAATTTCTATCTTATAGATGGGGAAAAAACCCCTGCAGTTTATAGGGTTGAATATGTTGACTAGCTCATAAGGTTATTAAGCAGCAAAGTGAAAATCAGTATCCTGTTTTCAAATTCCAGGTTCTGTGCTCATTTCAGCATGTCCTGCTGCTGCTTAGGGAAAGATTCATCAAAAACATGGAGTCCTGGAAAGACTGAAAAAAAATATTCCAGGGATTGGTTCGAGGTTAGGAACTGGATACCACACTGGAAAGCCTGAGCCCATATCTGCTGTTCTTAGATCTTCTTGACCTCCTGCTGAGCCTTCCACAGCTGTTAACTGCTATCCCATCTCCTGACTTGAACCAAAAGGCTTTTAGAGTTTCAGCATTTTATCTAAATGTGATCTTTCCAGGAAATTGGAGTGGCTTCTGTATTTCAGCCACCTTGTCTAGCCCAAGTCTTATTGGAGGGTTCCTTCCCATGGCCTCAGTGTGCATGGCAGCCCCCAAAATGTGAGCCTGTTTCACTGTGATAATTTCACTTGCAAGAACTATCAGAACATGTTATCTTTGTTATCATTTTCACACTTGCTTATTGGATTGATTGTTAGTAGGAACTGGGG
The DNA here is from genome assembly GCA_028533065.1 of Trachops cirrhosus. NCBI lineage: Eukaryota > Metazoa > Chordata > Mammalia > Chiroptera > Phyllostomidae > Trachops > Trachops cirrhosus. The sequence continues at coordinate 35,386,615 of CM052542.1, read as the reverse complement.
GACAGGGGAGAAAGGAATTTTCATTTTGTTCCATAGTTTCATTAATTTTTTTTAATATATTTTATTGATTATGCTATTACAGTTGTCCTATTATCCCCCTTCATTCCCCTCCACCCTGAACACCCTCTCCCACCCACATTCCTCCCCTTTACTTCAGTCCATGTGTCATAAGTTCTTTGCTTCTACA
>CM052542.1:35358022-35385928 GCA_028533065.1 Trachops cirrhosus | reverse complement strand
GCTGCTTCTAGGATTCTCTCCTTCATTTTTACCTTGGGTAATGTAATTATGATGTGCCTTGGTGTGTTCCTCCTTGGATCCAACTTCTTTGGGATTCTCTGAGCTTCCTGGACTTCCTGGAATTCTATTTCCTTTGCCAGATCGGGGAAGTTTAGTTTCATTAATTGAGTATTTACTGAGTCTCAGGCCAGTGCCAAGGATTAGGGGTGCAGAGATAAATAAATGTAAGTTCTTTTGTCTTCTTCTATCCCTGTTTCAATCAAAGTCCAATCAGAAAAGCAGAACCCAACCAGGATTAATGGGGAAGATTTAACATGGTGAACTGGTGAAAAACTTGTTAGGACAGCTACAAGGTTCAATGGGGACAGTGAGGCAACCTAGAGATTAGGAACCTAGGACAAAACTGTTTCCACCCTTAGGGTTGTAGGGAGCAGAGGAAATGACAGTGTTACCAGAACACTGAATAGAAAGTGGAAATAGAGAGGGGCTGCCACAGGCAGTGGGACAGTAAAGGAGAGGCAGATATAGTTGGAGATAGCTCGACCTTGGGAACAGAATGAAGACAGAAATATGCTGGCATCTCCCCTCCTCCCACTCTCCAACCTCCCATTAATGCCTCCCATTGCCAAACTGAATTAAAGCCAGTTGGCATGACAGCCTGGGAAGTAGTTTCACAGGGGTCAGCTCCCTGCACTATAACACCCAGCTAAATGGATAGCACAATCCTCAAACCTCCCCTTTCTTTTTTCTCTATCCCTTCTGTTCCTTCTATCCCTCTAACTTCAAATCATGAGACATCGAAACAGCATGATAGGGTCCAAAATCTATCCCAATTCTTACTGTAAATTATTCAGCTAGCTGCCTTCCAAATCCAATCCAAATGTTTTACCATGCACACTCAGCCCTCTCTGATCTAGATTCTTCCTACTATTCCTATCTCATCTTTTAGGAATTCCCTAATATCAACTATCTCCTATGAAACTATGGTATGTGCATTTTTTCCTTCTTGCCTACTTTCCTTTTACTAGCTTATTTCCTTTATGAATTTTCCTCTTTTCTCTAGTTCTGTCATGTGTCAGAATTTGTGAGAAAACAGAAATAAGACATGATCCTTGCTCTCAGAGTGATTCTTGTGTCGTCTTCCCTATGGAGGCCTAGATCTGGGTAAGACAGGACATTTACACAAAAACACAGAACAAGAAGAGACATAGGGCAAACAACTCAGGTCTTGAGGTTGTTTCAAAGATTAAACTAGGAAAGTCAGGTTTAACTATCAGTTTCAAGAGGCAAGCATAAATCAGAAATTAGAGATAAGACTAGATGTAGGAAGGCAGATCATCACTATATGAGACCAAAGCAAGGGAGTTGAAGGGAGTTGAAGGCACTTGTAATAAGTAGGCTAGAAGTAGTCTGAGCTCATCTTAATTGACCCACCTACATGATGACTTGGTCTGTTTTAAAGACAAAGGATTGGCCTCATCATTTATGGGACGGTAGAGATTGCTTAAGCATGCATATTTCTTTAAGCCAGGGGTTGGTCAACTTTTTAAAAAAGGAGCAGACTGTAAATGTTGAATGCTTTGTTGGTAACATGGTCTCTTGAGAAAACTATTCAACCCTGCCACCACAAAAGTAGCCATAGACAATACATAAACAACTGGATGCGTCTGGGTTCTATTAAAATTATATCTACAAAAAATAGGTGTTGACCTGTGGGCTAACTTCTGCTAAGCCATCAGACCCATCTCAGACCTCACAACTGGCATGTATAAGTGAGCCTCTTGCAGTCTTACATCACGCAAAGACTCAGTCCTGAGACCTTGCCTTTAAGTGCTTTGCACCATGTTTTCCAACCTGTTCCTGGTCTCCTGACCTTCACTTTTTACCTTATCCATCAATTAGCTTTTTGTTGTTGTTGGTAATGGTTTTGTCGCATTCCTTAGAGTTGATGCTCAACACTCCCTCTCCAGTGGGACATCCTTTTTCCTATTTTGCAAATCCTCTACTATTAACTCCATCTACTTTGTTGAACTTGCACTAAGCATTCAGAATTAAATAGGTGCTTTATGTTTTTTTAATCTATATTGAAGAATTTGTTTACATGAACTCTGTGTGATAGCTATGACTACTTTAATTCAGCAAACGGTGAACTAGAAGCTGAAAATTTAAATACTTTATTCAGGGATATAGCCAGTGGTGAACATAGCAGGAATTTTAAAAGATATAGAGGGGTGGGCAAAAGTAGCTTTACAGTTATGAGTACAGGAAACACAGAGTTTATTCTTGTATTATTATTTATTAATCATTGTATTATTTTCCATATGAATAACTGTAAACCCAATTTCTCCCACCTCTGTATTTTAAATGTAAAGCACATTTTTCTCTCACTATATCATCAAATCACATCTTTTTATAAGAGAACAAAAATTTGTCAATGAAATTCATATGGTTCCTCTACAAAAATCAACAGTGGTGTATGGAGACAGATATTTTGGTGTAAATGAGACAGTGGTAAGCTGGGGGTCATAACCTGAAGGCACGGTCCTGGCCCAGTCAGACCTGGCTGCACATCACTGGCTTCTCCAAGACTCCTCCTTGAGCCCCTGGGTCTTCTTTTATTTACCTTTTCTTGCCTTCTATTAGAATAAGTTTCTATAATAATTATAGTTCTGCTACTGCATTGAGAAATTATATAAAACTATTCATTTGATAGTCATCCTCAGGATTTTTTTCTTAATTACAATTTCTATTCACTATTATTTTGTATCAGTCTCAGCTGTACGGACTAGTGGTTAGACAATCATATATTTTCCATAGTGATCCCCATGACATTTTCAGTGCCCAACTGGCACCATACATAGTTATGTGCTTAAATTGCCAAATTTCTTTTTTCTTTTTTAAGTATATTATATTGATTATGCTATTACATTTGTAATAGCATTTTTTCTCCCCTTTGTCCCCCTCTGCCCTGCAGTGCTTGTCCCACCAGCATTCCCCCACCTTAGTTTGTGTCCATGGGTCGTAAACATATAAGTTCTTTGGCTTCTCCATTTCCTATATTATTCTTAACCTCCCCCTGTCTATTTTGTACCTACCAATTATGCTTCTTATTTCCTGTACCTTTTCCCCCATTCTCCCTTCTCCCCCTCCCCACTGATAACCCTTCACGTGATCTCCATTTCTGTGATTCTGTTCCTGTTCTAATTGTTTGCTTAGTTTTTGTTTTAGTTTTTAGGTTCAGTTGTTGATAGTTGTGAGTTTGTTGTCATTTTACTGTTCATAGTTTTTGATTTTCTATTTCTTAGATAAGTCCCTTTAACATTTCATATAATAAGGGCTTGGTGATGATGAACTCCTTTAATTTGACCTTATCTGGGAAGTGCTTTATCTGCCCTCCCATTCTAAATGATATCTTTGCTGGATAGAGTAATCTTGGATATAGGTCCATGTCTTTCATGACTTTCAATACTTCTTGCCAGCCCCTACTTGCCTGTAAGTTTTCTTTTGAGAAATCAGCTGAGAGTCTTATGGGAACTCCTTTGTAGGTAACTCTCTCCTTTCCTCTTGCTGCTTTTAAGATTCTCTCCTTATCTTTAATCTTGGGTCTCTTAATTATGATGTGTCTTGGTATATGTCTTCTTGTATCCAACTTGTTTGGGACTCTCTGAGTGTCCTGGACTTGCATGTCTATTTCCTTTGCCAAATTGAGGAAGTCCTCCTTCATTATTCATTCAAATTAGTTTTCTATTTCTTGCTATTCCTCTTCTCCTTCTAGCACCCCTATGATTTGGTTGTTGAAACATTTAAAGTTGTTCCAGAGGGTCCTCAGCCTCTCCTCATTTTTTTGAATTCTTGTTCCTTCTGTTGCCATTGGATGTTTATTTCTTCCTTTTGTTCCAAATTGTTGATTTGAGTCCCAGTTTCCTTCCCTTCACTGTTGGTTCCCTGTATATTTTTCTTTATTTCACTTTGTATACACTTCACTTCTTCCTTCATTTTGTGCCTGAACTCAAACACTTCTGTGAGCATCCTGATTACCAGTGTTTAGAACTCTGCATCTGATAGGTTACGTATCTCCTTGTTGCTTAGTTCTTTCTCTGGAGTTTTGATCTCTTCTTTCATTTGGGCCATATTTTTTTTTGTCTCAGCACCCCTGTAAATTCCCAAATTTCTAATAAACTTTAAAGTTTATCAGTGTCTATATCCTGCTTGTCAAGGAGATGTGGACCTAAGCATGTTTTATCATCTCTCAAACAATATCTTACCCTAACCACCATATCTAATTTTATAGATCCAGTTATTTCAAATACTTATATAATTTATTCTTATTGTTTTATCATATTATATTAAATACTTATTTAGATTGACCAGTTTGCCAATTTTTATTTTTCTTATACTTCTTATATCAAATCCTGATAGAATTTTGTTTTCAGCAAAGCACCATAGACAACAAAGTGGGTATGAAGGAGTACCTTGGTGGTTACTTTGTTGCTTTCTATATCTCCTTTCAAAATCTCCCCTTTTCTTATTGTTGTCATTTTTTTAAAAACTGAATACTTTAAGCTTGTTTGTTAAATTCCTTTTTGAAATTGCAATATTACCTCTAGTCCTTATATTTAAAATTTTCTGTTTTAGAGGATTTGTGACCCTTACATGCATTTATATATATATTATATGTTATATATGCAGGGTTTTTCTCGTACATTTGCACTGAGCTGTGAGCTTCCCATCTGGATTGTCACCTCACTATAATTATTGCCCTTTCTATATTCTGTGCTGCATCTAAGAGTAAAGTGTGAAAATTATATTTCCCAGAATCCTTTGTATAGTTTTTGACAATGAGAAGTACTCACAGAAGATTTAGAAAGTGAAAAAACTGCTCTCCAGGCATAGCTGCTACAAGAAGATGCAAGAACACTGAAAACCAGCAAGTGCCTTCCAGATAGCCTCCCGAGCAGGGGCCAAGCCAGCTTGTTCTGTAAAGAACAAGTATAAATACTTTAGCCTTTGCAAGTCATATAAGGCCTCCATCTTCTCTCTTACTTCCCTTTATAAATATAAAAAACATGCTTGAGTTGCCAGCAGTACAACAGCAGTCCATGATCCAGGTTTGGCCCACATCTTACCGTTTTCTGACATCTGCTCTGCAGATTCTTCCACTTTAGGCAACTGAGCTTACTGGTAGCAATCTGCCTGTTACTCCTGCACTTCTGGATCCTTAAAGCCAGCAGTGGCCATCCTGATCTTGTTCCCCAAGTCTTTCCAAAGGCTGTAAAGATTCTAAATTCCCTAAAGTGGCTTTTGGTTTCCTGTTCAAAGCCTATTAGGTACTTTAATGGTTGTCCTTGACCAGACACAATAGAGTTTGTTTCCTCTAAGTGGGTTTTTATGTCAGTTTCTAGCATTTTGGTTTTCCACAATGATAAGGCAAGCCAGGTCCCTTCATGATAGGCACAATTTTAGTAGTCCATCGCCTTAACCACTCTGCCACCTCGTCCCACATATAGGCACAATTTTAAAATTCCCATTTTATGCTGTGATTCTACTCTCATTCAGGATACCCAGGCTTACTTCTGTCCATGGTGTAGTGCTACCTGCTGGAGATGTTCAGATCCTCTTTCATGGACAGAAAGCCTGTTCTAACTCCTAGGTCCATGCAGAGATCCTAGCTTCAGGTCCTTATATAGTGATCTGTGCCTTGGGACCCCATCCCTTCCCTTCCCGGCATGAGCATTGAAACTTCAGTTCCTGAAACTTGTTTTAGACCTAATCCCCCTAGGAGCAATTCAGCTTCAGAATCCACTCACCCCTGGGCTTCCTTCTAAATTTCTGGCATAGATTTTCCTTCCTTGCTTTGTAGTTTGTTTATGTATTTAAAAAATGTTTTATCCAAAGTTTCTATGAGTTTAAACTGTGAAGGGATAATTTTAGCATGTATTTAATCTACCCTGTTGACCTGGAAATCCGATGTTCACATCTAGGAAGTCAGAGGGTTGTGTTTAATGATTATCAGAGTCCCTTCAAGCACTCTTCTGTCCTAGGTTGCTACATCTAGGCACATTGTATTCATATATAAATATTGTTGCCAATGCTCAGACACATGTGCTTGCCCCAGTGGTTATTTATCATTGAAAGAAGACTATTGGTAGGAGGTTAAGTCAGCACAGATTTAATATTTGGCAACAGAGAGGGGGGAAATGTGGCCAATATTTTGCATGCAATTACTAAATTCATCAATGCCAGTGAATCCAAAAAACCACTTCTGCATCATCAGTTGTTTACCATGGTACCATCCATTTGAGGAAAGCAAAAAATGTATTAAATAGCCCAAGGCAAGCCACTCCTGATACTGGATTCTATGTTTTCCATGTGTAGCAGCCTCCAAGTAGGTAGATTAGAGGCTATCTGTAGCAGAAATGCTGATTGTACAGATTACTCATTCTCAGTTGTAGAGTTAATTCTTTAATTCATTCATTCATTCATTCACCATGTATTAACTAGACATTCCCCACATGCCAGGCATTGGGTTTGCTGCTGAGGATACCAGAGAACTCAGGAAAGTCACAGCTCTTCTCTTACGGGGAAGACAGTTATGGAACACGTGTTACAAGGTTGAGTGACACTAAAGATTAAGTGAAGGGTGTCAGGAGAGTGTATAAAAGGAGGAGCTCAACTGATATGGAAGGTAAACTTACACAAGTGGAGTTCAGGCTCAGACTGAAGTCTTTGTCTAAGCCAAGCAACGATGCCCCCAAGCACATGTGAACCCTGGGAGGAAACCTGGAGGGCAAGGGGTAGAGTGGCACAGAGACACCAGCTCTCAGAGGGTCTTGTGAACTCCGTTAGAGATTTGGGGCTTTGTCCCAAAGGCAATGGGAAGCCACCAATGAGTTTTAGGTAGAGAAGCATTACCATCTATTAAAAGGTCCCTCTAGGTCCTGTGTGGACAGTGGAGATAGGGAAGTAAGTTAGAAGTCTATAGTGATCCAGACAGTAGCCGTTGATGTAGTGATCAAGGGTAGTGACAGTGGGGAAGAAAAAAAGTAGGTAGATTTTTAGGAGGTAGCATGTACAAAACTTGGAGCTTGATTAGATATAGGGTTTGAAACATGTTTGCAGTTTTATTTACTAGGGAAGGGAACTGAGAGAGAGAGAAGAGAGAGGAGAGAACAAAGCTAGGTTTGGCTCTGGAAATGACACTACTAGAAGATACACCAGCTTTGGATTTAAAGAGACCTAATTTTAAAGATAAGTTCTGCCACTTCCCTGCTCTGCGCATATAGGCAAGTTATTTAATATGTCTGAACCTTAGTTGTCTCATCTATAAAATGAATACCAGCTTTCAATGTAGTTAAAATGTTTAATAAATATTAAATGCACAATGACTGTCATTGAGTAGGTACTCAATAAGTCAGATTTCTCACCTAGCTTCAGGCTAATCAGTCTTACCTGTCAATTCACAAGAATTTAAGCCTGGGTATCAGAAAACTAGAGCTGCCCAAGCTTATTAGTAAATTGCTATGTGACACTGGGTGAATGACTACCCCTCTTGGTGTCTCAGTGTCTTCCTCCATTTGATGAGAAAGTCAGTCTGAATTTCTAAAACTTCTTCCCATTTAATAAATTAATGATATTGCAGTTGGAATGTCTACAGATCTGAGTGTCTCCCAATGTCATAGTGCCCTCTGGAAAAATGTTTCATGGACACAGGATTGTGAGGGATGGGAAAGTAACAGAGAAATCTCCTATTTCTTCTTCATTCAGAACAACATGAATCATCTTCTCAGAAGCAGCCTCTCTTTACTGACAGCAGTGACACACCAGTCACCTTGATTGTGCTCACACTTCAGGCTCCTTGTCAGGTCTCTATGGCAGGAGATATGTATATTGGTTTCTTAAAACCAACCACTTCTTAGAATGAGAGTTCCTGCAAGAGAAACACACATGAAAATGGAGAATGCCACAAAGTTGTCTTTCCAGGACAGTACAGTGAAGCAAGAATCTGTTTTCATTATAAATGAGATTGTTTTCCTCGATAGTGTCGGCAGCCTTAAGTGTAGTATTCTAGAATGATGGGACTGGTGTCTTCAGCGTGTGCTGTTCTGGTCAGACCACAAACTAGGGATCATGTTTGAGAGCTGTCATGCGTAAAACCTCAGCCTCTGGAATCAGACAGTCCTGAGTTCAAAATATGACACCATTATTTTCTCTGGAAAAGTAATTTAACTAGTCTAAGCTTCAGTTTCCTCATGATAAAATAAAGACAATAATTGCATAGATTTCTTGTGAGAATTAAGTAAGAGAGTGCAAGTAAAGGAGTTGTTAGCACAGTGCCTGGCAAGTCATGCTGCTGTCAATAGTGACTGAGCTGTGGCCCACAAAGGATTCAAGACCACGTCCATCGTGGAATCGTTATATTAACTGAAGGTGCTTGGCTAAGAGAGAAGAATGCTCAGAGATTAGATTATAGGTTTGAAAACGCTGAAGAGGTATACTGAGGAGAAAAGCACATGGTGTTCAACAACCAGCTGGATAGTTGGATTACATAGCTTTTAATGTCCCCCTTGCATCTGCAACTCTGGGATTCAGTGGACAGTCTAGAAATAAGTTGCTTTACTTGCTCTTCTATTGAGGTAAAATATTTTCAGAACACATATGATTTTCATCAGGAGTATGAGCATACAGACATAAATAAGATATGGTCTTGGCTCTCAAGGAGATCAGTCTAATCAGCTATCAGAAAAATCGCAAGATAGAGGAAGTCAAAAGACCTGATTTCTATTTTCAAATCTACATTGTAGCACTAGTTTTTTGTGTATGTTACTTATCTTCCATAGACCTTAGTTCTCCCCTTCATAAAATGGTGTTCAGTGAGCCCTAAGAGTGAGTTCTTTTGAGAAACAAAATAAGTAATAAGTGTGGAGAACACATCAAAATGTGATGGAACAGGTGCACATCAGGTGCTGAGACTTTTCTTGATTTTCTTAGAATTACTAATAAGACCTGAAGATGTGAAAAAAGTTCTTTTGAGTATCCCACATTCATATCTTAAGACAGAGAAACACTGAATTTGGGAGGCAGTGTACTCCCAAGAGAGCCTTCTGAGAACACTTCCCAATTTCATGGTGGAGGACTGGTGGAGAGAGAGGGCGTCACAGTACAGGGAAGTGCTAGTCTCTCCCTTTACCTTTCCAAGTGTTTCTGTTCCTGAAGCACAGGGGTAAAGGACCCAAGAAAAGTGTTCATAAAGATTGAGGATGCGCAAGTGTGCCCCTCCACTAAGCTGGGAACTGCTCCTCTCACAGTTGCTTAGCCAATGAATCAGCAGAAAGCCCAGAGCTGTCAGGCATAAGAAAGATAGGAGAAGATAGTGGAGCTGAGTGCCAAAAAGCAATCAGCAAGGATATGTGAATTTTTCTTCATCAGGTAGTAGTTATTCTTGAGCTATTTTGCTGGCAACCCTGAAGCAGAATATTTAGTAAGTGGAATACCTCAAAAGCTAGAGAGTGTGGCTGGGATGCCCTTGATGGAGTACTGAAAGGTAGGAGAAGAAGTAAAGTGTAAACCAGTAATTTTGAGTCAGGATGCTTATATAGGAGTGCTGTTTGCATACCAAGATGAGATTAATGGTCAGTCAGCATAGAGAAATACCATAACCCAACCTAGAGAACCCAGTGACCTCCCCTAGGACAGTCACTTTACAGGGGAGAGTGTGTTCTTTCCTGCTTCCTACACATGTCCCCAAATATTATATGGGAAGCACAGGGGAAAAGGAGGGTAAGGGGATGAGGGGACACAGATGCAAGTTGACCATGGCTCCTGTCTTCAAGGACTTAGAACCACTAGTCAAACCTGCATGAGGTGAGAAGAAAGAATTGTAACAAGTATGAGATTGAAGTTTCAAAATGAGTGTCATGATCTTAAAAAGTGGAATGAGCCCTGGCTGTTGTGGCTCATTTTGTTGGAGCATCATCCTGTAAACCTAACACAGGTTCAATTCCGGTCAGCCCTCATGCCTAGGTTGCAGGTTTGGTCCCTAGTCAAGGCATGTATGAGAGGCAATCAATCAATGTTTCTCTCTTTTGTTGATGTTTCTCTCCCTCTCTCTCCACCCCCTCTCAAATTAATAAGCATGTCCTCAAGTAAAAATTTTTTTGAAAGTGAAAGGAGATTTTCTTAGTAAACTGAGAATAATTGAAAGCTCTGGAGAGTATGATCTAAGGAACTTGCATTTTGCCCTAAAAGAGGGATTTAACAGAATGTAGTTGGTAAATGTTAAACTAAGAATAATATTGTTTCATATTTGTCTCTCAGTGCATGGCGACATCTCACTAAAGAGATTGCACTGACCATGGCCTCACAAATTGAAAAGGTCATCACATGATCCCTGGGACTCAGTGCACAGATCTCTCCCGGTCAGGATCTCAGCAGGAAGCAGATGGTGCACACTTAGAAACAGGAAAATTTCAGAAAGGGATTATTTACAAAGATGTGTTTAGAATTTATGGAAACCAAGAAAAGGTAGAGCAGTGCTATAGGCTGTTTTACCAGCTGGGAGCTGTGATCACCATGAGGCCCAAAGGGTCAGGGAGAGGACAGGGGTCCAGCTGTGAGGAAAGGGTCACCTGACAAAAGGATGGACATAACCACCCCATGGCAGTAACAACAGGGAACTTGCTGTTGTTACCTATTCCGGTCGACTTTCCAGGGCAGGGTAGAAAGGCAAGGAGTGTGGCTCTAGAAAGGCAAATACAGAATAGTCAGCATGTCCCCCAGCTTTTCCCTTTAGCCACCCATGCTGCCTTGACTGAGGCCAGTAGAAAACTATCCTTCCCAGGCACCATTCTGCCCACATCCCAAATCTTGGTAGCTACCATCCATTGAATTGCAGGTGCCAGATACATTGCCTTTGGAAAGCCTGGAGACATTCTCCAGGAATCAATGAAAGGGAGGCATGTTGATATATCAACTGCCTTCACCCCTCATCTAGTGGGGTTTAGAATTGGTGTTTCTGCTGTTTTAAATCTCAGAGAGTTGTGATTCAGAGGTGTCCCTATTGACTTTTTTTTTCAACCCCACAAACCTTTTTAGGGAGATCATGTGACTTCCTGTACCCCCTTTTCCAGTCTCTTGAATAGCTGGGCTTGGCTTAGGGACTGGGGAAGGAGAGCCTTTCCTTTATTCCAAAAAGGGACAGGCCCTGTGTTTGCTCCTTCTGCATGCCAAGTGTCCTGTCTCTGGCAGGATTTCTTGGGTTTTCCTGAAGTCCTGTAGCACTTAATTTAGTAACTTGGATAAAATATACCTATTTATAAATAAACATTTGTTGAATAACAGAATAGGAAGTAACAAAACCAGGTTTGTCCAGGTCCAAAGCTATTTTCTTTGCTCCTTTACAGGATATTGTCTGGGACACAGCTTCCTGTGTCTCTATTGGAGGCCATTAGAGAGGGTCCCTGCATGATATTAGGGTGTTTTAGGCAGTGTCTCAGTTCAGACCCAGCCTGGGTCAGTAAAGTTTTTGTAGGTGGTTTGCATAAGCACAGATTGTATAGAGACTAAAACAGGGTGGGGATCAGTACCTGTGAGAGATCCAAGGGGCTCTGTGAGACTTTTGTTCTTTCATTTACACTTGTGGCAATTCTATAAGGTACCATAAGCTATAGTAGATACTACACAGATGCAGATGTTCAGAATTCTCTCAAGAACCCTGAAATATAACTGACCAGACCTCTATTTGACATGTGAGTAAACCAAGGCTCAGAGAGCCAGAATCACATATGTAATTAGTATCAGGGCTGAAATTCCAACTCAGGGTAATCAGATCAATCCAAATCCTTAGGTAGGAGACCCTAAGTCTTCAAGAGAAATATTGATAGTCCTAATGTATTAGCTTCCCTAATACAGGCATACCTTGCTTTATTGCACTTCACAGATGTTATATATATTTTTAAAACAAATTGAAGAGAAGACCCTCCACCAACAAAAATATTATGACTTGCTATGTTGCAATACTCACTGTATTGTGGCACTTCCTTTATTGCAGTGGTGTGGAACCAAACCCACAATATTTTTTATGTGTGCCTGTATATGTTCATAATTATTGTTGTTTCAGTCCAGAGAAGAGTTCATTCACTTAAGGACATGAATCTATCTGAGAAGGGAATTGGTGTCTGTTCTGGATGCTGGATTATGACGTAAGAGAAGACCCTCCCTTTCACGTCAAGTACTAAACCAGCCCCCTAGACCCCTTGGCTGCCAGTCCAGCAGATGCTGTCATTCCTTGTATCATTTGGCACACCTCAGCAGACACCAGGTTCTGCATGCTAGCTCTGCAACTCTTAATTTCCGGAGACAAAGGAGACCATCATGTCCAGCACTCCAGGCTGGAAGTACCAGGGAATTCAGCTTCATTTCCCTGTTGTGGTAACTGACTTATTAATATACCTTCTACCCACCATCTTCCCTCCTCTGCTGCTCTTCCCCATTTACCTACCATTGTCTGTTTGGTCCAGATAAATCTTTTGTACTTGAATCCCTGTCTTGGGGTCTGCTTCTAGGAGAAACAAAGCTAAGAATTAGAGCCATGATTTTTTGTTTGACTTTTCCTCTATGAGGAGAAGCCTAAACTTCACTCAAAGTAGAACAATTGCTTCAGTTCTAGGGTCACATTCACATAGCTGCCCTGTGGTGTGTCTGCCCAGGGAATTTCACCCCCTTGACAAACAATGTGGGCTAGGTTCCTGCGACAGTGTGATCTCTGACTCTGCATTATTGCTCAATCTGGCTCCAAAGACATTTCCACACATTCATTCTGAATGCTCTTGCTGTCTCCTGCTTTTATCCCTCTAATGCCTCATAAATACCCCCACTTGGTTTTGAAAGATCCAGACTTCTAAGCCTTAAAGCCATTTTCCCACTGCTGACACCAGTTCAGTGCTCAGACTCCAATGCCTCCCTTTTTCTTGTTATGTAACAGATTTTCTTATGATGCTGGAAGATGTCATGGAAGATAAAACCTCAGAAGTATCTGGTTTCTATTAAAAGCAAGTCTATAGGATTAGAAGTTTCTTAATGCACAATTATGACTTGCACAACACCAGATATTGTTGCCTATATCTTCTTTCATATTTCTCCTGTCCTATTATTGCTCAGCTTACTGTTTCCATGGGGAAGGAAAACTTGTGAATCTTAAAGGGAGCTGTCTGCTGATGTTCCTCATGAAGTACACTCATGATACCATTCCCCATGTCCACATCCTTCTGCAGCCTGCATCATATCCTAGAGTCTGGTTCAGCATAGCCTCATCAATTGCAGAGAGCATGAAGAAAGTTAAAAGGGACCCCACTTGGCAAGTGGAACATGGTATCCATAGGCCATGGTGACAGATACTATGTCCACCCAAGCTATTGTTTCAGGGGTCATTAAAGGGGATAAACTAGCAGTTACATTTTAAAAGTGGATAAAGTAGTGATGCACTACTGAATCTCTGATGCTAGGAGGACTATAGGGCTACCAACTAGGCTTGAGTCCTAGGAGTAGCTTAATGAAAGCATTGGTTTCTCATCTGCATCTGAAGAAAGTAGAAATGACATCCATTCATGTTCTACAGCACTGTAGTGATTACAGAAAGAGAATAAGTACAAGACCATCCATGCTTATATTATAGCTCCCTTATCTTCATTTTGAAACTACAGCATCTTATGATTGTATACTCTGGAAACATTAATTAACATTTGCAAAGTTTTATTAGAAAAAAACATGAGAATACAATGTTTAAAATAAGTTTAGTTTAAGCATTATCTGTTTATACTTATATCTCTCACTGCAGAGATGATTCTCAGGGTCAAGTTTTAATCTTAATTAACATTGTATTCTCCACACCTAACACAGGAATTGCTATGGGGTAGACAGTGACTAAATTCAATTTTTGTTGAATGACTGAATATTAAGAAACACTTTGTGACCTCAGCACTTAACATAATGTTCTAATACACAAATATTTGTTAAGTATATAAAATATTGCATAATGCAAGGACCTTGTTAGAAAATATAATAAGATAGATTCTTCATTTCATATAGGCAGGAATGGATCTAAATTCAAGGAAGGGAAAGGAGTGAAATTTTAACATGAGGAAAGGTCTGATAGAGCACACCACAATTACAGACACTAAAAGCAAAACGGAGGAGGCAAACACTCTTTTACCCAGCCATCAGACTGTGCTCACCCCAATCACTGATTTCACAGAGAAACCACTAAATGGAAACAGATCATCCTTATTTTGCAAATATGGAAACAGAGAGGTTAAGCAAGCTGGCCTCCATCACTCTGTAAGCCTGAGAACTTGGAACAAGTGTCGTCATTTACAATTCCTCTTTCAGACCACCTAGTTTCTCATTCATGTATTATGTTTCCCTAAAGAGAACATACTTGAGAATACTTTCCCTGGAGTTTGCTCCAAGAAAGTTATTAACATTAATGCAAACTTTATCATGTGACCTAGGAATAAAAAGGGTAATAGGATAAAATTAATTTCTGAAAAAAAGAAGGTAATATGGGGTCATTAAAAGAGTTAGAGTTTTATTTCTGGCTCTGGCCCTAATTGTTTGGCCTTGGAGATAAATCATAGAACCCCTCTGAACCTCAGTTTCCCCATTTCAAAAATAAGAGGCTGTGGAAGTTACTCTCTGTGGTATAATATTGTGAGTACCTCCAAGATTCCCCAAGTAAATTAGGACACATAAAAATATGAGATCTTGGGAATACTCTCCAAGAACCATCAAGGAGAGATAGTAAGCCAAGTTCATAATGTGATTTAATCCTTAGAAGCAAGACCCAGCCAATAGCCAGACTGACTGTGAGTCCCTGTGTGATGTTTTCCTACTTCTGTGCCAACCCCAAAATGCTAAGTCATTGCTTTTGCTAGAAGGATATTTTCTTATTGCATTCTGAGGATTTGAACAAATATTTTCATTTTGAGGAAAGCTTTGAGAACATATCCAAATTGACGGTTAGGCTTTCAGGACAAGAGGAGCCTCCAGACTGCAACACGAGCTCCCAGGTTTGGACAGACACCGCACTTGGAAGGGGGGGATCAGCATCTGCTGGGCTAAACTTTGTTTGACACAGCCCTTTCTTTCCGCTGAAACCCAAAAGCCTTTCAGCAAAGCCTGTGGGTGCTGCGGTTACACTGGCAGTTCTTGCATGAGGGGCAGACACTGACAAAGCATTTAGCTTCAGCCTCATGGTTGGTAACACACTGAGGCCAATGAGCTGGCCACCTACGTGGAAAACTAGACGTTCACTTCCTCTCTGGCTCAGATTTTGCAGGGACGCCTGCCACAAAGTCCATTTCTGGGTCCCTCTCCCTTTCCTTCAACTGTGCAGCTCTTTCTCAATTGCGATTCCCCTGGGAAAGGACAGCACACAAAATACCAGACCCACAAAATAAAATATTGCTTCCTGATCACCTTATGAACTAACCTACAAGATCTGAGTTCCTTTAATTTTTTTTCATGTTATCATTTTTAAGCACTTTCAAACACAGGATTCCCTGCTATCTGATAGAACATTCCTATGAAAACTTAGGTAAGCCAAAATGGCATAAAACGAAGAAGCAACTACCTTTAGTTTATATAAAAAAAACTTTTTAGCATTCCAGACCTCAAAAATAATCTACCAAACCATCTCAAATACACTTAATTATGCCTAGTTTTACAATAAGCATAACACCCTTATGAAGTCTCTTAGGCTTTTCTGCTACCTGAGGACACATCCCACTAACAGATGCACAAAAGGATCAAAGACAAAGCACTGATGCGCACAGACACAATTCAGAGCTATGGCTGGTGATGTGGCAATGCTGACTGTGGTTCCTAGGGAAGGGGCTGGGCAGGGTGGCTCTCAGGGCTTCAGGTGCACACTCTCTCCATAACAGCTCCACTGCAAAACAAATGCCGAACGCTCTTTTCTCGTTTCACCTTTTTTTATGAAAGTGAAAACCCTCTTCAGATTTCTTTCGGTTATTGAAAACAGGTACCAAATATATGTCTTTCATAAAAGTGGAGTAAGTGAACTTGCCAAATGTGGGGGAATGGCTGTACTTTGTTTTTCTTGTTTCTGGTTATCAGATGGGAAGAACTGACGCTCTAAGGCAGTAAATGGTTATGATTTTTCTCATGCTGCTGAGTGAGAGGTGTCACATTTAAAACAACTCTGCATAGCCCTGGCTGGTGTGGCTCAGTGGTTTGAATGCTGGCCTCAGAACCAAGGGGTCACTGGTTCGATTCCCAGTCAGGGCACATGCCTGGGTTGCAGGCCTAGTCTCCTTTAAGAGCTGTGCTAGAGGTAACCACACATTGCTGTTTTTCTCCCTCTCATTCTCTCTCCCTTTCCTTCTCTCTAAACATAAACAAATTAAAAAAAAACTCATTCATTAAAAAAAAGAAAACAACTCTGCATAAACTCATGCTTCAAAAGTGGTTATTCATCATTCATTGATGCATCTCAGAAACCTAAATAGTGCTTGGCTTATAGTGCATCTTCATTAAATACTTGCTGAATGGGCAGATGACTAGGGAAAGGGAAGACATCCCAGGGTCCTTCAGGTAAAGTGCTAGAAGTTTATTATGCTATTGTAGTTAAAGTTGGAAGACTAGATTAAGCAAAAACTAAGAAGCGTGTTTAGGAAGTAGGGGAAAATGGTGGCTGTGTTATTTTTAATAATATTGTTTTTTCCTATATAATTAGACTTTGAATCTGGGACAGGAATTTGACCCAGATAACTTGAAAGAAAATAATGACAATAGTGACTTCAGTTAAGGATTAATTAGCTACAAAGATCACTTGGTGAATTGAGATGCAGGGTCAAGGGAGATATTACAACATTTTTTTTTTTTAGAAGAAATTGATTAATGTTTTCAAAGCCTTTCTCCAGCAGACAACAGGAACCACAATGAGCAGTACAGTCACTCTCTGTGTAACTGCACAGTTATACTCCCTGTAAAGGGATCAGACAGTCTACTGATCCCCTTAGATTCACCAAGGAAATTGAAAGCTTTTATGATGAAATTAGGTTAGGAAACTTTGTCTATTTCACAATCCATGATAGCCTAAGATTTGAGATTTGAGGTGTTGTATAATAAAAAAATATTTAATTTTGTTTAATTCAGTGTTTTAGTTAATGTCAGAAGCCTGTTTTCTTTTTTTTTAACATCTTGTACAAATACTCCTCTTTTGCTTGTGAATTTTTACCTAAAACCCTTCCTCTTTCCTATATATCAACATATGGCCAAAATCTTATTAAATTAATTCTAACTTCACAGCTAATCTATCAATGACTTCTGGGAGAATAATATCTCTGGCAAAGCTCCAAGCCAAGAATATCAAAATCCAATAATATTTATTGAAATATGCTTTAAATGAGAGAGCCCAGTCATAATCTCAAAGAACATTTTACTTAATATTGGATTGAGTACATATAGAAATACTTCTATTACGTGGTAGAGGATGGGAAAGATCATGAGAGAGAGGTCATTAAAATAAACACAGTTTAAAGATACACTAGGGTCTTAGTAACATGAGGTAAGAAGAGGAAAGAAGGTAGAACTGGGTACAGAAAAAGTTGGGTCAACTTTGGAAAATTAATCTGCCTCTAGGGCTGATCTTTTAGATGGTAGCCCGAGATGTAATGGTCAATATTTAGAGGGGCGTAGAGAATGCAAGTTAGTCCCAGTAGGCATCAGTAATCATGGAACTTTCACTGATAAGGTGACAATGGTATTTACTCTTTAGTAAGTATTTACTAATGTGCAGTGGCTACTGTCTAGGGATGAAGAAAAGAATATATACAGCTTCTATTCTGGAAACCATAGTCTAGAAGAAAGGAAAAGGTAGATGATCAACTTTTTCCTTCATGGTACATAATACTTTTTCATAAGAGCAAATTCTCAGGACTCCATGTGGGATTTCAGGAGGCAGGTAGTACTAAAAGTCAGAAGGAACTTAACATTGTCAGGCAATTCATTCTTCCATGTTAGGACCCCAGTTTTAGGGATTTGAGAAAGCAGTCTTTTTAGAGAGTGAATTAGCAAAAAAGGTATCAGCCATCAAGTGGGCACTGTGTTGGGTATCACTTATAGAAGATCTTGTTTAATCCACACAACCATCCTTTGAGCTAGGTATTTCCCAGATGGCAAAATGAAGGCTCAAGTTGCCAAATAACTTTCCCAAGGTTCCATAACTTAGAAATGTCAGAATCTGTTGTCTTCGTGCAGTTTGATTTTCTTGATCTGTCAGGATAAGCACTGCAAATGTCAGCAAGTTGAAAAGTCTTACAGATGTCAAATAAGATGCAGACACCTGCAATCAGGATAACCCAGATTCTCACAGTTCAGTTGGTTTATGTAGAAATGTTCATGCTCACAAAGGTGCTAGCCCATGGCAACCTGTGGAAAGTTGGACTTGATTTCAGAGCAAAAGGTAGAGGCAGGTAGAAGAAGATATAAAAAATTAAGTTCCGCCAAAGTGTAAGTCAAAAGACAAAAAAACTGTTGTAAGTCTGTTTTTGCCCCTAAGTATATAGTAATTATATTGAACATATGATAATACGGGGTGGAGCAAAAGTAGGTTTACAATTGTTAATATAGAAAATAATATAATAATTAATAAATAATACAAGAATAAACTCTGTGTTTCATGTACTCTCAACTGTTAACCTAGATTCGCCCATCCTATAAATCTCACTAGTGTCATAGTAAGATATGGAGCACAGGTAGCCAGAAATCACATTAGGACTACATTCTTAAGAAGGATCTAGTTAGTCCATTATCTAAAATCTAGAATCTAGACTCTCTATGTACCAAACTTTGTTTAAGCAGTACCTATTAATTCACATTTAAGTTGTTTTCAACATAATCTTTTAACCTGGGACATAATGAGGATGAGGAAATAACTGAGCAAACTTGAATACAACCTTTAAAAATATAAACCATTAATTGCCTTGATTCTGAAGATATCTTTCTCTAAATCACCCTACCTCTTTTTCTCTAGATCTGTTTCTTTTTAGTGGAATTATGAAATCAATTTCTGGTTTTTTCTTATGCTTAACTGTTTACCATTAAGCAGTATGACTTAAAAAAAACAGGTAGCCCTTTTTCAATATGCCTCCTTTTTTTTTTGTTGGTTTCTAGTTTTTGTGGTCTTAGTCCTCTGCTGTGTGTCCCACAAGGTCTTGCTGGATTTCAGTTTGTTACAGAACAACTGTGTCTAGATTTCTACCTGTATCTCTATCTCTCTGTCTCTTTCTCTATCTCTATCTCATCTCTACCTCTACTTCTACCTCTACCTCTACCTCTATCTCTATCTGCACGTGCATTCATATGTGTATCTATACTTTTATCTTTATCATGCACACAAATGTACATATTGGTTTTACTCTTTATTGCAGCACTTGATCAACTTTAAGCACAGTCTTTAATTCTCTTCAAAATGCTTCATGAAATGTTATCTGCATGATTTCTGCATTAACTCCAGGAATCCTTTTTTTTTTTTTTTGTCTTTATAAATGTGTATCTTTCTGGCTTACCCTCCCTTCCTGCTAATGATCTGCTTGCTATTAAAGATATTGATTTTGCAGAAAGGGGTAAAAATGAAAACTGATTTCCCATTGGGCCATGGCACGATTCTTCTCATGTAACCACCATTAAATATCTCCTGAGACCAATGTTATTTTTAAAATATTTTGTGCTATGATCCTATGGGGTACAATTCCACATCAAGCCCCTTTTCGCTAATGGTAGAACCCCAGCATGAGTATTTCAATAGATTCAGGTGGAGAATTTTTCCCCCTGGACTGGGATGATATGTGGATAACTTGAAGGCTGAAAGGTTGGTGCCCATTTAAACTCATATCAATATCTGTTTTACAGACACTGTTTTAAAGCTCAAAGGAGAAACGTGAGAAGGAGGATGACAGCTATTCATTCACAGAACTCCTTTAGCAAAACAATAGCCATGCTGCAAACTGGACCCACCATCCTTAGAAGAAAGTTTAGTGATCTTGTTTTCTTACTTGAGAATGACTCAGGGAGCTTATCCAAGTATTCCTGTTAGCCACATTTAGTACTTTCTTTGAGATGAACTCTTGTGGGTAACATTTTCTCGATGTCATTTCTCCCTTATTGATGTTTTAGTGTTCCTTACAGATCGGTAGACCAGATAACATCAGTCCAGCATGATCCTTACCCTCGTTCTGTTTATACCAAGTATATCAATGTAATTGCTCTTTACTAAACAGTAAGGAAGTAGTGCAATGGACTAAGGATAGAGTATTCCTTTCTTACTAAGGCTAATTATTGGACTTAAAAATGAAATAAAAACAATTGCTAGCAAGTGATTAAAAATACTTTTTTCCTTGTAAAATATTAGTGAGATAAACTCGGGGAAAGAATCAGGTATCAACTATATTTTGCTTTCACTGAAACTTACCTCACTGCTTCCTAAATTGTTTTCCAATTCCAGACACATTCTCAAACAATAGAGATTGTCACGGGATGGGAGGGGATCCATGCCTGGTTAAAACCCCATTTAAATTACAACATAAATAACCATGGGTTGAATTAAGAAGGTAATTTGAATAAAGATCTATTTATTCCTACTCCCAAATCACTATAAAATGGTCAAAGGAATTAAAAATGGGTAAAAATGTACAGTAAAGCCAAAATAAAGAAAAATGCCGTTCATATTCTAGATACCTCAAGGAATTTCTGGAGTTGGAGTAAAATAAGAGATGGCTCAAATCTATCCTTCCAGATAAAGATGCTCAGCATTATAGCAGTAAGTAGAGAGATAAGTAAAAGAGATTCTGGCAAAATCCCATCAACAGCCCTAACACAAGGGAGAGCTAACAGTGGGGAAAAGACATATTAGATATAGAATGTGTTACTGTTATCCCTTTTGAAACTACAAATCAACAACAAGAACAAGCACACTTCTGTAAAGGCCAGATAGTGAACTTTGCAGACTTTGCTGACCACGTGGTCTCCATAGCAGCCACTCTTCTCTGCCACTGCAGAACTGAAGCTACCATAGGTGATCTGTGAGTGAATGTGAATAGTTGTGTGCCAGTACAATTTTATTTATGGATACTGAGATTTGAATTTCATGTAATTTAAATTTCATGAAATATGATTATTTAATAAATTCATTTTCCAACCATTTAAAAATGTTTTCTTAGCTGGCAGACCATACAAAATATAGGTGACAGGCAAGATTTGGCCCACCTCTTTCAGTTTGCCACTTCTGTCCTGCAGCATGAAAAAGAAGTTCTGCTTACTGGCACTTGGAATAGCCCAGCAAGCACTGAGAAGGGGGTGACAAGCAGCACACTGAGAACAAGACCAGGAGAGGTCTATGGTTTCCTTGGCATGGGGGCCTGACCAAATGCACTGCTGGAAAAATAGTTTGTTTCACAATAGTTTCAGCAAGTGCAGATACACACATATGGATGGTACAAATTATTTTGAAAAGCAGTCTATCAAAAAATAAACAAGATAAATATACAAGTTATATACCAATATGAGTGTACAAGCTATTTGTAAAAGAATAAATAGAAAAGACCAATAATATATTAAGAGTACGTGAGAACACAAGGCTAATAGGGGCCAGATTACTCTCACATCACTGAGGGCAGCATAGAGTGCAATAACTCTTCAACAAGCCGTTCTGCTGAGAGAAATTTATTCTACAGAAACAACAGTGATGTAACATACAGATTTATGTGCATGGATATGCTTCATTGCAATCTATTTATTATGAAAAACTGAATCAATTAAATGTTCGATAGTGGAGGATTGGTTAAGTATGGTACATTCATCTACTAGAATTTTATGTGGCCAATAAAATAATTTATAGATCTTTTTAATATGAAACACTGTTTATCATTTATTCTACATGAAGTAATCTTTTTAATATGAAACACTGTTTATAATTTATTCTACATGAAACAAACAGGTTATAAAAATATATGTGTGGGGGTAAGTAGTAAATGTATAGATATGTTTATGGAACTGTGGAGCCAAGACTGGGTGGACAAACACTAATAATTCACATTGGTATTCTCTGTATGTGTGGCCATCGTATAAATAGATCTCTACAAAGATTATTGTTTTGCATTTTTTATAAAATGAATAATATGGTATATATTCTTTTTAAACTGTGAGTTATTTATATTTTCATTTCATTTTTTTAATTTTATTTTTATTGTTGACACTATTACAGATGCCTCCATTCTGCCTACCTTTGCCCACCTCCACCCAGCCCCTGCTCCCCCTTCCCTCTGGCCATCACCACATTGTTGTCTGTGTCTATGACTTATACAACATATTCGTTGGCTATTCCCTTCATGAGGTGTTCTGCACTGCAAAGTAGCAAAAAATTGGACTGAGAAATCCATGTGAGGATTGGCTTTATTAGTATTTCTCTGGAAAGATATTCTTTTCATTTATGTATTAAATGAATAGGCAAGCTTCCTTGCTTTTCTTTACTAGGAGGTTTATCCACTTTTTATTTCCCGTCTGCTGAGGGTGTAGTTCTTTGATGGTCTAGATTTACATGTGTACCTCCTATTAAATTTATAAATTTGCCTACACCCTGTATTAGTCTTCTCAGACTGTCATAACAAAATACAATAGACTGAGTTGCTTCAACAACAGGAATGTATCTTCTCACAGTTCTGGAGGGTAGAAGTCTGAGATCAGGGTGTCAACATGCTTGATTGCTGGTGAGAACTCTTCCTGGCTTGCAGATGGCTGCCTTCTCACTAATTTTCACATCATGGAGAGAAACAGATCCCTCTCTTTTTTCCTCTTCTTTTTCTTTACTTTAAGGTTTTTATTTCATTTTTTTTCTCACATGAGAAAGAGGGCAAGGGAGAAAAGGAAAGAAAGAGAGAAAAACATTAGTGTGAGAGAGAAACATTGATCGGCTGCCTCCTGCACGTGGCCCGACTGACCACTGAGCCCAAAACCCAGGCATGTGCCCTGACTGGGAATTGAACCAGCTACCTTTTGTTTATGGGATGATGCTCCAACCAACTGGGTCACACTGGCCACAGCTTTCTCCTTCTTATAAGGCTACCAAACCTATGAGATTAGGGCCCCACCCTTATGAGTTGATTTAACTGTACTTGCCTTCTGAAAGCCCTATTTCCAAATACAGTCAGATTGTGGAGTAGGACTTCAACATAAGAATTTAGGGGGGAAAATTCAGTCCATAGAGTGCCCCGAATTTTTATTTTCTGATTCCTATACCTTGCACAATTATCAAAATGGAAACTTAAATTTACCAAATATTGCAGAAACCTTTTATCCATGATGAAAGCTGTATTCAGTGAAAAATATGCCTCACAATTTTTGCCTTCCCTTCATGTTTGGCTCCTTCAGATTGCTTCATTTTTGGCAGCCCAGAGATCCATTTAATAGCTTGATTCTTGGTGAAGGTTTTTTTTTTTTTTTTTTTTTTTATCACATAGTCTCTTTTAGCCCTCTGTTTGTATGTGTGTGTGTGTGTAATTTTTGGAGATGTTGATTATAGTTAATGTCCTCATCTAATTAATTCTAATATTTGGATCACTTACACATCTGAGTTGTTTTTCCCCCTTCTCTCTTGGTTTTCACACATACTGTCCTATTCCACAGCTTGTCTAGTATGTTTTCATCAAACATCCGACATTGTGTATATCAAACTATAAAAGATCCAAATGATGATTTTTTTTTCAGAAATAGTTCACCCTTTTATGCACTGGGCAAAGAGAGTAAGGAATGATCACCAAAATCTAATCGGGAGTGATCTGACTCAACACTGGATTGCTGTTTTGGAGAGCACAGACCCACTTTCATTTGGCTTGTGTTCCTCGGGCATAGCCCCCTAGGACTTTGAATTAAAACCCTGATGTGTTCACCAACATCACTTCTCCTAGTGGATTCTAAATTCTAATCTTGGTCTTTTTGGCATGGAAAGAAAACCCAAAACTCCAATCTGCTTTTCAGGGGCTTTCTGCTTAGTCTCAGAATTTGACAAATGTCTTCAGAGGAAAACTGGCCATGTGTTGTCCCACAGTTCTTTCGGTTTTTCTGACCCTTAGCAATGGTCTTTACCCATATTCTTAGCCTGTATTCTCAAACCAGGATTGGGGAATATCCCCAGAAAAAGAGCAAATGCATGATACCATTCCACGTTTATGAGTTTTCCCTTTCATAGTTTTGATCTCACCAAGTCCTTCTTTCTCCAGTGGTTTTCTGATGCCCTTATAAGAGCCATTTTTGTATTTACTTAGCTTTTTAAATTTTTCTCAGTAAAAGCATTTGCTATAAGTAATTCAATTCTACATAGATGTAAAAGTACCAAAATGCGTTAAAATATATCCATATTTAATTCAACTTTGTGAGTTGTTTTTATAAGAAAGGTTATTCCAGGTATCCAGACTCATGTCCAAAACTGTTTAAATAAGAGACTTCCTGAAGAGAATTGTTTTTATGCTTTATGATATGATCTAAAGGAACAAAGGCTGGCAATCAACAAAACTCAATTAGATAGAAATGAGAGGTATTAATGCTGATCTGCCACCCTTTAATCTCTAATTTTTTATCTGAATGTAAAATATGCATGAAGGTAAACATAAGTGTAATGCCCAACTAATTATCATAAGCTGAACATATCCATGTAAGCACATCCCAGGTTATGAAGTAGAATGTTATCTCTATTTCAGAAGTCCCCACATGTTTCTAAAATGACTGCTCCTTCCTCCTTTCTAAAGGTAATTACTGGTTTCCTATGCCATTACTGAGCAAAATATTCCACTAAACACACAAACCACAATTTATTTATCCACTGTACTCTTTATTAGGGCAATTATAAATAATGTTTCTATAAATGTTCTTAACACAGATATTTTAAAGCACCTAGGCATTTCAAATTTATATGTGATTAGGAATGGAATTGATGGGTCATATTGTATGTTTATGTTAAATTTGAATAGATAATGGCAGGTTTTCAGAATAGTTTCTTTCTTTATAGACTCACAAGCAATATATGAGAGTTCCTGTTACTTTACAACTTTGGCAATTTTTGGTATTATCAGATTTTAAAATTTTAGTCATACTGATAGGTGTGTCGTGGAATCTTATTGAGGTACTAATTAGCATTTCGCTGATTACTTTTCATAGGTTTAGGACAATTTGGATACCCTCTTTTGTGAAGTACCTCCTCAAATCTCCTGCCTATTTTTCTTTGGATTTCCTGTCTTTAAACCCTTTAAAGATGCCTATAAACCCTTTGTTATATTTAAGATTATAATCTTGACCATAAAGAGATACAATATTAATAATTATACTGGGACTGCTATGAACAAAGTTGGATATAGAACATAACTTTTTGTGGTTTTAACTGACTTTATTGAAGAATAATTTACATACAAAACTGCACCCATTTAAAATGTACAATTTGATGAGCTTTCACAAATGTACATTCATGTAACCACCAGAACATATGAGATAAAATATTTTCATCAACTCACGTGTCCCTTTTCCTTCAATCTCCTACCTTGACCTAACCCTAGGCAATCACTGATTTGTATGTCACTATAAAATAGATTTGTTTTTCTAGAGTTTTGTATAAATGGAATCATATAGTCTATACTCTTTGTGTCTGGCAAACTTTGCTCGGTATAATGTTTTTGAGATTCATACATGTTGTTCCCTATATCATAGTTCATCACTTTTTACTGTTATGTACCTGGTATTCTATTTCATGGATATGCTACAATTTGTTTATCTATTTGCCTCTCAGTGATGTTTTTTGTTGTTTCCAGATTTAGGAATACAGCATTCACAAATGATTATATATAAGTCTTTTCAGTAGATGTATTTATTTTTCATGGATAAATAACCAAGAGTGGAAATACTAGGTTATATAATAACTGTATGTTTGCTGTATTTTCTAAATGCTCCTTGTGGACAGAATGCAAATTTTTAAAATTGTTGAATCCACTATATATAAAGACTAGCTTATTAATTTTGCTCTCATATCCTCTATTCTATTAGGTTTTGTTACTTTGATCTATCAAGTACTGATAGTTCTATCAAATTAAATGGTACCTCTTGATGCCAACCACAAAGAGCAGCATTGCCACCCTAATGCCCATTCCCATTTCCTGTGCATTGCCTTCATATGTAGTCCTGCCTAGGCCGGATCCAGCTCCCCTCCTTTCTGGCTTAGCAAAGAAAGCTGAAAAAGACAAGTTCAAGGTAAATACTGGACCAGAAACCAGAGGGTCCAGATGATGTATCCCAACATGTTGATTAGAAGCTGTGAAAAACAAGATCTGAAGTCAAAATTCAGGCAGACACTACTGCCAGGAATGTTGTAATAAATTATTAACTTATTCTTTCAACAAATATTTTTTGAATACTTTCCTTTGGCAAGGCACCTGGGGAGGATGTGATGCCCGGAGATCATTTAAACAATCCCCTGAGTGCTGAGTTTCAAGCGTCAATAAATTGTATGCACAAACTAAGAGCAGCAGGGCTTTCTCTGTTGAATAAAAACAAAGTATTGTCTTTGTTGATTTAAAAAAGAATTTAAAAAAACACCTGAGTCATTTCCAGCTTCTCAGATGTAGCCTCAAGATTACATGGCACACGGTATTTAACAGAATGAGAAAAATCCAATGGTCTCATCCATCCAAGACTGACTGTTTTTATAAGAGCACAATAAACACTGATAATTGCCAAACTGAAGGAACAAAATGAATGAGGCTCCAAGAAACATTCTCAGTCTTCATTTATTGCTATTGCAACAGCTTTTGAGTAAGGGCCAGCTAATTTGTACCAGATCTGATGTCTGTTGGCAAGCTTTAACAGGTGGCTCTTATTTCTGCTTGAGCAGTTTTTCTGTAACTCATCTGCCTAATTCCATTCTCACTCCAAACCTCCAGACTCTTCTCAAAAGGAAGCTTTGATCATGCCACCCTTTGTTCAACCATAGATAATCACTGTATATAGAGTATAACTTCTTAACCATCACCTCTACCCATCCTTATCTCATAGTTTACCTTGTTGTGCATGCTGTATTTTGACTGCATATAACTAGACATCATCTTTATGCACCGCTTCCTCCACATACACACCCCATTCCTCTTCTATGCCTTTGTTCATGGCCATAGCCTGTATGCAATGTCTTCACCCATCTCAGATGTCACACCATTTCAGATTCCTAAGTTATCATCAGGTCCATAATGAAATTTGATCTCAGTTCTGATTAACAGATATTTAAGAAGTACCTAGACTTGTATCAAGCACTATGATAAGTCTGGAGATGTAAAGATGAAGGGATAAGATCACTTCCTTTCCTTGAGGAGCTCAGTATAGATGGAGAGATAGGCATGGGCAGAGCATGATCACGTGACAAGGACACACCATCCTGATGCCCCCCTCACTCCCAACACAGGGCACACAATGGCAGGGTACTGTGGTGGCTCGGCAGAGGCTTGCCTTGCTCAGCCTGAATGAAAACATTGCTGGAAGAAAGGATCTGGGTTTGGTGTCATGTTAGAAGTTGTTTGTAGTACAAAAAGGAGGGAAGGATATTGTTGATGACCAGAGGAACAAGAACAAAGATTGGAGCCTTCTATGATACCTCTTCAACTTTCCCTCACTTCAGAACTCAACTCTTTTCTTTTTTTTTTTTTAATTTATTTTTTAATCATTTTTAGTCAAGTACAATTTCTATCCTTTACTCCCATTCCAGCCAACCCACCCAACCCTCCCCTCCTCCCTCCCATTTCTAACCCCCCTAGTTTTTGTCCATATGTCCTTTATATTTGTTCCTGTAAACCCTTCCCATTCTCC
>CM052542.1:35315470-35357522 GCA_028533065.1 Trachops cirrhosus | reverse complement strand
GGGTTCTTAGGATATAGTCCCAGCAGTGGAATTGCTGGGTCAAAAGGCAGGTCCATTTTTAGTTTTCTGAGGAAGTTCCATACTGTTTTCCACAGTGGTCGTACCAGCCTGCAATCCCACCAACAGTGCACTAGGGTCCTTTTTTCTCCACAACTCTTTTCTCTCAGTTCTATAATCACATTTTTCATCATTGTTGTTGTACCATTACAATGTTAATGATATTATGAAAATAATATCATGAAAATATATTATAGAAAATACAATGCCTTGTATTTTCATGACTCGAACATGATTATTATTTAGGAAGTGCCCTCTAAGTTCCACACACTGTTCAAAATAATGCCAAAAGTTTTCTCATATTTCTCTCTATAATCTTGTGGGATATACAGCATCATCATACCCACTATGTAGATGAGGAAACTGAGACTCAAAAAAGAAACAACCTAAGGTTGTACAGCTATTCTACTGTGTTTAACCATTAACAGAAGTGCTTGATAAACACTTTCCAGTGTCTGCATGCAGAGATTTGATTTGGTAAGTTTCAATTGGGATTTCTGTGTACATTTTGTCAAATCAAGGTAATTGGGAACCATACTTGGAGGAACACTGAACTCAGAAGGGAAAGATCTGGGACTTATACCCAGACCTTTCAGCATCCAGAACCTGTTTCTAGACTTGCCTATTGTTATGTCTCACAAGGTCAACTTATAACAGAGCCTTGCATGTCAGAAGTGTGAAAAAAAAGTTTGTCTCACCACTGGGATTAAAGTAGAGATTGTCAGCTTTTTGAAAAAAGGCAGCTTTATTTACTTATTACTAATTGATATTTACATTAATAATATTTTTATAATTAATTGTATGTGCTAACTTGACTGGGCCACAGGGTGCCCAGATATTTAGTTAAACACTGTTTCTGGGTCTGTCTGCCAAGGCGTTCTCAGCTGAGATTAGCATTTCAATTGGTAGACTAGAGCGGATTGCTCTCCCCAGTGTGGGATGGCATCATCCAATCCTTTGAGGGCCTAAACAGAACAAAGACACAAAGAAAGGGAGAATTCTATCTACCTAACTGCTGAGTTGGGACACCTGTCTTTTCCTGTTCTAGCCTGAGGTCTACATCATCAGTACTATGGTTCTCACCACTGCCTCTCCAGCTTACAGACAATAGATCCTAGGACTTCTCAGCCTCCATAATACTATGAACCAGTTCTTTTTAATAAATCTCATTATTTATAGATGTAGAATAAGAGATATGAAGATATAGAAGATATAGTTATACAATATATAAAGATATTACATTTGTATATATACACATACATGTGTATATCCTATACCTATAATCACATACATACATAAATGTACATGTTTCCTATTGGTTTTGTTTCTCTGGAAAACCCTGACATATACAGACTTAAAAAGTTTTATGATTCTGTATTTTTTCCGAACTGAATCTGACAAAATTACTATCCCCTTCTATGCTGTCAGTAACTTTCTACAAACATTTTAATGTATTTGTCCTATTCAATTATGATTTTCCTAAAACACAAATCTGGTCATGCATCTCCACTATTTAAATCTCTACTATAACTTCTCATCACTAAAAGAAAAATGACCACCACATCTGGCTGAGGTCTAAGGTCAGTCAAAATGGCTCATCCCTCACCAGCCTTTGTGATCAACATCTGCACTTTTGTACCCTCTGCATGAGCCACTCCAAACTACTTTTGGTTCTTGAAACTTGTAAAACTGTCTCCTGCCTTTTCACAGTGCCCTCTGCCCAGGTAGACTTCCTCAGCTTTAACCCAGCTGACAAATTCCCACTCCTGCTGTAAGACCTACCCCAAATATCTCTCCCTCTGTGTCTAGATTCCTGTTTGGTTCCATATGTCTATAATAGCATATTTTGTTTATAAGCTTGTCTTCTTCATTAGATTGAGCATCTCAAGAGCTGAGACTGAATCTGCGTCCCCTCTATGTCTCCAGTGCCTGGCATGAAAGGGTTCAGCTGCTTTTTGTTGAGTAAATTAATAGGTGAATGAAGGAATAAGTCCAGGAATGAAAGATTGGTTGGATGAATGAAGTCATGGGTCTATTTCCCATCTCACATTCAATCCATCAGGAAATTTGTTGGCTCTACCTTTAAAATATTTCCAGAGCCTGATTATTTCTCACCACTTTTACTGCTACCAATTTAGTCTAAGCCATCCTGGCCCCTAGCCAAGATTTCTCTACTAGCTTCCTAATATTTCTCAGTGCTTTGATCCTTGGTGGTCCCTAAAGTCTATTCCTAACATGGAAGCTAGACTTATCCTTTAAAAATAGAAATCAAATCAAAACCATTTTCTGGCTTCCACTTCAAGCAGAATAAAAGCCCCAGTCCTTTCAATGGCTTACAAAGCTTCATACAAACTATGGCCTTCCCTTTCAATCTTCTACCCACCTCTCTCTTACTTTCTAATCTCATTTCTTATCACTCACTGTTCACCTTGCTCACTCTACCCCACTGCCTCCCTGTTCTTCCTCCTTGCTCTTCCCTGCTCTTACTCTTCTTTCTCTTGCTCTTACCAGGCATGCATCTGTCATAGGGCATCTTCACTGACAATTTCCACTGCCTGGCATCTTCTTCACGCATTGTCAGCATGGCCCACTCCCCACAACCTCTCCAAGTCTTTGCTCAAATGGCACCTTTTCAATGAACCCAACCTTGACTATTTTATTCAATATTATGAATATAATATTATTATATTGATAATAATATATTATTGATTGCTAATTTTGCTCTTGATTGCTAATTTTGTCTTGATTCTATAGCACTTATTATCTTCTAACATACTTTATCTGTTAGCATAAGTAGCTAGTATAGTTTAAGTATTAATTATGTTTATTGTTTATTGTCGTACTCTCCCTACTAGAATGCAGGCTTTACAAGGACTTGTTCTATTTTGTTGAGTGATATATTCTAATTGACTGAACATGGCCTGGAACATAGTAAACACTCAAGAAATATGTTCTGAATGATTAAGTGAATACACGACTACACTCAGATATGTTTTTAAGTGCCCTGAACTTGTCAGACTTCATCATTGAATCTCTAGTCCCAAGTAGAGTGCCTGCCACTTAGTAGGTGCTCAGTAAATGCTTGTTGAATGAATGGATACGTATGAATTGAATTTCAATGGATTACTTTCAAGGGGAAAAAAGCATGTCAGCTAATAATCAGTTTAGTTTATTTAAAATCTCTTGGTGTTTATTTTAGCAAAAGCCTTCTTGGAATTCTAACACTAAAATAGGATGTCATTGAGGCCCCTGTGGTTTTAGTGGCTATGACCTTTACCATCATTCTCAGGATGGAAGGGGGGTGTGCACGGAGGGTCTTAATTAATCCAACCCTGAGGCTGGAGCAATATGCTGACAAAAATTAGGAAAACTTACAGACCAGCTTCCCTAAAATAACCTTGCAATTGTTCCTAAGTACACCAAAAACTCTAATTTGGGTAGTTTCAGCTCCTCTCAATTGACTCAGAGTGCTTTTAGCTACATCAAATGCTTAACAAATCTGATAGTTTCCCACAAGAACCTTTCATTAAGTTTGCTTTCTGCCAAGCTACAGAAAAGAAAAGTTTGTGTTTTACAAATATAGAGAGTAGCTTTAACTGTACTTTATTTTTGCAGACTCATGGGTAAATTTTCCAATCAAGCACCAGTCTATGTGATCTGATTTTTGATCAAAATGTAATGTCTACCAGGTGCGCTATTTTGGACTCAATCTTTGCCAGGTGGTGCGAAATAATGACAAATGATCAGAGTGCCTACATATAAATGATCACAGGTCACTCTGTTTGACCTGTGATGCAAACCAGCCTTCGCAGAAACCCATTTCCAAACTACACCCATTGCTGTGATTGAAGGTGGGTATTTTCAAAATTGCTTGGCTGGGCAAACTTTCTGCTCTGGAATTACTTTGAATTGTGGCTTGACTGACAAGTTTATAGATCAGTGATTTGATATCTGAGTAAATAAATAGGTCTACCAGGTTCATATACAGACTCTGAAGCTTCTTTCTTTCTTTCTTTCTTTCTTTCTTTCTTTCTTTCTTTCTTTCTTTCTTTCTTTCTTTCTTTCTTTCATCTTTCTATCTTTCTTTCCTTCCTTCCTTCCTTCTTTCTTTCTTTCTCATTAATGGATACATCATTATGTATGTCCTTATATAAGACATACTAATTTTAACCCCTGGAAAGTAGGGTTAAAAACTTATCTTCATATCCATGCTACAAAGTAGTATCTAATACAAGTCCATTACTTACAAATATTTAAGAATAAATTAATAAATTACAATTTTCTTTCAGAACATTAAAGGAAATTACTCACTCTTTAAAATAGATATGATTCTTTTCAAGGTCATATAATAGTATTTTTCCCCCTTTGGTTTGCAGGAAGCCCAGAGATGTTCTTAATTGTGGTGATTATCTATTAGCTTAAGTTTCCCTTTGCCTTTATGGTTTTTGATACTCTATTTCTGTATTAATATCTTATTATTTTTTTAATCATAGTGTCTTTTAGTTTCATACTATTTTTGGAAATAAATTGGGTATATAACATAATAATAAAAATCAATACATTAGATATTTTGTACTTCTTCAGTTGAACTTCTGACTAGGAAAATCCTTGCCTTCATAACTAAAAATATGTTTTATATATATTTGATATGATAAGTTTAAAAGAAAAAATTTTGTTTTAATAAGCAATTGTTCCATACCTTCTATATGCAAGGCACTGTGCTAAATGATGGGTTAAGTACTGATAAAGGCAAACCTAGATTGGGAAATAGACACTCCCTTTGGTAGCTGCAAACAATGTAGTAATGATTCTACTTACTCATCTATGCAATATCCAGAGTCAGCAAATCCGTAGAGACAGAAAGCAAATTAGTGGTTGCCAGGGGTTGGGAGTAGAAGGAATAGGGAGTGACTGCTTAATGAGTATGGAGATTTTTGGGGGGGTGATAAAATATTCTGGAACTAGATAGGGGTGATGGTTGCACAACATTGTAGTGAACTAAATGTTACTAATGGCAAATTTTACATTATGTATATTTTACTACAATGATTTTTAAAAATATATCAAAATAACAAACAAATAAAAATCCCAATTTAGTGAGAAGAACTCATTCATTCATTCACTTAAAAAACTATTTACTAACTGCTTACTATGTATCAGTCACTTATTAAGTACTGGGGACAAAATGCTGAGCAAAACCAGAAATTATTATTCTCCTATTAACTGTGTCTGGTAGGAAGCCAGAAAATTAACAAGTAATTTTTTAAAACTTAGCCATGGACAAATCCTATGAAGGAAAGAAAATGTCAAACAAAGAATCTTGGTCTAACTGAAGGTTTTGGACAAAGGTCAGAGAAGAGTACCCAGAGGGAAAAAAAACATGGATCTGAGTTTTGTAGAATGAATGGAAGCTGGACAGGAACTGGGATTCAGGGTTGGGAAGGACTAGAACCACCCATTTAGGGGAATTATTGTGTATGAAGGATGGATGGGAAAGAATGAAGAGAAAGTGGTGTGAGATAAGGTTCGAGGGCAAGGCGGGGAACAAATCATACAGGGCATGTGGTGAATGTAGAGACAGTGTGAAAGATGTTAAGATTAATGAAACAGAACTTGATCATGGATTGTAGAGGAAGAAGGGAAGGAGACAAATGGTGAGAGAGAGAGAGAAAGGGAGAGACCTGTCCCTCAACTTTCTGATTTGCAGAACTGGGTGATTGACAGTGCCACTCTGAGACAAAAACATTCCAAAGGCACCTTTTGGAGATAAAAGAAGATGTTGCAGAAAAAAGCACTTAACAGTAGAGGTGGGTCATATTGACTCAAATCGTAACCCTAACGTAGCCTTTCCCTCAATGATTCCTGCAGAAGAATTTTTTCTATGCTCTTTGAATTGTAATTTGTACTCTACAATAGGCCCATGTTGCAATGGGAGTTGTGTATTAGCTGCCATGGCTATATACTGCAATGGCAGTATCTCATTAAAATATATATTAATTGCCTATGAAACAGTACATAGTTCTGTTATCCTTAGCCCATGCTTTAATTTTTTTAAGTTATAGGTGTAAAACAATAAAAGGGAAAAAGAAAAATACCAATTATTGAGTTTCTACTCTGTATCAGGTAGTACGCTAGTCACATATTTCATATATATATTATCTTATTTTTAAATGATCCCCCTATTTTAAAGCTTAGGATTCAAAGGATCAGAGTAAAATAGTAACTTATTTACAAGTTCTACAAGTACTTACTGTATTACAAATACAAGTAAAACTAGAAAAGGTAGAATTTAAAAATCAGGGTTTATCAAGATTCACACTTGTTCAACTATACTGACATTTTTCTAACTTAAATCATTTGTGAGTCACTTTCATGACTTTTACTACAAATGTGTACCACTTATAGTGATTTTTTGTTTATATATTTATTTGCATTGGTCCAGCTTATTTTTAACTCACATAAATATATTTTGTAAGGATAATTTACATTAGTACCATGAATTTAAAAATCATGCAATGATAAAGGCAATCATAAAAAGCAAAAGGAAACCATAAAAATTACAATTAAACAAAGGAAAATTATTAAATTCTAGCTACATGCTGTGTTATTTTCTTTAGAGGTTCTGAGTTTGTTGCCTGTATCTTCCTGTTAGAAAGGGGGTTAGGAAATTCAGAGAGGTGTTCAAGACCAGTAACATACTGAGAGTTAATCCTTGATAATTATTACAGAGACCAGGAAAGGAAATAACTCTCACACTGCGATTCAATATTGTTACTGCTGGGAAACACATTAAGCCATTTGGTGTGCTACTGGCATCAAATGTCCCATGGTGGGGGAGTCATTTAACTATACTGCACCACTTCTATTCACTGAGATACCTACACTTTGGAATTTCCCTTGGTATTGATCCAGCCAACATTTGTATGCAAGATCATGGTGTCCAGAGAGTATGCACCAGACAAAGTTACCTCTTTTAAAGAATTATTCTAAATAGGGTCTAATATAGTTTCCCACTGGCCATGCAAACATAAAAGAGAAAGGATTAGGACACTGCAACCTCAGTT
Organism: Trachops cirrhosus; assembly: GCA_028533065.1. Classification (NCBI taxonomy): domain Eukaryota; kingdom Metazoa; phylum Chordata; class Mammalia; order Chiroptera; family Phyllostomidae; genus Trachops; species Trachops cirrhosus. The sequence continues at coordinate 35,350,401 of CM052542.1, read as the reverse complement.
ATTCCAGTTTTTGATGAAATTTACCCTAAGATGGAACATTTTCAAAGCTGATTTTAAAATGTAAGCTTTCACCACATGACTCTAAATGAAATCATATGCCTTCAGAAATCCTGAGAGAATCAGGGCCCTGAGTCCAGGAGGATGAGTCCATAAAGACAGGTCAAAGCTCCAAGCAGAGGAGCATCTTGACCTGATTGAAGAAAGGAAGAAACAAACCTTCCACACTTGGCATTCAGTGAAGGGAGAAGGAGAAGCAAGTGCCTTTTTGAGGAAAGAACAGATGGAAGGAAAATTAAGCAAAGTTCAAACACATCATTGTGGTTGTTCCACAAAAACCAGCAGAGCTATGGTTTCTTTGGAGCCAGGGATCCAAAAGGTAAGAAAAATAGAGATCACATTACATGGTACTCAAGGGCTTAATGCGTAAAGCAATGATTCTAATGAAGGTCTGGCTAATTCCCTCTATGTCTCAGAGATGAGCAAGGGGACTGAGAGGCATCTAAACCTATAACAGCATGTATTAACCAAGTCCGAATGATTTACTGTTACCATATTTGGTCCGGCTTTGAGTGCAGGAGAGGAAAAAAATGAAGAAAAACAAGCTTACTCATAAAAGAAGAAATCATAGAACTCCATGTCCCAACAAGTGGGTAAAAATGTTAACATTGTTTTTTTATGGCCTAATAAATGTCTTTCATAAAAATTGCTGAAAACACACTCCCTAGATCTCTTTATTAGGTTGGAAAAGAGATATTGATCAGAAGGAAGAGATTAAGAAAGAGGTTTAGAAGGAAACCAGGTCTTAGGTAACATAAAAATACACGGACTGCCTTTTACATGTGATGGAAATGAGACTAGAGAAGTTAAGTAACTTACCTGAAGACACACAGCTGAAAGATGTTGAAAATAGGACTTAAAATCTGCCTGAATCTAAAGACTTCATTCTGTCAACCAAACTCCCCAAGCCTCCTCTAACTACTTACAGCAGATCAATTGAAATGGCCCATTTGCACTAATAGTTCATTTAAAATGTTATGGATTCACAAAACAACTATGTAGGGGAGAAATGGGGGTGATTTTGATACCCATGTCTAGGACATTGCAAAACTCTATGGGCAGCAAAATAATGGTCCTACCTACTGTACAGATGACCAAAAAAGGCTCAGGTAATTATATGTCTTGCCCTAGATGATATAATTAGCAAGTGGTAGTTCTAGTTCTGATTTCACATCTTATATGGTATTTGCCAGTCACAGTAACTTTCGGCTATATATGGTCAAGAAAAAAAATGGCTTAAATGATTACCACCAAATGACTTTTATTGGTGCTCTTCTGCAATATTGCAAGAATCATTTTTAAAGATCAAATTACTATTTTGGGGACTGAGTCTTCTTCAAAATGGACATTCAAAAATTCAACTGTCTTTGCTATCATGAATTCAAACAAATATGTAGGTAATAAAGGCATCTATTGAACATACATTAGTTTATTAATACTTTTATCCAATGAGTACAAAGAAATAAAGATGATATCGCCTTGGTCCTTAAGCTGCTCACAGTGTCATGGATATATTTAACAGGCAAGATAGTTACAGAACCCAGGAATTCCTTTACAAAAAGACTGCGGTAGAGCCATTGGGCCCACCTGAAGTAGGTTCAGCCAGCAGTCTATCAAGCAATAACCGCAGGAGACTAGATCAGAAATAAGGAGGAAAGGGCAGTTGTTAGAATATCATTGAGACTCAATAGTTTGAGTCTATGATCATGGATCCACAGATTATGACCCCCCTCTACAACTGCCATGTGTAGCAAACAACATTTTCATCATTCTTTAAATCCTTATAGCTCAATGATTAACAAATGTTTTAGAATTGGAGACCTCTTCATTTAATTCTCTCCATTGTCATTGCCATTGATTCCTAGTTTATTTTTTTATCATTTTTTCTTTTGCAATACATTCCAGTGTTTCCCTATACTTACTCATCTATCATACACGAGGTCTGTCTGGGAAAAGCCATTGTTAATATAAGGAGAATGTTTTGCACATCATCAAACGTAACCTGGGAGCCAGAGAGAACTGGAGTACGCATGCATGAACAATCACAACTTTGCTGTACTGGTCAGTGGAGGTGGTAGACACCATTGAGTGACCATGTGTTCTGTGTTGTTGTCACATTCAAAATAACTGAGCAGGTATAGCAATGAATCTGCATCAAATTTTGTGTTAAGCTTGAACATTCCTCCACAGAAACTACAGTTGATTCAGAAGGCCGAAGCTAAGGGTAATTGATGATTGGCAGCTTCCTCAGACAACACACCCACTCACACATTACGTCTCATGCAGAGTTTTTGGTGAAACATCAAATCACCCACATAGCTCAGCACATCTACAGCCCAGAGTTGGCACTGTAATTTCAGGCTTTTCCCCAAACTAAAATCACCTTTGAAAGGGAGATTTCAGATCATTGATGAGATTCAGGAAAATGCAATGGGGAGGCTGATGGCGATTATGACATCTATCTGTTAGAGTCACGTATCTTTTCCAGTGTCCATAAGCATGTTCCATATATCTTTGTCATAACATTGAACACATGACAATCATTGATTTAATAGCTTTTCTTCAAACTGAATGGTGAAATTCTTACATATAAGGATTGTGTGTTATATACTTTTCCCATTGACTAGCATAGTTTTTGGAACAAAGTAGATGCTCAAAAATATTTGTCAAAATAAACAAATCAATGGACTGCAAATACTTAGGTTTGAATTCAGGTATAATGGATTTCACTTAAGAGCTATTCATTCTGAAAAAGGAAACTTTTATTCTTCATCCCTAACACTTGTTTCTCCTCTAGTCTTTCCACATTACAGTAGGTGACTCAAATGCTGAAGAAGCAGGTTAGGCCAGAAACTTAGAATTTACCTTTGATTTCTCATTTACTCTTCTTTAATTCACTATCAAATATCAAAACTGATAAAATTTACATTGCAAATAGCTCTTTAATTAATGAAATTTTCTCCATCTCCATTGCCACTGTAGGTCAAGCTAGCATTATCTGTTTCCTGAATTGCTGCACTATCCTCCTAACTGGTCTCCCTCCAACCACCCTGCCCACTCTCCATTGTCCAGCGTACAACAGAAATGAGATTTTCAAAAGGTAAATTAGATCTTGTCATTCCCCCATTTAAAACCCTACTTTCCATCAGTCTTAAAATAAATGATTTCTTTTAATATATTTTGACATTTTGCATGCCTGTCTCTATAACTCTTTTTGCCCAACTCTCCCCTTTGGACCCTAGGCTCCCTCTCTTTGGCCGTCCTGAAGTTCCTTCACCATGCCAGACTCTTTAGCACCTGCACTCTTCCTACCTGCTGGCCCATCTCTCCAGGTCAGTCTTTGATTCATTCTTCCCACGTCTGCCAGAGTGTAGACATGACCTGTAAACCTTAAAAATTCTCTTAAAGCACCTTGCTCTTTTTTTTAATTTGACCTAGCACTTGTCTGCATATTACACATGCATTTCTTTAATTCTTTACTAGGTTGCAAATTTCATACAGGTAAGAAACATGTTTGTTCCATATAATACTCTACATCCTTTACCAGAATGCCGTCATATCAAATACATTAACAGAATAACTAAACATGTCTGAGCTTGTTTACTCATCTGTAAAATAAGAGCAGCCCTATATGTAAAAACAAAAGCAGTCTCTCGCACTTTTGGCAATAACCTACTAAGTTTTGATTAAGTGAATTTCTATGATCTTGCCTCAAGGTGAGAAATAGGATTCAGGAACAAAAGTTTGAAGAAAGCAGTCTTCTTATCACTATCAACTAAGAACTATTAAAGTCTTAAGTACAAGCCAACAACAGAATATACTGACACCAAATACTAAGTTCTCTAACACCAGAGGATGTTGCTGGTATTTCAGATAAAGACTAGACTAGACAATCCTCATGCCTTTTGCAAAGTTGGGGATTCTCTAATTAGAGAGAGCAACAACAAGGACCAAAGAACCCACAAGCCTGCACATGAAACGTAGAAAGGTAAAGGTTGATAGGCAGGAACCAGAGGCTTGATACATAGGAGAGCTGTGAAGGAAATGACTGTTTCAATATATTCCAAGGCAAGTCTGAGTAAGACATTATTTTTAGTTATCAAGTCTTCAAAATACAGATCCAAGGGAACAGCATGAAGATGACTATATTACTGCCTTAGAGTTATAAAGATAAACAAAAGAGTAAAACGTCTCCAATTCTTTGACTAAGATGTCTATGATTAGAGAAACTTGTTCAGGTAAATTCCACAATGCCCTTATTGTTGTTCTCATGGAGAGGATGTGAAACTTAAAAAAAAAAAAAGCCCATTTTTCCAAAATACTCTAGAATGAAACTTCAGTGACAAACATGAGAAAAAAGAAAACAGTGTCATCCTTTCAGAAGGATGCAAGCAGAGACAAGCGCTGAAGAAGAAAGCAGGGCCTGAATCCTGCTGGTGTGAGAAATCATACCGCAACAACAGTGTTACAACACCCTGGTGTAGTTCAGTCAAATCAGAGGTCCACCCCAAGGGACTTGTCCCTGATACCTAAGCACAAAAGAGTGAATAATTTACTTTTAAAAGTAATGATACTGGAAGAACAACCACCAATATTCCACCACAGGGTGTTAGTTGAACATGAGGATTTTATTTTAATTTATTTCATTTCATTTCATTAAATTTTATTTCATTTAATTTTATGAAATTTTATTTCATTTCATTTCATTTTTATTTTTTTGTGTAAAACCTTTTATTTAAACTTAGTTCAATAGTAGAGTATAGGATTGAGAATGGATTGGAAGTTAAAATTCTGGTTAGTTCTACACATAAGAATATTAATAGACAGACAAAGGTGTTTGCAGTGTTAGTTTTCATTGTAAGTTTTAGAAAACAGCTAAAAATAATGACCATGTTACACTTTGTATACTGTTATTTCTAGTTATGTCATCAGAACTGCAGTTACACATAAGCTTATGGTTCAGTTAGCTTTGAAATTAATATTGGGAAGAATATCATGATAGAAACTATAAGCTGTGCATTGATAACTGTTTGAGTTTGCTCTAATGTTTTTGTAGACTTGTATGTTAAAGTTGTTAGTTAGAGAGTAGTGAGAAGCATAGAAATTATTTCTCTTTTGAAGTAAGATAGGTTTAACTTCAAGTCATTAAGGATGGTGTTGTAAACCTAGGTAATCTCTGTTTTCCAAGGAGAACAAGTAAGTTATGAAAAGTTCTCTACAGAGCTGTTAAGAAATAACCTAGTTTACAACTTTGTAACTGAAAAAGGCATGATATATATTGATATTTTTGTAGAAGAAGCCGTTGGTCCACTGTATTCAGCAACATGTTGTTTCACACAGAGAAACTCAAACACTGCACTATAGTTTTCAGAGACTGACAAGTAGCCTGAGAGTGATTAGTAGACTCTTCTGATGTATTTTCCTTATAACCTTAAGCAACTTCCTAATTTCAAGTAATTTAATGCAGTGCATTTACATTTCTTCATTCCAAAGCATAAAGATTTCACATCCTCACCATATCTCCCTTACAGTCCTGTCTGAGATTTAGAATTAGACCTAAAAGAAAAAAGTTTCTTCTAGGTCTCTGTAAGAGTAAGCAGAGTTCATGAAAGGACCAATGAACTGTGGAATTGTTCCATCTCTCAGGGATCTAGGCCATTGTGATTGGTTCAGGGAAGAGCATGTGGCCAAATTCTGGCAACTGAAATAAGACAAGAGGGTTGCTGGAGGCTCCTGGAAAAGGAGCACCCTTAGTGTCCTCCTGAGAGAGTCTCCATCCTTCCTGCTGCAAGAGCTGAAAAGTATGTAGCCCATGGAGCTGCTGACAGCCCTTTTATAAACATAAGAAGTACTGTTTTCAGATGGCATAGACACAGTGGAAAGCAGATGTTGTGGACAGAATAATCCTCCCTCCTTCACAATCTGTGCATGTTACCTTACATGGCAAAAGGGAACTTTGAAGGTATGATTAAGTTAAGGACCCTGAGATGTGTAGATTATCTTAAATAATTAGGTTGAGTTCAATGTAGTCTGCTGGGCCCTTCTAAAGAGGAAGACAAGAGTGTTAAAACAAAAGGGGTAAAGTGGCGATGGAAGGGGAGAGAAAGATTAGAAGATATTATGCTGCTTGCTTAGATGGCGGTGTTGAGAAGCAAGAAGAGACAAGGCAGTAGAATATCCTCTAGAGCCTCCAGAAGGAACCCAGTCCCGCTGAGACCTTGATTTTAGGACTTCTGACCTACAGAACTGTAAGATAATAAATTTCTGTTGTAAGTTTGTGGTAGAATGTTACAGCAGCAATAGGAAATGATATAACAGAAAAGGAAGAAGAATAAAGACAAGTTCTCTGGTTCTTCAGTGGTATTGTTGAAGCATTATATCAAACTCCATATGAAGCCTTTGTAGCTTTTGAGGTTTTGGGTATAGATCCTGCCTTCAGTGTTTGAGAATTTGACTTGTGTTTTCTCTGACGTTAACTGACAGCAACAGGGAGTAAATATGGAAGAACTGCCAGTCCTCTGCTCAACAACACGACATGCGACCTGTTATTGTAGAGGACACCAGTAGTGTAGATTTTGTTGCAATTAAGAATTTTTTTTTTCTTTTTGGTATGGATTTACTGTTGGGTTTCTGAGGAGTGGTAAATCTTTTGGAGCGTTCAATGTGTATGTATTCTCAGAGCCTTCACCCATATTGGGGAGCAGTTGGTGAGATCCACATGGGGATGGCTTAAAGCATCAGCACTGACTCTAAACTTTGAAGACTAAGTCCTGTGCTGAGCTGTCGTGACAAAGCCTTCCATAGCGGATAGCCTGGTAATTGTATGGCTGACTGGTAACTGTCCAGAGATCAACTGTGGAAATGATGGCAATGGACCTCCAGCCACTGATTAATGACTGGCCTCACATTGCTTTCCTGAAGAGTAAAAAAGATTTACGCTGTAGAGACCTGTGAAAGGAGGTTACCATGGAGGGGTAAGGACTTGTAAACAGCATACAAAGTAAGAAATTGAGTGTGTCTAATGAAGACTTCCTGTGAAGGATTTACCTTTTCTTTTTTTGTAATTTAATCCTGGCTTATAATGAACAATTATATAAAGCAGGTTTTTCCTTCACCATTACAATGAATTTGGTTATCCTTGCCCTTTAGTGAGACCCCCTGGGATAGTGTAATGGAGAACAAAGAGAACGGTCTGCACAGGGAAGCATGGCTTGCCTGCCTCCGTGTACTGCTGCCTGTGAAAGGGGACAGCACCTTCTCAGAAGGTAGTGTGGTCCACGAGTTCCAGGTAGAAACCACTTCAAAAGGAGCAGGAGCTTCTAGTGGTGCAGACGAGTGCAAGACATCCATGAGTGGCAAACTAGGTGGTGAGCTAAGGCAAATCACCTTACCGCAACTAGCATGTGGCTCTTGAAGTGGGAGAAAGATGGAAGACTATCACTTACATAACAACATATCAGGTAGATTCAAGGTTAACCTTGTACAATACCACTCAACTTACAGACTGCTTTCTTGAGTGGGAAGAAAAGACACGTCTTTATAGCTGTGGTACCTGAGGTGGGGGCATGGGAAATTGGGCATAACATGCAAATGATGTTATCCGTGTGGCTGCTCAGCCCGGGGGAGAATGCCAGACAATGGCATTCATTCCCTATACATGTCTCAAGAACAACAGAAAAACAGAAAAATTAGATGAGGAACAATCATGGTATGATTTATATGATAGAAACAATATGAACTTTGGACTCAGAGTGACCTGGTCTCAGTCTAGGCTTCAAAAAAGCATTAATTTTCATATTTGAACAAGGTACTGAAACACTCTCAGTTTCAATTTTATCTATAACATGAGACACATTGCTGTCAATAATTGGAAATCATAAAAAAGTAATAGTGTCTCACAAGTGATCAATTATTGGTATCTATTATTAGTTTTATTATCATTATCACTAATGCTTCTAGCATAATTCTTGGAGTAAAAAATTCTTAATAAATAATAGCAAGAACTATAACACTTAACTATGTTTTAGGCACTATTTTAAGCACTTATATAACTAACTTAATCCTCATAATAACCTATAAAGTAGCTAATACTTTTTCCATGATACAGATAAGGAAATTGAGACCAGAGTATAACTAACTTGTCCAAGGTTACACAGTAAATGGCAGGGTCAGGATTTGCTTGAGTCCAAGCTGCCAGGCTGCAGAATTCATTCTCTTAACTGTGATGTTATAAATGTTAATTCCCATTTGCCTTTCCCTACCTTTGATAGATGCTATGAGTAGATGTTAAAAAAACATAAAGCCGATCATCCTTGAAGGGTATGGGGACACACAATTCAGCTGCATGAGGCCACTGGAACAAATATAAAATCATGTGGACCTCAGTGATTTATCACAACTTTTATTCTAAAAGCAATCAGAGCTGGAGACTTTAGGTGGAATGGCAGGAATCTGACAAGTCAGATTGGAAAAGGAGATGAGCCAGGAGCCAGCTAAAGTAGTTAACAGGGAAAATAACTAACTCACTTTTCCCTCTCTCATCTCGGGAACTCATAGAACCCTATAAGGAAGAGAAGGGAAAACCCCAATGATTTTAAACACCCAGGACTTGATAAACATTAGACATTATAGAATCTCCTCATTTCACAGTTGAGGAATTGAAGCCCCAAGTGAGGACGGTGACTTGCTGCCAGCCACAGAGGTAGACTGTGTAAGGTATACAGAGGAACCGGAAGCAGCTCATGGTAACTGTAATATAGGGAGCATTGTAGAAGTGAGGAGAGAGAAGACTGGAGAAATGATGTGTATAAAATGCGCACACAAAGCACTTTGACAGCCTCCTCTCAATCAAAGGTAGCCACTATTTTCATAATAGGTATTATTTTGATATTCATTAAAATGCAGAAAATTGTCTTTGAGGGGGAGAGGTGGGAGGTCAATTACAATACTATTTCATAATCTAGGGCAGTAATGAAGACATGTTGGATGAGGTCAGAGGGCATGGTGACACAGAAGTGGAAGCATATTAAATAAACACCTTAGAGATCAAATAGACAGGTCTTATGGCTACTGAGACCTGGGGATTTGATCAAACATGGTCTACTTTATAGATGGGAGGCTGAAGCCAATGTGGGAAAGGGAGTCAGAGGTCAGAGAGGGGGCAGAAAAGACAAATCCTTGGCTTGCTTGTCAATTTGGCTCTCTGCTGCAGAGATTTTGAGTTCTATTGAGCACAGAGGAGACTTTCCCTCTCTCCAGCTGAGCACATCTGTTTTTCAGGACCAAAGGATCTAAAATATCAGGTTTAAATGTCTTAAATGACCAGCTAAAGAGAAGAAAAGTAAGGGAAGCATGGAGAGTCAACACTGTGACCTCCCTGGAGCTGTAAATGATCTTCCCAATAATAAACATGGAGCCATGGCCAGCAGAGACCCACAGTGATTGCTGTTTCCTTGACTAGAATTTCACAGGTATGCAGGCTGCAGAACTTGGTTAGAAGTTCTAACCATACAGTCCTATAAGTCTTCAGGTTCACTTTTTACATTATCCCACTGAGAAATGTTATTAGAACATTTATACAAGCAGGACAACTATCCTGATCTTTTGCCGAGAGTACCATTGATATTTGGGCAACTATGGTAAAAAGCTCTTTATACATCCATGTGGGTATAGAGTGGGCAATTATCAAAATGGGAACATACTTGGGAATTAGCTTCATTACTTTCTCACTGCCTGTTTGGCAGTGTTTGTCCTCTGATGACCTGCAGGATCTAGAAATGCTATCTTTCTTTTTTCCACTTAAAAAAAATTCATTGTTTATGCTATTACAGTTTTCCCAATTTTTCCCCCTTTGCCCTCCTCCCCTCAACACCTCTCTTCCCACAGTCCATCCCACACCATTGTTCATGTCCATGGGTGATGCATATATGCTCTTTGTCTAATCCCTTCATCTTCTTTCAACCATTCCCATCCTCCCTCCTCCCCTCTTTCAGCTATCAGTCTGTTCCATGTTTCTATGCCTCTGATTCTATTTTGCTCGTTAGTTTATTTTTTTCCTTAGATTCCATTTATAAGTGAGATTATATGGTATTTGTCTTTCATTGCCTGCTTATTTCATAATACAGTAGTCTCCAGTTCTATCTATGCTGTCACAACAGTCAAGAATGCCTTCCTTTTTACTGCTGCATAGTATTCCATTGTGTAAATGTAGCACAGATTTTCTACTCACTCATCTACTGATGGGCACTTAGGTTGCTTCCAAATCTTGGCTATTGTAAATAATGCTGCAATGAATATAGGGATGCATATATTCTTTTGAATTGGTGTTTCGGAATTCTTTGCACATATTCCAAGAAGTGGAATTGCTGAGTCAAAAGGAAGTTATATTCTTAATTTTGCGAGGAAACTTTATACTGTTTTCCAGAGTGGTTATACCAGTCTGTGTTCCCACCAACAGTGCACTAGTGTTCCCTGTTCTCCACATCCTCGTCAGCACTTGTTGATTGTTGATTTATTAATGATAGCCATTTTGGCAAGTGTGAGGCGATGTCACATTGTGGTTTTAATTTACATCTCTCTGAATGCTTGTCATGTTGAGCATTGTTTCATATGTCTATGAGCCATTTGTATGTCCATCTTCGAGAAGTGTCTATTCAGGTCCTTTGCCCATTTTTTAATTGGATTGTTTGTCTTCCTGGTTTTGAGTCAGATGTGTTCTTTATATATTTTGGAGATTAAGCCTTTGTCTGATGTATCATTAGCAAATATGATCTCCCATACAGTCAGTTCCCTTTTCATTTTGCCGGTGATTTCTTTAGCAGCACAGATGCTTTTTAATTTGATGTAGTCCCATTTGTTTATTTTTTCTTTTGTTTCCTTTGCCCTAGAAAATATATTGGCAAAAATATTGCTATGCAAGGTATCTGAAACTTTACTGCCTATGTTCTCCTCTAGAATTTTTATGGTATCATGACTTATATTTAAGTCTTTTATCCATTTTGAGTTTATTCTGGTGTATGGCATAAACTGATAGTCTAGTTTCATTTTTTTGCCTGTACCAGTCCAGTTCTCCCAACACCATTTATTGGAGAGACTGTCTTTACTCCGCTATATACTCTTGTCTCCTTTGTCAAATATTAATTGACCATAAAGGCAGGGATTTATTTCCAGGTTCTCTAGTCTGTGAAATTCTTTCCATTACTGCAACTACTTTCAGCAAAGTACTAAAAATTATTTTGCAGTAAGGGATAAAGTGTTGATAGAAGCTTAAAATGTTGCCACTCGCAGCCATTTGCAGAGCTAAAACAGGGCTGTAAGATGCTGTGTTTCAGAAACCAGCCTTCATGGTATGGAAGTCACCTTAATTGCTCCATGTGAAATACACTTTAATCTCCTCCCAGAGCTAACTTGTCCTTCAAAGAATCCCAGATCAGCTACATCCACTTTTTATGAAGCCTTCACTGTCAACCCTGGCCCACAACATCCCCACTACATTGAACTCCTCCTGGATTTACTACGCGTTCAGTATTTAACACTTGTATAGAATTTCATAAAAGCAACCTATTAGCTATCTTTCTTTGGGTAGCGTGTTTTAAAATTGAGTGAAGGGGAAGGGTCATCCAGAAACATGTATAAAGGACCCATGGACAAAGACAACTGGAGGGGATGATTGAATGCGGGAGGTGGGAGTGGGCAGGGTGGGGGAGAGTAATGGAAGGAAAATGGGGACAACTGCAATTGAACAACAATAAAAAAAGAAAATTGAGTGCTTGGAAACCCAGGACTTCGCGTTCAAATCCCAGTTCACCATTTAGTAGCTGGGTGCCCTTAGGCCACATTACCACGCAGTACCTCAATTTCCAACTTTGTAAACTGGGTGTATTAATATTCACCTCACAGAACAACTGTGAGAATTAAGTTGGATCACACAGAAAAACTACCAAATCACAGTAAGAGCTGAACAAAAGTTAACTGTGACCTTTATCCAATTCCTAAAGTGGTGAGAAGAGGCAATGGATAGCAGTTCAGTTATTTTTATAATCTCTAGGCATCTGCATTTAACCTTTGAAATTTTAAAAAATATTAATATTCTACTTGTTAATGATTGAATATTTTAAATTTATTTATAAAAATTTAAATTTATTTTTTAAAAATCCATATTAAATGGAAAATTCAGTATCTCTAAATAGAAAGTAAAAGTACATGCAGTAAGACAAAGCAATATATTAAATTAAGTAGGCTCTGAACATTAGATTTGTTCTCTTATTATTGAAAAATGAGAATTAGCAAATGTTAAAGAGGTTTATAGGTAAGATCTTACAACTAGGAAATTTTCTCGAAAGCAGGTTTGAAATATAATTGAAGGAGGACATACTGTTTCATAATAGCATTTAGTGTCATTTATTTGATGTCCCTCCTTTAAATAATGTTTCTCTGACTCACTCTTTACAATAAAAATTATAGTGGAAAGAGCAAAAATTGGGGGTACAGAGACCAGCGTTTGAAATTTAGCTCCAGTCCTTAGCTGCCAATTATATTGAGCAAGTTACTCAAAGTCTTTGTATCTCTGTTTCCTCACTGGTTAAATAAAATATTAGCCTTCAACTTAGAGGATATTGGTATGGATGCAATAAAGTATGTTAAGTACATAGTAAAGTGCCTTGAATTTATAACAGAAAAGCAAAATTATGAAGACAAGGGAAATTGCTTTGCCAAAATGCAGATAAATAAAATAAAGGGCGGGTTGTTTGTGTGCCCGGCCAGCCAATTCGCCGGGACAAATGTGTTCTGTGACTCTCCTCACAGACATCTGGACCAGCTGTCAGCACATAACTGGGTGGTTTCGAAACATTCCAGGATTATACAACATTGGACGGCAACCAGAGCTGTTGGACCTTCTTCTTTTATTCTTTAGTATATTGATTTCATTTTTCAGCTACACCAAGTTAGAAAAACATTTTGTTTTGTAAAAGACTGAGAAAATATAATTAAGCAGAAAAAAGAAAGTCACTTGTGATTCCACTGTCCAGAAAAAAACAAATGTGATATTTTCAACTATTTTATTTCAGATTTTTAAATGCATATTATAGGTATATTTTTTTAGAGATAAAAAGCTGAGTAGCTTTCCATCCAAAAAAACCTTTTGTTTTGTTGTCAACTTTGTTTATTTAACAAAAAGCATATACTCACACAAATCTTTTTATAAATAATTATTGTTCTACAACATGCCTATGATAGCATATCATATAGATGTAGTAAAATTTACTTAGTCAATTCTTTAATATTAGTTATTTAATTTTCTCCCTATCAACTTAATACCTACTATTAAACTATTTTAAAATATTTTAATTCACTTTCTTTTAAGGGAATCATGGCCCATAAACCAAAGCATTTCTTTTACATATATTATAAGAGGTGGACTTTCCAGTCAAAGAATATGTGCAGTTTAAGACACTGTTAGACACCGCCACTCCAGCCTCAGGAAATCCAATATTAATTTACAGTGAACATATAAAGAATGAACATTGCTCAGCACCACTGCCCAAACTAGGTGGTATTACATGAAGATACTTTTTGCCAATTTAGGTGAAGATGTTATTTTAGTTTGTACATTTCCTGTATACTTACTGAGGGTTTCTATTTTTTCTTTTATGAATTTTGTGTTCAGTTCTATACCTATTTTTTAATCATTAGGGCATTTATTGTATACTTACTGATTTGCAAGAAATGCTTACATATTAAGGATAGTAACTTGTATGTCATGTACATTGGCACTAATTTTTCCAGTAATTTAATGGTTTCTTATTTTATAATATGTCATATGTGATATACAGAATGTTTCAAAATTATGTAGTCATATCTGTTAGTGATTTCTTTTATGACTGTATTGTTGGTATCAAGCCTAGAACATTTAACCTCACAGACAATTATATAAATTTTTGCATATATTTTTCCAGTGCATTACCAGTTTTTAAAAATTATATAAAAATACACAAATAAAATTCTGTTGTAAAAAACACTTAATGATAAGAGTCACTGAACTGTGCCTCTATTCCCTTGGTTATCTCATTCAGTCTCTGGCTTAACATGTGATCTGTGACCCCCAGATGTATTATATCCATGCCTGAACTGGCCCCTGAGTTCCAGAGTCATATGTTCTCCTGAGTTTGATATCTCTACCTGGATATCTAATAAGTATCTCAAATGTAACAGACACAAAACTAAGCCCTGACATCCCCGTTACAACCTGCCCCTCCCACCATACCCCCATCTCAGTTAATGGCAAATCCACCTTTTTGATTGCTCATAATTACGTTCAGAACCTTGCAGACTTTCTCTTAGTGGCCTCATCCCCCCCTCATCCAACTAGTCAACAAAACCTGATGGCACTACTTTCTAAATATACCCAGAAACCAACATCCTAAACCACCTGCCCTGCCACCACCTTGGTCCCAACCACTATCGTCTCTCTCCTCCATGTTTCCAGTAGCCTGGTATCTGATTTCTCTGAATGTTATTCTCCCTATAGTAATCCTGTTAACGTAGTTAACAAAAGCTAAGTTAGATCATGTCTGTCCTTGGCTTAAAACCTTCCAACAGTTTACTCCCTCATTCAGAGGACCTCAGACCTCAAAAGGCCTGTCAGTCCATGCAAGGTATGCCTTATCTTCCCGATCTCCTTTCCTACTTCTCTCTCTCTAGACAATTTCAAAGAACAGTGCCCAAGCCGGGGTAGTGAACGTGCCAGGCCCACTCCCTCCTCACGCCTAGGTCCTCACTGTTCTCTCTGCCTGGAAATAAAGCACCTCCCCCTCACCACCACAGCTGTCTCCCTCACCTCTTTCATGTCTTTGCTCAAATGTCACTTTCTCAGTGAAGCCTGACCTCCTTATCCTTTATTTCTGCTTTATTTTCCTCAGTAGCTTTTTTCACCATTTAGCATATGATGTATTTTACTTGTTTATGGTCTCTCTCCTCCCCAGGAGAACATGAGCTTCATGGGACAGTTAGTGTTGTTGTTTACTGACATGTCCCCAGCACTAGGAGTAGTGCCTGGCACATGGCAGGCACTCCATAACTGTTGAATGAACCAATTAATTTATGATAAACTCCCTTTTATTATCACTCTCAAACTCTGTCTCTTTCCTACTCCCCAGGGGTAAGTAACAGTAAATGAAGAAAGCAAATTGCAGAATGTTATATGCAAGCAATCCTTCACATAAAAAGAAAAAAAGTACAGTAAATGCCAAAATAAAGTTATGGAAGAACACGCAGCAAACTATGATGCTGTTGTTCCATCTGGAACTTATTTCTCTGTGAAGGGTCAGGGTGGGGGGCGGATATATTTTTTCCCAAGTGACTAGCCAATTGTGCTATATTATTAAAAACTATACACTAATTCCCCACTGATATTTTATGCCACTTTTAACATATATTACATCTGTCTCTACTCGGGCCAGGTTCCTGGACTATCTATAGCTGTAAGGCACAATTTTTAAATTATAGCTTTATAACAAACTTGCCTATTTATTAGGGTTAGTCATCTTTTATTACTCTTTTTCAAAATGTCCCTGGCTATTTTCATGAGTTTATTCACTCAGCTATCTTTTGGAATTAAGTTGTTAGGTTAAAGAATTAGAATTTTAATTAGGATTTCATTAAATTTACAGATTAATTTGTGGAGAATTGACATATTTATAACATTAAGCCTTTCCATCTTGGAACATGGCAAGTCTTCCAATAATTCATGTCTTTATGGCCCAGATGTAGTCCTCCTTAGGTTTAGTATACTTCCTATTAACTCATTTTTTTATTAAGTTATTTCTCACATATAAAACATCTAGTCACTTTTGTGTATTTTCATTGTAAGCCAATGTACTGAGTTCTATTATTAAGGCTTTGTTGTTTTTATTTCTGTGTCTCTTTGGTTTTCCAGACAGATAATCATCATCTTAAAATAATAATTTTGTTACTTCCTTGCTTCACTTGGATTTCCCAAAATTCAGAGCTTGAGACGATGCCTTATATGTGAGTGATTTGGTAGGAAGTTCAAGGAGTACATTCCCATGTTAACAGCTCTTTCAGACTGGGGAGCAGAATAGAGAAATAAATATATCAAAGGATTGAATGGTCACAGTGAAAAGTTACTAGTTGTCTGATCCCACAGGGCTGATTAAAGATCATTATCCATGACGAGGAGAGAGAAGAAGAAGAATTTATTCATTTCCATCTTTCTACCTGGATTTTGCATGTGTGGGCAGTGAGTGTAGTCCTAGAACATTCTATGCCTTCAGATCAAGAAAGAAGCTACAGGAAAGGACAGGTTCGTGGTACAGAGGTGTGGCAAGAGCCAATCTGAGACTGCACCAGACAGTGCTGGCTGGAAATGAGGCCAAGGGGATCTGAAGTAGTGTGTAAGAGGCCCTGTCTGATACAGTTCACCCCTTGTAGCCAAGGTCCTTTCATCGTATCTGGCTCCCATATACTGCACTGTGGAGTTGAATAACAAACACCTTCACCTCATCCCTGAGAGAAGGGGAAATGCAAGTCCAGTCCCTTACAGAGTCACCTTCAAAGGGGTAGCCAGCCATAATCTATGCAAGGCTTTATAAGAGGGTTAGTGAAACAAGCAGGCGTTACAAGTGCATTGAGTATCTCTCGTTTTGTGCCCAGGAGTTCTCTAACCTGCCCTTCCTCCTACTGTCTCAGCCATTCTGATGTGAAGAACAAACAGAGAAGTGGCGATGTACTGACACTGGTGGCATAACCCTTGAGAAATGGGGGAGGGTAGCTGGAAGATAAATGCTCTCACCTGTTTATTCTTTGGTAGACAATTTGGAGGTCCACTCTAAATTATTCTTCATTTGCAAGTATCGTATTCTTCATTTGCAGGGTATCATTTGCAAGTATATTTTCCCATATGGTTGGTCCCCTTTTCATTTTACTGCTGTTTTCTTTAGCCATGCAGAAGCTTCTTATTTTGATGAAGTCCCATTTGTTTATTCTTTCCTTTATGTCCCTTGCTCTAGGAGACATATCAGTGAAAATACTGCTACATGGAATATCTGAGATTTTCCTGCCTGTGTTCTCCTTTAGGACTTTTATAGTTTCATGACTTATATTTAAGTATTTTATCCACCTTGAATTTATTTTTGTGTATGGTGTAAGTTGGTGGTTGAGTTTCATTTTCTTGCATGTAGCTGTCCAGATCTCCCAACAGCATTTGTTGAAGAGGCTATTTTTACTCCATTTTATGCTTCTGCCCCCTTTGTCAAATATTACTTGACCATAGAGACATAGGTTTATTTCTGGGCTCTCTATTCTGTTCCATTGGTCTATGTGTCTATTCTTATGCCAGCACCAGACTGTTTTGATTACAGAGGACTTGTAATATAGTTTGATATTAGGTATTATGATCCCTCCTACTTTATTCTTCTTTCTCAAAATTGCTGTGGCTATTTGGGGTTATTTATGTTTCCACATAAATTTTTGAAACAAG
Source organism: Trachops cirrhosus (assembly GCA_028533065.1). Classification (NCBI taxonomy): domain Eukaryota; kingdom Metazoa; phylum Chordata; class Mammalia; order Chiroptera; family Phyllostomidae; genus Trachops; species Trachops cirrhosus. Next base: position 35,332,847 of record CM052542.1, on the reverse strand, counting down.
GGTTTGATCTCTAAAATCACATGACTCCATTCCAGAAAGACAAACAACCCAATTAAAAGATGGGCAAAGGACTTGAACAGACACTTCTCCAAGTAGGACATACAGAGGGCCCAGAGACATAGGAAAGGATGCTCAGCATCACTAGCCATCAGAGAGATGCAAATTAAAACCACAATGAGATACCACTTCATACCAGTCAGAATGGCCATCATAAACAAATCAACAAACAACAAGTGCTAGAGAGGTTGTGGAGAAAAGGGAACCCTAGTGCACTGTTGGTGGGAATGCAGACTGGTGCAGCCACTATGGAAAACAATATGGAATTTCCTCAAAAAACTAAAAATGGAACTGCCTTTTGACCCAGGAATTCTACTGCTGGGATTATACCCTAAGAATCTTGAAACACTAATTCAAAAGAACTTATGCACCCCAATGTTCATAGCAGCACAATTTACAATAGCCAAATGCTGGAAACAGCCTAAGTGTCCATCAGTAAATGAGTGAATCAAAAAACTATGGTACATTTACACAATGGAATACTATGCAGCAGAAAGAAAGAAGGAGTTCCTACCCTTTATGACAGCATGGATGGATCTGGAGAGCATTATGTTAAGTGAAATAAGCCAGGTGGTAAAAGACAAATACCATATGATCTCACCTATAAGTGGAACCTAATCAACAAAACAAACAAGCAAGCAAAATATAACCAGAGACGTTGAAATAAGGAACAAAGGGACAGTGACCAGAGGGGAGGGGAGAGGAGTAACAGGGGAAAGGGTCATCAAGGAACATGTATAAAGGACCCATGGACAAAGCCAAAAGGGGTAGGTTCAAGAGTGGGAGGTGGGTATGGATGGGGTGAGGGAGCATAGTGGGGGGGGAACTGGACACAACTGTACTTGAATGACAATTTAAAAAATTATAAATAAAACAAAAAATAAAATAAATTATTATTTAGGGTGCCTAACAGGATCAAACACAGTTGCCCATGCTGGGGACTAGCTTGATAATACACCATTAGATTGGTTTTTCCTCCTTTTCTTCTTCATTATTCTCACTTCCCCCTCTTCAGTTCTTTTGTATTTCCTCCCCAAGTAAACTGTCTATAAGCAATCCCTTGTCTCAGGATCTGCTTTGGGGGAAAACCTAGGCTACATGTTGTCTACATGTATCCTTTCCTTGAAAATGAGTACCCAGGTACTCATTTCACACTATCCCGTTTCCAGGCAAATGGCACATGTTTATGAACAAATCAGCAGAATATTGGCCATATAGTCTTGTTGTAATATTAAGGAATCTTCATCAAGAGGACTTAGTCTTCTCTTTTGCCAGTGGGGGCTGATTCTATGAACAGTCTTAGATCTGGAAACTAGTAGGACCCAAGAGTTCCCATGGACGCAGCTATAATCAAATTTTTGCTTTCCATTTTTTTCTTATTATACAAGTTGAGCATCACTCTAATTTTTATCCACCTATTTCACCTTTAGGAATTCTATGAGGTCTTAGCAATTGCCATGGATCCTTGTGAAGTATAGTATCCTAACTGCCACTCTGGGCTTAATTACCATTTTGGTGATTATGTCTACCTTGTCTCTGATGGTTGAATATTGTTTCCAGGCTTTACCATTCCAGCATAGTCTCCCCTGTCCACCATGGCCTACACTAGTCATCACTGAATTTCTCAAAGATGCCAATCACCTTTTCACTAGTGTGTATTGATTTTGTAAGGAGAGTATCCTCTGGGCCCTCCTTGGGAACAGTTAGGTGATGAAATTCCTGTTCTTACCTAATAAATTCATTTTAATATTCTCACTTCTCTTATATTGACCATTTTTTCTATACTATACCAAATGAATTTCTGTATTTCCATCTCATTCACTAGAGTCCTTTTTCATGTTCAAGCTAGAGAATTAGGGCAAGTTTCAGATATTTTTGCAAGAATGTTGAATCTTGAGTTAAATAAATTCTCAACTGTTCACTTATATATTCTACCTCCTTAGACCCCAGAAGATTCACTCCCATACATGCTCTCTGGCTCCCAGAATGTTAGTAGCAAGCAGCTATTTCCTGGACAGGGACAGTAATTCCTGGCTTGGGCTATCCTGAGACTTGACTTTGGTTTTCTGTCTGGAGGTAATGAGGGATGGGAGGTGAATCTTAAGGATAATCACCATATTGAGAAGCATAGTTTAGCCCTACTATTCTCTTCTTAAAACTGAACCTGATGCCCTATCACAGTATCTTTCCACTCTGGGTGATAGGCACACACACTATGTCAGCCCTCTGTATGGTTCTTTCCTGGCTTTGGGTGATTTCCTTTCATGAGTGCATAGAATAGTACTCAGTCAAGAACTTGAAGCATTCCTTCACAGCTCTCTGGAGCTCTCTCTCTCTGTGTACCTCCCTCCACTCTGATATTGTATCCCTTGAATTCTAGCTGCCTTTTCCTGCCAAACTCTGATCTATTTTGGCTTTCCCTGCCTGCTCTGCAACTCTAGGCAGCAATCTGGACAATCTGAGGACTCACTTTGTTCATTTCCCTTCTTTAGGTCGGTTCTGCCTATGGTCTAATGTCTGAAAACCATTCCATTTCTGTACTTATTTTTTTCTGTATTCCAAGTTGTTAAAGGAGGGAAAATAATATGTTTCTTGTGTGCGCGTGTGTGTGTATATATATACAAGTTTATTTTTAAAAGGGAAATAATGTTGCTATAGATTCATCGATTATGGGTGTTTGCTAGTGGTAGATTTTTTTTTAGAATATTTATCTTCTTTAATTGTGGATTAGAACTCCACTTGGACTCCAGAATTTAGGCATGATTTAAAAAAACTATAAGTAATCCTTAGTGACTTACTATATTTTTTTTGACTAATTGCCAAGAGGTAAAAGAAGTTTGAGGGTAAGTCTGATGAGTTCAGTTTTGAATTTATTTTTGCAGTTTTTTTCTTTAATTTCAGGTGGAGATATTTAGAAATCAGTTGAGTGGAATGACTTCTGGCACTCAAGAAAGCTTTCAAATACAAATAGAGATTTAAGAATCACCAGCGGAGAGTTAGAGTCTGAAGCAATAAATATGAATAGCTTGTAAAGAAGAATTAGAGAAGAAGGTGCAAGGTGGCCTCCTATTCAGGGACAGGGACTAGCAGAGGCAGTGAAAAAAAGAACTTACAAGGAGTGGAACCTGGAAAACCATTGTTAGAACTAAATTCAACATCAGTTTTCTAAAAAAATTTAAAAAATAAAAACCCTAACATTTAGATGAATAATGAGTACTGAAAACTCAGTATTAGTAATACTCTGTGAGGTAGACTGCTTTATAACCGTTTATTGTCATTTCTTTTCTCCACTCCCTCTCTTTCCCTTCTCTCAAGCAGGAATAAATATTCAGCCCTGGGAGGCTGAGGATGAGATCCCTGTTGGAGTGGAATACGGCCTGAGATCATTTTTAAGTTCCCTTCTGAATCTAATTGACTATGAAAAATTGATAAAACACAGATTTTACAATAAAATAGCAATAAAAACTAATCAAAAAACTTTGAGAGGTGTTCTGCCACACACACTGTCAAGGCCAAAATAGCTGTTCAATATTTTTTCCATAGCCATTATAAAAAATTCTTGGAAAATATTGCAAACTGGCTTGGGGCTCCTTGGTTTTATAACCCATATTTCTACTTCATTTCTCTCCATTTGAGGTTGAGTAACTCTGAGGTTAGAATTGTATTGCTTTTTATGTGGTAAGACGGTTTCATTTTTGAAATTATGCTTCTGCACAAGGCTTTGGCAGCTAGTGGGTTCCACTCTTCCTTAAATAATGAATCCACAGAAAGGAATTAGATTGGTCCTTTATTTGATCACAATTCTTAGCAATAGATGTCATTTACATAAAGGTGTTAAACCCCCAAACAAAGCAGAATTCGGACTCCTTTGAAAGATTAAAATGGAAAGATTTAGAATTCTATGGGAGAACGAGTTATTTCTTTAAAACTATTCAGGAGATAGTCATTTGGGGAATAGAAAAGATGGGAGTTAACATTTGTTGATTTGACTAGGTGTTTAAAGTATGGTTTTCATTTCTTACCACCCACTGAACTAAGACATATTATTCTCATTTTTTTATATGAGAAAATGCCTCCAGAGAGGTAATAACTTACTCAAGGTCATCAAGCTATTGCATGTGATTTGTCTGGTCTGGTTCTTAAACCTTTTCTCTTTCTATATGTCATACTGCCTCTATAGTACAGGAAGATAATTTTTTCTGTGCTCAGAAAATTCAGAGAGCTTGCTTCACTCTGGAAGGTTCAGAAATGACAATAGTAGTGCAGAAATGAAATTCCACCAGCACGCTTAATATGACACATTGTTTTTACTACTGGGGTACATAAGTGCATAGAACAAAGTAACCTAGTTTACTATATGAGCAAGAAGTATGTTCTTAGAAAATAGCATAGGACTTGCTTTCAAAACACTTGGATCTGTCACTTGCTGTGTGTCTTTGAACAAGCTGCTTTACTGCCTCAAGCCTCAGTTTCCTCATTTGAAGAATGGAGTAATAATGCTCACCTCACAGCACTTCTATAGAAATCTCATTCTGCATTTACCTTTAGCAATGATCCAGAAGCTTGAAAAGGCACCTCTTGCTACTAATTTGTGTTTAGAGTTCATAAGCAGTTCATGAAAGAAGTATTTCAAGGGAATGCTAGATCACACCCTGTGTGAGTAGTCTGAAATTTCATCACTGATCCAATGTGTCATGGCAAGGAAATGGAGGAAGGTGTGAAGCCAGATATTACAGATAAAATGACAAATAGTGAAAGAAGAGATCCACAAGGGGTGATGGGGAGTAAAGTCTGGCATCATTTCTACTCTAAAAAGAAAGTGGCCCACAGCGGTTTCCACATCTGCAAGAAGAGGTGGGCTGGAGAATATATGGGAATCAGGATGAAGCAGAAAGAACTAAACAATATATTAAATGTAAGAGTATGTAACTTCATCCTAGGTTAAACAGGTTCTAAAATAAATATTAGTACATTTTTCTCCATCCTTTATGGGAAGTTAGAACCTAGAGAGATAAAGGAGTCTGGATTAAGGGATCTACGGTTTTAAACATCTGAACATCTGTTTGAAAAAATTGACCTGGCCATGAGGTAGAGGACGAAATACAACTGCAAGATGAAGGATTAGTTAGGATGCTGATGCAATAGCCCAGGTAATAGATGAGGTGATCTGAACTGGGGTGCCAGCAGTGGAATAGACCAGCAGGGATGGATTTAAGAAACACTCTCAAGCCCTGGCTGGTGTGGCTCAGTGGATTGAGTGCCAACCTGTGTACCAAAGGGTCACTAGTTCAGTTCCCAGTCTAGGGCACAAGCCCAGGTTGCAATCCGGGTCCTCAATAGGGGGGCGCACTAGAAGCAACCACACATTGATGTTTCCCTCTCTTTCTCCCTCCCTTCCCCTCTCTAAAAATAAATAATAAAATCTTTTTTTTAAAAAAGAAACACTTGAGAAAGAGTAAGATGTTGAGACAAACATTGACTAGGGGATTAGAGGGAAGGGGTAAAGATGATTTTGAAAAATTTAGTCAGAGTGATTGAAAAGGTAGAGGAAAATTAACTGAAATGGATCTCACTGCAGAGGGGATAGATGTTAGGGCTAATTTTGGTCCTGAGTGATTTTGAGAAATGTTCTAGTACTAGAGGAGTTGGAAATTTAGCTGTGGAGCTCAATTAATAGGGAAGATAAGAAGAACCAATATCATTTGATTAAGAAAATATCATCAGAATAGAATAAGAAGATGTTTTCTCATTTGAGCTGCTAAATGTTGGGTGAGATAATACATAAAAACTTCCAGGTGCTATTTAAAGAAAGAGAGAGATGCATAAATAACCATAGTAATAACAATAGCTAAGTTTTCTGTGCACTATACATCAGACACTGTTCCATGCAACAATCTACGAAGTAGGTGCTATTAGTATCCACATTTTATAGAAGAGGAAGTTGAGGTACAGGTTTGGGAATAAGTTTCCCAAGGTCCCACACCTGGTGAATCAAATCTGCATATCAAACCAGGAAACCTAACTCCAAAGCCTTTACTTATAATTGTAACAGGGCTGTGTTGCCCAGAGAACATCATGGATAGCTGGGAAGGTAGACACTGAATAGAATTAATATATGTTTGAAAGAGGTTTATAAGTGACAAGCATCATATGTTTAAATTACTATTCTTTCCTATTTTACCAATGAGGATGTTGAGGAGCGTAGGGGATAAATATATTCCCACAGGTTACATGGCTAGTAAATGGTTGATGTAGGAATTCAGACACTCTGAAAGCCATTGCTCTCTACTAACCAGTGCTTTGTTCTTCAGAAAAGCCTGTCTGAGTGTGTGTATGGAATCTCATTGAGGAAAACATTCACTCATCACACGTTGAAGGAGTGTCTACCAGGCACCAAATTAGACACTGGGAACCAGTGACATAAAGTGTCATTCATTGTTTGTGCTATCAAAAAGCTCACAGGTTAGTGTGGGAGACAGACAAATAAGAAAGAAACAAACAAAAAGACAATTCCATGTGTGAATGCTCAGAGGAGCACAGGGAAGGGACAACTTGGCAGTTCGTGTTTTATCCAATTCACTACATACCCATTGATCCCCTTCCCCCGTGTTCTGAGCACTGCGCTGAGAGCTGAGCAAACAGACAAGTAAGACAGAACCCATGCTCTCAAAGTTGCCCCACAAAGGTGGCAGCATCACAGAAATTTGTTCGTGTTCAAACAAATACCTAGTAATTCCTCATGAGACACCTAAATCCTATTTTGCTGCTAGGGTATTTTATATAGAAAATGGGAATTCTAATACTTGCTTTGTTTATGTATATTATACTTATGTCTTCTTTTTCCCTACATGTGCCTAGAGACCCAAGTATCAGGTAAAGTCTTTTAATTTAAATAAGTAGTGATGGATAAAAGTAATATATTGAAGAAATACTGAATTGAATGTGGGTAAGAAAATGATACTTCAAAAGTGGTTTCATCTAATATGAGAATTGAGCTGTGGCCAGTTTTCACACCTCAGCACCTTAACCGTATTGTATTTCTAGGAGGTAGAAAATATTAAATATTGTTAATGATTGATTGCATCTCAACTTTCAAGTGTTACATCAAACAGACCTTTAAAGGGGGAGAATTTTATTCTCTTAAAGCACATCTACAGAACTTTTTGATTATTAAAAGTAATGCCCTGGATTTACCACATTTAAATCCAAATTTGATCCGAGAGTGAAATTCCTTTTTGGCGGCATCATCAATAATTTACCATGTCATGGGCTTTCCTTTCTGGGGCACAAAATATTGGCTAGGGGAGTTCTGGCTGACACATTATAAAATAAAGCTGGCAAATGGATTGCACGAAACTTTGCCAATGTTACACCCATCTGAAGATTCCCAAGGGAACCAGTATGACTTTTCCTTTACAGCTGCCCTCTGAGATTTGGTGTGCAGCACTGAGCCCCTAGAATGACCTAGAACTGTGGAAATCTACACTAGGACAGACATCAGTAGTCATGTAGCTTATCCACTCTCCTAAATCAGGACTTAATTTTGTTTCAAAACACCCCTGATGGAGAGAGGTTCACACAGGTTCAACGAACTTAGTGTATTTAAAAGTTACCCCACAATGGTCAGCTCTAAATACTAAACAGCTGATAGATGCCTCTCAGACACTTCAGCCCATTGGCTCTCATGTATTCCTCGGAGGCCACAGTGAGCCTGGCTCCGCTCTCTTTAGCACACAGCCTTGCAGATACTTGAAGAGTGTAGTTTATCTTTTCTAAATCTTATTTTCAGGAAAATATTACCAGGTCCTGCATCTAAATCAATTGCCCTTTTCTGGATTTTCTCTAACTTTTTGAAATTCTTTATATATTATGAGGCCCAAACCAATACCCATATATGTTCAACCCGTTTTAACATACTGCCTACCACTTGAATGTCCAATGATGGTGAATATAATTCATCTCATGTGCCACCTCCAATCAATAACTTGCTAGTGACTCCCTGCACAGCTGTATCAGGAAAGATTCTAAAGTCATCTCCAGCTCTGATGTTCTCTGGGTTCTAGTGGTGTCTCTGGGCTCTGTAATGTCTGCCACAGATGCCTGAGGGGAGAGGCAGTAGTTTTACCACATTTGATGTCTTGGATTTAAGGACCCACTGAATAAACATCTCTCTGTGTTTTCACGTGGAAAAAAGCTAAAGAGTCTTGTCACTGCATTTTCTTAAGTCTAGAGCATTCTATTACTCTCTGAAAACATCTTTACAGAGTTCCATGCATCTCTAGTATTTAAATACTGACAGCCAGAAGTGAGAAAGCTGTGAAATATTTGGGCATGTTGAAAAATCATATCTTCGACATAAGTTGGTTTATTCAAATATTCTTTTGAAATTAATGAGTATCTCTGAAGAGAATAATAAAGACAATAACATAATAAAAAGACGATAAGTGGCATTTCATTGTGTTTTATAGTTTTCAAATCACTCTTAGATTCAATCTTGCCCTTGATGCCTGTCACATCATCAGTATCATTATTCCCATTTTAAAGCTGAGAAGACAATTTCAAAACATTTAATTAACACACCTGAGAACATTTGATCAGTGTGTCTTATTGAATCCATGTTTTCTAACTGTCAGATCTGAACTTTTCCCCGTGTAGGATAGGTTTTAGGGACATTTATTTTTATTTATCTTCACAGTTCTGCTGCCAGGCTGATGCATCAGAGCTGCCTTTCTCTACCTATGGCTACAGCTCCTTCCAGGAAGACCCTCTCCCGTGACTGAAGCTCTCACTATGTTCCAGTAACAGCCCTCCCCCATGCCCATTCTGAGCTGAAGGGCAGGTATGGTCAGTTACCGCCTCTAGGTTCTGAATAGGCACGGAAGAGAGGGTATGCCTGGCAGAGCTGTAGCAAATGACTGTTGCTAGTTTCTGAGACTTTCACCATCCCATGTTGGTTCCCTTAACCTTGACCTTAACTATAAATAGGCCTTTCAGTAAACCTTCTTCAATTATCCCTTTGAGTGGGCCTTCCATTTTCCTGCCAGGGTCCTGACTAAGATCACTGACCCCAGGGCAGAAAAGACCCCTGCAGCCTTTCCCTGACTTACTGTACAAGGAAGACGGGTCTGAATGACATTAAGACTGCATATTAAACAGAAGCTACCCCATTCTCTGATGAGAGCAGTTACCAAGACAAAACTCAATTATTTTTCTTGGGACTACTCCTTTAGGAAAGATAACTTCCCAAATTCAGGACTATGTAGAACCTTGGGGAGTCTCTAAATTTAGGATTGTCAGGAGGAATTTGCTTTTTCCATACTCATCCAAGTTTGACTTATTAATCTGTTTTATTTGTATTAAAAGAGAGCTTCTTTCTTTCCTCTTGTTCTTGACAAAATAAGATCAGTTTCAATGACATAATCTACCACTGATGTGTGTGCATGTACTTCCCAAGAAATAAAGCTAGTGGTATGAATATGGAAAATTTTATTTTGAAGTCATTCATCTAAACTGTTCAATGAACCCTAAAAGTATAAATGAAAAGTTGTCCATTAATTTCCTAACAATCATCTTTTATAGCTGCTGGACATTACATTGAATATAATTCTATGTCTTTTGGAGGTGCTCATGAATTTCATCAGGAGCCATATGGCTAGAATGCTCTTTTATGTTTTCTACTTTTTAAAAAAATAAAATGATATCACTCAGACTTACATGTAAAAAAAATGTATATCCTTCAAATGTTTTTAAAGATCTTTAACAGGGAATCTAAAGCATCTAAAGCATTTTTAAGAAAAGGCTGGAAGCGTGGCCTACAGCTGTGTGTCTGGGAGTGTCCCAGAACATCACAAGATGGACCCTACCTACCACCACAGAGCTGCTATATTTTGCTGCAGTCAAAAAATGAGGAATTTAGGGATAGCTACTGAAATGAATTCAAGAACATACCTCAATAGCTGCAATCCCAATCTAGCAAGCTAAATGAAGAAGCTCCCATTACTATCATTACAACTGCTCTTGACCTCGATGTACTTGGTGACTTAACAAAGGAACGCTGAATCTGTTCAGTGCTGTAACTACCTTATACTTTCTTGTCTACATGTAGGTAGGCTTAAATTAGCCCTTTCAAACTCTTCTTACTTATACAGGAACTGATAATTGCAACTGAAAAGGGCCCTGTTCTTTAGAGAAACACAGCTGATGCAACTATACATAAATATTAGAGGGGTGTGTGTGTGTGTGTGTGTGTGTGTGTGTGTGTGTGTGTGTGTGAGCGTTGGGAAGGGTGGAGAAGGTAAGAGAAGTAGGTTGTGTTAAGGAACTTGCACTATATTCTGAGAGCAAAGGGAAGAACTGCAGAGTTTAAAGAGGTGGTTAAATTTGTACTTTTGGAAGATCACCTTAGCTGTTATGTAGAGAGTTATACTAGGGGGCTATCCCCAAGATGAGACAAATTAGGAGGCTGTTGCAACAACCCAGGCAAGAGATGACCTCAGGAATTGGCAGCAGGAATGTACCTGTTTTTTCCCAGATAATGTAAGCCTCAGAGATGTCAAAACATCACTCTTCCTTGGAATCTTCCTCTCTCTCTCTCTCTTAATATTCCTGCTGGTGCCACTCATTCCAGGCAGTGATTTCACGGACTCTTTAGAATCAGCTGGGAATATTCTCCTGGGGTCCTTCTAGGCTATTTAGCCTTCCATGGTAACTCCCTGTTTTTCAATAGATTTTCATTTTTCTCTTTAGCAGCTCCTCTCACCTCACCAGTTATTACTTGACCTTCATCTTCTGAGCCTGACTAGTATGCAGACAGCTTCCTTGGAATTTTTAACTGACAGATGTGATCTAAAGTTCCCTGCCTTTGCCTTAAAATAAAAAGATCAGAATGCAAAATCTTCCCTGCTCTTTAAGGGAAGGATGATAAAATAAGTGTTGGGGGAGGTGGTAATGGGAAGACCATACCTACTCCTGGCTTCCATCTGTATACACTCAGAGTGCCTCTTGATGAGAAATCCCAGAGGCTGTGGAATTTTGTATCTAAGTATATATTTTTAATTTGAGATTCCATGCAGACCAAATTGCATGTGGCCAGCATTTCTGCAAGAAAGGATTAAAAACCTATTTTGCAATGTCATTTTTTGCAAAGGAAGGACAGTGATTATTTTATGAATTTTTGAGATAGTAGAAAGAGAACTGGACTTGTCAGAAACCTGAGTTTGGGATTTTATTCCACCACTCACTAGGTATGTGGGGTAATAATAATCCACATATAACAGTGTTTTTAATAAAATAAATCAGAAAACATGAAGCTATTTTGGTTCCCGTGTATAGCACTTGATTGAACTAATTTTGTCAAGGTTACCAATGATGTAAAATCCAAAGGCACCTTTATGTTTTCATCTTATTCACCATTTCAGTGGTATCTAACACAGCTGAGAGTCCACCTTCTCCAGAAAATACTCTCCCTTCTCAGGTTCCGGAGTTAGCCACTTTTCTCTTCTGACTTCTCAGTCTCCTTTGCCAGTTTCTCTTCCTTTATTTGATCGAAATGTTGGGAATCTTAGTTCTTAGTCTTAGTTGACCAACTCTTCTTTCTCTACACCCCCTTCAAAGATACCCATCCCCTACATTTCCTCTAGCATGTTTTACGGACAGCTCAAACTAACCATGCATATGCCAGATGTTTATCGTTTGATTATTAACCCTGCATTTGCTCTCTTACGTTCTTTTGGTATGACTAGGACTGGAAGCCTGAAAACGACAACTCCCAGACTGCCAAACCTGTTGACTTTGCATCGGGTTCTTTCAATGAAAGGTGTTACACAGGGATGAGAAAGGGGAAGAAACTAGAGACCACAGAGCTTCTGGCCACTCCTCTGGCAATGGGAACCCTGATGCTTTCTGCTCAGTGGCAGCTGCCATGATTTCAGCAATTTCTGTGATGGCAGTTTAAGCAGCATCAGTAGCAGAGGTTGCCATGGCGTTAGAGAGAGCACTGAAGGCTCCTATTTAGCAGCAGGGGTTGGTGGTTCCAGCACCATCAGTGGTTAAGTGTGGCTAACAAGCTCCAGCCCACTGGTGGCAGAAGCTTTCTGATCTCTATGTAATATCCAATTTCCCTTTTGCTTTCCAATCCTTTCAACGCCTTTATCAGGACTGGCTTATCCATTAGTCACAGCAGGCACAGTACCTCAGGCCCACAATAGTTTTAGGGCCTTAGAAACGTTTTAATCTTTTTTTGTAATCAGAAAGAAAAAAAGTGAATGGAGGAAGGGACCCATGAAAACAAAAGTGCCTGGGGCCATGGAACTCATAATGCAACCCTGACCTTTGTGACCATTTCCCAGCAACAAATTCCTCTCTGGGCAAAATATCTAGTAATTTCTGCTTTTCTTATCTGACACTGGCTAAGTCAGTGTGCCAAACAGAACTCTTGATTCCTGCCCCGAAAATTCCTGTTTTTCATTCTTCTCTATGTCAGGGAGTGGTGCTGTCATCTACCACTAACTCAAGTCTGACACCCCAACCATTATCCTTTGTCCTGCTTTCTCTTCAGCACCAGCATCTAAAATGTCACCAAATTCTATCCATTCAACAAACACAATATATCTCAACTCTGCCCATTGGTGTCTGTTTCAACTGGTACTGGCTAGTCCGAGCCACCATTAAAATAAAACCAGACCTGGTTAGCACCCCCCACAAGATCCTGTTGTCTGGACCACACCTATTCCCCCAGTCTCTGAGTCACTCCACCCCTTGCTTACTGTGCCAGTGTGATAGCAGCGTTGTATTAACTGCCGTACCTTTTTGTGCTACCCTGTTCCATATCCTTTGGTAATGCCTTTCCACAGACATTGAGCTCACATCATTCACATCTTTAGGAAGATGTTACCGTTTAGATGACTTGACCTAAAATTGCCTCACCTCTTCAACACCTCCTATTGCACCTTCGGAGACATTGCAGACCTGGTTTCAGAGGTTGGCCCCACTGTTTTGTAGTTTTGTGATCTCTTAATCTCTGAGGCCTGTTTTCTTCGTATATAAAATGGGAATAATAACCTTATAGGGATATTGTGAGAATTTAGTGGAATAGAATACATAATGCTGATCCTCCATCCTCAGTCCTCAGGTCCTCAGTCCTAATTTTTCTTTATCAAAATATTGCCGGCAATATGTTTTAATTGACTTTTGTTTTTGATTTGGGGGTCTGCCTACTTACCAACCATAGTAAATAAGACAAAAACAACAACTTTGAGGAATAAGAACATCTTTGTAACTTTGCTTTAGCAAATGTTTTATAATTACACTAAGCACTAAGAATCTTTGGGTGCACTCCTTTCAAATGCCTTGATATTAAATGCAGGTCTGTGCCTGTGTCTGTAATATACCTGGGACCCATGAGACAAATAATGTTGAATTCCTCACACAAGCGTGTTTTACGAGAGTTTTCCTGAGGATCATAGTAGAGGCATTTATGGCTGCAGAAAAGGAGACTTTTCAAGAGTCAGTTCACAGGGCAAGAGACACCAAAATGGTTATAAAATGAAAAGCACCTTTGCATCATATAGCTTCACAAACTGCCACTCAGAACTCGGCATCACATCCCATGTCCTTTCCTAGGTCATCGTTTTCTTTTTTCCCTAAGAAGCTGTGAGATATAAAAAACAGGTGAGGTCTGATTGCAACTGCTCCTGCTACTGAAAGATTCCACTCTTTAAAACCAAAAAATTTAAAAGGGGATAAAAAATGCCTGCAAAGGATTTTTTCCTCTGGACAACCCAATCATTTACGACACACCGGGCTCAGCCCTTGGCTGCCGTTAGCACTGAGGAAACTATTGAATTTCTAAATACAGCAGCTGCTACTTGGATATGTGTGTTTCAACAGAAAGAGTGAATGGATAAGTCCCTGTTTTGGAAGAAACAGAATCACGTTCTCAAGTTAAAATTAAAGCAAAGAGCAAATTTGGGTTCAAGGATTTCCCCCCTCCCACATCCCTAGAATGGGTGTGGTTATCTCAGAGACAGAAATCCTAGTACATTCTTTTGCCAAGAGAGCAGTTTCCTTTAACAACTCTTAGTTTACCTCCTGCTACACAGCATACTTTAGTTTAGCAGTTGGATGAGAAAAATCCCTTTTAGGTCATAAAATAGGTGGGTTCCCTATCCCCTTATCACTATCACCATCCAACTGTCACTCCAAAACGAGGAGAAAAGGAACATCCAAGAAGGTCACATAAGAACACTGTTTCCCAAGGTTTATTTTCTGGAAATTAGATACACAAGGAATTAATAAGTGTTCTGAGAAAACAGATTTTGTGGTGAAGTAAGATTGGGAAATGCTACTTTACTTAAGGCTAAACATATCTCTTTTCTACAGAACTTCTTAGAATCTTTACTAACTTGCATTGTGAATCACCAAGACTAAGATATGGCATATAAATTTTTGATAAGAACACTATTCATATCTTGTGGGAATAAAATGTGAAAACAGGGTGAAAAAACAAAGTTCCTGCCTTCAAGTCAGTCATTGCCTAATGGGAACACAATTGCGTAAACAAACCATTAAAACAAGCGATTTAAGTTCGGACAATTAAGATCAAGAGAGCAGGACTGTGGAAGCCTTGTAGGAGAAACTAACCCAGTGGGCGGAGTCAGTGCTTCCTGAGGGTGGCCCTGGAGCTGAGCCCTCACAAAGGAGCGGCATAACTGCAATCCCTCCTACCTCAGTCCACCATTTCCGACTGCTCATGTGGAATAAGCAAAACTTTATTTCCAATAAAGGATGTAGTGTTTCTATTTTGCTATTTAGGAAGGCCTTTGGAAGCTAGATGGATCTAGATCCAAATCTCAACTCTGTCTCTCACTACCTCTGTCACCTTGAGCAACAAGCTTAACCTCCTCACTACCTTAACCTCCTCTTTTTCAGAATTGATTGTCATCAGAATTGGAGATCATATAAGTAAAGCATTAGAAAAGTGCCTGAAACATAATAGGTTCAACCATTTAGAATATTATTATTTTTGTTAGTCTTAAGAGTGGAATAGATTTACAGATACTAATTTAAGCATTCACTGGATGTATATTAACCCCATTCTGTAATATGTTTATATTACAGCTTCTGTTTGAAACTCTGATGGAATTCAATTGCATTTTTTGTTTGTTTTATTTATTTTTTTTATGTGAACCTGTGTTTTTATTTCTGTTGGGTATATACCTAGCAGGGGAGCTGCCAGATCACATGGTAACTCTTTTTTTTAATTTTTTAAAAATTGTTGTTCAAGTATAGTTGTCTCCATTTTCTCCCCACCACTTCCCCCATCCCAGCCATCCCTATCTCCCACCCTCAATCCTCCCCACCTTTGGCTTTGTCCATGGGTCCTTTATAGATGTTCTTTGATGACTCTTCTCCCTTTCCCCCCCGTTATCCTCTCCCACCTCCTCTCTGATTATTGTCAGTGTGTTCTTCATTTCAACGTCTCTAGTTTTACTTTGCTTGCTTGTTTGTTTTGTTGATTAGGTTCCACTTATAGATGAGATCATATGATGATATTCAATTACATTTAATAACCTCTCAGACTCTGAAATACATAGTGCTACATCTGGGATATATACAAAATGAACTAACCCCAGAACTTGTCCTAGACCACAAGTCTCCAGTATAGTACTAGGAGTGAAGTTTGAGAAAGTAGAAGCATAACAGTACACACAATAGATGTAGAAGTCAATAAGCACTAAATAAGAGATAAGACACCATGGAAAAGGATGTCACTTTCCTTTGATAGACGAGGAAAAACTTCCTGAAAGAAAGTCATTTAAGCAGGGCTTTAACATATGACTCATAGGTAGACATAAGAGAGTAAGTAGTAAGGGGAGAAATATAGGAGAAGAAAACAAAAGAAGCAAAGTAACAATTTGCCAACTTATAAAGCTACTGGGAGTGATAAATGGAACATAAAAGTAAAAAGATAAATAGGTAACAGATTATAAAAGGCTAGATAATTCACTGTCTGTGTTTGCCAATATTTCACATTAGAGAGTTCCATAAAACACAACACTCATCCTTCAAATGAATACCTGTCAATTAGAAAGGAAAATCTACAGGAACCCCAGAACTCTGCCAAATTAACCAGTAAATTCATTAGCTGACCTTGTTACTAACAAAGATCTTGACTTTAATGTGCCTAAATGGACAATGAATGAGACATTAGCCCTGGGGTGTTGGGGATAGATGGTTACATGCCTGATACCTACCTGCAAAGTAAGAGCCTTCCAAATACTCCAAAAATAAAATATGAGGCTTTAAAAAAATCGATCCACTATTATCGGAATTCACAAATAAAATCTGTTTGTTAGCCTAGACATAAAGACAAAATCATCATCTCTGATTTTTTTGTTACCAAAGATCTGTTACCCTTGAATTTGGAATTTGAATACATACTACATGAGATCTGGAAAACTGCAAGCTGAGATATTAACAGAAAAGGGATTCCAGACAGTTATTGTTTTGGTAGCTCTAGGAAGAAGCAAGCACAAAACCATTCTGGGCAGCATATTTTGTCAAACAAGGTTACAAAACGTTATCCATGCTTAAACCTCACTGAAGACTAGCTCATAAACAAAAATTACATAACTCATAAAGAAACAACCATCAGAGAGAGGCAGAAGATCAGTAAACAGTGGAAATAGACCCCCAAGAACTTCAGATAATAGAAAGTATGAAATAAGTATATTGAAAATTATTAAAAACAAAAAAGAACCCATATATATGAGCAAAAAGTAAGATATCCTTAAAAAGGTATATCTGAGAGAGAATTTATAAATGAAAAAATAGTCATTGATACTAAAATCAATGTATAATATAAAAATAGTAGCCTAGAATAAGCTGAAAAAATTAATGAATTGGAAAATAAACCTGAAGAAATTACCAAGAATATAGAATGGAGAGATAAACATTAAAAAAGTTAAGAGATATGGAAGATGGAATTCAAAATAACATAAAAAGAAATGACAGGGGAAGTAACATTTGAAAAATTATAGCTAAAACTGTTCCATTTTTCTTTTTTTTCTGACATGTTAATTCTTTTTTTTTTAATTTTTTTATTTTAGTTTATTCAATACAGTTTTTTTCCTTTATTCCCATTCCAGCCCACCCATCCATTCCTCCCCTCCTCCCTCCCCTTTCCAACCCCCCTTTTTGTCCATGTGTCCTCTATCTTTGTTCCTGTAAACCCTTCCCTTCTCCCCTGAAATTCCGTCCCTTCTCCCCTCTGGTTACTGACTACCTGTCCTCTATTTCAGTGTCTTTTGTTATATTTTAC
>CM052542.1:35276979-35314970 GCA_028533065.1 Trachops cirrhosus | reverse complement strand
GTCCTTTGCCCATTTTTTAATTGGGTTTCTTGTCTTCTTCGAGTGGAGTCATATAAGTTCTTTATATATTTTGGAGATTAAACCCTTGTCTGAGGTATCATTGGCAAATATGTTTTCCCATACAGTTGGTCCCATTTTTCTTACTAACTTCATTCACTACAAAGACAAATTCAACCCACCATTGTCTTTCACCAGGATTATTTTAGAAGCCTCCTACTTGACTTTCCTACTTCTGCCCTTGCCCCTAGAATTTGCTCTCAACATCTGAACCTTAAAAAGTCAAGGTCAGTTTATGTCATGTCAATTCTCTGCTTAAATCTTTCCAGTGGCTTCTTATCTCATTAATGGTGAAAGTGCTTACAGTGGTCAGTATAGCTGTATCTGACATGACCCGTTAACTTCTCGAACATTTCCCCTTCTCCTCTCTGCCTTGTTCACTCTGCTCCAGCCATGCTCCTTCCTTGCCATTCCACAAACACTCTAATCACATTTCCATCTCAGAACTTTTGATCATATAGGTTCCTCAGGTTGGATGATTTTCCCCTAGATACCTACATTGGTACTTCTTTCTCCTCCTTCAGATCTTTGAACAAATATCACCTCATGTATGAGGACTTGCTTAATGATTCTATTTAAAATCACAGAACCCCCTCCCTACCCTGGCACCCCTTATTCCTTTTGCCTCCTCAGTTTTTCCATAGCACTTACCATTTATAAAATGTTATTTATTTATGTATGTATGTATTTATTTATTATGTATGTATGTATGTCCACCATTTTCTACAACCCTACTCAAGAATATAAACTTTGTGAATGATAATGTCAAAACTAGTGAAAATTGGTCCTGACCAGTGTGGCTCAGCTGGTTGAATATCATCCTGTAAAGTGAAAGGTCACTGTTTTGATTCCCAGTCTCAAATGATGTTTCTCTTTTGCATCGATGTTTCTCTCCCTCTGTTTCTCCCTCACACCTCCTCTCTCTAAAAATAAATAAATAAAGTCTCTTTTAAAAAAGGGAAAGTTGGCTAAAGTAGTAATTACAGAAAAATCTATTACTTTAAATTTCTATGCTATAAAAGAAGTCTAAAAATTAGACTGCTAAACTTAAACTAAAAAAGTTAGAAAATTTAAAAAAAGTGTAAACCACAAAGTAAGAACTGTAAAGTATAAGAAGAGAAATTAAGTAAATAAAAAACACAGCCATATTACAGATCATTAAAATTAGAATTGTTATTCATTTTTAAAACATGAATTTAAAAGAATAACCTCGAGAGAAGTTGCTCACAAAACAAAGGGAGTAAATGCAGTTAATAATTGGTCTTAAGGGTGATATAAGTGGACATAACAGTAAAAATAATGGAAAATGAGGAATACTAAAGCAATACTATGGACAACTTTACATGAATACATTTCAAAACTTAGAAGAAATTAACCATTTCCTAGATGAATATAACATACAACAACTGACCCAAAGAAATTTAAAAAATAAAAAACCAGAACAAATTAATAAAAGGCAGTAAGATGAATTATAACCTCTATACGTAGAAAGGGTGGGAAAACTAGTTCTTCATTTCAAAAACAAAAATGTATCTGTCTCTCACACCACACACAAACACAAATTTTATTCGAGTCTATAAAATATAACATTTCTATACATTGTAAAACCTGGAAAATGCCATGGGTTATTTTTTGACATATTTCGTACATAGTAGAAGTACAAAAAACAGGTGCAGGAATGACACACATCAAATTCAGTGCACTGGCTCCTTCTGGAAGGGCCGTGAGGAAGTCAGAGGAAGGAGGGTATCACAGGGGCTGCTGGTTGAGCTCTCATTTTCAGTGTCATTTTTTAAAAGATTTGAGGCAATCATAGCAAAATGTTAAGATTTAGCAAGGCTGGGTTGTGGATAAAAGGCCTATTGTAGTATTTATTGTATTTCTTTTAGCATCTTAAAACATGTCACCATTTAGAAAAGAACCCGAGGCCAAATAATTGGGCCTTTTTTCTGTAAGCAGTGAGAAACTTGTGAAGGTCTTTTACAGGAAATCTGACTGTGTAGAGCTTCAACAGGCCATCACAGAGACCAAGTGCTCTCTCTTCCGTTTCAAAGAAAAGATCTTAACACATCCAGATCCAAATGAGTATCCAGAATGAACAGGTATCGACAAGACTGGCCTCGCTACATCAGCCAAGGAACAAAGGTGCTTTATTGAGGAACTTGCTAAAGAGAATAATATTAAACTTTTAATTTTGTTTATATGTCAAGGCACCCAAAGACAAACATTGTGAAACCTTTGGAAAATAACCAATTTAAACGGGTGGTGTTCGGAGTTGGAAAAAGGAAAGCCACTCCATGAAAAGGTTTTGAGACTACACGGCACCTTTGGGATATGTTATAATCAAGCAGAAACAAAAGCAATGTGGGTTTCTCCCAAGCTTTGTTTTTAAAAGCTTGTATATAGGAAGAATCATTTTAAAACTATGTGTATTTATATTTCTGCTTGCCACAGCTTATAAAAAATTCTTCTCTAGAATTCCAATTGCATTATTGGTGTTTTATGTTTTTCAATTTTTCTGTGCAATATGTAATTATTACAGACTCTGCCCATTTGTGTGGTCTATTGGTGAGCAACAATTCAGAAGGGGATCTTTCTTAGAATTCCAATAGTCTCAAGATAGTGATCTTCCCCACTCGGCTCATATTCTCCGATTTACAGAGTTCCATTTCTTCAATGTGCCCCCAATGACTTGAATAAGATGAAGTGTTCAAGACATAGTGTTCCCATAAAGTATTTAATCTCGAAGAGAAGCAAGTTTTATTCTCACGAGGAAAAAGAAACCTAATGCCAAATAAGAATTCCTCTTCATTTCTCTATTCTTTTTCTTTTTCCTCTTGAGACCGTTTCTATCTAGATAAAGGAACAAGGTGGCCAGGTCATTATTTGGGTAATTTATTTCTAGAATATTTGGCCAAAGATTGGATGACCAAGGCAAAAGTGAGGATTTCAAATAATGAGCTATGTGCTAGAGGCTTCACACTGGAAGTATTCAGAAAAGATAGGGAGATTCTCCTTAAGGGATGGGAGTTAAAGACAGAAGATAATACTGCACAGGAGGGGAGAGAGAAAAGAATGGGCATTTTCTAAATACTTTACTATGGTTTAGATACCCCACATAAATCATCTAAGTGAAATCTTGCCCTCTTTCCGTGGAGTATTTATTGTGTTCCTCATGTCGTGAATGACAGACTGAGACTCTAACAGGTGGAATAATGAGTCTAAGACCAAGTGGTTGGCATGGGCATGTACTACTCAGCTCTCCATCCAAGAAAAACTGCTGCACACAGCATAGGTGGTGAGGCTGCTATACCTTCAGGTCTCTGTTGACATTTATGCCATGTTACACTTCACCCAGGCTGCTCCAGGGCAATGACTGAAAACAGCAGTGACACTAGAGCCAGTCCCCTCCAACTTTTGCTCTGAGACTCTGCACTGACCAGGCAAGAGCTTTCCTGGTACTATAGGCAGAGAGTCCTCCTATCTGAGGCTCTTCATTCCCCTGCCCTTTCAGCATCACCTACCCTCTCCTGCTCTCTTTGTCTTTATCCTTCATAATCATTCCCCCCAGTAAGTCTCTTGCACATCCTGTATCGCCATGTCACAAAACTAATAGTTATCAAATTAAAGGCTGATGCAAAGGTATCCCTCTTTGAATATTGACCTTGATGCTACTAAAAGTACTAATATTGTTCCTATTAATAACAATTAACATAATATATATCATATGTTAAGTGTTCACTTTGAGTTAGTTATTATGCTTAGACTTGCATGCATTCAGTTTCATAACAACTTTATGAGATGGACGTTATTATCTGCATTTATAGAGGAGAAGACAAAGGCTTAGAGATGTCGTTAATTTACCCAGGTCACATAGCCATCCAGCAGCACAGCCAATATTTGCACTTGGGTCTGCATGCCTCTAAAATCCGTGTTCTTAACCCCTCTGCACGTTTCGTACACTACACTGCTTACCACAATCACTCTGCCTCCTTTTGGCTTTCATCACTTTGCATATTTTAGGACTACGATTCGAAGGGTATTTTTTCACTTGAAGTGAGGATGAGTAACAAATATTTATCAAATGCTAACTCTGTGCCCAGATTTTTGGATATTTCCTAAAGATCCAATAGAAGACAAGGCCCAGTTCCTGCCCTCAAGAAAATCATTATTCTGTGGAGTTATTAACAATTTAAATAAAAAGGAGCTATTGACACCCCTGAAACAAAGAGTCATCCAAGAAACTAGACAATTATACAATTGTTATTAAGTGACACTACTCTTCCAAACAAAGTACATAAAAATGAACAAATTCCAAAGCTATAAATTTCAAAATAGTAATCAGTCCCTATTAGCTAAACAAAACAGGAACTAGGCCTTGGAGATTCGGTAAGATTTGGAAACATAACAATGTGAGATTCCAGAGTGAAGGTGAAAATTAATGACAATTTTCTAGCTAGAGGGAAAAATCAATTCTTAAATAATGGCAGATTCAGGGAGAAACATAATTGGTAATTTCTTACTTGGCATCACTTAAAACATTTCCTCCTAGAGAACATAATAGAATGTACAATAATGGAAATAATACACACTTGGAAGGCACACAGAACTATAACCCACAAGCCTGTCAGCATGCTCTGGCTAAACAATAAAATCATGAACTAAGGCAACAAAGAAGATGTTTTATAATCCTGCATGGGAAATTTAACATTGTCCAGGTATCTCTCCAACAGGGGAGTCTGTTTTAATCTTGGATCTCAGTCAGGAACTTACTCTTCCTAATTCAAGGAATATTAATCTTCTTGCCATATAAAAAACAAGTAGCAATTAAAAAAAAACACAGGGAGGCAAACAACCATATACTAAACCCTAAAAGAAAAGTAATGAGGCAGCTGGTCTGAGCACACAGACTACCCAAGTCTGTTAGATCTGATATGAAGGACCAAGACTCACTAATTAGTAATTTTTTACTTATTACCTGTTAGCATCTTCGAAGCAAGCAAAACCTACTTACCAATCTTTATAGGAGCCTCAATGCTTGAGGTAAACACTAAGAAACAGAATGAGCAAACATTAAGAATTTTCCGTAAAATCTATGGAAAGTCCTGTTACAATCAGTACCTCAAAATGAGGTTGTCTTAGGGCCATAATGGGGGAAAGACTCAGAAAGACAACAGAAGAGTTTGGATGATGTAGTAATGAGAAGCTGACACAAGACCAAACAGAAATGTTTCTAATGGGCTTACCTGGTTAAGGCCTTCCTCCTCAATAAGAAGGAACTGAAATGTTATTATCACAAACCTCCTGCATAACTTTTCCTCCTCTGTTTAATTATGCTTTAGCCAACTGTAGCACAAGGTGCACATTCCATAACCCTTTCCAGGAGGGGCCATCCCCAAGTGCCCACTCTGATACACTGAGTGACTCCAATAGAATGAACTTCGGAGCAGGCAACATGAGAATACCCGGATGAGAGGCAACACATAAAGTCTTGCTTGTTGCTCTTTGTTGAAATTTGTTTCCAAGACTAATAATACGATGCACGATTTTAATAAGCAGCAGCAAACTGAAAGACAAACAGTAGCTAAAATGAGACCAGTGATAGATACAGTAAATGTTGGAAAAGTGCCATAAGGAAGTTTGGAAGGGACAGATCATACAGGGCCTCATAGTCCATGTTAAGAAATGAGTTAATAGGCTACAAACATTGGGAAGACATGCAAAGGGTTTAAGAAGAGAGGTGACATAGCAAATCTGCATTTCTAGGAGATCTTTCAGATAGCAGTATGTAGAATAGATCAGGCTAAGTGTACTAGTGATAGGGTTATAACAATGGTTCAGATAAGAAATAATGGTAGCTTGGACTGTTGGTGGTGGTGTAAGATGAAAGAGGAAGTTGGTTGATGTGAAAGCATGAGAGTGACATTGACAGAATTTGGAGGATGGCAGAATGTGTGGGTGAGGGAGAAGGAAGTGTCTGCGATGACTCCCAGGTTTCTGGCTTGCTTAGTTGGATAGAAGGTAGTGTACTCACTAGGTAACGAAGCACCAGAAGAGGATACAGCTTGCAGGGAAGATGAGGGATTTGCTTTTTGAGTGTAAGTGCTTGAGACATGAGAAATGTGGAGGATGGATGTGTGTGTTGAGCTGGAAGGTCTGGTCTGAGAGGGGATGTGATGAGTAACTTGTATGGGTATAGATGTCTTGACTGAGATTAAATGATAAAAAGGATTTTACCAGAAATTCAAGAAAAAAGAAGCATTCCAGCCAAAGGGAACAGAATTTATAAATGACATGAAAATGGGGACATTCTAGGTGCTAAATTTCAAAGGCTAATTACTATCAAAACTGAAGAGGCTGTTTAACACTGTACAGGGGAGAAACAGAAACAAGAAATTATTGAGAATGATTACATCTGAGAAGTAGCCCAGGAGAGCAGAGCATGAGAGAGATGTACACTTGTTTACATTGGGTGAATTTGTTTCTTACAGTGTGCATTTTCAGTAATTTTATCTTTTAAATTTTTATTGAATTTATGGGGTGACAAGGGTTATTAAAATTATATAGGTTTCATGTGTACAATTCTATAACACATCATCTGTATAATGTGTGTTCACCACCCAAAGTCATGTCTCCTTCTGTCACCATTATCCCCACTTTACCCTCTCCTATCCTCGACTTCCCTTTCCCTCTGGTAATCACCATACTTTTATCTGTATCTACAAGGTGGTTTTTTCCTTAATCCTTTCATGTTTTTCACCCACCTCCTCAATCCCCTCCCCTCTGAAAGCTGTGACTGTTCTCTGTATCTATGTATCTATGAATCAGTGTCTGTTTTGTTTGTTAGTTTACTTTTGTTCATTATTTTCCACACATGTCTTTCTCTGACCAGCTTATTTCACTTAGCGTAATATTCTCCAGGTCCATCCATTCTCTTGCAAAAGGTAAGATATCCTCCCTTTTTTGTGACTGAGTAGTATTCCATTGTGTAAATGTACCATAGCTTTTTTATCCACTCACCTACAGAAGACACACTTAGGCTGCTTCCAAGTCTTGGCTATTGTAAATAACGCTGCAGTGAACATAGGGGTGCATCTATTCTTTCAAATCAGTGTTTCACTTTTCTGTGGATATATGGCCAGAATTGGAATCACTGGGTTAAAAGACACTTCCATTTTTAATTTTTTGAGGAAACTCCATACAGTTTTCCACAGTTCCTACACCAATCTGCATTCCCACCAATAGTGCATAGGGGTTCCTTTCTCTCTGTATCCTCACCAGCATCTGTTGTTTGTTGATTTATTGATGATAGCCATTCTGACAGGTGTGAGGTGACATGTCATTGTAGTTTGTATTTGCATTTCTCTTATGATTAGTGACATTGAGCATCTTTTTCAATAATTGCTTTTTTTGAGATTTTAATAAAATTAGAGGGGCACTTGAGGAAAGAAAATTTCTCTGCTTGATTTAATTCAGGGACACCATATATATGAGGTCTGTCTGGCAAAAGTCCAGTCATTGTTAATGTAACAAGAATGGATTACACAACATTGATGTAACCTGGCAGCCAAGGAGAGTGGAATGGAATGGGCATGTGTGAACAATGACAACTTCACTGTACTAGTCAGTGGGGGCAGTAAATGCTGTTGAGTGAGCATGTGTGGCCATTGCATTCAAATGACTGAATGAGTAGAGCAACAAATCTGCATCAAATTTTGCAGTAAGCTTCAGCTTCCCTCTGAGGAAACTATTCGGATGCTTCAGAGGCATTTGGGGAAAATGCAATGAATGCAGCCCAAATAAAAGTGTGGCACAAACACTTCAAAGATGGTTGAGAAACTGTGGAAAGTGATCCACATTCTGGAAGGCCTGCAACAAGCAGAATACCTGAGAATGTTGAACGTGTACAGGCTGCAATTAATAAAGATCAACAATTGACATGTGAGAACTAAAAGCTGATCTGGGGATTCTAAAAACTACTGTGTCTGAGATTTTGATGCAGAACCTTGGCATGAAACTATGTCACGGCAAAATTCATTCCATGGTTTCTGCTACCAGAGCAGAAGGAACATTGTGTTGCAGTTGCTAATGATGCTGAAAGAACTGTGTGAGGTCCCAAGATGCCAACTTTGAAGGGGACTAAGGTGTCATTGTCCTATGTATAATGTTTCTTGTATCTTGAATCTTCTTCAATAAATATCTCCATATTTTCATATTACATAGCTGGGTACCTTCTGGACAGACCTTGTATGTGTATTTGAGGTCTGTCTGAAAAAAGTTCAGCCATTGTTAATATAACAAGAACAGTTTTCATCACATCAATATAACCTGGCAGCCAAGGAGAGTGGACTGGAAGGCACATGTGTGAACAGTGACGACTTCACTGTACTTAATCAGTGGGGACAGTAGACACCATTGAGTGAGCATGTGTACTGTGTGGTCATCACATTCAAAATGACTGAACGAGTAGAGCAATGAATCTGCATCAAATTTCACAGTAAGCTTGAGCATGCCTCCATGGAAACTATTCAGATGATTCAGAAGGCCACAGCTACAGACAACTGGTGATTGGCAGCTTCATCAAGACAATGCACCCACTCATGCATCTCATCTTGTGCAGAGTGCTTTGGCAAAACATCAAATCACCCAGGTGACTCAGTCCCACTACAGCCCAGATCTGGCACCCTGTGACTTCTGGCTTTTCCCAAAACTAAAATCACCTTTGAAAAGAAGGAGATTTCAGATCATCAATGAGATTCAGGAAAATACAAGGGGGAGGGGGCTTTGAAGTATTATTGTTATTACTTTTACAAATGAAGAAATTGGTATTGAAGTATATTAACTGATGTTTTAGATTCACACAGAGTAAGTAACTAGGATACAATCAGGGGCTGTTGTAGAACCAAAGCTTTCAGTCTCATCATGTTGCCACTTAATTGAGAAAGTTAAAAGCAGTATACACACACAAAGCACCACCATTGTTTCAGATATTAGCCCAAAGGCATATATCTAAGTGTTTGTTTCCATATAAGATGGCCAAACTGGTTCTCATACCAACTCACACAGGATCTGAGGCAATACATAGACTGAAATATTTATTAAGTAGGAGATAAAAGGTCTAGATTTTGTGAAGACTGTTTTATTTTGCCTTTTCCTTGCGACCAGGCAACTAATAGCAAGTGAAGGAAGTGAAATGTTGGCCGACAACTTGGCTAAAGCACCAGACTTCTTTGTCATCCAGTCAGACACTAGAGATGGAAAAAATCTGCCTGGTTATCTTTGTCTGGTCTCTCTTGGCTGAAAAATAGGGTACTCTTTGGAGGTAAAAAGGATGGTCTGTTCCTTCCAGTTAACAATGACTATAAACACAAATGTTAATCTGAGAGAGAAAGACAGAAAATAAACGAATGAATATGAACAAGAATGAATGATAGACACATACAATACTATTTGTATTAGGAATTTATTTTGTGAGAAATAACAGTTCATTTTCTAACTGCACAGACTGTATGGGAATGCATGCACATGGAGTTAATATGTTGATAAGTTCGATATATGTGTATGTATTAGTTTTCACAGATTAGATGCTCTTCCTTTCCTCAGACATTTTATTCGCTTTGTCATTTTGCAAAGAAACATTTCTTCCTCCTTTTTTTAACCTCAGAAGGGTTTTTATCATAAATGGTCTCTTTTAGATGACTCAGTAATAGATTTCCCTCCATGCCTTCTGTTGTAAACTATGGCAAATACCTGGAGATATGCAGTAGAGTCTATTAATAGTATTGATTCTTCACCCATCCCAGCATGAAAATCCCTGTCATGGCCTCACTGAGGTTGGAGTGGACTTCCCTACCCCTTGCCTTGAGATTTCACCATGTAACTAGCTGGGACAATGGCAGATGGTGGAAATGATAGTGCATCAGCACAGAGCACAGGTTTTAAGAAGTCTCAGTGTTTCCAATGGCCCCTATACCATCCACCATCACCATGAGAAGGACATTCTCAGGCAGCTCACTGCTCACAGGAGAATGAGAAGCGGAGAGCAGAGTTACCGGACCTGAACCCAGCCTAGACTTCCCATGGACTTGTAGACAATGAGCAATAATTAATGACTGTTGTTTTAGCTATTGAATTTTGGGGTAAGTTTTTATGCAGTAATTTAATCAGTACAAGGTATGTGGAAAATATTTGTATTTTAAGTATGCACGTGTGCATTTATAGTTAGTATAGTAAATATATAAATAGTTTCTTTTAATTTTCAGAAACACTATACTCTTTCATAACTCAATGCTTTTGAACATGTCCTTTTGACTTAGTCTACTTAATAAACTTGTATTCATCCTTTAAAATTCTGTTATCAACTCCAACTTCTCTGTCAAGCCTTGTCTGATATTTCTTGAGAACTAAATCACTTTCTACTTTGTGCTAAATATACACACTGAACATATTTCTAATTTTTTATCTCCTAATAGTTTTCTGTGACAATATAGGTCAAAGACTGTTGTATATTTGTAATCTATTTTATGTATATATCAGATATTAATATATAATATATTTTCAGACTACTAATCAACATATCAGATTATTGTTAAATATTAATAAGAAAGAATAGCTTGGTCTATGACAAGATTCCGACATCTTATTATGTTCCTCCAAGTTCAAATGTATATACAAAGAATACTGTGAGAGATAAATACATGCTATGAAGATTTAAAAAATACTCATATTAGCAACATTCTTTCTCCACAGATATGAAACACCATCTGTGTTACATATGTAGTTCCCATCAATTATTGGATCTGCCTCTGAGCTTTCTAATTTGTTCCATTGCTATGGTTGTCAATTCCTGGGCATATTCCACACTATTTTAATGGCTACAGCTTTAAAATATGTCTTAATAGCTGGTAGAACACATGCAGTCCCATTCTTCTTCCAATTATCTTGGCTATCCTCTGTTCTTATTCTTCCATTTGGATTTCTCAGTCATCGTGCCAAGTTTCATTTTTTTAAAGTTATGAAAATTTTAATCAATATTGAGATATATTTACAGATTAATTTTGAGAGAACTGCCAACTTTATGGTGTTGCTCCAATAATTTAGGACTTCTTTTCTGTCTATATTTTTCCCAAATGTGTCTTGCCAATCTTTTGTCATACTATTCTCCTATGCCTCATATAAATCTTTTCTTCTTGCACAACTATGTTCCTTACTACTTTTTAAAGTAAGGATCTTAGTTTTTGTATACCCAAAATTATGTTTTTCCTCCTTATTTTTGAATAATGGTTTTACATCTTATGTAGACCTTATTTTTAAGACTTGTTTTTCCTCCATATGTGAATGTTACTCCATTGTCTTTCTTCTTTGTTACTGTTAATGAGAAGTCTGTTATAAAAATTGATTGTTATTTTTGTATGTAGTCTTTCAATATTTTTACTCTGTTAGCCTTATAGCCTTTTTAAAAAATCTTTGCTATATATGGGGGTGTACTTATTTATATTTATATTATTAACATTGAAGCTCACTTTAAATATGAGATTCATATCTTGGTGAAATTTTCTTATCCAGTATATCTTAAATAGTCTTTCTGCAGTATTTGTTTCAGTGTTGCCTTTGCAATTTTATAGGATACATATACTCCTATAGGACATATATAGAATATATTGAAGACTTTCCAATATATCAGTTTCCTAAGTTATATATAATGTATATATTCTATATAACTAATATAGAACTATATTTTGAACTATATTCTTAATTAATGTGTTAATGCTATATTCAATGTTGTCCAAAGAGTTTCACCCATCTAATGAGGTTTTAAAAAGACATTTTAGCAGCATTATTCAGGCACAACACTAAAGGCACGATCCATGAAAGAAGTAAGACAAGAGGCCCAAAAAGGAATTGTTTATTTTAAGCCCACATCACCAAATTGAAACTCAATTAGAACTTCAGCTCTCCAAGAAAAGATATCTTAAACCAATCAATTTGGAATCATCTAACTCACCAATCTGATAACCTGCCTGAGAGACCCCTGCCATCCTCTAAATAAAGTAATCTTGCAATAAATGATCTACTTTTTTTGCCTAGTATTACCTCCTTGTTCCTGCTCCCTGCTGCCCATGAAAGTTTTGTGTTTTGTTCAGTGAGTCAGAGTCCTTTCTATCTGCTAGATTGGATGCTGTCTGCATCATGAATCATTGAATACAGTCAATAAGATCTTTAAAATTTACTCAGTTGTATTTTGTGTTTTAACAAAAATAATTAACAAGCTAGAGTTTATTGAAATTATATACTTTTCCCTGCAAAAGACAATTATCAAAAGAATGAGGAGACAAACCACAGGCAGAAAAAATACTTGCAAAAGACACATCTGATAAAGGATTGTTATCCAACACATTCTAAGAACTCTTAATATTCAACAATAAGGAAATAAACAATTCAATTAAAAAATGGGCCAAAGACTTGAAAAGACTTTTCATTTCCCTGATGATACATGATATGAAATATGTTTCTGTGTGTTATCTGCCATCTCTATATATTCATGGCAAATAAGCACACAAAAAGACACTTACTCTCATACCTCATTGGGAAAATGCAAATTAGAACAATAAGAAGATGCCATTAACACTTACTAGAATGGCCAAAATCTGGAACACTGACAACATTAAATACCCACAAGGACGTGGATCGATAGGTCCTCTCATTCATTGCTGGTGGGAATGCAAAATGGATAGACATTTTGGAAGACAGGTTGGCAATTTCTTACAAAATGAAGCATACTGTTACTATATGATTCAATAATCATGCTCCTTGGTATTTTATCCAAAGGAGTTGAAAACTTATGCTCTGCACACAGATGATTTATTCATAATTGCCAAAACTTGGAAGCAACCAAGATGTCCTTCAGTAGATTAATGGATCATTAGCTAAGTTTTCCATGTTGGAATTTCAAAATTAATTATTTCTTTTCATATCCCCATTCTGATTTTTCTTCCCATGTTTCTTTTAATAATCTCTTATATTTATATGGATGCCATTCCTTCTTTTACCTGTTTGAGGGTCTTATTAACCTCCTTGGAGTTATTTTATTTAAACCAAAGAAAATTAACTCTCATACGTTGATTTTGTTGGCTGTCTTTCTTAGTGTCATTTTCTTTATGTAGACTTTAAAATGCCTTTAAATTTTTATTAAATTTATTGAGGTGACATTGGTTAATAAGATTATATAGGTTTCAAGTGTACATTTCCACAATACATGAATAGTATATTGCATTGTGTGTCCACCACTCAAAGTCAAATCATCTTCTGTGACCATATATTTGAGCCCCTCTACTCTTTACTACCCCCATTCCATTCTTTCTGGTAACCACCATACTGTCACCTCTGTATGTATCTTTTGACATACAACTTCATCTTGAGTAGTAGTTAAATTAGCCATGATAGGTTAACTGTCATAAAAATCAATGCCCAAATATTAAAGGCTCAACACAATAGAAACATATTTCTTTCTCATGTATTCATTTAATAACAAGAGTTTGGATGGCAGCCCCCATATAGTGATTCAGAGACCCAGGCTTCTTCCATGGCTTTGCCCTTCCCCAGGTCCTTTGAGTTCTTCCTCATTCACCATGTCAATTCTCTGACTTTCGGTCTCTTTCAGTATAAGCTGGATTTAGTACTAGTACCAATTTCATAGTTGTGAGTATTAATCATATCCCTGTATTGACAAATATTAGTTGTTAATGTTAATGATGATTATATAATTCTATGCACAATGGGAGTCCCTGAGATTTTAGGCAGAGGAGTGACATGGAATATTCAAATTCAGCAAATATTTCAGTACCCACTCAATACCATACATATGTTCAGAGAACAGAGTAGTAAACAAAAGATGGAGATTATATTCTAGTAGGAGAGACCCAATGAACAGCTAGGAAGAATTATGTTTTAGAAAAGTCATTGTGGTAGCAATCTAGACAATGAATTAGGTAAGTTTCTTGTGCAAAAGATAGTTGCAAAAGCCTGTACCAAGCAATAATAATAGGAATGTAGAGAAGAATATAAATTTGGGAACAAGTTAGGGATAAAAATAGCAAGTCTTGGTGATATAACCCAGGGTGGAAGGCAGGGGCTAAGAGATAAATAGATTATAGGATGAAACTCAAGTGTTTCTGATTTGAGTGATTTGGCAGATGTTGACACCAAGATTGGTAATAGGGGAAAAAGAACAACTTTGTGGGAATAAAAGAGTTCAATCTTCTACCAGTTGAGTTTGACATTCCTATAGAATACCTAACTGTATCAGCTCAGAAAGCAGTTCAATATATTTTGTCACAAAGCAGGTGACTAAATAGTTTTAAACAGTTTCAAAATAGTTTCTCAGAATGGATCTGAGTTTGCCCTCCAGATCCATTCTCTACCAGGCTCTATCCCCTGGAAACCTGAACTGTATAACTGGCATTAATAGGTTTCCTTTTGCCCTGTTTCTCTATGAATTTTTTCAAGGTGAACACGGCAAGAGATTGGGAGGAGAAAAGGAAGAGAGTAAGGTCAGGGTACTTATCCCCCAGGCTTCTTTCTGGCAGGATGCTGTAGGTTGGCTTCATCCCTTGACCAGAGGCCAAGGTCCCGATTTAGTCAGTATCTCCCTCTCTCTGTCTCTCTCTGGTTGTAGTAATTCTTCCCTCTTGTTCCTTTAGGCCTAAGAGTGGTAATGATTCTTACTGGGACCCTTGCCCAATAAAGTAGATGTTCAGTAAATAATTATTGAACAAAAATTTTACAGATGAATATAGAGATAATTGGATGGATGGATCTGAACTGGAGAAAATAAATCTGGTTCAGCTATTCGGATAATAATAAATGTCACGAGATACAGGATCAGCACAGAGTACAGGAAGAAGAAGCCATTATCTGGCTGGGACTGAGAAAGAGCTTGGAGAAGCAGCACATGTGGTGGAAGGAAATTCCAAGGTGCTGTGGATAATATTGGCAAGGTATGTTATTAAGTTATTTAGGAGTTTCCCTGCACCTAGTAAGAAAATATATTGCTACTTGGGGATGAGGTGAGGTGGGAGGAGAATCAAAGGTAGAATTAAGGAAGTTAAAAACAACCCACCCACATTTCTTAATTAGCTTCACGGGGGGAATTATTGCCAATGTAATGATGCAGATGTTGGAATGTCTTTATTCCCTGGGGTGGGGGGTGGACTTCTCTTTCCTCCACATCTTTCATCCATTTTAATTGGCTTATAACTGTCTGTCAGAAACCTAGGCGATTCCAAACTAAATAGCATACTTTCCCTATAACAGGACCAAAATAGCTGCAAACGGCTGGATGTGCTTCCATCAAACAATCTTGGCAAGAAATATTTGCCACATAAAACACAGGTTACTCTCTCTTTCTGCTCAGAACCATAGGCCACACCTTTAAAAATGCAATGAAAGTTCTGGAACAGTTGAAATTGGCCCTATAAATACTCTTCTAGGTATTCCTAAAGTAAGCAAAAGAGGAAGGAAATTCACCATAGCAGATGTAAGGGATGGTGTCCAGGTTCT
Source organism: Trachops cirrhosus (assembly GCA_028533065.1). Taxonomy (NCBI): domain Eukaryota; kingdom Metazoa; phylum Chordata; class Mammalia; order Chiroptera; family Phyllostomidae; genus Trachops; species Trachops cirrhosus. The sequence continues at coordinate 35,299,355 of CM052542.1, read as the reverse complement.
TGCCAAGAAGACAGAATAAATGCCACTGCCTTTCCTCCACAAACCACTACCTCACCCCACTTTTAAAACAGCAACTGGGTGATGCAATTAGCAAAATGAAAACACACCATATGAAAAGCTATGTGGGTGATGTATATTCCACTAGTTTGAATATGGTGATGGCAATACACACATCGAATCTCATCAGTTTGTACACTTCAAATGCATGCAGTTTATTTCATGTCAGTTATACTCAGTAAACGTGTTTAAAACAAAACAAAACAACATCATATAGAATGGCAGGGTGGTCCTGGTAGGGAACTAGAGGCTGGGAACTTATATGACTGCTGGATAAATCCATAGTCTATACAGCTTTCAGCCATATTTTCCACATTACTGCTAGAGTGGTCCTTTTTAAAAAAAAGTTGACTCATGATGTTAATTTAGAAAAAAATAATTTCTCACTAAGGATTAACTAAATGTAAAATTAGAGCAAAAGTCAATCTCACTAGAATTAAACACTGGAAACTATATGTTTTTCCATGGTTTTCAACTCTGACTTAATAACTGTCATCTTTACATTTTAAGACCATGAATCAAGGGAGAAACATCTCCAGTTTTGTGAAAATAGGAGCATTTCCTATGTGAAATTTTTAGATAATTTAAATGTCAGTGAGCCAGAATTACTCCAATTGTATTTTTAAAAAATTTTTACATACATTTTAAACAATACTAGGGAAAGGCTGTGAAATATTTACATTGGGAAACATTAATAAGAATGACTACTTTTAACTGGGTCATCTCCTAATGACATATGATAAAGGTCCAGGAGCAGACTGAGGACTAGGGAACTATTTGGTGGCAACATAGATTGTACCACACAGAAACACAGCCCTGAATGTATTTCATGAATTCCCTGAGCTTCAAAACATTATGGTAGATTGAAAAATGGCCCCCCAACTATGTCCACAGTCTAATTCCTGGAATCCATAAATATTGCCTTATAAAGCAAAAGAAATTTTGCAGATGCAATTAAAGCTTTCGAGATTATCATGGATTATCCAGGTGAATCCAGGTGGTCACTCGGGTTCTTAGGAGAGTGGTGTAGGAGGAAGAGCATCAGAGGGAAGACCATGTGACATTGGCAGTAGGGGTTGGATTGATAAGCTTTGAAGAAAGGGCCCCAAGCCACGCAATACAAGTGGCCTTTAATAGTTGGAAAGGCAAGGAAATGAGCTCGTCACAGAGCCTCTAGAAGTAGTACAAACCTCTGACACCTTTGTTTTAGTGCAGTGAAACAAATTTTGAATTTTTGGCCTCCAAAACCACAAGAAAATAAATCTGTGTTGTATTAAGCCACCAAGTTTGTGGTAATTTCTTACAGCACTCATGGGAAACTAATATAATACACTGTCTCTACATTTTTAAAACCTTTTCTTAAATTGACTCTGTTGGGGTGACTTTGGTTAATAAAGCCACACAGGTTTCAAGCGTACCACTCAATCAACATCACCTGCTCACTGCATCGTGCACTCATCACCCAAAGCAAAGTCTCTTTGCATTTCCATTTATCCTTCCTCTGCCGGCTTCCACCTCCCCCGCCCTCCTTTCTCTCTGGCTATCACCAGACTGTTGTCCATGTCCATATGTCATATGTACCTATATATTTTTTTTGACTTAAAAAACACAAATTTATTTTTTCCAAGTTCTAGAGGCTGATGTAGATGTGCTTTTTTTTTTTGAGGTAAGATGTGAGGTTTTTAATTCTCCAGAGATTCTAAAAAGTTAATGAAGTTTTGAATTATGCTTTTTTTATTGTTGTTCAAGTAGTTTTCTGCCTTTTCCCCCATCCCTCCCCACCACCCCAGCCCTCTCCACCTCCTTCCCCCGTTTCCACCCCGACTTGTTATTGTCCATGTGTCCTTTATAATTATATATGTATATTTTTGCTTAATCCCTTCACCCTCTTTCACCCAGCCCCCTAAGCATCCCTGTCATCTGAGAGCTGTCATTCTGTTCAATGTATCTATGCTACTGTTTCTATTTTGTTTGTTAAATTATTTTGTTCATAGATTCCACATATAAGTGAGATTATATGGTATTTGCCTTTCTCAGAGTGGCTTATTTCACTTAGCATAATACTCTCTAGGTCCATCCATGCTATTGTTAAAGGTAAGAGTTCTTTTTTATGGCCAAGTAGTATTCCATTGTGTAAATGTACCACAACTTTTTTATCCACTCACCTACTGATGGACACTTGGGCTGTTTCCTGATCTTGGCTATTGTAAATAATGCTGCAATGAACATAGGAGTGCATATGTTCTTTTGGGTTTCTTTGGATATTTTCCTAGAAGTGGACCCACTAGGTCAAAAGGTGGTTCCATTTTTAATTATTTGAGGAAACTCCATACTGTTTTCCAGAGTGGCTGTACCAGTCTGCATTCTCACCAGCAGTACATGAGGGTTCCCTTTTTTTCACATCCTCACCAACACTTGTTAATTGTTGATTTATTGATGATAGCCATTCTGACAGGTGTGAGGTGATATGTCATTGTGGTTTTAATTTGTATTTCCCTGATGATTAATGACATTGAGCATCTTTTCATATGTCTATTGGCCATCTGTATGCCCTCTTTGGAGAAGTGTCTATTCAGATCCTTCGTTCACTTAGGCCTTGGAATCTACAATAGTCCCCCCTTGTCTGTTTCACTTTCTGAGGTTTTAGTTACTGAAGATCAACTATGGTCTGAAAACATTTCATGGAAAATTCCAAAAATAAACCATTTATAAGTTTTAAATTGGGTGCCACTCTGAGTAGTGTGATGAAATCTCCTGTCCCATCCTGTCCTGGACATGAATCATCCCTTTGTCCTGTGTATCCACACTCCGTATGCTTCCCACCTCTCTATTAGGCAGATCACCCATAGCTTCAGTGAGCAGAGCTATAGTATCATAGTTCTGTGTCTAAGTAATAACCCCAGAGCACAGGAATGGTGTTGGTAACTCAGATGGCCAGAGAGAAACCATTTAGTGCTTCCTTTAAGTGAGAAGTTGAGTGCAGTGCAATAAGATATTTTGAGAGAGAGAGATCATATTCACATAACTTTCATAACAGTAGATTGTTATAACTGTTCTATTTTATTATTAGTTGTTGTTAATCTCTTACTGTGCTAATTTATAAATTAAACTTCATGATAGGTACGTATGTCTATTCAGGCATCCACTGGGGTCTTACAAGGTATCCCCTGTGGATAAGGAGAGGCTGCCACAGTTCAGCCACACTGGCTTCCTTGTTGTTATTGACCCAGCATGACAGCTTACCTCAGGGGGTTTGCACTTGCTATTTCTCCTGCCTGAAATGATTCCTCTGCTCCAAAATATGTAAGTGACTTGCTCTGACTCCTATACTTCCAGATTTTAATTCAAATCTTATTTCCTAGTGGGGACTTCCCTGACCTCCCTATCAAAAATGGCATCTCTAGCTCCCACTTTGGTCCTAGTGCTTCCTCTTTGCTTCCCTTTAGTTTTCTTCAGCACTTTATTATCATTCTCTGTAGTTTATTTAGTTATTATTGTTGTCTTTCTCTTTATCCTTCCACTACAACATAAACTCCCCAAAGGCAGGGATTGTTCTCTGTTATGTTTGCAATAGGACCTGTATAGATAGGCACTCACTAATAGCTTACAAAATAATTCATTCAGTAAAAGCAAAAAACCCATCTAACTTGTTATGGTTTTATGTGCAATAATAAATACATTGTATGAAAATTCAAAGAATAGCTTGGCTACCGTTGGAATGCTAAATCCACATTTGAACTGTACACTCCGATTACATGGGACTTCTTGACCTCCTTCCCATGCCTCTGGGCTGTGGTTCACATGACCCTCTGGGCAGGGGATGTAACAGGTCTCCCTTGAATCCTTCCATGATAATAAAAATGGTAACAACTGACATTTATATATAACATATACCTTGAACTGCTCTAAGCACTTTACATGTATCAACTAATTTATTCTAACAATACTGTGAAGTAAACTCTATTACTATTTCCACTTTACAGATGAAGAATTTGAAGCACAAAAAGAGTAAGGGTACAGATCTATGAAGTGGTAGAGACAAGACTCTTATCCAGGAAGCCTAGCACTCTGCATCATTTACCTCTAGTCTTCTCTCTAGTCCTTTATAAAATGTCAGTTCTCAGCCAGAGAGAAAAGACTCTTTTTTTTTTTTTACTATTCAACTTTTGATTGTGATTATTTAAGATTTCCTTCATTAATCGTGCCATTTTTTAGCACAAGGCCTGCAGCACCTAAAACAGTGACCAATGCTCAGTTATCCATTTACGGACTGAATATGTGAATGAAATATTGAATCAGGACGAAGGAGCACAGAGGGTGGCAATTGTCAATAAAGGTAAAGAATAAAGAAGAGAGATTGTTCTTTAATCTTTGTGCAAAGAATCAGCATACAGGAACCTCCAAGAATCTAGGAAGAAAACAAATGCAAAAGAGAGACCAAAACGGAACCGTAGATAAAATAGAAATATCTCTTAGCTGATAAGGAGCATAGAAAGACTTTTAAAGACTTCTTTATTGGAACTTTGGTATAATATTTCTCACTGTAACATGGAACTCTGCGATAGTCCCATTCTTACATCCGTTTTCTGACTTCATTTCCTTGCTAATATTTCCTTGACCCCGCGCTTGTGCGACTTCTTCCCCAGTGCCACGTGTGTGGGGGGGGCTCTCAGCCAGTTGCAGAAATGCCCTATTTCTAATATTTACACTAAAGTCAGCAGTACCTTTTTTTTTTTCTTTTAAATGGGGTAAGTACATGAGAAATTTGGTTATAATTTCCTGAACCAGGAAAGCCAGCCACCAGGGATGGAAATTCAGTTGTAAATGACTTACTTGTTAACTATTTTACTTTGTCGAGTGACTTAATAAGGAAAGCCGCTGTAGATACAGACCTTCTGAAAATTTAGTGGGTGAAAATCATCTATGGAATTTGTTTACAATACAAATTTCCAGCCCCAAAGCCCTCGATCTGATGCAGCACATTGGGGTGGGGCTCAGACGAGGAAAGAGGATCGAATCCCGCAGGTGACACTGCGCTAGGTGGTTACCAGACCGCACACTGGGAAAGGCCCCTGTGCTGGGAAAAGCTTGACTTGTGGATTTTTAAAAAACTGAACTCTACACTAAGTAGCTTTCAAACTTGTGCAGTTTTCTTAAAATCCTTGAGCTTCAGATTCTTCATTTGTTAAAGGGAGACAATGATACATATCCCCACACTCCAGGTCGTCAGTCCACGTTTCCCGGCATGGAAATTTCAGTGATACTCTGTGTAAAGACGTCACTAGCTGATGCGTGGTGGAGGAAGGTGGTGGTGAATTCTCGCTAACGCCACTTTCCTGACACAAATGTACACATCCTCAAACCACTTTAAAAACACCTAAATGCCTCTTACAAACATAATTGAGCATAAAGAATAAAGCGATTACAAAGAATAATTTTATGTGAGTACATTTGCAAACTTAGTTAAAATGTTTACATTTCAGGAAAAGATGTAAACTCACAAAAATTGACTCAAGAAAAAAAATGGAAATCTAAAACAAACCGATAGCCATTAAAGAAAGTTGGACTATGTTCAAAATGATCCTCATACAAAGTAGAAACAGTACCAAATGCAAAAGTACTAACTGGAATATTTACATGTAGATTAAAGCTGAGGGACTTTTGTTTATTTGTTTGTTTAAAGACATCATGAGGAAGTAATGGTCACTAAGGAAGCTGGAACAGTTCACCACCTGAAAATCTATTATATATTATACTTCACTGATATATTATAAAAGAAAAAATAAACAACCATCTCAACAGGTGCAGAATAAACATTTAAAATATTTAGCACACATACAACATGAAAAAATCCTAATCAACTTTGATTAGAAAGTAATATCCTTAACCTAATAAAAGTATTTATCAAAATATACAAAACATCATGCTCGATGGTGAAATAACAGAATGATGTCTGCTTCTAATCAATATTGTAACAAGCCCTACATAATGCAATTAAAGAAAAAATTGGAACTACAGGAATAGAAATTAAAGAAAGACAACTATTCTTATGTACAGACAATATAATTGTCTTATAAAAACCTTAAGAGATCCACAGTCACTATATTTTACTAATTAAATAGTTAAAATTAATAGATACAAGGTAAATATATAAATATTGAATACACTTCTATGTAAGTGCACCAATCAGTAAAATATAATAGAAAATACAGATTCTATTCAAATAGTGATTAGAAAATTTAACATATAGAAATCGTGTGATGAAAAATATTCATGCCCTTTTTTAGGAAAATTATAAAGAATTATTGAATGAGATTTTTAAAACTGGAATAAATAAAGATATAGTAACATGTTCTTCATTAGAGAGACTTAATAGAGATGTCAATTTTCCATAATTAATTTATAAATTAAAAAATAAATGCTATTAGTGCGTGTTTCCAAACTTGGCCAAGAAAAGCCAAGAAAATTTTGAAAAAATAAAATATTTTACTCTACCAGGTATCAAGCTTTATTATGAAGCTCTAGAAATTAAAACTTTGAGGAATTAGGACAAGCTCACCAATGAAAACAAGCAGAGCTCAGAAACAGAGCCTCATCTACATGAAAACATGACATGTGACAGTGCAGCATTGTTGATCAATAGAAGAAAAAGGGTCATCCTTTTAATAAGTGGAATAGATGCTATTGGATATACTTACAGGAAAAAAATTAAATTTGTTTTCTACAGGACAACACACAAAAATCAACTATTATAAGTGAATTAAAGCAATGAATATAAGAAACAAAACTTTAACATTTTTGAAGAAACCAAAGAATTATTAAATGAGAAAAACAAAAAATTAATAATTATCCACATTTAAAACAAAATTTCTATTAAAGAAAATACATTGTAAAGTTAGAAGACTAGCAAGATATTTGGAGCCAATATATTTAGTAATATAATTGGCAAGGAATTAGTAACAGAATATTCAAGGAATTCACTTACTCAACAAAAACAAAACAACTCAGTTTTTAGAAACAGGCCAAAGATATGAGTAGAAATAGCAGCACAAATGTCCACTAAACCTAGAAAAACATGTTTAATTTGATTAATAATCAGAGAAATGCAAAATAAAGTCATGTTGTGATAGTATTGTATAACCAGATTGCCTAATATTTAAAGGTTTTGCATTTATAAATATCTGCTTCTAGCTATAATAGAGTAACAGAAAACACACTTTATCACAGCAAACAACTAGAAAAATGAACAAAATAATTTTTTAAATGTTTTACATTTAGCAACTATAAAACAACTGTTCCAATAGAAAAGGCTGGAAGTTGGAAAGAGTCCCATAGCAGAGAGAGCTACGCAGAGGAGCAACTTCAGAGATGCAGAGAAAACTGGACTGGGCTGTTTAGTACATCCTCAACACAAACTTACTGATGTGTGAGATGAAATTCTGTGAGTACGGGCGAAGAACAACTGGGAATGTGCAAGCTGAGACATTCTCAAAGCTCACATGCAGCTCCCTTCAAGTACCAAATAGCCAGAACACAGAGACACAATGGAACGCCTGAGTCGTTCCTGGACCCAAGGAGAGGGAGGGAAGTTTGGCTGGAGAATAAAACTATACCAAAAAAAGTACCTTAGAACTATCCTAACAAAGTTTTAAAAAGTGAAGCCTGAAAAAAGTGAAGCTGCTCTGAAAGTAGCATTAACCACTTACAGAATACATGCCAATAGTCTTTAAAGGAAAGCAAGAAATCCAGAACCTCACAGTCACAATGTCCAACAGCAAATCCAAAATTAGTACAGACTCCGGGTGCCAGTTTCACATGTAAGGAGCTTGGAAGTTCCATACCTCCTAATAAGTAAAAGCTGAACAGACTGAAAAATCAGTAACTCTTCTCAGATCTGTGAGATACAAGGCAAAACACTGCTCCCAATATTAGAGAGACAGCAAGGCAAATACAAGGAGGCACAGCTTAGGGAGCAGAGACTGACAAGTGGAAACCTCAGGAGCCATTGCCTGTGTCGGAAAGCCCGGACTATAATTGATGAATTGCTGGAGGCTCAGTGTGGGCAAGTCTGAGAGTTAAACACTGCAGAGGGATTTTAGGAGATCCCTCATGATATTGTGAGCGTGGCCAGCTTCCCACAGCAGATACCAGAAACAAATCCCCTCAGGGTTCTGCCAGGGAGAGGGGGGAAGAACCATTTTTAAACCACCAAAGAACTCTGTTCTTCCTTACAAGGCCAGCCTTCAGGGGGAACTTGTTCAACAGAGCCAACCTGAGCTAGGGGAAGGGAAATACCCACTCCAGCCCATGTTAGCCATCCTGTCCCACATATCAGAAGGTAGGGGGTGGAGAAAACACTGAGAAACAGTCGTACAGTTCAGTCGCAGGTAAGAATTACTGAAACACTGAGACCTAACCACTGGACTTTAGAACACTTCTCCTTCTCCTCCTCGCACACCTCCCCACCACTTGACTAAAGGCTTATTCACAGCAGGTCCTTTTATGTGATGTATCATTTCTGAATATCAAGAGAAAAGTCACGAGGCATTCTAAAAGACGAGAAACACAAAATGAAGAGTCAGAGTAAGAACTGGAACCAGACATGGCAGGGATTTTGGAATGATCAGACCAAAAATTTAAAACAACTATAATTAACATACTAAGATGGCAATTTTCAATTTTTTTAATATTATGGCACACATAAACTAGTTACTCAACTTAGTAATTAATTAGTAATTTTGCCAATCTAACAAAAATAAGGATAATTTTGATTGATTTACAAAATAAATAAATAAATAACAGTAATACCTACTTTCTTTGTTCCAAAGTGACTTTTTAAAAAAATCAGGTGCCTATAATTTTATATAAGGATTTCTAACAAGAATTAACCAATCAGACACAACCTTACTATGTGACAGGACAAATAGATGCAACTCTATTTTGTGACCTGTTTATTTATGGTTCAAGGCAGGGCATTCACACCAGATGGCTATTGTTGTGCTGGCTCTTGGCATTTTTTAATTTGACAGTCAAAGGGAAAGAGGTCAGTGACCCTGACTAAATAGTCAGCTATTGCATGTTTTAAAGAGTCTTGTAAGCACATCGGTTGAACCACCGCAGTAAGGAATCTAATGGATAAACAGACAGCATGCAGAAACAGATGAGCAATATAAGTAGAGATGGAAATCTTAAGAAAGTACTAGAAATGCTAGAGATTTTTTTAAAAAGTAACAGAAATAAAGAATTCCTTTGACACAACTCAAGAAAGAATCTCTAAGCTAGAAGATCTATCAATAGAATCCTTGAAAACCATGTAGTTAAGAGAACAAAGACTGGAAAAATCAAAACAAAAACCCAAGGACTGTGGGGCAACTACAAAACATGTCACACATGTGCAATAGAAATACTAGAAGGAACAGAAAAAGGGAAAGGAACAGAAAAACTACTTGAAATAGCAATGACTGAAAATTTCCCAAAAGTAGTGTCAGACACTAAATCACAGATCCAGGAAGCTAAACAAACAACAAGCAAGGTAAATGTCAAAAATAAAATATACCTAGGCATATCATTTTTAAACTATGGAAAAGTTAAGACAAATAAAATATCCTGAAAGAAGACAGATTAAAAAAAAAAAAAAGAAACCCTTACCTAAGAGGAACAAAGATAATAATTACATCTGACTTCTCAGAAAATACATATATGCTTATATATGGTAACATATAAGTGAAATGAAAGCCAGCAATGATACAAAAGACAGGAGGGAGGAATTTTGTTATTATATAATACTCACTCTACCTGTGAAGTGATAGTGTTGTTTGAAAGTGAACTTGGATTTGCTGTAAGTGTAAACATTATAAACTCTAGAGCAACCACTAAAAAAAAGTATTAAAAAGTGCAACTGATACTCTAAGAAAGGAGAGAAAATGGAAAAACATAAAATGTTTAATTAACATTACAATAAGGAGAAAAAAGAATGGAAGACAAAAATAGGCAGAGAACAAAGGCAACAAACAGAAAATGGTAATGAATATGTTAGATATTAATCTAAGTATTGTATATCAATAATCACTTTAAAGTCAAAAGTACTAATAAAAATCCAGAGGTTGTCAGAGAGGATCAAAAAACAAGAACCAAGTATATGCTGGCTGCAAATAAGCACACTTACCTATAAAGAAACAAGGACATTGAAAGTAAGTGGATGGAGGAAAATACACCATGCTGACACCAATCGAAAGAAAGCAAGAGTAGCTATATTAATTTCAGACAGAGCAGACTTCAAAGCAAGGAAAGTTATCAGGGATAAAGGACATTACATAATGATGAAGGGGTTAATTCTCTAAGAAGACAATAATTCTTAAAGTGAATGCTCCTAACAATGATGTCAAAACTACATCTGCAGGCTGGAGACTCAGGGGAGTGAGAAGGCTGCTAGCAGGCTGCTGTCAAAGAGGAAGAGCTGATGTTACAATGCAGCCCAAAGGCAGTCTGCTGGAGAATTCCCTTTTGCTTCAGGAAAGCTAGCCTTTCCACTCCCTTCTAGCCTTCCACTGCCTGGATAAGCCCCCCTTCCACATTATAAAGGGCAATCTACTTTACCTGAAGTCCAGTGATTTAAATGTTAATCTCATCCAAAAATACTCTCATGGAAACACCCAGAATAATGTTTGAACAAATATCTGGGCACCCCTGTCCTAGCCAAGTTGACATATAAAATGAACCACCACAAAATAGAATACTAAAAATAACTCAATCCAAAGGATGTCAGGAAAGGGGGGAACAGAACAATTAACAAATAGAACCAACTAAAAACAAACAAACAAACAAACCAGATAATGGCAAATTTAAAGTCAATATGCCAATAATTACATTCAGTATAATGGACTGGCCAACACAGTTCAATTAAAATGCAGAAAATATCAGGCTGGATAACATAGACCCAACTATATGTCTAACAAGAAGCCCACTTCCCATGTAAACACAGAGATTGAAAGTGAAAGGATACAATACTATGGCAACACTAAGCATAAGAGAGCTAGAGTGGCTATATTAATAACAGGGACTTCAGAACGAGAAATATTACCAGGAATAAAAAGGGACATTTCATGATGATAAAGGGGTTCATTCATTAAGAAAACATATCTTCTAAATGTGTATGCACCTTATAGAAATACTTAAAAATATATAAGCAAAACTTGATAGAACTTTTTCAGTAATTGATAGAATAGTAAGCAGAAAATTACAAGGTGTAGATTTGAAATATTTTCAACCTTTTTGATCTAATTTACATTTTATAAAACTACAAAATGTATGTTTTTTTAAGTGTACATAGAAATTCACCAAGATAGAACATATGCCATATTATAGAAGTAGTCTTTAAAAAATTATTTTAGAAATTAAAACTGTACAGTTTTTTCTCTTGCTTCAAGGAATGAACTTAGACATAAGTCTAATAACATAAGATAGCTTTACACATCCCCAAATATTTGGAAATTAAACAATACACTTCTAAAATAATCCATGGATCAAAAAAGAAACCAAAAGTGAAAAAAAAAAACGAGCATTGTCCATACAAAAAGTATTGCTTTCTGCCCTTTAGGATCTCACAATCTAACAGGGCAACTTTGCAGTAGAAATGGAAACTATTGTAATAGAGCAAAATCAGTATGGGGAAACAGATGAGAAAGTGGTGTACTTTATACAGTGAATGTCATTTGAATGAGTAATTGCAAGATGATTGGTATTTACCAATGAAAGAGAATAATATGGGTTAAAAATACAGGAGCATAAAAAAATGGCACGGCATTTCATTTACTTAGGCTAAAGGGAGGATGTGGAGAATATGTTAAGAGATGAGGTCAAAATAGTGGGAATCAGTCAAATAATGAGTTGGAGATCTTGGACTTCATCTTTAGGTTTCTGGAAGCCACCAGAAGCATTTAAAGCAAAGACAGACAAAAAGAAAATGTAGGGGGAATATGATTAGACTTCTGTATTAGAAATAAATCTCTGGCCGTCTTCCATACAGAAGGTGAAGTGGGTCAGGGCTGGGAGGTGGGGAGGAGGTAGATGTGGATGCTGAGTGATCAATTAGGAATGAACTGAAATTATTCAGAGGCGGGAAAATGAGGGTCTGAACTAGGGTAGCTAAGGATTTAAATGATGGACATTCTCTTTCTGAGTCAGAAGTCATGGGCATGAATTCATGCTCTTATAAGAGGTCGACATTTACTCTTGAACATGTTGCTTCACTGTTCTAGGCCTTAGGAGCATCATCTGTAACATGGGAAACACCAATAATAAGAAGTGTCAGGGACGACACTTCTTGCCATCCCTGGCAAGTTCATGCCATCTTAGAACTTTTGTGACCAGCTCTGAATATCCGTTCCCTCTGCATGGAAAGCCCTTCACCTGCATCTTCATAGGCTGACTCCTTGTTGTCTCTCAGATATGGAAACTTTTCACTTCTGGGGGCAGTTCTCTGACCTTCTAGTCAAAAGAATTTCCATCGGTCACGTTTAATACATCGCCTTTAAATTTTTTTCTCAATAATATTCATTAATTTGCATTTATTAATATCCACATTTGTATTATCTATTCATCACCATTTTTATTGTCTATACCACACTGTAATGAAAGCTCTGTGAGAAAAGGGAACTCAACCTGTCTTATATCCCACTGTTTGCCTAGCATCCGACACTAAGTATTTGTTGGGTGTTGGACCCAATAAAACCCACTTCTTTTTATGATTGTCATGATATTTGCTTAAGATTATACAACTAATAAATAGTAGGAATAGAAATCATTGTTTTCTGATTTCCCAGTTCACTGATCATTTTCCCTTCTCTGGAAAAATGCATGACATCTAGTTGTTTATGTCATAAGACCATTGGGAAGAGCAAATGAGATGATAAGATAAAAGGCTGTAAGTTTTCTGAGAAGACAAGACTTAAAAGTTGCCCAAACAGGAAACAGTGATTCAGCGCCTCTGGAGGCCAAGACCAATTCACAAAAGACACTATATGGGCAAATGTTGAACTTGAGAAGCTTGGAAAATGTCATCCTTTGTTCCTGCTGAAAAGTGAAGCCTCGCATCGGATGCTGCTGAGAACGAGAAATCCAAGGGATATATAATACAGGAGGGAAATGGATGGGGCAGAGGAAATAGGAGTCTCTGTCATTAAATGCTACCAACCTTCAGCTTCCCATTTCCTCACATCTAATGTATGGTGCTCTTCTGGCCTCTGAGTAAAAGGTTATATCCTGGTAGACTTTTTCCACTCACAGGGCTGAAAAGATAAAATCTACCTGTGATTGAGAAAGAGAGAAGTTATCCACTAAGTAATGAAAGACTAAGAATCTAAATTTGATTTGATATATTATAATAATTTATGCATCTATGGCTCATGTCCATTATTTATTGTATAATAAATGCATGAATTTATGAAACAACAAGTATTGCTAGGCACTATTCTAGTCCTGTGTGAGGCACCAGGCTACACATGGTGAGAAAGAGGTGAAGAGGATAGCCATGGGCTTTATCTTAGGGATCTTGAAGGTGAGAAGAGAACACAGATATTAAATAAATGCAGGTATCATAAGTTCCCATCTTGTTGAGGTGACTCTGGGAAAATACCCACTCCTCCTCAAGGAGACTGAAGGCCATTCAGTAAAAGAGGGTTTTTTCTCATAATCTTTCTATTAAAGTCAAAATACAGTGATGAAGCAATTTAATTTTAATACAAATGGAATTTTGAAACAATCTTAAATTTAGTTCTATGTTTTAAAAATTTTGTGAAGTTTTAAAAACATTTAAAGTTTTTGTGAACTTTTTCAGCTTTTTTGAGGTATAACTGACAAAAAATAAGATATTTAAAATATACATTGTGATGATGTGATATATGTATATATGTTGTTAAAGGATTCCTCCTAGTGGTTAATTAACACATCTATCACCTCATATAGTCATCCCTGTTGCGGGGAATGAGAACATTTAAGGTCTACTGTCTTAGCAAATTTCAGTCATACAATTGTGCTATCAACTATAGTCACCACGTTATACACTAGATCCACAGACCTTACTCATCTTATAGCTGAGAGTTTGTGTTCTTCTACCAATCTCTTCCTATTTCTCCCACCCCCTAGCCTCTGGCAACCAGTTTTATATTACCTGTTTCTATGAGTTTGGCTTTTTTTTTTTAGATTCTATATATAAGTGATATCAAAACTATTTGTCTTTCTCTAACTGGCTTATTTCACTTCACACAATGTCTTCAGGGCCCTATTTGTTATCTTCAAATAGAGACAATTTTACTTCTTTATTTCTGTTTTGCATGTTTTTTATTTCTTTTTCTTGCCCAATTGCTCTGACTAGGACTTCCAGTACTTTGTTGAATAAAAGTGGTGAGGGTAGGCATCCTTTTCCTGTTCCTGATCTCAGAGGAAAAGCTTGTAGCTTTTCACCACTGAGTATGATATTCTCTGTGGAGTTCTCATAAACGGCCTTTACTATCTTGAGGTACATTCGCTCCATATCCAGTTTGTTGACTTTTTTTTATCATGAATTGTAGAAGACTGTTCTGCATGGCGTGGGCCCAGCTCCCATTCAGAGATGCACAGGACCCACGCCCATGGATAGGTTCTCCCGTGGATAGGTTCTCTCTCCTGATTCCCCAATCAGGCCTGCAGTGTACCTAGGCCACTTTGAGTCTTGCTTTTTGCTAAAAACTCCCTCACCCTGAATTGAGAGAGCAAGTGCTTACTATAACTTCCTAAAATCCATGTCAAACCTTCCAAGGAAGAGTGTAACTGGTTCAACCACTTTTGCCTTTTCATTTGCAAATATTCCTCTTCTGTGATATGATTAGCAGCAATGGCTCCTTTGTTTTCTGTAAAAGGTAACCACCTAAAGCAACCTGTGCATAGTACATGAGGATCATCATGTAATGTGCTGAGAAACCCAATAAAGGCCGGTCATGGCAAGGGCCAAGGCTTTGCTCCCCTTGAGAGAAAAAGCCATGCTGTCCCTTTTCCTCCACAGGACTCGGTAGTCCGTGTGAATGTCTCTCCCCCATCCACAATGTCTCGGACCACACAGGCCGGAGTCTGCATCAATGTTGAATTTTGTCAAATGCTTTTTCTTCCTCTATTAAGATTAAGATGTTTTTATCCTTTATTTTGCTCATGTGTAGCACATTGGTTGATTTATGGATGTTAAACCATTCTCACAACCCTGGATCATCTCCCACTTGACCATGGTATATAATCCTTTAAATGTATAGTTGTATTTGTTTTGTTAATATTTTGTTGAGGATATTTGCCTCTATATTCATAAGAAAGTTTCTCTATAATTTTCTTTTATGTGCATTATTTTTTGAGAGGGGGTATATTCAAATCTTCCCCTGAATATCAGCCATTTTCAATTTAATATAGTATTCTACTTGACTCTTGTTTCTTAGTTAATCAGACAAAAGTGAGGACCATTTCTAATTGGCCCCATAAGAGGACATACCTAATGTCCATCTCTTAGGGACAATTGGAAGCAAAAAAGAAACACATTCAGTCTATAATGCTGTTTTTCTACTCTACAACCCACATAATGAAATGCTCTTTCTTCTCTGACCAAGCAGGAGTGCTTCTGTTCTGTTGAATACCTGTACACTTGTCACAGAGGTAGAGTTGTCACAGGTGTTGAATTGTTGATAATAATGTGAATAATGCTACCCTCTCTCCCACAGTGGAGCAATAGAGGTTAGGTGGTGGTGCTTAACTGCCACAAGCCAGGAGTTTGCAGCTACAATAACTGGTAAAGTTAGAACAGCAGCTTCAAAGCTTGAGCTATAAAGAGTTGAGGAGATAGCTAATAGGACACCACATCTCTAGGGGCAAAATAGATGAGCTGTTAATGAGGATACTGCTTAATACATATAATCCAAAGATAGCAACCTTGCAGGAGCAAGAGACTAAAAGAGGCTGTCACAATAAATGTCCCAGTGTCTTACCTAATTTTTGATATTTAAATCAGTTTTCAGACTGAAAACTTGTTAAGATGTGGCTCAGTTCCCATGAGAAGGACCTTGCCAAACCACGACAAAGCATACTATGTTAATTCCCTCATTTCTTCCCCAAAGGGAACTTGAGCCATTTACTTGGTTGACTGGTATAAAGGATACTCTGAGAGACAAGGAGAATTATCACAGATCCCCTGTTAAAGTAAAGGCATATAAGGAGCCTGTATATAAAATCCTGGCCAAATGTTGTCAAACAATCAGTCCCCCTGGTGGTCATTTCCCCAGCCCCTGAATGTATAGATGGGATTGATGTACTCAGCAGCTGGAATAACCCCTACACTGGGTCTGCAGGGTAAGAGCTATCACAATGCAGAAATCAAGGAGAAGCCTTTAACAATGTTCCTTTCACCCTTGACAAAATAGTAAGTAAAAAACAATGCCACATTCCCATGGGATGAAAATTATTTTCACCCTAAGAATTTCAAGGATGTAGGAATAAAGAACTCTATCACAATGAATAAGTCTAGCCCTTGCTGAAACCAGACAAACCCAGGAGGATGATTGTAGACCACTGCAAGTTCAACACAGAAGTAGCCCCAGTGCTGGGGCTATATTAGATGTGGTATCTTTGATAGAACAGACTAAAAAGGCTTCAGGAAACTTTGCTGGGTGAATGTTTCCTTCCTGTTCTGACAAGATTTTTAAAAGCTAGCATTCACATGGAAGAGACAAAATATTCATGTCCAATTTTCTATTACAACATAGCCCCAAAAGATTTGAAACTCTAGGACATTCCATGGAACATCATGTTGATGCATGACATTAATGACACCATGTTGACTGAGCAGAATGAACAAATATCTAGTACACTGGAAGCCTTGGGAAGACAGAGGCACTCCAGAAGATTCAAAATAAAACCTACAAAAATTCAGAGATCTGCTGCTTCAGTCAAGTTTTTAGCAGTCCAGTGGTCGAGGGTATGCTGGGATACGCCCTCCAAAGTAAAACAAATTCCTAAATCTTGCATCTGCTACCATAAACAAGGAAGCAAAACACTTGGCAGGATTTTTCAGGTTTTAAAAGATCACATTCCACACCTAGGAATAATGCTCTGGCCAGATACCAGGTGACAGAAAAGGCTGCCAGCTCATCCATGGGATACCAAGTGACTATGTGTCCAAAACTGCCTGTTAGTCATTGGATATGAGCAGCCCTGGGAAAGATTTGACCTTGGGTGAGGTGGGGCTCTGCTGCTGAGATGACTCCAAAGGGCCTGACAGCTGAAGGCTGCCTACTGATAGCATCCCAAGCAGCTGGAGCAACAAACTTTTTTCTTGAAGAAAAATTTGGGCAGCATATCCCCATGTCCACCTCATAGGGTATGGCATAATGGTTTGGAGCTGGGTAATACAGTTAGATAGACTTAATTTGAGATCTGGCTCCTTTCCTTCCTACATGTATTATAGCTCAGAAAATATTCTTAAACTCTTAAGGCTCAGTTTTATCACCTATAAAGTAGGGATAATAATAGTACTTCAATTGTGAGGTTCCTGTGACATATAGATGAGATAATATATACCGAGAATTCACACAGTGCTCAGAAGTGCCACCTGTCATTGTTGTCATTATTTGTAAACTGAGACCGAACAGTTAAAACAATGCACATGTCAGGTTTAATCATAATTAATTCTGCCCAAATTATTTCTCCTTTTGTTTTTCCTTCTAATTTCATTCTGAATAATGTTTTAAAATCTCCGTGTGGCTTTCTTTCAATGAATGTCTAGCACAGAGGTTGGAAAGGTAAGACTGGTGGAGGATTAAGAATGGAGCATTCTCTGTTGTGTTTGCTTACTGAATCAGTAGCCCTAGCAACTCAGCTGCAGGCTGGCTCTGTGGACGCTGCAGTTCAACTTAGATTTATGCTGCGCAGGTCGCAGACATGCTTAGAATGAATTCCCCAGGCTTCTTGCTATCCTAACACTCTTCTGAGACATCCAAATACTCTGATCAAAGGTTTCCACTTGCTGGAGAAGTGGGGCATGATTTGACCAAATCTATTTTTTGTGTGGAGATGGGTGTGTTTTCATTTCCCCTTCCATAAATAAAAAAAAAGAAAAAGGGGGGAAGCAGCATATGTTATTTCTTTGCTGCCATCTGAAACAGCCAAGTTGAGAGCCAATTTATTCAGCCTAATTCATTCCAGATTTCTCAAGGAATAAACAGTGTTCTCGAGAACTCTCAGATGTATGGCCAATAGAGATCCAGTTGCCCAGGAGAACTCATGTCAAACGTGCAGGTACCCCTGAGTCAGGGTGCAAGGCCCCAGGGATGCAGGGTGCACTCAGACACTCTCTTGGATGCCCCAGGGCCCCAGAGCTGTGTGATGTGACAACTGCTTTGCATACCCTAAGCAAAGACTCAGGAAAGCGTATAAGGTTTCCTGGGAGCATATTATGTTTCAGTGCTCAAAACTCAAATCAAATCTGCTTAGAGAGAAGAGATTTCTCAGAGAGAAAAACAAAAGGAACTTCATTCAGACCCTTCCTCTCAGAGTTGTACATATCTTTGAAGACCCCCAAAGAGCCCCACCTTTTTCTATAAAGCCTTCCTAGAGGATTCCAGCCTATACTGATAGAGAATTCCTATGGGAGCTGTTCCAGATCCCATTTTTCAGATGAGCAAATAGAGACCCTCCTTTCTCCGAACACCCCTCTCACTGAGAACTTGCAATACCTAAGGTGTACAGAAGAAAGATTGCATCCTTGGGAGGCAGGTGGTTGTAGGTTCTAATTTTGCTTCACTTTCACTTGATCTGTGAATTTGGGCACGCTAGCTCTCTGAGTCTGTTTCCTCATCTGAAAAATGAAGACAATTATTTTCTAGGTTTCAGATAAATTTGTGAATGAAATAGAATGACTATCATGATTTTAATTTTTGTTGCTGCATTAATATGAGCTTAGTTTCCTCCAATGCATCATAAGCTCCTTGAAGGACTACCAAGGACCCCAGTGAGGGGCCAGTCTGTGTACTGTTTGTACTCAAATCCATTTCTCACCCTTCCCCTGCTTTGCTCTGCATCACTGGCGATGACCCCAGAAGGCTGCATTTCCCAGGCTCCTGGATAGAAAGCTTTGCTGTGTTGCGCCCTGAGAGGCACAAGTCAGAGATAATAGGCAGAGGAGAAAAAATCCATGTTATTTTATTCTCACTCTATTCTCTGGCCCTTGGTGTGTCTCCTCTACAGCCTGCCTGGTTCCATCTCCCTCAAGGTGGCCCTAACCAGTGGGCTTTGCAAACATCAACTTTTTCTTTTGTCCCTCCAGCCTAGGGAGTCAATCTCAGGGTGTGTGTGTTTGGGTGGGGAGAGGGGGGTGGTCTCACTGCCTTACCTGTGGCCTCTCATCTCTTCTTTCACCAGTGCAATTAGTTTCCTGTATGCTCAATATTGAGTACTTCCTAGTTGAACCCTGACTCATATACTGAGTGTGGAAAATTGCTGACAATTTTTTCAAAAGGCATTAAAGGGTCCTGGTAAATATAGAATATTGGAAATGAATGAAACTTAAGTATATATAAAATTCCAGCATCCTCTTTTTATAAATAAGATTCTAAAGCCTAGAAAAGGAATATAACTTCCTAAGACAACACAGCCAGGAAAATATGTAGCATGCATGCCCATGTAAAAGGCATTTCTAACAAATCTATAATGCAGATTTTCTAGATTGTACATAACTGGAGGAAAGGGAGTCCTCTTTGCATGTTGATAATTCCTAGCATTGCCTGATAAGGAGTGGGAGCTGTAAATGTTTTTCAAATGGAACTCACTAGCTGGTCAATGCAAACTCCTTATAGTAAGAGACACAGAGAAGCTATAAAGACATTGAAACTTATCATAGTGCCCAAATCATGTTGAAAATTTTGGCATTAAAATTTGACATACAAAATTTCTGCCAATACACTGGAAGACAAATGTTACATGGTTTACAAACAATTTCTCACCTAAGCCACAGAATGAGTGTGGGACAATAGGCAAAATCAGTATTTCTTAGGCTTGTGATATAGTTAAGGAGGTGAAAGTCTCGGGGTGTCGAGTAACCTGCTCAAAGTAAGGTCCTGGTCTGAACTCAAACATGTCTTCTGATTGCAAAATGAATATTGCACAATTTCAGCTCATTCCCTATCTCACATCTGAAGTGGACACAACATCTTGAAGCCATAATGTATTTAGCCATTATGGCAGCATTAACAAGTTAGACATATCCTTCCCAAACTGGGTTGCTTACAGCCCCGAAGGGTTCGCAGGGGTGTCCTGGGGCTGCATGAAGCCGAAGGATAGACCTGCTGGGTCTTCCTGAGCATAAACTTTACTAGGGAATTTGAGTAAATATGTAAGTACTTTAAATAAAAGATTGTTTCACATTAAACTAACACAAATATGTTATGAGTAAGAATATAAAATTCTTGTGATTTTTACTGTAAAATACAAGACCTAAGAACACATTTTAGTTTGTCATCACAGTTTTAGGGCATGCCTGGATGTCTAGGGAGGTGTCTTCATTCTTCCCTCCAAGGTACTTCAATAAGAGAAATACTACATCTGGGGTTTGTTATTTTTGTTTGTTTTTGGGTTTTTTTAGTACCATTAAAAAATCAAAGTAATGCATGTACATAATTAACACATAAAATAATACAGACGGATTCCAGTGAAAACCAGTTGTTCTCTGTCTCTCTCTCTCTATCTCTATCCTCAGCTACATTATGTGCTTCTGTGCTTTATTGTTGTTTTGTTATTTCTGTGATGAATCAATTTTAAACATTATCTACTAACTTTTGTTTATGAAAATGATGATTTACCTCATTTAGACACCCCCAGAAATATCACTTTCCCTCTATGGGCTTGCCTTTTAATCACTTTATTGTGGTTTTGGAGTAATAATATTTTAATATTGTTGTGATAATATTTGTGTCTTACTTTTTGTGCCCTGCTTAAGACCTTCCCTACTTCATGGTCATTAGATATTCTTCCATACTATCTTCTAAAAGTTGTACTGTTTTGTCTTTTTTATTGAGACCCACAATCTAATTGATTTTTTAATATGGTATAGGTTAGAGAACAAATTTGCATTTTCTGAATGAAAGAATGTATTTATAGCATAACTAACAAAGGGCTCACTTTATAATATATAAAGAAAATTTACAAATCAATGAGAAAAATATTAACCATCCAAGAGAAACATGTAAGAATGGTAAAAAAAGACTTTATTAGATAAAGATATTCTAATGAACAATCAATATTTTAAATGGTACTTAACCTCATTTATAATCACAGAAATACAAACTCAGACCATAATAAAAAACTATTTTATATTCTTTTTTATTTTAGTTTATTTAGTACAGTTTCTATCCTTTACTGCCATTCCAGCCCACCCACCCATCCCTCCCCTCCTCCCTCCCATTTCCAACACCCCTAGTTTTATCCATGTGTCCTCATCTTTGTTCCTGTAAACCCTTCCCTTCTCCCCTGAAATTCCCCTGAAATTCCCTCCCCTCTCCCCTCTGGTCACTGACAACCTGTCCTCTATTTCAGTGTCTTTTGTTATATTTTGCTTGTTTCTTTGTTTTGTTGTTTAGGTTCCTGTTAAAGGCAAGATCATATGGTATTTGTCTTTTAATGCCTGGCTTATTTTGCTTAGCATAATGCTTTCCAGCTCCATCCATGCTGTTGCAAAGGGTAGGAGCTCCTACTTTCTTTCTGCTGTGTAGTATTCCATTGTGTAAATGTACCATAGGTTTTTGATCTATTCGTTTACTGATGGGCACCTAGGTTGCTTCCAGCACTTAGCTGTTGTAAATTGTGCTGCTGTGAACATTGGGGTGCATAGGTTCTTTTGGATTGGTGTTTCAGGGTTCTTAGGATATAGTCCCAGCAATGGAATTCTCTATGGTCAATTTATATTTGACAAAGGGGGCAGCAACATAAAATGGAGTAACAATAGCCTCTTCAATAAATGGTGTTGGGAGAACTGGACAGCTACATGCAAAAAAATGAAACTCGAACACCAACTTACACCATACACAAAAATAAATTCAAGATGGATAAAAGATTTAAATATAAACTGTGACACCATTAAAGTTCTAGAGGAGAACATAGGCAGGAAAATCTCAGATATTTCATGCAGAAGCATTTTTACTGACATGTCCCCTAGAGCAAGGGACATAAAGGAAAGAATAAACAAATGGGATATCATCAAAATAAAAAGCTTTTTCATGGCTAAAGAAAACAGTATTAAAATAAAAAGAGAACCAACTGTA
>CM052542.1:35259932-35276479 GCA_028533065.1 Trachops cirrhosus | reverse complement strand
CATGGCTTCTTGGTCCCGTTTCTCGAGTTCCTGCTGCTCTCACTGTATGTCAGCTAACATGAGCCCAGTTCTGGCCCCAGAATACATGTGTGCAGCCTTCTTTCCCAGGGGCTGTGAGTCCTTCAGGGTGGAGACAGATTGGCATCAGAAGGTTTGGCCCTCTGTTTCCTCCTTAATGGAGAGAGATCAGAGTCAAAGCTCTCATGTGTAGGTCTAGCACGTGGAGGTGACATCTGAATCAGAACCCCAGTGCTCTGAACTTTGTTTATTCCATGGAAGAGAAAGATCTGAATCAGAGGCTTTCCAAATGTCACTTGAGTAGGAAGAAGAGTCCAACTTGTGATTCTGAGGTCTTCTCAGTGAGGAGCTTGTACTAAGACATTTCCTGTGGCTGTATGAAGAGCCTTTGGAATCATGCTGCTTATTTCCAAAATGAAGTTTCACTTTTTTGTGGAGGAGAGGGGTCATATTCATATTTGCTGCTGTTTGTGTGTGAAGGGATGAGAGGGTTCTGGCCCCTTCCAATGTGGAGAAGTTTTGTTAGAGGCACTTTCTAGGGCTTTACTGCTTTTGATTCTGGACAGTGAATGAGGAACACGACGAGGTCTCCTGAGATGCAATGTGTCCAAGGAATTGAGAGTCTTTCTAGGTTGAGATGTTGTCAAGGGAGCTGTTATGGGCTTTTCTATGGGGAAGGATATGTGAGGAACTGTGATTGACCCTCCTAGAAGAGCTGGACCTGGGTTGTCATGATGGACCCTCCTAGGCATAGGATCTGGGGTGTTGTGATAGGCCCTCTTAGGAGAGATGAATTCAGACTTGTGACGAAAAAGTCATTGTGAAGGCAGATCCTTATTGCAGCCTCCAAGAAGCTTCCATTTGGTACGGGAATGAAAGGTTTCCATCTGCTTTACCTCTTCTGCACATCCAAATCCAGCCACCACAGGCAAATCTCCATCCTTCTCTCCCTCCTTTTCCAGTTTAGTGGTGGAGACAGATGTCCAGCTCACATCCTCATTCACATCCTCATCCACATTCTCTTGCCACTTGATATCAATACAGTAGCTCTTGATTGGATGGAAGGATTTGAGAAGAAAAGTTGTGGTTAAAGTAGTTTAGGGAAGTGAGCTGTCCATTGGGTTTTGGAATTTGGATAGAATTTACCTGGGCACAGGCCTGGTGGGAAGTGAGACAGTATATGGTGTACAGGAATGAGGCTAGTGTATGGGGAGCAATTTGACATCTTTCTTATGGAAAGATTTGTACAATCTGCACAACCAGAGTATTGACATTCATTTCAAAAGCTGTTTTTTGTCTTCATGTAGTAAAAATGCTTTCAGCTCTTTCTAGATAGAATCTGGTGTCCATTTTATTTCCACCACAGTTGGCTCCAGCCTAGGAGCTAGTCGTGTTATGGCCCTGAACATGCCATAAACTAAATCCTGTGCTCAGGTTAAGCTTCTGCCTCTACTTGTTAAAGCTCTTTTTGTCCCTTTTCCATGTCATTCTCACATTTTGGCATCTATGTCCAATGTGGCTACTTTTTAGCCTTACTGTGGTCACTGAAGGCTAGGGCTATGATAAGGCTAGGTGTTTGAAGTGGGATCTCAGGCCACTCCAGTAAGTACCATGTGAGTCTGGTGAGTCAATCTCAAACTCAGTTTCATCTGTAAAATGAGGAAACCTCCACCTTGGCAGGGGAGAGGGGTTGTTTTGAATGTAGGTAGAGCAACTATCCATGTCAGGTATATCTATAACATCTGACAGTATCTACTAAACAAGTTTAATTCTATGATAGAAAGGATTACCTTGCATTCTTGCTACTTTCTATGCGACACTCAAAATGGCTGTTTCTGTTCAGTTTAGTGACTGAACTTCTAACACTAAAAAATGGGTGTAGCAGAGAAAAATACCCCAAAATTAAGGGTTATCCCTAGAGCTTGTATTGTAATGCTATTGCCTGAGGAGGGCATATATGGCCCAAATGGGCAAAACATTTATATGGTAGTGTGATAACTATTCATGTTACATCAGTGTGAATAAGGAGCCTAGTAACAGTCTCAATAAAAAAAGGCAAGCATCTCCCTGCTCCAGAACCCATAAGCACCTCTTTGGCCACCACAGCTCCTGCATACCTGTCAAGCTTCCCTATAGTGCTGAATCCGGGACAGCAACTCAAGAAACCCTCACTACTATTTTCTTAGTAGTTGAGTAGCAGGCCCATTGAAGTTTGATAACAAGATCTATTCTAGCTTTAGCTGTTTTCCCTACTTATAGCAATTGAAGATTATAACAGGATATACCCCCAACATTACTCACACAGTTTGGAACCCCTTCGTTTGAAATAGTGTAAAGAAAAAAAACATTTTTAATTCAATGCTTCACCTGACACCAAATATGTCAAGGACATTCCAATGTCTAAACTTGAACCCCAGGCCAAATAAGTGGCTGCTTTTTCCCCCTTTCTTCCTCCTCCCATTGGACCAGCAGCTGTCTGGTCATGCTTCTATGCTTCAGAGAATCTTGGGAGAACCATTTGTCTACAGATGATTAAACACAATTTACCTGTGCTAAATCAAGGCTTCACCAATAGTCATGCATAGAGGAATGCATTTGGCAACTTGTCAAATGCCATGTAATTGTTTTGATCCCCTTGAGAAGCAATAAATATGGCCAATGTTATCATACTGTAATTTTTTTGTTGTTGTTAGAACTAGTCTCTTGAGGTTGAAGGAAAATATTTTTCTAACCAAGAAAGAATATCCTATCCTGAGAAGGAAGAAGATGGCTGCCCTAAAGTAAGTCATTGTTCAAGGTTCCAAGAAATTTATTGTTGAACTCCAAGTCCATCTGGTTTCAAGCATTAAAAGAAGCTATTCTTGCATTGGGGGGTTTGTGGGGGGGACTTTGTTTCATAACTGGTTGTTTCAATGAAATGAGTTAAAAACAAAACCTACCCATAATACATCCAGACTCTCATGGCTGAGCTGCACGTGCTCCTGAATGGAGCGGTCTGTAAGTGTTTGGGTGGCAAGGACTCCTGGTGTGGACTGTCGTGTCATGAGTGTAGAAGTGATCGCTCCCATGCACACAACTAGGAATAAAACTGAACAAGCAATAAGCCCAACTCTTCTTCAATCCACCAGAAACTTGAGGCCACAGGGCACATTGGCTGTTTTTCCATTTTCCTCATTTTACTGGTTCTACAACCGAAAGACAGGCTGATCCAAAGAATAACAACTTTACAGGAGTAGAAACTCAGTGACAAAAACCTTCACAGGACCGGTATCTAAGTAGGAAAACTGGACTAACTGATGGTTGCTGGAGGCTCAGTGTAGACCAGTTGGAGGGTTTAAAAACTGCAGGGGGTCTGGTTTGGGGGAAGGTCCCACACTTGAGTTTTAACCCCCGGGACCCCCTACCAGGTTCTCCCAGTGAAGACAGGAGAAAAATCCCTTCCTGCTCTCAGCAGAAGATGAAGAATAACCATCTTAAAATATTCCAGAGCATTCTGTTCTTAACAAGGCTTGCCCTCAAGAGAAACTGTTGTTATCAGTTACCTAACCAACTAATAGGAAAGGAAATACCCAACTTCAACCCCCTTTAGCCTTTCATGTGGGAGGAAGGGAAATACCCAACTCCAGTTCCCTCTTACTGTTTCTGTCTCACATGAGGAAGAGAAGAAAAAAATAAACAGAAGCACTTTTGAAGATTAGGGCCCAAGGGCACAGGCTCACTAACAGCCCAAGACCTCATCTCTGGGCTATGGGACTATAGAAAGCTTTTCTTTCCCTCACATCTCAGCACCACATCACTAGGTTTCCTGATGTAATAGCAGGGGAACACAAGTGGGGGAAAAAACCCATTTCAGACCTTAAAGTTTCTAGGGAACCCCAAAGACAACAGGGGACACAAACATCAAGGAAAGTATCAGGGAAGTTTAGCTTTTGAAACAGACCATTACAGTAAACATAGCCTAAACCCTAGCCAAATAAGCATACAACCTCACACTTAAAGGCCTGTTACCTCAGTTCCTTTGACCAGTTCACGATGTCCAGTTTCAACAAAAAAATTTAAGGCATGCTAAAAAGTTTGAAGAGACAACAAACATCAGAACTAGATTCAGATGTGACAAAGATTTTGGAATTAAGACTGGTAATTTAAAAACAACTGATGGATAGGCTAAAGACTCTGAGAAGTACACACACACAAATGGGTATTGTGGGCAGAGACAGAAACCTTAAGAATCAAAAGGAAGTGCTGGAAATCAAATCAACAAAAACAAAGTGCCTTTGGGCTCATCAATAGACTGGAGATGACCAAGAATCAGTAAGCGTGAAATGCCAACAGGAACTTCTGAAGCTGAAATTCAAGAGAAAAAATGAAAAGGACAGAACAGAATATCTAAACTTCAGGACAGTTACGAATAGTGTAACATGTAATAGAAATATCAGAAGAATGAAAGGAAGAGAAATATTATTTGAAGCAACAATGACTGAGAATTAATGATAACAAAACATAAATCCAGGAAGCTTAGAACATCAAACAAACACACACACACAAACCCATCTACATATATAGTCAAACTGTATAAAATCTTGAGCCAGAAAGGGCCAAAAGGAAAAAATATATATATATCTTGATAGTAAAGAAGCTAGAATAAAAATTACATTAGAGTTTTTTTTTCCAAAAACTATATGGACAAGAGTGAAGTGAAACACTTACGGAAGGGGACAGGGGGAACAAACTAGAATTTTTCATCCAGTGAAAATTATCCTTCAAAAGTGGGAGAGACAAAGACTTTCTTAGACAAAACATTATAGCCAGTAGATCTGCCCTGCAAGAAATGTTAAAAGAAATTTTCAGAAAAAGGAAACTGATACAGTTCAGAAACCCAGATAAACCTTAGAAAAGAGCATGAGAGAAGGAATGAATTAAGGTAAAAGTCTATTAATTGATCTGATAGATAACAGATGGTTCAAAAATGTATTTTGCAACGCAAGTTTATGGATAAATAAAATGAATGACAGAAATTATGAGAGGGATGAATTAGGAATGCACTATTACAAGGTAATTGCACTACCCGTGACGCGGTATGGTGTTCTTTAAAAGAATGGACTAGTTGTAAATGTATACTGCAATCTTAAGAGCAACCACTAAAACAAAAATTATTGTATACTAAAAAGGAAAAATGCAATAATAAAGAGTATTTAACTACAACCAGAGAAAGTAGAGTGGAATACAAAAATGAAACAAAGGCAACTAATAGAAAACAGTAACAAATATTAATTCAACTATATCAATCACTTTAATGCCAACCATCTAAATACAACAAATAAAAGACAGATTGTTGAACTGCATCAAAAACCAAGTCTCAACGATAACTATTCTATAAGAAACCCAACTTAAATAGACACAAGTTCAAAAAATAAAGGGATGGAGAAAGATAATACCATGCCAACACCAATTAAAAGAGAACTAGAGTATCTGTATTCATTTAACACAAAGATGACTTTATAACAAGAAAAAATATCAGGGGTCATTATACAATAAAGGGGTTAATTTTCCAACAGGACGTAATTCTTAATCTGGATACGCCTCACAAAGCATCAACATACATGAAGCAAAAGCCAGTACAACTACAAGGAGAAATGGATAAGCCCACTACCATGTTTGGACAGTTCAACAGCCCTCTATAGGTAACTGACAAATTCAACAGGCAGAAAATTAGTATAACTGAACAGCAACATAGATCAACTGAATCAAAAACCTATGGAATAATCCAGCAACAGCAGAATACATTCTCGTCAAATCTCACACAGAACATTCATTAAGAGGATGTTATGCCTTATAAAACACGCCTTATCAAATTTGAAAGAATAGACACAAAAGTGTGCTCTTAAAGCACAACGGAACTCAAGTAGACATGAGTAACAGAAAGAATACTGCAAAGATAGCTGAAAGACATCAAACTACTTGGAGATTAAACAACACACTTTTAAGTGGCACATGGATCAAGGAAATTCCAAGAGAATTTTTTGTAATTTTGAACTAAATTAAAGCAAAAATACAACTTAACCAAATTTGTGGGATGCAGGAAGAGGGGTGCTTAGAGGAAAATTTATCTCACTGTATGCATATTATAAAAAGTCTAAAATCAATCTAGCTCCCATCATACCTTTAAAGATAACTGATTTTTGCTCAGCAGTGCATATGAGATGCCTGTTAACTTCTATGACAATGAATTAAGTCATTTACCAATATTAGACTTAAAATGTTTTTAAATTTTAATTTAGGGTACTGTACATTTGGATCTGCTAGGAAGCAGGGACCAAGGTGGATTAAGTGTGACTCATTGGGGAAAATTCTGTGAAAGGCATAAGGGGAGGAAGCAGGAGTAAAAGAAAGCCTGCACACAGTTACACAAGCTGACCATGAGAAAGGAGGTGGTGGTGGAGGAGAGGAAGACTGAGAAGAGTCCCAGGCTGCAGGGCATTTCTGAGAGTCTCTTCAGGCCCAAAGGGAAGTTCGGGTGTAAAGAATGCCTACAGAGGTGTTCACATTGAGCAGGAATAGTTGGGAATTAGTATCTCAGCTGTGTTCTCATTGGATGGGAACTTCCCAGAAAGAGAATAGTCTCAGCAAGAACACCTTGGATTTAAAGGGGCATCAGCTAGAGGCTGATACCATTAGGGTTGCCTTGAAGGAGATCTGAGTGGTATTGCCTCCATGGCCACCACATTCTTTGTGCTGCACAAATACATTTCTCCATGCTCAGGGAGTGGTTCCTCCATCACTCCTTGGGTGTGTCTTACTGAGGAGAAACATAGGAAAGGGTAACAGGATAAACTACAGCTCTCTTCACAGCAGTGGACATCAGGGCACCAAGTAATACTCCCTGCTTCCTTTCATCACTATCTACTCAAAACTTCCATCATCCTCAGGTCTTGGCTTACCTAATAGTATAACCCTGACCTTCATTCCTGAAGAATCTTATCTCTTGGTAAGCACACTTTAAAAACTTTTTGTTTATTGAGTTTTAGAGGAAGGGGGAGACAGGGGGAAAAAACATTGATTTGTTGTTCCACTTATTCATGCATTCATTGGTTAATTCTTGTATGTGCTCTGTCCAGGGATCAAACCCATAACTTTAGCATATCAGGACGATGTTCTCACCAACTGAGCTACCCAGCCAGGGTAGTAATCACACTCTTAAGTGGGGGTAGCTGACAGCTACAGCAGCTCCACACCATTACCAGGAAGCATTCATGTGGATTACCTGGTTCCTCACGTATCCAACCTACCTCTCTGAGAAGATGAACCACTGATGTTTGCAGGATGGGCCCAATTGAGTTAACTTACCATCAAATAGACAACTGGTTTCCTCAAGGAATATAGCCATATTTGGGGTCAGGGTGGGTCTCTGGTGCTGTCAAGTTGGATATGCAGAGGAGGCAGTAACTGTAAGGTTACTTGCCTGTTGTGCCCAAGTATAGCCTTCACCTCTATTGCGGCCACACCTTTCAATTGCCCATTGTGCCAGTTCCAGGTGACCAGTAACAAAGGCTACCTAGTGTCAACTGGCTGAGTCATTTTGTCTCCTTGATTATTAAGTGATCTTCCATGGTGAATGCTTTCTTGTGGGCATTAACATGTGACACAAAAATCTTCACATGGCAATGTGTGCATCACATACCTTTATGCCAGACCACCTTGTCTCTGATCTCTCTGATCTTCTCAGGGCTCATAACAGGGCCAGGCCACTGGCCACCACTCAGGAACTTCCACATATTGTCATCTTGAGCCACTTCTCTTCACAAAGAATGAATGTGTGGATGACCGCATGCATTCCTTTTATCTCTGCCCATTCAGAAGGTGTCTGTTGTCATTTTGTTTATCAAGGCCA
The DNA here is from genome assembly GCA_028533065.1 of Trachops cirrhosus. NCBI lineage: Eukaryota > Metazoa > Chordata > Mammalia > Chiroptera > Phyllostomidae > Trachops > Trachops cirrhosus. The sequence continues at coordinate 35,268,573 of CM052542.1, read as the reverse complement.
CCCCAATACCAGCTAAAATCTCAATTTATATCCATATACTGATCCAACCTATCTGTAAACCAAGTTCAGAATTTTCCTTCTGCTGATCTGTACAAGACACTTCCCCACACAGCATTGTCATCTGTATAGTGTGAGAGAGAAAATGATGCAACCCTAGTAGGTGACCTGGGTGTCTGAGCTACCTGCTATAAGGCAGGTTGTGATCTCTGGTGTTCCTCGGCTTTGTTCCTGGTTGTTCCATTTCTGTCTTACAATGCACTGCTGTTCATCCTGTCTAACCTTATAAACTTGGCAAGTCTGATGGAACCAAGCTTATAGTGGACAGTTCCAGACTCATGGGCACTTGAATCCCTCTGGCCAACATTTTGATCTCTACTCAGCAGACTGTTGGCAACTGCTTCTTGAAAGACATACAGTTCTGGACTGTGGATAGCATGGGCCTTGCTCCAACACCTGCAGCACCTGTATTGTCATTCTCCTGCTGGGATGTGTTCTTACCTCACATCGCCTTAAGCATTTTTAATGGGTTGTGACCTATACCATAAAATTCACCCTTTTTAAGGATGCAACTAGCTTAGTGAATTCAGAGCTCCATTTGTCATCACAATCCAGTTTTAGATGATCACCCGCAAACACTGCTCATGCCCACGTGTAGTCCATTCCCTTTCCCATTTCTTGCCCCGACCAACCATTAATCTAATTTCTATCTCTAGATTTGTCTTTTCTGGAAATTTCATAAAAATGGGATCATTTAACAAATGGTATTTTGCTTCTGGCTTCTTTCCTTTTCACTTCATGTGTACTGGAAGCTCATCCATGTTGTAACATTCATCAGTTCATTCCTTTTTATTGTTGAATAACCCTATGCACCTTATTTATTTGTCAGCTAACACATTTGTTTCTCCTCTGACAAGTATGAATGAATACTTTTATGAAAATTGGTGTACAAATCTTCAAGTATTTGTGTAGACAAATGTTCTCATAACCGTTCTTCTCTCCACCCCATATATAACATAAAACTCATTATTTCAACTAAGTGTACAATTCAGCGTTATTTTGCATTCAAAACATTATGCAACCATCACCACTATCTATTTAGAAAATTTTTGCATTACTTTAGTAGAAAATCTATAACCATTAAGCAATAACTTTCCATTCCCCTTCTCCCTAGCTCTGGTAACTTTTCATCTACTTTGTCTTTATGAATTTGCCTATTTTAGGTATCTATAAGTACAATCATACAATCTTGTCATTTTTGCCTGGCTTATTTCATTTAGCATAATATCCTCAAGGTTCATTGATGTTGTAACATGTATGAGGACTTCATTCCTCTAAATAAGCTATTTTTTGCATGTACCTATCCTGTCTACTAAATCACCTGTAGATGGGCATGGGGACTCTTTCTACTTGTTGGCTATTGTGAACAAGGATGCAGTGAACACTGGCTTCCAGGTATCTGTTTGAATCCCTGCTTTCAATTTCTTTGGTTGCATATCTGAATGGAATTACTATATGATCCATAAATTCCATTTAGCTTTTTTTAAGGAATCGAACTCCTCCATAGTGACCGCACCATTTTATTCACCCACCAACAGTGCACAAGAGTTCCAATTTATCCACAGCCTTGCCAAAATTTTTAGTGCCACTTCACACCCATAAAATGGCCACCTCATTGTGTTTGAATTTACATTTTCATAATGACTAGTGATATTGAACATCTTCATGTGCTTATTGGCCATCTGTACACACACTTTGGAGAAACATCTATTCAAGTCCTTTGCCTACTTTATTAGAATTTTTTGTTGTAGTTCATGTATCCTGCAAGTATTTTCTCTCACTCTGTGGGTTGTCTCCTCCCAATATTTAACTGCCTGAAACGTGTTACTGGCTAGGTACTTTCCCTTTACTGGGGTATTTTTCCAAGGTCTCCAACTGATCAACTATCTAAGTGTGCCACCACCTTATACCTTGTATTATCTTTGTCCTCGGCTTCCCTCTGTGTGGTGTTGTCCTGGCTGTGCAGTCAGGGAGTGAGTCCTCAAGCCATTTTACTGCTTGTCTTCTCAAACCAATCCCACCCAGTTCCTCCCTTATCAGTTCAGATCCTCAAAAGCAGAAGCCAAGATAGAATTTGAGACTTATTAAGGGAAACAGCTGTGAAACAAGTCGTACACACTGGTGTACTTCTAACTTCTAAAAAGGAGAGATGGAAGCAGGATTGGGTAGGAAGAAGCTGACTACAGATTAGTTCTGAGAAAGTCTAAGCTAAGCAAAGGTTCTAGAACATTATTGGTCACATAGCAGTAGGCTAGCTCTAGCAGGCCCACTGCCTGGTGTCTGGCTGAGGGTAGCAGATGATGCCCCGCCTCACTGAATGCCATGGTAGATCACTGAAGACTGCCAAGCGGTTGCATCTCCTGCTGCACGTTCTTTTAATGGAAGTATCAGTGGCATGCTTACATGGTCTCAAGAATTAAGGGATGTTGGATGAGTATAGAAACTGTGGATTTCTGTTGCTTGTTTTCATTATGGCGGAACCCCCCAGAAAACTTTCTTTACATACTGGTAGTCTTCCTGTTGAAAGCTGACTAATAGTTTTTCTAATAGGTACTTTTCTCTCCTTATAAATATACCCAATGTTATTTCAATAATCATATGGCAAGGCATAGAGTTAAACTTCTAACATGCTTTGTATATACCTAATCATGTTAGCTACTGCTTGTTCGGTTCTTACACAGAATGACAAGTTTAAATATAGCTTCTAGAAATATTTTGTATTTTGCCCTGAATCCCAAGGCTCAATAAAATAGGTAACTTAAAGTGGTTTGTCAGGAAAAAGCCAAGCCTGTCACTCGTGTTCACACAGGGTAGAACGACTTCAATTTTATGAGAGATCACTGCAGAGCAATGAAGATTAGTTCTAAAGTTTTTTTACTTATTGTTTTGACTGATTGCTGAGAAGCCCTCTTAGAGGCTGCCATTTGACTTAATTTTGGATGAATGCTTATTAACAAGCCAAAATTAAGAGGTAATTTATAAAGATGCATGATAAACAATGCTGCAAATAGTAAATAGTCCATTGATGGTTGAAAAGCTGGAGAGACTTGAATGCCAAGAGCCTTGTTTCCTTGTGTTACAGTTCAAATTCTTCCCTCTGGGTGCCAGGAGAAGGGACAGTTATGTGAAATGCAACAGGAAGACTCGTAAAGGTTTAATCCCATTTGCACCTTAAGTTTTTGGCTCATAAGTGAAAAGGATGGAAAATATTACCTATTGTTTTCATGATCAAAAAGCCAATTATTTCAGGATTCCAAGTTCTTGAAACTCCCCAAATGGAAATAGAAGGCCTCTAATAGGATATGAGGCATCATCTGACATGCTAGTCACGTAAAACTGAACAGAGCAGCTGACTAATCAGTTGTTCACTTGCAGATTGTCCCCCCAGGACTGACGGTGATCCCAGTTGGTGTTCTTATAGGTCTAAGAAGAAGAGCACGGTCATTTCTCCCCAAACATTTATTCCACAATAGAAATACCAGTCAAATACTGCAAGTCATAAAAAAATAATGTAAAACAGATGTCTTTACCTCTTGGAAGTTCAGCTTAGTTTTGATCAGTGATGAGCGTATCTTAAGCTCATAATAGAAAAGACATGCAAATGTTCAGGTTTTTCTTTATAACTACCAAGAGTTTTAAAAAAATACCTAAAGTATTGTCTAGTCATAAGAAAGTAAATGTTTAGAAATATGGAACATTAGGAACACCAAGGAAACTGACAACCTAGAAAATATGCTTAAAGCAATGAGTATATACCCACATATCTCACTTTAGGTAAATGCAATTCTGGGCTCTGAAAAAAGTTCTACAAACACAGTTCTTAAGAAATGAATCCTATTTTCAGGCTTGAGACCCCTGTATGAGCTATTGGTTAACATTCTTTTTTAATATACAAGTTATCTAACTTGGTATCACCATCCTAGAAAAGAGCAAATAACTTAATAGTAGATAACATTCAGCTCCTTTATGCCAAGCACTATAGGGTGCCCTTATAAACCCATGTGTTAGATTCTATTAACATACCCACTTGACAGATGAGTAAGTTGAGGAACAGAGTAAGGAAATGGCCTATTTTTATGTTGCTAAGATTTAACATATGCAGTTTGACTCCAAAGCCATTTCTCTTTACTACTCTATACTCTCCTGTCAGAGGTATACTAGCCTCTGGAAGCTCTTGTATTACTTAATGAGTTATGTAGTTATTCCCTGTGTATCTTGACCCCAGGATGATAGGAACCATCATAGCTGTCTGTCAACTGTGACCCTAGAATGTGGTTCTTTCCCAAATTGTGGGCTGTAAAATTAAGATCTCAATGGTGGTAGATGGTAGGATTCAGCACTTCCAAGAGGGACAGTGTCACACACACACACCCCTCCCCTGCCCCTTTCAGGGCATCTTGAAAACTTATGGGGGCAATTTAGTTGTCAGTCCTCGGGGGCTCTTGATACTGACAATTAGTGGGCAGGACTCCAGAAGCTGCAGAATGCTAGATCTCAGGATCTCAGGAATCACAGCCCAGCACAGTGCATAACTTGCATGCAGGTGAAAAACAATTTTTAATCTGAATTTGGAAGTTAGTTATTGTACTGGTTAATAGTTACTGAGTTTTCCAAGAAAGCAACATCTCAGGGCAAGTTAGCTTTCGGTACATTTTAAAAACAAAATACATACATTAAAAACAATCATCTTATTAAAGACTATACCACAGGGGCATCTTTGTCACTTCAGTGCAATTGTATTGGTCTCCTTTCATAGTTGTTACCTCCTGGAGTTTCTACATACAGATAGAAGCATCTGACTACTTCATCATGTCTTCTAGTATAGTTGTACCTGAGAAAAAATGCATGCTTTCTTTAATCCTTTATCAAATATTTGTCTCCTAAAAACATGTTAAGTAGAGAACACTTGGATAGCAGGAATCAGTATTTTAAGTGGGAAAACAAAGCATTTCTAGGTCATCCAACATCCCAACCAGCTTATTCAAATACCACTAAAACACCCAAAATCATGTATATAACAATCCACCCAGGATTTTTATGATGATTCAGTTAAAACACCTATAAACTAACAAATCCAGTGGTTTCATTAAGTATGTTTGTATTTATAATATCAGCAATACTGTACAGTAGTGGACACAGAATTAAGATCTTTGAACACTGCCAAGAGAGAACTCAGACCCATGAGGAGCTAAATGCTCAGGAAAAAGTGGGAAAGAAAGATGATGGCTATACAGCAGAATACATTTAAATGTGAGCACAAAGCCTGACCCTCTTAGCAGATAGCTAAAATGACTGGTGTGCAACTCATGATTCCTTCAGTAAAAATGTTTTCAGATCAACAATGGGAACTTGAGTAGTGAGTCTCAAAAGTGAGAAATGTCTGAGAATACAGTAAAAAGCATTTTTTAAAGGTGCATTAAAGTTTGTATGTTCCTTTTAATTTAAAATGGAACAAACTTTTTAAATAAATGGGACATTTTGTCCCTTTCTAGGTGAATGATTTTCACATGAGTAATTTGTAAGTCAAAGTACTTGAAAACTGACCCTAACCCTTCACCATTCATGTGGCTTTGGCAGTCACTTCACCTCTTCAAGTCCCCCGTCAATGAGAGGGAACACTACCCTCTGAGAGTGTCTGAGCTGAATGCAGTCAGGGTGAGAATATCGTTAAGTTGTCACCCAGGTAAAGCTCAGTTCCCCAGCACATTTAGCAGAGCTGTATTGTATAACCTAGACCTTTGCTTTGATACTCACAAGGAAATATCCTCCCTCATCCACCCAGACTTGCCTGGGTAGTTGACTGCAACTGGGGTAGTCCAGAGGCAGGTAGCAAGTACGATGAATTGATTCCATGCCTTTTGAAGGAGTCCTACTCCACACAGCTGTCTTGTCACGGACCAACATTGTACAATACATGGAAAGAGAGGCCAGATCTTCTAGTGAATAGCGTAGCATGGGTTTCACTGGGTCCATGAAACTCAACCTTTTTGCTGTGATGAGCTCACGCTGGTGTTGGTGTTTGTGCTTAAGTGAGCTCTAGTTTTAAGCTGTCTGGATCTTATGTCTCTGTCTCCACAGTGAAAGTCCTTATTCTATGTAGAACAACTGTTAGAATTAACCAGATCCTCTAATGCAAACTAAGCTAGAAAGTTCTACTTCTGTAAAAACAAAGCTTCTTGGTAACTTATCAAGAGATGCCGTGTTCATTCTAGTGATGTTGTATAGTGAAATGCTTTGCCTCTTCCACTGGAGCATTCCCTGAGAATTCCCCTTTAGGTACTTGAGGGTTCTGTAGCATGAACAACCTCAGATATATGATAGCTTGCCTCTTCTTAGAACTGGTGTTATTCTAGCAAGTAAAAATGCATTCTCAGTAGTGATGTTGGTATCCATTTTTTGACAACTTCCTAAATCAAGTAATTTTATCAGGCATAGTCATTACACTGAATAGCAAGAATTTTAGTGTTTCCTGATAAAGTTCTTAGCTCTAAAAGCATTAAAAATGCATCATCCTCATTAATTTCTGCCTTTTTCCTTTGTCCTTTTCAAGTAATCAAATTTCTTAGTTCTCATTTGAAATTGTAAAAGATAACCTATTTTCTTTTGGTTGTGGTCATCTTGGTCATACTGGTCCAGACTTGAGTACTGGTGGCCAATGTGCTCATAAGTAGTTCTGGTATACAACCTTTTCAACTTAATCTATACCCTATTTTTATTTTGCAAGCAATAATCACTGTTAATGTTCATGTCATGAATTAATAACTACATCTCAAGTCATTCTGTTTTGATTCCAATCCATAATTGCATTGGTTTGATTTTTTGGTTTAGTTACGTGTGAAGACTGCCTCCCCACTTCACAAAATGTTCTAGAACTGTAAACCTGAGGCATAGGATTTAGTTTACGGCATGTTCAGGGGTAACATGGCTAGCTCCTAGGCTGGAACAAACTACAGTGAGAAGAAGGTGGACCCCTAGGTTCTAGAATAGATGAAAGTGTTTTACTACCTAAAAGCAAAGACAGTTTTACAAGTGGATGCCAATATTCTGATTGTCCTGGTTATATAAGTCTTTCCTTCCAAGAAAGATGTCAAATTGCTCCCCATACTCTAGCCTCATTTCTATATACCATATTCCATTTCCCTTCCCACCTGACCTGTGCCCAGGTAAGTTCTATCCAAACTCCAAAACCCAGTGTCAGCTCAACACTTCCCTAAGCTGCTTTAACCAGAATTCTTCTCAAATCCTTTCACCCCAATCAAGAAGTACTGTAATGACATCAAGTTCAGTCAGAGCCATGGCCCCACAAATGCTGCACCACGGCAGCAGCTCCATGCTCTACAAGGCCGAGTGTCTGCAGTGTTTCTTCTCTGGGGCAGATGCCAGAGTCCAGGGGCCTCTGAGACCATTCTCAGTCCTCACAAGCAGTGGCCTAGGCCTGGAAGTACTGGTGGCAAGGGAATGCGGACTATGGATGATGACATGAGTGGGACATCTGCCTCCACCACTAAACCAGAAAAGGAGTAAGAGAAAGATGGAGATTTGCCTGTGGTGGCTGAGTTTGTGGATGAGTGACCAGAAGAGGTAAAGCAGATGGAAACCTTACATTCCCATGTAAAATAGAAGCCTCTGGGAGGCCTCGATGAGAATCTACCTTCACACAGACATTTTTGTCATGACTCCCCAGATTCTTCTTCTCCTAGGAGGGGCTGTCATGATTCACCAAGTCCCTCTCCTATCAGGAATCACTACTGTCCTTCAGGTTTATCTCCTAAAAAGGCCCTCATGACACACCAGATCCATCTCCTCCCAGGAGGGCCCATCACAGCTCCTCAGATCTCTCTCCCTATGGAACGGCCCGTAACAACACCCCTTCTCAACCTAGGACCCCTGACTCCTTGAACACATAACAGCTCAATAGAGCCCATCATGACTCCCCCCGATTTGGATCCTTATGTTCCTCATTCACTATCCAGAATCAAAAGGAGTAAAGCCGCAGAAAGTGCCTTTAATAAAACTTCTCCACATTGGAAGGGGCCAGGGCCCTCTCATCCCTCATGCACAAACAGCAAATATGAATATGACTCGGACCTCTCTCTTTCACAAAACAGCAAGCAAAATTCCATTTCAGAAATAAACAGCATGATTTTTAAAGGCTCTTTATCCAGCTATAGGAAATGTCTTAGTACAAGCTCCTCACTGAGAAGACCTCAGAATCACAAGTTGGACTCTTCTTCCTACTCAAGTGACATTTGGAAAGCCTCTGATTCAGATCTTTCTCTTCCATGGAATAAACAAAGTTCAGAGCACTGGGGTTCTGATTCAGATGTCACCTCCACGTACTAGACCTACATATGAGAGCTTTGACTCTGATCTCTCTCCATTAAAGAGGAAACAGAGGGCCAAACCTTCTGATGCCAATCTGTCTCCACCCTGAAGGACTCACAGCCCCTGGGAAAGAAGGCTGCACACATGTATTCTGGGGCCAGAACTGGGCTCATGTTAGCTGACATACAGTGAGAGCAGCAGGAACTCGAGAAACGGGACCAAGAAGCCATGATATTTGAGGCTGAATTCCAATATGCTG
>CM052542.1:35182126-35259432 GCA_028533065.1 Trachops cirrhosus | reverse complement strand
GGGCTATGGAAACTTGAGTCTGTGCAAAGAGGGGAGGCAGAGTCAAAGAGGGAAAGTCAACTTCTTCCTAAGAGCTTTCTCACATTAGATAGATATCAAGACCACTTGGAAGGCTTTATCCTTTTAACTGATGCTCATTTGTCTTGATTTTAGATTCTTAAACTACCATTTCTCTCACAGATTAGAAAAACGATCCCCATAAGGTTGTAGACCATGGACTGCTGACTCAGAACGTTTGAGTTAGGCTTCTGCAGCTGCCTGGAGTCCCAGGTGAAGATGCATTCACTTTCCATCCGCCCACTGAAGGAGTAACGAGGGCATTGCACCATCGTGCTAGAGGCAAAGGTCTTTGTAGTGATTTCAGCTGAGCTACAACTTCAGAATACCAACTTCAGGTACTTGATTATAACACAAAATAATTGAGGTGTTTGAGCTTTTAAGATCTGAGAGTAAAGGTGTGGCCTAATGATAGGTAAGTTGGAAAACATTTTCTCAAACTGTGCTTAACGCTGGTGGAAGCAGCTTTCTGTGTAGCTGCTACTGGGCGGACATGCCCCAGCACCAGATGCTTGTTGGTTGAATGACTTGTTGTTCAGTGGTCTCCATATAGGCGTTAAGACTTGCCTTGAACTTAGAACTCCTGAAATTAATCCACCTTTGCTATTTTACTACCCCACATGATATCTAGATGTTATTTCACATCCACTCTCTAGTTTCAGTTACTGTTTTTACTGAGCCCATGAAATGAAATAAGAATTACTTCAACCATGTGGCCACAGACGCCCTGCTTGGTTAGCTTAGTGGTCAACTAATGATTGAACAGAGACTTCTTTAAATGCTCTTCCCTACATAAAAAAATGCCCAAACCCATACAGAATTTTTCTGAGTTTATTTGAGCCAAAACAAGATCTCAAATGCTTCAGAGAATAATAGTTTTGTAGTTTCTTTATGCGTTTGAAATTAAGGAGGGACTATAAAGATTATAGGAAAGTGGGAAAAACAAGAAACAGATTAGATTACAGGATAATTATCAAGATATTATATGCTTTCTTGAGGGTGGTTTCTTCCAACAAACCTGAAAAAAGAGGCTCACTATGACATTTCAAAGGTGTGTAAACCGAGCTGCATGTGAACAATGAACAGGTCTTGCTTACGGCAAAGATAAATCTTCTACTACAGTGATAGGCCTGGGGGCAGCTACATACCATGACCAGCCCAATTAGCAATTTGAGAACACATCTCCCTGTGCGGGTACTTTACATAGAATCCCTTTTTCATCCACACTTTGAACTAACACAGCTCCTGACCTCTGCTAGGGACTTGCTGTGTGCTTTGAGCTATGCCTTTGTTGCTCTGGCAGGCAGTTTTCCAGTTTTGGAAGCTGGGGTAGAGTGGTAAAGTTGTTCGTGCTGTCACTACCAGAACCAATAAGTGTAGACAAGGATTGAATCTTTATGGGTGCTTTATTCAGATGCAGGTGATCTGAGAAAATGGTGGGTTATGTAACCTCAAGAACTGTTTTAACATCTCATCTCAAGCCAACCTTTTTATAAGGGTAGGTAAGGGGTTTGGAAAAAGTTTAATCAGATAAGAGTAGTCCAGCTGTGATTTCCCGGACATTTCTTTATCTACTTGATCAATTTTATCTGAATCACAGACCTTCCCTCCCGGGAACACAATGACTCAGATACCATCTTGATAATCAATTGTTTACAGACCCCCCCTGGGGCACAAATGTTGAACTACTTGTCGACCTCCTGGAGTCCCATAGGAATAAGATTTCCACATGCATTAATCACTTTAGCCTATAAACGATAACTACAGCTAAAATCTTTAACTTTTCAGTTCCCCTATGCATTAATTACTCAAGCCTATCAACTACAACTATAGCTAAAATCTTTACCTCTTGACTTCCTCTACCTCTTTTACTCCTCCTTATACAGAGCCTCAAGGTCAGCCAGAAACAAGAGGTTCTCAGACCTTTTCAGGTCTTTTCTGCCCATGCACATAGCTCTTGGAGTGTACCCCTTATGGACCTATCATTCCCGAGCTTTCCCTCCTAAGTTTGCTGGTCAGCTTGGCCCAAGGTATCCAGCCCAGAGCCCGCATGTGGCCCAGGATGGCTGTGAATGTGGCCCAACACAAAACCATAACTTTACTTAAAAGCTTTTTTTTTGCTCATCAGTTTTCGTTAGTGTTTGTGTATTTAATGTATGGCCCAAGACAACTCTTCTTCCAGTGTGGCTCAGAAACACCAAAATATTGGACACCACTTTACACCAATTCTTTACATTTCAGGTCATGTGTTATTAAATTATTTCTGCTGATTGTTCTTGACAAATGTCTAGTAGAAAGTTTACAAAGATTAACCTCTGAGTCCAGTCAAAGACAATGTCTCTGACTGAAAATTTTCAGGGAATTTCCAGGCAAGCCAAATTAAGACTACTCTCTGGAAACAGATTTAAGGGAAGTGCCCATCTCCTTTTGCCCCTCTAGGATAGGCTATTTTTTCATGGCTAACGTGATTGTGAGGCTGTTGGTTTTCAAAGCTGTCATGATCGGGGCAGGGAGAGGGTGGTATGACATGGAAATTAGGCGAGCTAAAGCACCACAAATGTTGTTCTTACCAAGATTCAGTTTTTCTTGAATAAGCTCTTCTTAAATTGTTGTAAGCTTCTGGCTAATGACCAGAGTTCAAAAAGTTCATTTTGATAAGTTTTTGCTAGCGTTCTTGTTTCTCGTGTGAAGAGGTAGATTTTCAGAGGTCCTTATTCTGCTAATCTGGAAGTGCTCTCCTCAGAAATTTGAAAAGACCTAAATAAAGGGAGATTTATATAGTATTCATTCATTGAGGCAATGTGATTAAGCTTTTAATTGTCTCCAAATAATCTACAAATTCCTATGCAATCCTTATCTCACTAGGCTTTTTTGTAAATATGAAAAAACTTATTCTAAAATTTATATGAAAATACAAAGGACCTAAAATATCCAAAGCAATCTTGAAGAAGGACAAACTTGGAAGACTCCATTGCGTTTCAAACCCAGTGCAGAGCTCCTCTGACCAACACACTGTGGCAGCTGCATGAAGGCCAACAAGTCAGCTAGTGAAAAGGAGTAGGGGTCCCAGACAGAGACCCGTATAAATTGTCATTTAATTTTTGACAAAGACACCACAGTGGAAAGAAGAATCTTTTCATCAAATGGTTCTGGAAATATCAGACATCCACTTAGAATAAAAGAAACCTCAGTTCTTGTCTCATAAAATAAAGGAAACTAAAACTATAAAGATTCTAGAAGAAAACTTAGTTTACCAATTTGCCCTTTGACTTTTTTAATATAAGCACTTGGGGATAGAAGTTTTTAAAAACAATCACAGAATGCAATACCATTAAAAAGAAAAGAATAAACTAGGTTGCACCAAAGTTAAAAAACACATCCATCAAAAGATAGCAGAAAGAAAATAAGTATGGCACAGACTAGGAGAAATTTTGTAAATCATATGCCTGATAAGACTAATGTCCAGAATGTATACAGAATTTTCAAATTTAATAAAAAGACAACTCAATAAAAATTTAGAAAAATATTCTAGGTGAAACTTTACAAAGATAGCTCAATGAAATGTTCAATCATTAGTCACAATGATAATACAAATGACTGAATCTGAGCTATGCAAGACTTAAATTCTGTACATTTCAATATATGTAAATTTTAAGTAAGTCTAAACAAATATTGAACTCCTTTTGAAAATTTACATGGTAAACTGTTCAGGGATAGTATATCTGATTATGGGCATTAACTTGAACTGGATTAAAAATGTTTAATGGTAAGTAAATGATAAAGAAAATATGAATTATAGAATTGGCTGTGGACACAAGTGTTTACTGTATCATTCTTTCACCTTTTCTATAAGTGTATCAATCTCTTAATAAAATCCTGAGGATGCTACATGAAAGACAAAATAAAAATATAGGCTAGGTTTCTAATTACTGTGACTGCTCATATGGCCACTGTTGGTTTTTGGCTTACCAAATTTTCTATCCATTCTGTTCCCCTTGAAAATCAGAGTTGCTCTCCCCAGTTTACACTCCCTTCCTGGATTTGGTGGGATATAGGTGCCACCCCCACGGGCCTAATCCCCACCTGCCCCTGAGCCCTGGAAGCTTGTTTTGTCTCCAGGTTGGGGCAGCTACAGTAACAGTTTGGCCCATCTATGACTGCAAAGCCCAGGTCAGCATAACCATTGCCTCATTCTAGCATTAGGTGATTGCCTCCCCCTTCCCTTCAGGCAAGGAATGGGATGCTCGAAGACCTCCATCCCCTTCCTGCACAGTTAAAAAGCAGCTCCATTGCCTGGTTCTGACTAGACTGTGAGCAGAGAGAATCTGGCTTTCCCAGTGTCCTAACAGCAAGGCTGGATTATCCAAACCTGTAAGTGTGGGAGTGTTACCCTCCCCAGAGGTACACTGTAAAGAGGAATTGCTTGTGTTGTTCTCCTAAAGCTGTCATTCAGATTCAGTGCACCCATATGCCTCTCTAGGGCCCTCTCCTGTGGTTAAGGAACCTGCTATAAAATGTTCTTGAAGCCGTGGCCAGCTCAGTACTGCCCCACATTGAACAGCTTTCTTCCTTTCTTTCCAACATCTCTTCCTCTCCACTCCTACTGCATTGGGATTGTGCCTGCACTGATGTGTGTTAGCTAAGTTTTCTAGAGAAGAGCCTGAGGCAAATCTCAAGAGCGCCTATCTTCCTTGTTCTGCAACTACCTCTTCATTTTTGTTCTCTCTTGTTCTTTAAACTCTATGGAGTATTTCTCCAGAACTGTGAATTCAGTATCTAAATTACCAATAAAATGTGCCATAATTTTAATATAATTTAGCAATTTCCCATCACCCAAAGGAATACTACACACCCCCAAAATGTTAATGTTCAAAACATGCAAAATTTTGATGTATAATTTGATCACATTGTTATTAAAAGCATATATTTACATATTACAAAAGGAAAAATTTTCTTTAAAACCTTAACAATGAAAAGACATGTATAAGAATACTGTTAGCCGCATATCTACAATAGCTAAACCTGAAGACTTCCAAAAGTAGAGTATTATTTAAATTTTATATATTGTGAAATTAGGCCTGCCTGATAAAATACAAGATGCTCATTTAAATTTTAGGGAAATGATGTTTAAGTGTAAACATATCACTAATAGTGCATGAAACATACTTATACTAAATCTTTATTGTTTAACTGAAATTCAAGTTCAGTTGGGTATCTTGGATTTTTACTTGTTAAACTTGTAACCTACAATAGACTACGATACAACAATGAAGCTGACGGAACTAAAGCCACATGAAACAGCACGATCCATCCAGCCACGTGGAATGTTCACACAGAACTGAAACCTGCACAAAACTCCAAGAGTTTAGCAATGAGCACAGTGGTTACAAGGTGTGGAGACAAAGGGCGGTGAGGTATAGGGGCACGAGGGGGTCTTCCGGGGTGCTGATAAATGTCTCTTGAACTATGCGGGAGATGCAGTTACACAAATTTTCATGTTGCTTTAATTCACTAGGGACTTACACTTTTTGTACTTTCCTGTGTATATTATAATTCAATAAAATGTCCTAAGTTAATAGTGATTACTTTGAACCAACTTTTTTTTTAATTTTGTTGATTTTACAGAGGAAAGGAGAGAGAGAGAGAGACATTGATTCATTGTTCCACTCATTTATGCATTCATTGGTTGCTTTTTGTACATGCCCTGACCAGGGACCTCAGTACATCAGGACATCGCTCTTACCAACTGAGCTACCTGGCCAGGGCAATAGTGCTTTCATTGGATTGAAGGGTTTTTTTTGTACTTTTCTGTCTTTATTTTTTTTATTTTGGGCCTTAAGTTGATTTTTTTTTAAAACAGAAAACACTGAAGCAGTATTGTACGTAACGATTTCAATTTTACCTTTGGATGAACAAACACCTGCCACAAAGTTTGGCTGTGAACGCTTTCAAAATTGAGACAGAAAAGAACTTCTTAAAAAGAAAATTTAAGATGACTTTATTTTTTAACCAACATGTTTTTTCTTTTTCTCCCAACCCTAATCATTTAGGAGCCTGCCTCTTCTCCATTCCTTGATTTTGAGTAATCAGGGAAAAGAAAACAATCTCCTCCTAATGGGCTTCATAAGTTTGAGAAATATCAGAGATCTCTTTGAAGATCTGACAAAAGTAGATTTAGAAATGTAAACAACCTTTCTCAGGACCGGTTCAGGGTCTGGAACTTTGGCAAAACTGAGGTTGAATCCAGGTCTGATGCAATCACCTTACGCAAGTTATTAAAGCCTCCCTGAGCTTTAGTTCTCTCATTTTAAAATCGTTTAAGCCTCAACCTAAGGAGTGACATGCTAAGTCCAGAGCCTGGTACAGAGGAAGCCTTCAATGATTAACACAATAAGCCCATGACTGCTATAACGAAGTCTCAAGTCTCTAATGGAGGGTTCTTCTGTCAGCCTTGAACTTTCTGTGGACCTAGGTCTGCCTGGCAGAATGCCTCAGATTGATTTACTTGCAATTTCTTCCCTCCTTGATTTTAGCAATAAAATACTCTATTAAAATGGGTGGCTGATGAAATTATGTAAGTCGAGAGGATTCTTTCCCCAAGCCCTCAGAGTCACTCCCGGAACAATCGCCTGAGGAGAGCTCCTTGTGAACGAGACCAGCGTCTTTGTAAATTTCCTTGGGCAGCGACTGTGAAACCGCCCGAACGACAGCACACTTATCTTCTAGTAAAGTAAAATATCTGCTCTGCCCACACCTAATTTGAAGGGGCTGATTTTACTTACTGCTGTGTCACTTGGCTGCCCTCCAGGATCTCTATGTGAGTATGCTAGAGAGAAAGGGACAGGGGGGTGTGCTTTACTTCATTTCTCAAGCTCCCATGAAAGAGCAAAATGGCAGAAACAGCAGCCTGAGATGTTGGAGATAATTGCTGTTTAATTCTGGAATTGATGAGTTAATGAGCACTGTACAGAAGGCATACGATGGGGCCTCATTTGCAGCATAAACTGTATTGCCGTGTGTATGGGGGGAATATGTGCCGTCTGTGTGTATCTTTGCAAATTACATTTTTCAGCACAAGCAGTAATCCTGCCAAACAATTACGATGTTTACAGAATCTGATGCAATCCATCTGTTGAAAAAGCTTTTTCTGTGTTTAGGCTGATAAAATACAAAACAGTTGGTGAAGACTTAACAAAATCTACGATCTTGACTGTTGGGAGTGTGTCATGTTCCCTCTAGGCTGTGCAGCGGGGTGAATAGTGGAAAGCTTTCACAGGCTTGGTGGGCCCTTTGGGATGGAGAGACACAACCCGCTGTAGGCTCAGCTGCCTTCCCTAACATAACTATTTAATACTTTCTCACTGCGAACTGGCACTAAGGCATGGCCCTATGCACTCGAAATGCAGTGTTCAAAGGACATAGTCTCTTCCCTCTGCTGCCATTCTTGCCTTACAGCTAAGTTTGGTATAGTGTTAACACAGAGTGACTCAAAGCATCTTAGTCCAATAGCCTTTCTCCCCTGAGAGGTTTACTACTGTGGTGAGCTGAGAGACAATGAACTAGATGCTTTAAAATGTGAATTTTCTTTCAAGGCTTGGTGTTTTAGTTTGGGTTCCCCCCAATGCAGCCCTGGGACAAAGATTTGGCGCAAGCTGTTATTTGGAAGGTTCAGGGAACAATGGCAGGGGCATGAGGTAATGAGGGGAATGCAGTCAATACCAGATGTATTAAGCTAGCTACCCCATGGGTGGCTGGAGCTTCCCCTCAGAAATGGTGCGGCTCACACCCTTCAGGATTATCCCAGCTGAGAGGTGGGGGACCCAGGTATTGCTGTCCCCCCCTCTTAGTCACCCTTGGTCAAGGACTGAGTCTGGGTGGTGGTCAGTCACCAGCGAGCCCAGCCTGCCATGCAGGTGGCGGCAGAGCAGCCTTCTGGAAATAGCAGAGATGCAGATACTAGAAGCTGGAAGCTGCCTGCAGCGCGGTCAAACAATGAATTCTGAGGGCTGAAGGCAGCAATGACAAATGTCTGCCTCACGCTGTTCCCATTTGATTTCAGGGGAACTATCGATACTGCCCATATTGGCACAGTATTATATTTATGAGGGTCATATGGGCAATAAAATCTAGTTTAAAGGGGAGTAGGACCAAGAGGACTTGTCTTGAAGCAGCCTTGGCAGCAGGGCAAGCGACCTGTGTTTTCCTCGGGGGAGGAATCTGATGAGAATGTGATGGGGAGGTACAGCCTACCCCCAGAAGCACACAGAAGCTGTGACTCTGTGTTCCTGCTGCCTATGTCAGAGGGTGGTCGGGAAGATTCTTTCAGTTTTTTCCTTAAGCTCATACAACCAATAAGAGGTACAACCAGGACTCAAACACAGGTCCATCTGATATGAAAAGTCAGTGCCTGAATACAACTTGTGAAGTACCATACCCTGCAACTGCGGTCCTCCAGCGCAGCAGGGGTGGCAAGTGTGCTCCCCAGGGGACACTCAGCAATGGCTAGAGATACCTTTGGTTACCACAGCTTGGAGGGATGTTACTGCAACCTGCTGAGAAAAGGCCAGTGACACTGCTAAATATCCTAAAATATCCTACAACACTCAGGACAGCTTCTACAACAAAGGATTATCTGGCCCAAAATATCAGAGGTGTGGGATTGAGAAACTCTGCCCTAAAGGTTAAGGGCATGGGCCCTGGCCCTGCTACCTGTTAACAGTGTTATTTAGAGAGTCCAAAGTCTGCTCCATCATCTGTCATAATCAAGAGAGGTATAAAGTACTTTCTAGTAAGTCAAACACTTCAGTGTGCCTAATTTCAGGGAGTGCTTATAAATGCTGGACCCTCAGCCCTATAAATTTTGATTAAGTAATTCTGGAGCAAGGCTCACAAATCTGTGTTATAAAAAGTACCCCTAGGTATTTGGAGTGGACCATACTTGGAAAAACTTCATTATAGGGTAGTTTCTAAAATTGATGAAAACTGTGTTTATCATTTTAAGTGCTTAACATGCTTTACATGCCCCCAAATGTAAGCTGTTATCATGACTACTTGTGCTGATTTTGTCAGCAGAACCTAATCCTGCACAGACATTAGATCATCCAGAATAAGCAGATCAGGAGCCACTAGAGACAGACAACATAGGCAAGGGTATGAAAACACACTGGTGGTGGCTATACGAGGTTTAATGCTCCATCCTGATGAATGGTTTTGTGACTACAATAGACTATGAGGCTTGAGTTACTGCATAACATGCTGGAAATCGAGTGCTTAGAAAAGCATTACTATTAGATTTATTTTCATGTCCCCAAAGCGTATTGTATCTGCCAGTCAGGATTTAACAAATATGTTGAGTAGATGAAATGGAAGCTGCAATGAAGGAATAGGTATTCTATCTGACAGCTGGCTCGATTCCCCTCATTTGGAAGGTGGGATGGGTCACCTTCAAACTTAGTGACTATGACAATACTGTCAAGGTAATCCAAACCTTTCATGGCAGGGGTTACAGCATATGGTGGAATCAACTGTTGGGGCCTCGAGCAGATCTTCTCTCCTGGGTCAGCACACCCATTGCCCAGATGACCTGAGTGTGGAATGCTAATAGCGTATAGATGTACATTCCTCCAGAAAATTGCCCTATACTGATGGGAACCACCTCCTCTGGAAATGCTGTCCTCAGGGGTGACCCAAGACCAACCACGGATGCCAAAACACAGATCCCTTGCCTCAGAGTGGGACAATCCTATGGTGCCTTTCATGTTCCAGACCCCTTCGGAGGTCATGCTGCAGCAGACTACAGCTGAAACCACATCTCTTCTTACCTCTTCCCTCTGCCCTAACCTGCGCCTCACCTCCTTAGAGATCACTCCCTCAACAAATCACTTGCACAAAAACCCCTGTCTTTAGGGAACCTGACCTAAGGCACTTGGCACTAGGAATGAAGGTCAAATCTACACATGCAAATATCCATTGGACCAACTGGATATAGCATGTAACATACCACCCGGAAGTGCTGGCCTGAAAGAATAGTGAAAAAATCTCTTGAAGGTGTAGCTGAAGTGACAACTCAAGATGATACCTACAAGCAGTGGGCACTATCTTTCTGAATGCAGCATTTAACTTGAACCAGTAGCCATTCTGTGTTGCTGGGTTCCCACTAGCAAAACACATGGGTCTGGGAACCAAGAGACGAAAGCAGGAATGCCCTGCAAGGTGGAACAACTCTGCGATTCCAGTGCTGTTCATGGATGAAGGCTGGGATTTGACTTCATTTGAAATCCCATCTTTGCTGAACTCCTGCTCTTCTATTCTGCTACCCTCACTTCCCATACAGATTTCTTCTTTGTGCCTTCTTCCCTCACTAAGTCACTTTCATGAGAATCCTTTCTGACTGTGCTTCTAGGGAACCCAGCCTAAAGTTAAGACAAGGCACCTCAGTCCAACCAATATAGAGATCATCTCATTGTCTTGCTCTCCTTTTGTAGCTGTAGAAATATCTGACACTTCATTTGCCAGATAATGAAACTAAGGTCCTAAGAGAGTAAGTAAGTTACCAACAGTCATTAAGTTAGACACAAAGCTGACATTGCACCTGGGTCAGACTCTAGAGGCCTCTTTATCTTCTGCTGCACTGCAGCATCCCTGCTGCTTGCTCAGGCTAGCTGTTAATTCCCAGGGTACCTTCCTGCAGGAACTCAATACCCTCATACTCTCCACCTCCTGGCCTGTCTGGTCAGGGAGAATCACATAAGACAATCATCACTCATGCCTTGGTTGGGTCAGAATCAGCTAGAAATACCACGCTGGAAGTATCTCTTCAACCCTGGGCTGCCCACACCTAGCCTAACTTTTCTCCTTGCAGCTAGGCACCTAAGGCTGGTACTCAGATATTTCAATTGGTCTCCCAGTTCCAATGATGTTATGAAGCATGTTTCATCATGTATATTGACCATTCACTCAGGAAGTTGATCTAGGTAGGTCCCTTTCACCAAAGTCACAGGCCCCTTTTCAGCCATGACTCTGAAGCTAGTCAAAGTGAAATATTTGCATCTCTTGAAGTACCATGTTTATGTGGATTCACTCCATTCCAGTCTTGTGAAATGGACTTTGAGAAAGGGGGCATGTTCAGTGGATAGAGAACAGGGGGATGAAGTGAGCACTGATGGGAAAGGTCATGGTGCACTTGCGGGGAATGGGCAACTGTGCTGTAAGCATGCGTGCTGCTGACCACTTCACTCCACCACAAACCCAGTTCCTAGACCAGCATTCAGGCCATATACAATAGGTCTTAAAGCCAAAGGGGCTGGGCTACTCTAACCATGGAAGACCTGTGTAATAGGTTTGAGACAAGTGATAGAATTTAAAACAGTTCAGCAATGAACTTGAAGAAATAACTAGAAGGACTTATGAACAGTCTCAGCTGTCCAGGCACAGCAGATTTGTTGTATCAGACCAATTGTATGAACCTTCTCAGACTCTCTTGCTGCTACCCACTTTCTGGATTCACTGTAGCTCATTCTAGGCTTGTCCAACAACCCTAGGGACCCACCTGAGGCCAACCAATCACTTGCCCTGGGAATGTCAGGGCAGTTACCGCACAGCCAGGCTGACCAACTGATTGCCTGGAGTTTGTGGTTCCTCCTGCCACTTCTAGTCTAGGGTAAAACATCATGCCTTAGGGCATGGTATCTAGCAGCCCAAGTAGCTGAAAAGAGGACCAGGTGATGAAACTCCTCCAAGGCAAATTTCGACTAAAAGGAAACAGGGCATGAGGGGTAGCTGGGGAGATGAAATATTTTTCACCATGAACTATTCTCAGATGCAACTTTTTTTTCCTGTGTCCTCTCTGGAGAAGTCCATGTGCCATGCAAACATATCTGCTAAAAAATATGCCATGTTTCTTCACAGTTTATCACAAAGTAGTTGCCAGCATGATAATGCATCATTTCACATTGCTTCCATCCTTCTTTGCCTCATTTCCCCTTTTCAGCATTCTTGCTGCCTTGGCCTTGCGCCCCTTCAATAAATCATCAGCTGTAATCTTTGCCTTGGGCTCTGCTTTCTAGAGAAAGTGGTCTTGTTTACTCCTAGGTATATGCTACCTGCTCTTAGTTTGAATTTCCCACAAAGTCTTCATTACTCATTTCTAGAGTCTCTTCCATGAAGACTCCTCTGACAATGCTCCCCTTCCCAGCCTGGTGAGTCAAACCCCTTCTATATAATTATAGAACATTGGATCTCCCTGTCTTCTAGCACTTACATTTATTGGCTTCAGTATCAATAAGATGTGAAACCTTCCACCTTCTCTCTAATGCCATTCACCCAATAAGGCCATCCCTAGTCACAAGAAGCTCAATGTCTTTTTGGTTTTCCTAGCACCAATCACAATGATTTTCGTAGCTCAGGTGCTCACAAAATATTTATAGAATGAGTGGGGGGCAAGCATGAAAGGAATATAACCAAAGTCAGTCTTCTATATAGTTAACTCCTGGGAGCTCAGTTAGCCATATAAGGGAGCCAGAATAGTTTTGTGTAAGCAGGGCAGCTGGTTCACGTGCAATAAGGACCAAATGCATTCTGAGGTGGGAATGATCAGGTGGCTCAGACAGCCAGCTGAGGGTGATCCCCAGGGAGGTGTTGTGTGTGGTTACACAGAGATCGATGCTGCCCCTATTAGGTGACAGAGCAACACTTCCCAGTCAACCCTGTTCTTACTTTGGAGAGTTATCTTTGCTGCTTGAGGGTTAAACAGGGGCTCTTAACATGCATTGCCCCCAGGGTAGGTGATGTCTTAATGGGCCCTAATGAAATGAAAGGCATGTGATCTCAGAATATCCAAGACCCACATGTTAGGTGCTCAGTGGTTATTTCTTGAGGTAATGACTACCAGAAGACTCCACTGACCAAATAAATACAAAAACTGTCTTCAACAGGCTGATTTATATATCCAAGTCCTAGCATAATGTTTAATTAAAATTGCTCAGGGACCAGTATAGAAGGTAGGGCAAAAGGAGGTTTACCGTTATAAGTACACCAGAGTTTATTCTCCTATTCTTATCTATTAATTATTTTATGATTTTCCATACATACAGCTGTAAACCTCCTTTTGCCCCACCCTCTTTGTACAGTCAGCTAATTCTTTTCCCTGAAGGAATTTACAGTATACTGAAAGGGATGGACTTTTAAGACTAAAGCCAAGGGGTTGGGAATATTTGTATGTTACATATTCCCCCCATAAAGTCACCTGCTCTTCCTCCTTCACATAGACATATTTTCCAGGAAAATTGTCTTTACCAGCTTGGTTGCTGGACATTCATCCTGCGGAGTGAGGGAGGGAACTGAGAGATGCTGCATGACCTACACAGGAATTTACATCGAAGAGGGCAGGTGTTTTGTGGCAGAAGAGAAATTAATATATTCAGAGCGTAATTTACAAAAATGTAAGCCACTGACCTCTAGGTTTAGAGAAAATCTGGGCAGCTTGGAAAGGACGCTGCCAGACAACTGTTTTGCATATTAGAGAAAAAGGAGACAACTTAGGAAGGGTGACAATGTGCCATATATGGAATCTCTCCCTTTGCATGTTTGAAGTGCTTTTCAAAATAAGAAAAATAATTCATTAGTTTTTAATGTGACATCATTTAAGACCTGACCACCAGGCATCTCAATTTTATTTGGGTTACACTGCATTCATTTAAATCATATCCCAGGAGTTCGGACGCATGACCATGCTTTCTTTGAGGTGATTTTAACTGGTACTGACCATCTCAGGAGAAGTAACACATGATCAGATATTGATATATGTACATGGTTATGGACATTCTTTATGTCAGTATCTTCTGACATCAGAGCTAAGGCCATTTTTAGCATTATCTTTAAAAGGACAACACACCATACGGGTCTGTTTCTTTTTCATGGACTTAATTCTTTAACAAGGTTAGTATGACTTTGTGAATGTGACTGTGGCAATATGATTACTAAAGTACATTGTAACTACCCTTTGCTCCATGTGTCTTGTGATGGTTTTGGCCAAAAGCTATGTAATTTTGACTGGAGCTGATTCAGCAGAAACATTTGCTTAATCTTGTTAACATTCTCACTAATGAACCATCCAATGATCATTACTGCAAAATGGAGCCAAGTATCCAGGTGCCTCTCATCACAGGTCTGGTGGTTAATATTTTCCAGTTCCTCGAATCCCATATAGCAACACGAGCAGGAGGAGCCTAAATGTGGGAGCAATCTGCACATCATTTCATTGGTCACTGACTTCCTCTGACAACCAATTTAGAGGGAAAAATTTTCTGACTTAAAGTCCAATTAGTCAGGGAGTTCCTCCTTTTTGCTCTCTGCAGGTTTAGAAGACTTGACAGAAAATCTTTCCAAAGATTTTAGTCAATTAGCACTTCCAGAAGAAAGTAAGCAAACAGGGGAGACAAAGCAGAAATCTCAGCAATCATAGATTCTGTAACAGGTCCTGGACTTTGGAAGAAAAATAAGCATTTGCACAATGCCTAGGAGAGCTCGCCGAACAGAAATGTTTAAGGATAATTAGAAGCAGGAGTAGGAGCATTCTAAAACTTGCTGAAGGAGTATCTTGGGAAGTGAGTAGAGAACACTGCACAGAGCATTCCAGCTCCCCCCGCTGATCGCTCAAATCTCCTGAATTTGTATGCTCTGGGCAGGGCGTCTCCCACCCCTTGACCTGACTTGGTTTACCTAGTTAATGCCTACTTATCCTTAAGATCCTTATTCAGTCTCACTCCTTCAAAGAACCTACCAGCCCAGATTAAGCATGTCTATGCATACACTTCTCTGTACTTACATCATGTGTAGTTTCATATTTGTTTGTTAGGTATCTGTCTCACCTGTCAGTCTTTAAGCTCTGTGAGCACAAGGGTTCTCTCCCCACTCCGTCACAGTGCCACACAGTGCCACAGCAAGGGCTGGGTGGCTTGCTGAAGGAATTCCTTCTTTGGGCCTAAATTTTCCTACCCTTTAAAAAGAGGGAGTTGGTGATTTTATTAAAGGAACTACTCAGCACTAGTGTGATAGCTCTTCAGATTATAGGAAAGTTATTCATCTGCCCTATACCAACTTCCCCCTTAAAAGATGTTTTGGGCAATCTGAAATTTACAGAGGAAAACTATGACAGACCCAAGGCTTTGATTTCTCAGGAGAGAGCTTCAAACACTAGTATTCCCAGGGGTCGGGGAAGAGCTGCTGAAATCCATTCACCAGCCGTTTTGAAAATGTGGGCTCGTAGCCATATCAGTGCTGAAATATCTGTGCAGGATGTTGCATGGACGCTGATGGAAATGGATCTACTATTTTTTTCTTATTTTTTAACCCCCAAACATGCTCAGATACACCTTAGATTAAAATCTCAAATGGCTGCTTTCTTAGTTTCTTTAAACCTTTTTTCCTTTTGGTATGTCAGTGACTAATAAATTGCAATAAAGCTTGAGTTTATACTAGCTCATAGGTGATTACACTGGACAAGTAGTTTTCCCAAAACCAGAGCCCCTTGGAAAATGAAATAACCCACATATGGAAGGAATCAGCAGACAGAGAGGCCCCTACCTACCTGCATTCTCTAGCTGTTAAAATTGTGTTTGGGTAGGATCAGAGGAAACAGGGCAAGCAGGAACTTAGACTCCTCGAAACTGAAAACTACAGCTCTTGTCGCCGCACAAACTGCACTGAATAGGTCGCGGGGCCTGAGTGCCCACGGCAGTATTGCTGAGCTTGGCCACCGCCTCACTATTTAGCCTCCAGCCCACCCCTAACTCTTCTCATCCTTTATCGCCCACCATCCCCCTTTTCTAGAAACCCTGTGTTTCAGACGTTCCCGGAGAATCCCAATTTTCAATGCTTTTGTCTCGACAGCCCATGGCTGCCCACATTCTCGTCCGGCCAGATGTTCTGTGTCTGCCTTCAGCCGCGCAGTCCCTGGACTCGCACGTCTGAAAGGAGCGGCAGAGCCGCAGGCTGACGGGAGCCAGCCGCAAGCAGGAAGGGCTGTGGCGACCCACCGTCAGGGGCCACGGGGACCACAGCCCCAGCCAGGGGCTGCCAGGGAGAGGGTGGGCCCAACGTTCTAGCCCCTCTGACTTTTTAAAATGCAGAACACCCGATTTTCATGTGCAACATTTTGATTCTAAAAAATGTGCACAACTAGCTCGACTTGAAAAGGTATGAGTATGCCAAGAAACAAAAACAAAAAAATACAAATGCCCGTTTGTCTGTAGCAAATTGGGCCACAACCTGCCAGACTATTTGGTCTTTCCCTCAGCTCTCCGCGTTTTATCACCGTTTGTTGTTGGAAGTCCCCCGCAGACTGTTTCACCAAGTCCTCCAAGCACCTCTGGAACTCTGTATTTTGTCGTGTACAACGTGCACTTTTCTGCCCAGATTTTTTAGGGTGCGTGTTATACATGGGTAGTGCCTGAAATAGCTTGTATCTTTTCTCGTGTTTTGTAATTATTTGTTACATAAAATTTCTTGTACCATAATATTTTCAAAAAATGCTAAATTCCTTTTATAATACAAAAAATATGTAAGTATAAATAAATAAAAAAATGAATTAAAGGATTGAAATGAAAGATTTTTTTTCCTGAAAGTCTGGGCCCAAAACATGGGTGGGCATTATACATGGCAGAATACAGTGACTGGTAGTGTCCCCATTTTCAATCTGAGGGCATGGAGGGTTGGATATTGCTAATTTGCCCATGGTTAAACAACTCAAATAGAAACATATAGGGTTTGAAGAGTTCTTTCTCATCCCAATGTTCCTGATTTTTTTCCTGTTATACTATTATCCCCTGAAATACCTACTAATGCAACCCCCCATTATTTTAAGAAACTAGCATGACAGACCTGAAAAAGAAACCTATAAAAATTTTTAACACAAAATCATTTAGCTACAAGAAATGAGAGTATCGAGTGAGTGGTATTAAGACGCAGAATTGAGGGGAAGGAGGCAAGAACAAAATGAATTAGACAATCAGAAACTACTAGTGGCCAAGTGGATAAATGACTTAAGAATAAGAGTATTTAAATATTCAAGTCGAGGTTGTGATAGATGCTATCACGTGAGAAACCCTCTATCGTCCAACCTCTCAGTAAAGTTCTGCTGCTACACAGTTGGTATCGGTGGTGGTTAGGAGAGCAAAGGACAGCGTGGCTTTCAGGGTAGGCTGCTGTCATGTGGAAAAGGGACTGCATGTGTGGACAACCAGGGGACTGATAAAGCGATCTAATTCTTTGGAATCAGAAACCCATAGCCACAGACATTATAACCGGGGGAAACAGAAACCTCCCAACACAGTTTCCCTGTGAGTCCTAAGGACATGAGAAGGGCAGGGAGTTTCTCATCCGGTGAGATGGGAGTTCAAGTGAAAGACTTTTCATCTCAAAGAGCAGGATATCTCATGTTGTATCTTGATTATATCTGGAAATAGATACAATCTAATAAAAAGTCTCTGTAACCCACTGATGACAAGCAAAACTAATTGCTCCAGCACCTGCGTTCCCATTGTGCTTTGTTACAACGTGCATCGTGTTGTGACTATATAATCCTGGTGGAAGGGAGTGCATCTGCGTATCATGACCTCAGACAGGAAGACACACAGTAACAGTGTAAGATGTTTTAAAATCCAACAATATCCAAATTAATAGTTGTGTATATTGTGTCTGTTTCCATCAATTCTGTTTACACTTAGTATCCTTTTGTAACTGCGTTTAATTTCCCAGAAGGTACTAATTTTATTGCTTCCAAAATGGTCGATTCTTTTTCTGTTTACATGGCATTTTATGTTTCAATTTTCCTTCAGACCCCTTCGCAGACACCCAGTTGGCATACATTCTTGGTAACGTAAACCCAAATTAATTTGCACAGTTTTGCTTGACTAGGATTTTTTCTCAAAGTCACGCTCCATGAAAAATTCTAACCAGGTGAGCCTTGGCAAAGCAGCTGTCCCTCCCACAGCACACAGGGAGGGATCATCGAGGCCTAAGCTAAGACGAGGCAGGTAATTGCCTGGCCTATTTGGGGTCCTCATCTAATATTGACTTTTAATTAGAAAGCCAAATGTTTGTTTTCTTATGGGATCCATTTCTGCCCCTTGGTTATTGACACAGTTGGAATATGAAACATGTTTACCTTTTAATGGGAATAGGTGGGTAAGTTTATATTACAGTAATATATTCTGCACACCGGTTCTTGTAAACTCTGATTATATGTCTGTCCTGTGCAAGTTGTCTGTCTTGTGAGCATCCTGATCAATTTTAGATATTTATACACTTCCAACTCACTACAAAGTATATGAAGAATATGTCACCTATTCTGGAAAACACTTCAGAAATATATATATCAATACCATAGATGTGTTTATTTAACTCTAGGGCTGGCATAGAGTAGAGTCTTAAGTAACTTTTCAAGTGCTGAAAATACAATAAGGATCAAAAAGCCCTAATCCTACCCCCAAGGACTTCCATGTTGGAGGTTGCAGGTAATACCAAGTATTACTGCGAAGTGTGCTAAGTGCTGCCGTAGCAGAGGGCGTGGCCTATGTGGACCCAGAAATCCTGCTTTCAGAAATCTACCCTTAGGAAGTAATCCACAATGCAGAAACGGCTCACACATAGAGTGCCCATGGTGAGCATGGCTGTGGCAGGCCCTGTGCACGCCCCCACAGTTCACACGGCACCTTATTTAACTGTGGAAAAACTGTGGAAACAGTGGGGAAATTGTACTTAGTCAGTATCTTGTTCTACTAAAAATAATAGAAAGCACAACATTAGCTACTCAGTGCCAGGCAGAGTTCAAAGCACTTAATCATAACATATTAATTCTCTCAAAAACCCTAAGAGGGCATTATTACTATTATCACCATTTTATGTATAAGAAAACTGACACCAAAAAGTTAAATAACTTGTCCAAAGTTAAACAGGCAGTCATTTGACAGGCAGTGTGGCTCTAGAATCTGCCTGTTACAACCATTAAAAATATTTATATATTTTATAATGATATGGAGACAGGCTTATGATATTTATGTTTAATTGGATACACACTGCTAATCTTATCCCGGGTTCTCCTAGAAAGCACTGCCTGAGATAAGAGCTTGCTAGCACGCAATTTATTTGGGGGAAGTTATCTCAGGAAGGAGAAATGATGGGCTGGAAAGAAAGACAGAAAAATTGGAAAGTCTATGCAAGGGTGCATCATTGGGCTCAGTCTCACTCTGATCCCCTGAAGAGCTGTGTAGAATGCGCCTCAGAAACATCTGTTGAATGGATGGGGAAAGAGGAGAATATGTCCACTGACTCCATTCCCCATTGGCTGAGGCTTACCCATGGGTGTTGCCTCCCTCTGTATGTACAAAGCAGCACAAACATGAGTAATGAGATAGTTCCCATGGACCTCTCAATCCAAGGTGTCAGGGAAGACCTGGGGCAGAGAGAAAGAAGCAGAAGGTATTGAAAACTTACACATGTGTGAAGCTGATGCTGCAGCAATGGATGGAGTGCAGGGAGAGCGGAAAGACACATACTGCAGAGCATGGGAGCATCTGACACCAGCCATCACTTACCCCAGTCATGCCCATCACTGTGACTGCTCCATCTCAAGATTGATCAGTGCAGTGTCCTTCCATGAGCCTTGCTCATTGCAGTCTCCTCAATACTGGTGGGTTGGTGGAAAAACCTCCAGTCTCCACTATTGCAGGTGGTCCCCAGGTTGTAATTGAATCAACATCCCTCTCTTCCATCACCCCTTCTGGGTCCCTCCCATGCTCAGCCTGCACTTTTGCAGGCCCAGGGTCTTTATGCAATACAGTGATCCAGACCACTCTCATCACTGAAAGACCCAGGCCCCTTTCAGGTGGAAATCAATGTCTCTTCTGGATGCTGTGTCTTTCATCACAGGGCAGATGATACCAAAACAGAAGGCCCACCCTTCCATGGCAGGCACTAAACTGGAGCCTTATAGACTTTTAGGTTGTGACTTAAAGCAAAATAGATTGTTTCCTTATTCTTTGGGACCCCTCAGAGTTATAGCAGGTGCTCTTGATGTCCCTCCCACATCCCTGGAACCTCACTGTGCACCTCGGCTGATTCCCCTTTTACATCTCATGGGCCTTCATCACGTCACTGTTATCAGGCTGTGGTTGCTGGAGTTGACATTTGCAGTCATCACAGGCATGGGATCTTAAGAGACATGGCCTGTTGTGTCCTACAACAGTGATGACAGGAGAGAGTGGAAGGGGTACGAATGCCACTGAATCACACTCTTAACGACAGTTAAAGTGCCCTATTTATGTTATGTGAACTTTACCACAAGCATCTATTTCTTAAAAAAAGGATACATATCCAACAAACTGTCTATATGCAGTTTTAGTTCACTTTTTACTTAATGTTTATGTAATGGCTGCCTTTATTTCTCCTGTGTTAACATACACACAGTACTACCAATGGTTACTTCTAGGTGTTGTTGATAAGAGGGATTTTTATTTTTCCCTTGCACTTTTGGATAGTTTCCAACCTTTCTTCAGTGTTTCTACAATATTAATAATAATCAGCTTTTATAATTTTGAAATCACCTAAAGGAAAACATTAGGTCTTACAAAAAGGCGCCTCACCTTCAGAGCCCAAAACACATTGATAGTGCTCCAATCAGCCCTTCTTTTCAATGTTGATTTTAGTTGAAACAAGGTAGGAAGTGTTCAGCAGTAAAAGGGAAAACGGATCCATGTGCCCTAACTATAGGGGATTCAGATTAATGTCCTAACGAGGATCTGCCTCATCTTGCTTTCTGAGCAACACAGGCCTGCAGAAGGCTTGCTTGATCCCCACTGTCTTGGACTCAGGTATCTGCAGCTTCTGATGCTGCCACAAACAGGGGTGTCTGCAGAGACCATCAGAAGCAGAGGCGATTCTTCCTAATCCCTCGGGTCCCTTGAGGGCTTGTCCTGCCAGTGCCTGCCTTAAGCCCACACTGCTTGTATATTGCCTTCTGCACCGGGGCTTTTGTATCACAGCTGAGCCACGACAGGACCGACTTCCTCACATCTTCAGTTGCATGGCCTGGAAGTGCCTGAGAGCTAACACTCCACGGGGCCATCCCTGACTGGTGGAGGTGGGAGCTGATGGGCCGATCACTTCCTTCAGACACAGTGTCTGGAGGCACAGCAGCTTCATAAGGCCTCTCCTGAAGATGCCAGGAGACCGGGGAACCCGTTCACTGCCATGAGTGGCAACTCAGAACACATGACTACATATATTTCCTTCCTTCCCTGCCTCAGCCCTTATTCCTACATCCCTAGAATTTTGCCCCCCAGCAAAGTGTTAACACAAAAACCTTAGACTCAGACTTCTTTTTTAGGGGAACAGGGTCAAAATCCTACCCATACATCATTTTTCTGTATGTGACTTTAAGCAAATTGATTAAACCTCTGAGTTACCTTTTATGTAAAATGAACTTAACAGAGCTTAATAATAAGGGTTGAGGGTTTGTTTAAAGTAAAAAGTGCCCAGCACATTTCCTGACATAAACAATAGCCAACAAAAAGTAATCCCTTTTCATTTTGCCCTTGCTATCTCATATTCTTACTGTGATGACTCTGCTAGTGTGTAATAACCTGTAACACAGAGGAGATTCGGTAAGGTGAATCCAAGTGAAAATTGTCAGCAGAGAAGAGAATAGGGTGTTGGTGATTTCATGTGGCTCAGCTTCATGCAACCCAGGGAGGCAAACACATAACCCCCTACAAAACGCACTGGATCCCACAAATCCAGCCCCATTAGGCAGAACTCAGTCAGCTTGGACTTTCTGGGAGAGAAGCTGGGTCAGCCAGCACTCGGCCCAGGGGCTTTCTCTATAGGACCGGGACAAGAACAGATTCCCTTTCTCCTCATCTTTGTTTCACATGTGTGTTCAGGTCACCTCTGCTGACCTTCTCAGCCCCAAACAGGCTCCCCCAGCGAGGCGCCGTGTGCTTCTAAAGGGCCACATTTGTGTGTTCCTAGCAGTCCCACCACTTGGGCCATCCCATCTGGGAGACCCTGTGGGGTGGGAGTGTCAGGACTAGAAGAGGACACATGTGGACTTTGTAGCAAGTCTCAGGGGAACAATGACAACACAGGTCTCTGGGCACGGGGAAGGGGGGACAGGGGGCAGTTCAGCAAGGGTGGCCATGCCATCTTCCATGGATAATTATACATCTGTTTGTTTGCTTACTGTACCAATTCAGAGCTTTTACTTTAAAAAGGATTTACATCATAAGTTATTAAACATAGTCCCTCATAGTTACTAGTTTCTTCTTTGTTACTTCTCAGTAACCTGCTTAGTAATCCCTTCTAGAATTTCTTGGAGGTTGACATGAAGCTCATTGGTCTAAAGCTTCCAAAACTCTACCTTTTTTCTCCTTTCTTAAATGTTAAGGCATATTTTCAGTGCATGTGACCTGTTATTTCCTATTTCTCTATAATTACTAAAAGAATTTCCATATCAAATCTACAAGTCTTATTTTCTAATTACCTTAAGGTATGCTCCTTTGAGCCTGAAAAAATTATAATAATTCAATTTATTATAGCTTATATTTAGTTTATCTCAGTGCATTTTTACTTAATGTCATGTTTATGCCCTCACCAATACTTTGAAAATTGTTCTCTTTGATAGAGAAAGTAGAAGTGAGATAGTGTTAGGCATTTCTACAGTTTTACTCCAAGTATTTCAAACTCCTTCTCTCCCTCTCCCCCAAATGGTAAATATGGCATAATGGTCCTTGTTCCTCTGTTGCTGATCAGAGCTATTCTCAATAAGCAATTTCTGGAAAATAAGCTCATTCTGAAATTGCGCTTCCTTGTCATTGTTTTTAAAAACACCCCTTGTTGTGTTCCAGAGCATTTGTAGAGCTGGAATGCTAACACCAAGTGACCGTGTTCCCCACAGGTGCCTGTTAGGAGCTGAATCTTGTTACACCCACCAGGTCATAAGGTCAAATGGGCTCAGCAACATCCCATTGAAAGATGGATGGTACATTCAAAGACCAAACACAGGCAGAACCAGAAAGCTATGAGTAGTAAAAATAGATAAATATCAGATATTCCCAATACTGTAGCAAAACATAGCAGTCAAAGCGATGTACAGAACCAAGGGCTTATTCCAGAGATAGGGCATTCCTAACCTTGGAAGTAGTTATATAAATAGGGGAGATGATGGAAACAGTGGTATTTCAGAAATTATTCAAGTGTTGCAAATTCGGGCAGGAGTAGAGGTGGCAGATAGAAACCAAATGAAAGTCTTTGGTTCTAGTACATAAAGGCATTCTTCGAAGAAACTTGAGTGGCACAGAAACCATGCAGTGACTGGTCTGGCCTGGGTCCTCATGCTGATGGGTCAGCCCACCTCCGCAGAATGAGCCCCTAAGAAGAGGTGGCCATCTGCTTTACCTTGTTAATGATCTCACTTCAGAACCATTTGTCTGAACCCACCTTTTATTCTATTTCATTTGTTCAACATATGTGAGTGCCTACTGTGTGTCAATCATATTCTAGGCATGGAGATGAAGGAGTAGGAAAAATAGAGTTGCTGTCCTCAGGTTGAGTGGAGAAGTCACAAATCAACAAGTGTGGAAATAAAAACCTTTATGGTAAGTGCCACAAGGGAAACAAACAAGGGGCTGGGACAAAACTGGATAACAAGACCTGCCTTAGGTAGATGTGCAAGGGAAGCCTTTTCCTGCTCCTACCCCCTTAATTTAATTCCTTTTCCTGTCTTTTGAAGCTGAAGTTCAATGTGGCTCCTTTAACCATGCTCGTAGCTTCTCTTCTCTTCTATACTATGCAATCTCCTTCAATTATATGGCTGGTACACAGATATACATCATTGCCTGGTACACTGCAAGTCCTGGGATTTCTGCGACTGGCCTGTCAGCTGCATTCACCTCGCCCCATGAATCAGACCTGGATCCGATCCTTTGGCCCAGTGCCCTATTGACTGATAAGTGGAGCTGCCTGATCCAACCTGGACTGAACTCAGGAATTTCAACCTACCATCAGAAAGAACTGACCTTTGAAGCATTTTTGAATTGCTTATGAATTTCAGCCCCTTGTCTTCTGAGAATAAAGGCAAAATGGAAAAATAAAGGCTTGTCTTACCCTGATTTATAAATGTCTCACTCTGACCTTAAAATACATCTCAACTGCACCTGCCTCCATGATTCTGAGCCCTGTGGGAAAATGAGCTGAGGGCAGAAGGGTGGAGCTGGGCAGTGACTGGAGCCCTGCAAATCCGTGTGTCCTCTCTACAGGCACATGTGCCTCAAGTTCGATATGCTCTCCAGTGAATGTCTTTCTCCCTAGTGTGTATCACTTATCCTTTAATTGGCTCCTTTTCCTGTGTTCTCTTTCTCTGATAATCACCACTCTCTTTCCTGATCCCAAAGCCTTGAAGTCATATTTGATTTTCCCTCTCCCTTATCCCAAACTATATTCAAGTTTTACAAATACTGCATTTTCCCTCACTGCCCTTGCCAGCACTTTCATCCAGGCTGTCATAATCTCATGCCTAAACTGAACAAGATGCTCCAAAATTATTTCCTGTCTATGTCACTGATCTGGGGTTTACCTGAATAAACAAGACAGGTATTTGGAGGAATGTTGAGCAAGGCAGTGAAGACCCCATGTCCCTGCCTAACTTTCCTTTTCTCGTCTCATATCAAGTGGCTCCTTGAACCCTCATTTCTATAAGCTGCCATGATTCTATACCTCTGCCTAGAGTGCTTCCAACTTCCTCTGCTCTACTCCTACTTTGTCCACCTTGGGTCTCCTTTTAAATGTTATTTCTTCTAAGGCCTTTAGTGCAGCCCCTTAATGGAACCATATGTTTCCCCCACACATATCTCCTTGCTCCATTATAGCATTTGTCACAGAGCACTGCAAGAACTAGTTCACATATTTTAAAAGGTAAAGGCCATGCATATTTATTCCTATATACCTATTACTTTAGTTTATGCCCAGGCTATAACTAAAACTTAATAAAAACTGGATCAAGGACTCTAACCCAAGCACTCTTGCCCTGGCTTCCACTTATTGGCTTGAATCCTTGAAACCATATGCAAAAAGGTTTGTATATATTGTTTAGGATGCTGGGATTTTCCTGCCTCCCTTTTAATTAAATCGTCAATGTGATGGCCTCTCTCACACCCTTTGTAACTCCATATTCTCAAAGAGCAGATGCTGAAAGAAATCCAGAGAAGCAGTTCCAGGGCTCTGGGACCCTCAGGCAGATCGACGGCATAAGAAGGGCTAACGATATAGGAAAATGAAAGATTGGTGAAGAAAACTATCACTGTCAGGGAGAATCTACCTCCATCCAAGAGGGTAGAGGCAGTCGTGGGGATGCTCATTTTTCACCACCAGCCTAATGCCAAGGAGGCTTCCATGGCACCACTGAAAGAGTTAGGAAGCCTTCCTTGAGTTTGAGTCTTGCACTATTCTTTGTCTCCCATACCTCAGAAAGCTGAAGCTGCCTGTGGCCGCAGGATCGAGGGGCTGCATTGAGATCAGTCTGCACCTCAGGCTTTGTTGGGTCTAGAGGTACAGGAGTATTTCCTGGGTCAAGAGGAGGAAGAGAAACACTGTGGGAGGTGTCTTGAAACCTGCCCAAGAGAGCTGCTGCTAAAGGTCTGAAGAACCCAGAACAAGAATCTGAAACTCGGGCTGCAGAAGAAGCTCAGAGGCAGCAGCTAAAATGTTCCTGGTTTACATAACAGGAATTTACAGTATCAGATGGCACCTGGCAGGTAGCTCCATGGCCCCGTGAACGAGCCTAGGAGGAAAGGAATCCACTCCAAACATCTGCCGCAATCAAAGTGAGGCCAGTTCTGGTAAGAGCTTTGCCATCCCTTCCCTATCTTGTCCCTGAGTGCCAACTCTCAAGACAGAACTGCCGTCCTAGCCAACCCAAAACTAAGGGAGGGGGAAAATTCTTTCAATCAAGTTTGGAGTTTGACTTAATATTCTGGATATTCTGACTTTTGAATTAAACCTGTGTTTTGACCTAAATTGTCCATGGGAAGAATATTACTTAAGAGTGCACAGAAAAGCCACGAATGTGTTGAAATTTTCTTCTAGGTTGGGGTGGGGGCAAGTGTGGGGGGTATATGCCCAGTGATTTCATTGTAAAGGGATGGGGAGAAACAAAAACTAAAAGTTTTCATGTGTTACACTTATTTACTTTCTGAAGGCCCAAAGCTTTTGTCAGATTTCCAAATGAACCTGTGACAAGAGAAAAGGTCAAGAATCTGCCTTTTCCCTTTATAGAGCAGAAAAATGAGCTGAAACAGGTTTATGTAGAGAGGACCTGAATAAACATCTCCTGCACCCAGCCTAACGCACTGAGACCAAAGCCTTGAGGTTTAAACATCAAGTAAAACACAAAATTCTGTATCTAAAAAGATCAGATTTTATGCACTTTCTCATTTCTCTCCTAATGAGAAATCCCAGGGCTGCAGACCAATTTGAAGCATAAGAAGAAAAAAGAAAAGAAAAGGAGGGTCTGGCTTTCTCCTAAGCAAAGCTCACAAGGATCATGTGTCTCCATAATGAGACTCCAGTAGTTTCTAAGCCATGGTCCCACTCGCCGCCAACCACATCTGTCTGCACATTTGATGGACTGCAGACTTCATTTGTCCCAGTGGCCCTGATTACGCTTGACAGGGCCAGAAAACCCAAGCCCCGAAGGCCAGCACGGGTGTCCTGAGGGGCTGGCCATGCTAGGGGAGCTGTGTCCTGTGTTTACTGGCTTTGCTCATGGCTGG
The DNA here is from genome assembly GCA_028533065.1 of Trachops cirrhosus. Lineage (NCBI taxonomy): Eukaryota > Metazoa > Chordata > Mammalia > Chiroptera > Phyllostomidae > Trachops > Trachops cirrhosus. The sequence continues at coordinate 35,232,553 of CM052542.1, read as the reverse complement.
GTGCAGAAGCAATTTGTGGATGCATTTCTCTGCATAAGAAAATAGAAGAAAAGTTTGAGAACTCTGGTAACTGTCCTGTTTTTGGTTATAGAAGAGGAGGATTGTGCTAAAGCAACGTTGGGTAGAGACCTGGCTCCAGAGATAACTTTTTTACTCTTTAATTGGAAAAGGAGAGATAAGGTGTGGCAGAAATTATGACCATTTTTTTAAATAGATGAGAACTTTAGACCATGGTTGTTTTCATCATCTCCAGGTTTGAATAAGACAGTCACAGTGCCTGACTCCTGGTAAGTGCCCAATAAAGATATGCTGAATGCTTCTTTTTTTCCTGTGGATGACTACATAAAGGCACTGTGTTACAGGTACATACTGAAACACAGTTCTTAACTTCTGGAAGTTCCAGGCCCTAGGGAAGAACAGACAGGTAAACAGACGAGTATAAAACATGACATGAGTGTATGGTGATGAAAAATTATGGACAGATGGGGTGGTCAGAGCAGTTCCCACAGGAAGGTGGCCCATTTACAAATACCTAAAGGAAAAGTGAAAGTGAGAAAGTGAATTAGGCCAATTGCAGAAAGAAAGTTCCCACTAAGGAAAAAGAAGAGCGTGAGCCAAAATGCATCACAGGAAAAGCCAGATACTTAGTGAGACGGGCACAGAGAGTCAGTAGAAGAGGCTAAATGGAGGGGCTAAGAGGACAAACAATAGGAAGAGAGGTTTTAAGTGATGTGGGGCTTTGCTTTGTGTTTTAGCATTCTTTTCTGTCTTCTTTGCCTTCTACTTTATCATTGGGGTGGGAAGCCTGAGAATCACATATCCCAAACTCCCTTGCCTCCAGAGTTTTGCATCAGTGAGGTGACTTTATGCGAGATTTGAAAGGCAGAAGTGAGACAAAAGTCATATTCTCCAGCAGAGTTTTTGCAGATAAGGCTATGGATGAATTATGAATTAAGATTAGCTGGGCTGGAGGTAAGAAGACAGGAAGAGGGGGCTACTATTACAGTCAAATTGAAGGAGAGGAGGTCCTGGGCAAGTACAATGGCTATTGAGATGGAGCGGAGAGGGAGGATACAAGATTCAAATAAGATACTGGGGTAGAAAATGTTTGCAGAAACTGAGAAATCCTATCCACAGAAGAATAAAATTAGTATTGCATTAATAAGAATAACGTTTGATAAGTTTATTTCTAAAAAATCAAGAGCTAGCTTTGAACTATTTCCCTTGCATGTAAGTCAAACAGAAATTCTGAGGGAAATCTTTTGGGAAAGTCACATATTTTTTTTATTTTCAAGAGATGAGTATGCTTTAGATAACTATCTTCATCCTTCCTCTTCCACTGTTAGCATCTATTGGGCACTATTGGGAACCACCCTGCCTGATTTCAGAAGCTGTAACCCCCCCATGGCTAAGGCTGAGTAAAAAGATGTTGGAACCATAAGCCACTAAGGAGACAAAGCTTATCCTCCCAGCGGGGGGCACAGCCTCTGCCCCCTTTACTTCACCCTGCTTGGCCCTGGGTGGATGACTGGTTAGCCAATGACAGGTAAGATGCCTCAAGGGAGGGACAACCTAAGACAGGCACAGTCATGAAGGGGCCATCAGGGAAGTACTTAGGGGATTATAGAAAAAGGGATGATGGACCCTCACCCCTCAGCTTTGTCATAGCCTGAGTCCTCATTCTATTTGTAAAAAGTCTCCTAATCTCTTGGCTGCCTACATGCCCCACCTGACTTAAGCCTGAAACAATGCCTGAAGCCTGACAGAGGCAGGTGTGGCCCTGTGCTAGAACGGCTGTTTCCATGGGCCATTAGTCCTAAGAAAGAATGTATAAAATCCTGTGAAACCCCCTTTCCTAAGAATACCCTCAATTTAAATAACAAGGGTCCAAGCATAAAATGAGTTTGTTTCCCAAAGTATTATGGCCCTTTGGCTATCCGACCCTGACTCAGAATAAGCCCTCATAGTTTTTTGAATGTTACCTATTGTGTGATCGTTACTGCCTGACAATGATTGATGAGCTTTACATATACATGCTGTATTCCTATGCAAACTAAACCCAATAAAAGCCCATTGAGAAACAGGCTCAAGGCTCTTCTCCTCTGAGAGACTGGCCACTTTTCCTTCCCAAGCAAATCATGTCTTGGTAGACTTATTCTCATCTGCAACAGCTGGGGAGCTTTGCTGGATGAAGCTCCTCTACAGGGTATGTTTTCATACCCTAGATTCTTTCTCATGTATTATAAAAGTTTCAAAAATAACCTAAAAATTAGGCATTGCTAGCCACTTTACTAGAGAATACAATAATTTCCCCCAGATTTTACCCAGTTAGTTGACAAATCTAACCAGGTAATCTGGGGTGATGGTCTCTTAACTCCAAAGACAAATAAATACTCTTTCCACTTTTCCATGTTGCCTCTGAGTAGGAAGTGTCACAGAATGTCCACAGATCTGTACAGGTTCTACCAAGCAGATCAGGCTGGCTGTACTGAAAGGTGTAGAGAGGTTCATTTGTGGGGTCGTAGTGTGCTGTGCAGCAATTGCACTGTTCTTGTAGGAAATCTATCCGTTTCTCTCCCATAGCAAATTTGGCCTATCATATCTGAAGTTCTAAACTTAGAAATTTGTTTTGGGAGCTATTAATATTTACAAAGAGCACTTACAAATCAATAGGACAACGGCCAATAACATAATAGAAAAATGTGCAAAGATCACGAACAGATATTCTCCATTGGCCAAACCCAACCAGAGCCAGAGGAGATCATAGATGTAGTCCACATTGATCAACTTCCTGGGACTTAGAGCAGACAATACGGAGTGGAAAGTCAATTGAGAAAAGTAAATGGAAAATATCCAGCAGTTCCCTTAATCCTCTGAAAAGTGTCCCTTTATTAAAGACTCCTCAATTACCACTTTGTATGTGCTGTGACAGGAGAAATACATATACATTTAAACTTTTTTCATAAAATGAGAGTGTCTTGAACTTAATGTAACTTAAACTTAATTTTTATGAAATACACATAACATAAACTTTACCATCTCAACCATCTTTAAGTGTACAGGTCAGCGCCATTGAGTATACTCACAATGTTGTGCTACTATCACTGTCATCCAGCCACATAAATCTTTGATTTGCAAACCAGAACTCTGTATGTATTAAATCTCCATTTCTCCTCCATCCCCCTCCAGCATCTGGCAACTTGCTAGGGAAACATGGAATTCCCATAAGACAATTAGCCAATCTTTTAGCAGAACCTCTGCAGGACAAAAGAAAGGAGAATGATATAATAAAAGCACTGAAAGAAAAAAATCTGCCATCTAAGAACATTTTACCCAGAAACTGTCTTCCAGAACTAAAAGAGATAAAGAGTTTTCCAAACAAAATCTGAAAGTTCATCACCACTAGACTGACCATACAAGAAGTGTTAACGTTCTTCAAGTTGAAACAAAAGAATGCTAATTAGTCACATGACAACATGTGAAGGTATTAAACTGATTGGTAAATGTCTACAGAATCTGGCAGAAGTCAGGCTTGCTTGGGTGTGGTTCATAGGGTGATAATATGGGTGTAATAATTTATAGTTTTAATTTGAACATTTTAGCCTAAAATGTTATATGATGTGCTTCAATATAATATTGTCATAACAGAATTACATGCTTATGATTTTGTAACAAAAGATTTTATAATAAAAAGTATTATTTGTGCTGGACTCTGTATGTACAATAGTTAAGTTCAGGATACTCTAGTATTGTAATGACAGTGGAAAAGTCACTTATAGCTCTAGTATAAAGGTTAAAAGACAAAAGTATTCAAAGTAACTATAACAGTAACATTTTAATGGATACATAATATAAAAATATGTAAATCATGACATTAAAACATAAAATGTGAGGGATTTAAAAATATGTAGAGCTTTTGTATGCATTCAAAGATATAAGCTTAAAATAGATAGTTGTAACCATAAGATGTTTTATGTAAGCCTCTTGATAACCTCAAAGCAAAAACTATAGTAGGTAACCAAAAGACAAAGAAAAGAAATCTAAGCATACCACTATATAAAACCATCAAACCACAAAAGTAAGAGATGAAAAGGGGAATAAGGAACCACAAAACAGCCAGAAAACAAATACCAAAATGGCAATAGTGAGTCCATACCTATTAACAATTGCTTTAAATCTAAATGACCTTAATTATCTAATTAAAAGACAAAAAGTAGCTGATTGGATTTTTTTACAAGAAAGACCCAATTATATACTCTCTGTAAGAATCATACTTTAGCTTTAAAGACACTTGTGGACTGAAAATGATGGAATGGAAAAAGATATTCCAAGCAAATGGGAAAAAAACAGGAACAGTTAAACCTATCTCATACAAAATATATTTTAAGTGACAAAAAAAGATAATTATAAGGGGGTCAATTCAACAGAGGGACATAACTTTGTAAATATTTATACATCCAACATAGGAGCACCTAAACATATAAAACAATTCAGAGCTGGAAGGAGACATTAACAGCCATACGATAATAGTATGGGACTTAAATGCCCCACTTTCAACAATGAATAGATCACCCAGACAGAAAATCAATAAGAAAACATTGGACCTAAACTATACATTAAATCTCATGGGCTTAATAGACATTTACAGTATCCCATCCAACAGTAGCAGAGTGCACAGCTTTTTTATAAGTGCACATAGGACATTCTCCAGGATAGACCATGTGTTAGGCCACAAAACAAGTCTTAAATAAATAAGATTGAAATCACATCAGCACCTTTTCTAACCACAATAGTATGAAACTAGAAATCAATTTCAAGGGGAAGACTGGAAAATTCACAAATGGAGATTAACCAACATGCTCTTGAAAACCAATGGGTCAATGAAAAAAAATCTAAAGCAAAGTCAAAAAATATCTTCAGATAAATGAAATGGAAACATGACATACCAAAATTTACAGAATGGAACAACAGCATTTCTAAGATGGACATTTACAGTGATAAAAAAGAAAGATCTCAAAAACCTAACTTTATAATTCAAAGAACAAGAAAAAGGACAAACGAAGCCCAAAATCAAAAGGAAGGAAATAAAGACCAGAACAGAAATAAAATAGAGACTAAAGAGACAATAGAAAAGATAAATGAAACTAAAAGCTGGTTTTCTTTTGAAAAGAAACAAAATTGACAAACCTTTAAGACAAAAGAGAAAAGACTCAATCAGAAATGAAAGAGGACACAATTCAAGTAATAACACATACACCCAGAATCATAAAAAACTGGTATGAACAATTATATACCAATAATTAGATAACCTAGAAGGAAAATACTAATAATAAGCAGAGTGAATTCTGTCACACATGGAAACATTTGTTTTCAAATACAAACACTTACTTTTAATAGAAAAGGAGGTTACCACTTAATAAGGACTTATATGGTAAGATTTTACCTATATCATTCACTATGCACTATAATCATTATTCAGTATTCACAAATTGCTAGGATTTTACTTATATTCTATATTCCATTTAGAATAGAAAATAGACATTCTGACTGGATTTCAAAGATTACTGATTCTTGGAACATTAGACCTAGAAGAAACCTGGGATTCTTAACTGTGAAGAAACATACTAGTGTGTAGCAATTAGTTTTGGATGTGTGTCTCGAGTAATTTTTATTTATATAGCTTGTACAAAGCTGAGCTAACCTGTACATCCCCTTCAGTACAGCATCACTATCAGAAGAAATCAGGTTAACATCCAATAATCATTTAAGGGGTAATCTACATCTTCTCTGCAGTCTCCTAAACAATGCCAAGTAAAGATCCCATTCACAGCACACAAGAAATCATGATAAATAAAATGTGTTCTCCAATTAGTCGGCTTATCTACACCTTTCCACAACGCCCCCATAGACACACCCCTAGCCAGCAGCTGTGCCCCAATCTTTAAACTTTTCCAAAATTATCTTCTAAACCCTGACACCAGCTCCCTTTTGTCCCCAGTCCCCACCCCTACCTCTAAATCACCTTCCAGACCTTTTCATTCACCTCTGGGTCCAGGCCTATGTATAAGATGGAACTAACTCCTATTCTTTCTGTTTGCCACAGTACTTCAAGACAAAACAAGAGAACATGTGTGTAAAGGCCTTGTAAATTGGAAAATGCTGCAAAAGTGATTTAGTATATTAGATTCCATAGTTTTAGAATGTATAGTTATCCATTCCAAGATTTTAAAAAATTTACAAGAAAGAAAAACACGATACATCCAAAACTTGAAATAAGTGTATTAGGAAAATGTGGTCCAAAAACATGCGAAGACCCCTCTCACACTGCCAGGCTCCTGGCCGAGAGCCATGTGTTGACATCTTCAAGCCTGAGAGAGCAACCCTAGGACCTCCGGGTGGTGTGCTCTAGGGAAGAAGTGTCCTTCTCCAAAACCCCTTAGGCTTTTTCATCAGAGCTCTGGCTCACAGATCAAGAAAAAGTTGTCTTTCCTCTGGTCTCAGTGAGTGTCTGAAACTCTGAAATGAGGCACCTCCACTCAAAGGGAACCTAGTGCTGGGAGGTCAAGGGGAGAAGAGGATAAAACTTACGGTAATTCTTACAATGGACATGACATCTGTTTTTGGTTTTCTAAATATAACCTGACTCATCTAAACCTGTACACCTTGAAGGTGATTGTAATTATCCCTATTTACTAAAGAAGCAGCTGTGGCTCCAAGAGCTAAAATAATTTTCCCAAGGACATAGGGCTGGAAACTGGCAGAACTCAGGCCTATCCGGTTCTGAAGACATTGGTCTTAACTTTTGTCCCCTACCTATGAGGGAGATGGAGTGGTCCCCTTTCACCCCTGCCTTTTGTCCCTCTGACCTAGGAAATCTCGCGATTCTGAGGGAGGCATTTAAGCACAATGGAAAGAGCACTGGGGTTGGCTGAGCTTTATCAATGATTACAAATATCTCTGAGGACAAAGGGATAGCCTCTTGGATCCTCAGCTTCCTCATCTGTAAAGTGGATATAGATTGTGCATTAACCATATACCAAATATGGAAAACCTATGAGTATGCCATAAGTTTGTATTATCAAATTATTAAATAAATTTAGAGAAAAGCTTTTAACATGTGAAAAGAATTATGCTACTTTATTTTAAAATGAAAATAGCCTCATTTCCTCATTAGGAATAATAAAAACCCATATCTTTAAAAGCACAGGGGATATTAAGTTGTTTAGGAAAATAAAAAAATATCACAAACTTGCCTGTCATAAATCCCAGAGTTTGGGTCCAGTTCCAACACTCATTAACTGTTGATTTTAGACAAGTTACCTAACTGCTAAACAGTCTGCAAAATGGGAAGATCAAATGAGATCTAAAATGCATTAAAGCTCTGAGTCTGTACTATGTACATGGCACATAGTGGGTGCTTACTACAAGTGAAATGAATTGGGTAGCTTATTTCAAGAACTCAGTGATCCAACCATTCCAACACCTGGATCTAAGAAGAAAAAAGGATGGATATGTATTGTTAAGCATATAAAAGGTTGTATTAATTACAAATCCAACTATTATACCACAACTGTTTACTTTTCTTCATCACTTCTGCCAGTGCTGCAGTCCAAACTAATGTTTCTCAACTAGTCCATTTTAAGCCTTCGGCAAGTCTTTGTTCTACTGTTGCTCTCTTCCAAGCAAGTCTCCAAAACAACCCCTAATGATCCTTGTGTCCTGATATTGATGCTCTCATACAGTTTCTATTTACATTAAATCAGGGCTGGGTTTGTGTCACCAAGAAGACTATGATGGAAGCACCAATGTGTGCCTTCCATGCCAGGCGATAATGGCATTGCACCATGTAACTTGATCTCTTTAATCATGTACGTTCTTGGTACAAAGCATCTGCCGTGCCACGTGGTTACTGAAACAGAATGGAGGAGACTCTCACATGTTAAAGAACTAAGGCTTCCCATCAACAGCCAGCACCAACTAGCCAGCCATGAGTTGAGAGAGTAGGGAAACTGGGCATCCCAATTTATCTGACCCTCTCCTGGATTTAGCACTGGATATTCTACACCCTTGGAAATCCCTCCATCTCCTGCAAAGCAAACCAATTGCTCACCCTAACAGTAAGTCACTTTGAAAGTAGATCCTGCAGTCTTTTTGGACGTCTAACTAAACCTCCTAGGAAACCCTGAGCCAGCACTGCCTTGCCAAGCCACTTCTAAATTTCTGACTCTCAAAAATTGAGAGATGGTAGTTTTTCTTGTTTTACACCACCAAGCATTGAGGTAATTTGTTATGCAAAAATAGGGAAGTGATAAACAAGTTTCATTTTTGGAACAAAGTGAGAAACATCACTTGAGCCCACCACCTATCATTGTGCATTGCACGAGGGTACTGAGGTAAAAATCCATCCCAGGCTCTGTTTACCAAGTCCTGTGGGTGGGGTTTCATCTACAGAGAGGGAGACTAATTTGCCCAGAGGTTGCAGAGAGACCAGCTGAGCCCCAACGGAAGGGCATTCTCCTTCAAGTCTCCTCTGCCTCCTTGCCTCCTGTGGCACTACTCTCCCAGCACATCTTTGCTTGGGGCAGCGGGTAGGGTTGTTGGATACCTTGTTTCAGTTCCTGAAATGAACAACATAACCTTAAGTTTTTCCTACCTCAAGACCTAACGCATGCTATTTCTTCTGCTTAGAACACATTTCCTCCTCACCTCCCGAATTTTCATCTAATTTCCACTTATCTTTCAGGCTTCTGTTTATATAGCTTTCACCACTTCCTTGGTTTACATTAGGTTTCCTGCCACACTCTTCTGTGGCCACCGCTCCTCTCCTTTAAGCCATTGTCATGATCAGAGATGCACTTTTGTGTGTTTATTCAGTGCCTGCTTCCCCACCGAAGTAGCATCTGCATGAGGACAAAGGGGGGTTGGCTCTGCTTCCACCACAAACCCAGGTCCGGCATAGTCCTGGGCCCTGAAAGGTGTCCCGTACATATTCAAAAAAATGAATCCACTAAGTCTCGCGCAGGGCTTATTGAGATAATAGGGCTTGTAATTCTGGTTTTTGGATATCTGTAACACCAGGCTTTTATATCAACAAATACCGATATTTGTATGTATATGCGTATAATACCTTTATTGCAGAGTGTTACAAACTCTGAAATCCCAATTATTTATATCTTCAATATATCCAGATGGCTATATACAACATTTAAGTTCCAAATCAAACAAAATCATGCTGATTTGGAACAGGTACTCTTTCTCCATAATCTGCAAGAGGCTGTGAAGAAGAAGAAAGTGGCAAACAGTACAGGATGCTCCCAGCACAGGCATGACTCTCAGTGCAGGTGAAAGACTGCCAGACAGGGAATACAAAGGTAACAGCAGTGAAAGTGAGAAATTGTGAACTTACCCATTTTTTTCAAGTATTAAAACTTTTCTTTTTTCAAAAATTTTAATTGAATGTATTGGGGTTAATAAAACTAGATAGGTTAGAGGTGTACAGTTCTCTGACACATCACCTGCATGTTGTATTGTGTGTTCACCACCCCAAGTCAAGCCTCCTTCCCTCACCATTTATTCCCCCTTCCCCTCTTCTACCTTCCCTCACTCACCTTCAACTTTTATGATCCTGAGGATGCATTTTTTTTGTTCCTTGCAGTTATAAGCTAGCTCCTTCATCTTCAAATCATATACCGTTTGCTTTGATACAGATTTTTCTGCATCAGTATCTACAAGAGTAGATAAAACTCATCTATCCTCACCAAACACTGCCTTACCAGCCAGTGTAAAATTGATGTTGTTTTTAAGATTGTACTTTTTATAATTCAGATTTTATTTTCAATTTTTTAAATATAAATTTTCTTGTGTGATGTTCATTGTTTTTATTCAGTTCATTAAAATCACATATGCTTAACAGTTATACTATAATTTATTTTAACTTGATTTTTCCTAGGCTTATAAATATTTATATTTTTAAATGTGTTAAATATTCAATTTGTTTTTAAATTTTGTATTGTGAAAATTCTTACAAAACACTGTTAATGCCAGCATTTCATTACATTAAAATAAAATCCTTCATATTTAAATATACATATGATATACATATATACCATATATATATTTGGACTTGGAATTTCTAAAACGCATAATCTCTTTTATTCAGGAGTCCATGCGCTAGCAGACTTAGCAGAGACAGATCTCTGCAAGAGACCATTTAGCCTTAACCAAGTTCTGTGAGGTGTGGGAATAGATGGATGACATCCAGGAGGAGGGAACAGCAGGAGGAAAAGCAGGAAGGTGAAAAGCAGAATGAGTGCCGGAGCGAAACTCGGAGGCAGGCAGTAGCAGGAGCTACAGATGTGGACAGGCACAGAAGTGTGGTCAGGCAGGGTCTGAACCCAGCAGCTGCCAAATGGCTTGTTCTCAGAACACTCACCCCCCAGCGTCTTCAGCTACTAGTTGATTTTCCTTTAGCTGCTATTGGGAACAATTTTATGTTGAATATGTTCATGTATGTATGGGAACCACACACATGTGTGGCTTGTTTGAGTCTTGTCTAAGTAGCTGACCCTCTGGCCTCTGTTTGATCATGATTTTTACATTGCACAGCAGCCCAGACACCCGGGAGGTATGCCGTAGAAACTGCAGAGGTCTTGGGAAAAAGATATGCTTGGCTCATGGGCCAAAATGGATTTCTTAATAGGTATTGAAACCAGGTCCCAAGGGGGTCCAGTCTCCAGGCCAGGCAATGAGATGCCGACACGCGCTCTGTCACCGTCCAAACAAACGCAAGAAGCTGCACTGCATCTTTTGTATGCCTGCTCAGTGTTCTCTAAACAACCGCTCTCCCTCACCCATGCTGCACTAGTACTTACCACAAAACACACATTCTAAGGAGGACTCAAACTGATTATCCAGTTTGTTTTGATCTTGCTGGAGCCAAGTGTACCAAAAGTAAAGAAGGTAGGAAAGAGGAAGAAAGGTAATTTCTTATTCATTCCACATCAGCGATATTCTAAGACCAGTGCTGGGTGCATTGCCTACATTGTCTCAAGTCCCACTGTTACTCTTGTAATAGTAGTGGAATGACCTGAAGTTTGCCTTTTAGTCCTTTTCCTAATGTACTGTGTGGACCTGGGTGAGTGAGTGGTAAAAACAGGAAGCAGCTTGCTTGAAGGTGAAAATGTAATGCATGTAAAGAGTTGATACAGACATACACTCTTATTGGAGGTCCAGGCCCATGGTAGAATCACATTATATTTATTTAGGTCTATGTCCAATGTTATAGAATTATAGCCTCTTAAACCTCCTGCTGCATAAATCCAATAAAAAACCAACCCTTATTTCTTAACCCAGGTTAAACTCCTAATTTAAAAATAAAATAACCATTGTATTGCCAATCATCTCATTCAACCAAAGGGAAGGCAACAAATGCAGTCTTTTAGCTAGAACTGAATCAGTGCTCTGCTTACAGCACAGAAAAGAAAGTGAATTGGAATAAGCAACTAGCAGTTTCTACCATGGTGGATGAAAGGAACTTAACTTGATTAACAATGCTCAATATTTTGTTATTTTTCAGGAGTAAAACACGGAGTGTTAAAAATTGCTATTTCTGGTAGTGAACATATGGATGGTTATCATAAAGTAAAAAATACATTTTTTGGAGAACTTTAGGAATTTGTTTATGGAATGAACATGTGTATTTCTATATGCTGCAGATTTCGTCGCCTAAAATGACCATAACATCAACTTCCTCCTGCCCAGCTCTTTCCTGCAAATGCCTCTTCAGAACCCAGGTTGACTATCTTCTCTTTGGAGAGCCTTAGTGAGCCAGTCAAGCGGAGTCTTCTATGCCTAACCATATTATAGTGTACAAGAACATACAGTTGCAGCAATAATCATGCTGTAGTATACTTGGTTCAAAGTCTACTAAGCCCTAACCCCCATGAAGATAGATATTGTGTTGTACACTGCTCAGCACAGTAACTGGCAAGTAGTGAGTGCTCAGCAAATATTTATCAAATTGAATTAAATGTCAGTTTTGTCTCAAACTGTTTTTTGTATCATCTTGCATGGTCTCTGGGACAGAGCAGAGACTCAGGGAATAAACAAGTTAATGTATAAATGCATGAATGAATTAGGGTGGAAAAAACACATGAGAGAGGAAGTAAACAAAATCAACAAATGTTCTTTTAGTTTTGGGATTATCCCAATTTCACAGATAATGACCATCAGAGAAGTGAAAAGATGTCTCCAACAATTTCTCCAAGCTTGTTAGTGATGGGGTTGAAATTTAAACCCAAGAAACACTGACTTTAAATGTCATGCTCTTTACTCTTAAAATTTTTTTAAAGATTTTATTTATTTTTAGAGAAGGGGAGGGAAGGAGAAAAGGAGAGAAACATCAATGTGTGGTTGCCTCTTGCACGCCCCCTACTGGGGACCTGGCCCACAACACAGGCATGAGCCCTCACTGAGAATCAAACCAGTAACCCTTTGGTTTGCAGGCCTGCACTCAATCCACTGAGCCACACCAGCCAGGGCTACTCTTAAAATTTTTTTTCACTGAGCTCTTAAGACCCCCAAACACGGGTAACTCCAAATGTGCTTTTTTTCCCCCTAAAGTATACCAAAAATTTAAAAGCCCCTTGAAGAGTCGGATATTTGCTCACCTTCCAGTATCTGCCTTGGGAAGCTTTCCAACTGGAAAGGGAGTGAAATTATTTTGTATAATAAGGCTATTTAGTGATAGAAAGATGCAATTAACAGAATGTTATACTGTTCCCGAAGAGATCTGGCTGTTAAAAGGTTAAAAACTATAAGGCTCACCCTTTGCCCCTTAACAATTGCCCCAGCATGTCCTGCTCCCCCAAGGAATAACTGGTGCAGCAATTACTAGGGTTCAAGGATATATCTTCACTCTCTCTAGAGCCCAGCGGCAATGGAGCTATTTTCTGTAAGAGCACAGACGATTCCTTTATGCTTGTTCTGTGACCCAAGCAGACAGACCATTCACAATGTCAAATTCATGGACCTCTCACAGTGACCTTTGAGTGCCCAGGTCAGCATATGCTTGCTCTCTGTGAATGCATATATTATGGTGGGTGCTCCAATATACAAGGTCTCTCAAAGGTCCCGGTTTCAGAGCATGTCGCTGCCATCCTCAGGACTCATGGTCCTTCAACATCATTAACGATCCCCAGATAGCCAAAATATAATGGGTTGCTGGGAGGCTTAGACTGTGAGGCCATCTGGAATGAGTTTGGAGCTGGGACCCACCTGTGATGCATTAGGCTCCAACCCCAGAACTGGCTCGGTGGAGAGGAGCTGCTGGGGGCTGCTAACTGAGGAACCTGGGGGAGTGTAATTGGAGAAGGGTGATTTGGAGCACAGAGCTTGCCAGGATCTTTGTCTCCTGAGAGCATGCAGGCAGGCTGTCTGCTGAAAGGGTTTAAATTTTCCACATCGTGGAAGGAGAAAATGGCTGCACATAGAGATGGTTCATCTTTTCCCAAATAGTCCAGTGATAAAACAGAATTGCCTTTCAGATACACTACTGGGCAAAAGGTGGTGGCACCTGGTGTGTTGCACCTGAAGTTTGGAGGTTAAGTAACCTAAGTTCTAGTCTTGGCTCTCACTCCATTTGTGGATTATCTGTCCCTCACTTTTCTCATCTGCTATATAATAGCCACTGTCTTAGTTGGCTCAGGGTGCTATAACAAATACCATAGACTGGTGGTTTAAACAGTTTATTTCTCACCATTCTAAAGTCTGGGAAGTCTAAGAGTAAGGTGCTGGCAGATTTGGTTCCTGGTGAGAATCAGCTTCCTGACTTGCAGAGAGCCCAGCTTCTCACTGCTTTGGGGAGAGGGAGAGAGAAAGGGGAAGAGGGACTTCTGATCGTTTCTTCTTTTTATAAGGTTACTAATCCCCACCCTCATATCCTCATCTAAACATAACCACCTCCCAAAGGCATCCCCTCTAAAGACCGTCACTACATTGGGAGTTAGAGCTTTGAGACATGAATTTGGCTGGTACACATTCAGACAATTTTAGCCACCTTATTAAAATATACTATATTCCAGAAATTTTATTTATATAGCTTCTAATTTTCTGAACAACCTATAAGGGAGATACTAACTTTGTTATTTTACAGTAAAATAAACTAAGGCCCAGTGAGCAGGAGTAACCTGTACAAAGTCACACAGCTGTATAGAACTTGAACCCAAGTTGTTGCAAAGCTTCTATTCCCACCACTATAATACACTAACTTAATTTTTTTTAAAAATAGGTTATATTATATAACCATGGATTCTCTTTCTCTGAATATTTTCTGAAAAAGAAAGTTTCACTGCACCAGAATTGGTTGATTTGTTAGCCTCTTGAGAAAAGCAAAGAATATCTAAAGGGAAACCTATGTTCAAACTTACACTATAATGACTGGAAGTACCTACACCCATCTGACTCAGCTCCCTGATGGGCAAAGAATTGGAGGTGCAGGGAATGGAAGGGACCTGCAAATGATTTCACACTGCATGGTGTAGCAGATTCAGAACTTAAGTCCAGAATTCCGGGACTCAATCCCAGGTCTCTATCCCCCAGTACTACACCTGCTTAGTTAGAATGACTTGTCTCTCAGATAAAACTCGGTGTGTAAACTTTGAATTTCAGTTCCCAAGAGAAGTAATATATTTTGATTATTGTTTACATGCAAATATGACCTTCCTAACAGGTCAGAATACACCGAGCTATCTTGTTCTCAAGGTTTAGGGTTTTGCCTTAGTAATGTCAAATTGGGATTTTCCCTCACAAGTCCAAGAACATTAGTTTAGATTTGGTTTCCCACTCTAGATGCTCCTAATAAAAAATTAATTAAAACTGAGAGCCAAGGCCAAATCTTAGGTATAAGTACCTATTAAATAGTTTGGTTTGAAAAGAATGTCAGAATACAAATCAGAAGGTCTATCTCTGGTCTCCTGTCCATCACTAGCTCACAACTTTCTCCCAGTCCAAAGTAATCACTCCTGCAGACCTATTAGCTCTGCCCAAATAAGCAAATCATTTCACTTGGTTGAACCTCACTTGCCTCACCTACATTGTGGGAATAATAAATTCCCACACCTATAATGTGGGAATTTATACAGAGCGTTATGAAGTTCCTACAACTTTATGAATATAACTGTACTTTAAAGATTATAAGAAACTGAGACATTATTTGATTTTTAAGGCTTTAGGATGGGGACTGAATATCCAGATCTTAACTCTCACTCTTGCCTCTAGAATTCCCTAATAAACTTCCAGTAGAGCGCCTATACATAATAATTAATAAGGAAGTCTGAAACCAAGTACCACATGCCTTGCAAATACAAAACTTTCTGGTTACATGGGATTGGATTTTCTACATAAACAATTCTGTCAACCACAAATAGACTATTTTCTTTTCCTCTGATAACATTTATTTTTTCACTTTTTTTTTTTTGCCCTATCTCTATGGCTAGGGCCTCCAATTTGACAATAGATCTGGTGAGAGTGGCATCCTTACCTAGGTTCTGATTATGTAGAAAGTGTTCAATATTTCATCATTAAGTAAAATATTAGCTCTAAATTTCTTAAAGATATTTTTATCAGATTGTTTAGTTTGCTATAACTGATGGCTTTTTAGAATTTGACTTCTACTGGGAATAAAAGGAAAGGGAAAAGGCAAAGTACAAGTTACATGGCTGATATTTGGAAAATCATCAGTAGAATTTTAATAAAGCAAATATTCTTTGCAAAACAATTCCTTATTTGATGATGAGACATCTAAGTTTTTAGATTTCTACAAAAAGTGTGACCATGTATCTTACTTTGTCTGAGAAAGTTCTGGTATATTCTTATCATCTCAGGGACTCATCCAGTTTAGAATTTGTCCCAAATTTGTTTTTAAAAAGATGTTATTAATAGTTGTTGGGAACCACCCTGCCTGGTTTCAGAAACTAACCCCTGGTGGCTAAGGCTGCATAAAGGACCTTGAGACCATAAGTCACTTAGGAGACAAAGCTTATCTTCCTTGTAGGGGTACCACCTCTGCCCCCTTTCACCTCACCCTGCTTGGCCCTGGGCGGATGACTGGTTAGCCAGTGATGGGTAAGATTCCTCAAAGGAGGGACAACCTAAGACAGGCATGGTTACAAAGGGGCCCTCAGGGAAGGACTTGGGGGGCTATAGAAAAAGGGGGTGATGGGCACTTGCCCCTCAGCTTTGACATAGCCTGAGTCTTCATTCTGTGTGCAAGAAGTCTCCTAATCTCTTGGCTGCCTTACTTCTTCTGCCTGATTTAAGCCTGAAACAATGCCTTAAGCCTGAAACAATGCCAGAGGTAGGTGTGACCCTGTGCTGGAAAGAGCGGGTTCCCTGGGGCGATCAGGCCTAAGAAAGAATGCATAAAATCTTATGAAACCTACTTTGCTAATACCCTCAATTTAAATGATAAGAGTCCAAGCCTGAAGTGAGTTTGTTCCCCAAAGTTTTATGGCCCTTTATCTGACCCCACTCAGAATAAGCCCTCAGAGTTCTTTGAATGTTATCTATTGTTTAATCATTTTTGCCTGACAATGATTGATGAACTTTATGTATACACCCCATATTCCTATGCAAATTAAACCCAATAAAAGCTTGTCAAGGCAAGGGTCAGGGTGCTCTCCCCTTCAGAGAGTGGCCACGCTGTCCCTTTTCCTCCACAGGACTTTGGTGGTCCGTGTGAATTTGTTTCACCTCATCCATAACGCCAAGGACACTGCAGGCCAGTGTCTGCATCAAATAGTTGCATTAAAATGTCCTGTGATAATCTGGTAGAAAACCAATCTGTTCAAGTTTTTGTCATGGTCTTGTCAAGTACATGTGAGCCAAACTCTCACTTTTACACAAAGAGAAATATGCAAATAATCACAATGACCTAAATGATAACATTTTTTTCCCTAACACTTTTCAGATGAAAGGTAAATATAAAATTTTCCAAGAACAGTTTACTGGGTATTCACTGACAAAACAGAATACACCCAAATATCATTGGGTAGGAACATTTAACTCCTTTTTGTCTCAGGTGGGGGCAGAAGAAACTCATTCTACTTCCTCTGCTCCCCATTTGGTGTACAGTCAGTTGTGCTTCAGCCCTTGGACTTCGAGGTGCATAAAGCTGTCAGGCTGCCAGTCAGTGATGGCTACAGGAAGTGTGTAAAACTGTACATTAAGTTTAAGTGAAATACATGCAAGGGGAAAAAGAGGCTGAGCAGCTCCTAAGGTAGAGTGTACAGAGAGCAGTCCAAACACGCTTGTTACACTGGTCCTGTAACTATTTTTCAATAAACATTTAGGCAGCAATAAAGATAAAAATGCATGCTTAATGAAAACTAAGTATTAAATTTTCAGTTATCAAGAAAGTTGATTATGAACACATAACTGTCATAAAATGTTTTATGACATTTCTCATCTGTCATAGGGCCCATAGTGATATCAAAAACTACATGAAAACTAGGCCCAAAATGAAGGATCATAATCCATAATTTATTTCAAAATTTAGTTATTTTAAGAAAATATTTAAGAGACTTGGCCTGAAGTTGACAACTAGAGAAGGTACTCTCACACGTCATCCTGTGAGGCACGGCTTTTCATTTAGACCACATATCTCTTCTTAAAAACTAATTTTGCTCATTTTTCAATTCAAGATTTTCCTATGCTTGTGTAAAAAATGAAATGATACATGTTAACAGATTAGCCCCATTTTCAGAGGAAAATATCTTGGCAAATAGCTAATGCCAGCTTTATATTAGTGTTATCAGATGTAACAAATAGAAATGTGTTATTTTCAACAATGGGCATTGTTTTCACTGAATTTCTAGAATCAAAGTGAAATTTTTAGAAGTCTATTCTAACAAAGAGAAAATGTCTAATATTGTCATTTTGCACTCAAAGTTAAATATTGAACTTAAAATTACTTTGTGGTGGTAGCATGAATAAAACATTTTTGAACACAGCATTGTGCTGAAAATAATATTCTTACTAAATCAGGAGATCTGTGGTGGGGTACAAATACACTTGGAGTAAATAGTGATCGAGACATTTTGTATTTATATAATAATTCACTGTCACATTCTACAATTGAAATATAATGTGTAGCTATCAAAATTTGTTTTAATATAGAGATATTTTGTGGCAGGGTTAAAAAAAACTTTTAACATAGTTGTGAGCATCTTCTCTCTTTGCTGCCTATTAATTAAATTTTAGGAATGTTTGAGCCTCTGAAAAGACTATGTAAGTCAACTTAAGTGTCATTTGTAAGTGAGTATTGTAAATTTTGATTGTATGTATTCGAAATCAAATAAGAAAATTTAAAAATTCAGCTTTTGAAACTTTTAGAAAATTGTAGTGATAGAAAACAAAGCTTGCAAACAGAAAAAGATATATTTCTAAGCAAGGCAGAAACTGAACAAATTAGACAATGAAATCTCAAACAGTATGCAACATTTAACTTTGAAATTCTGTAATTGCACTTTGGAATGTTTTAACTTGAGAAAAGAATCTTTTGATAAAGTTCCCATTCTAATTGGATAAATATGTATTCTGTGCTGAAACCAAACACACTGAAAAGACCTACATTTTTGAAACTTGCAAATTTGGTGAAAATAATCATAAAAAGAGAACTTATTTGGTGAGCTCTATTTTCTGAAAATTTTCATCAAAGATTTTCTAAATGGGGCAAGTGATAGTATCCATCAAAATATAAATACATTTAATACACAAAAAATAGAAACTGTAAATATCTTCATTTAACAGAATTTCCTCTGAGCTTACCACATACCACAATACCTATAGAGTTTTCTCAAAAACATCATGGTCTTAAAAAAAGTTAAATTGAATTTATTAACCAAAAAATACAAATTAAAGAATGTCAGGCAATTGTATGGGAAAAATTAAAATAATAAGACTATACTGGAAAAAATAATTCTGCAGAAAAATACCAGGGATATGGCACTACAAAGGAATATTGTGCAGAAATTTATTAAAGAATGTGGGCATGTATAATTATTGCATTACTTTCTAGTGGTCATGTAAGCAAAATAGAGAATTTTAATTACTAAAGATGCTACTTAGTTTTGAGAAATATTTTTGAAAATTTGTGTATAGAATTATTTTAGGTTGATAAATTTGTTAGCCAATCAAATATTTTCAAAAAGTATATAAACTTAATTACTTTAGTTCATTCAAACATATCGCAGTTTGGATAATAAACTGTGTCACTCTATATATATGGGATAGAATTATCTGGCCCATTCTGTAAATAATGCAGCCTCCCCCAATTAGTTCTGTTGTCCCTGAAGGCTAAAATGTTATACTACAAGAATGATCCTCTCCCAAAAGAGCATTTCTGATGGAGACAAATCTGCAAATTCTGAGAAACCAGAAATGACACCTTTCCTCTCAATCCCTCTAAGGCAATGTGCCAGGACATCTATGTTTAAGTTCCCTTTCAAAAGAGAGCTCACAAACCAAGGAAAATAAAACACCAACTAGACCAGGCATGGGGGGTTTATTTATAATACCTCAGAGAATTAAATAATGCTAACTAGAGCACTACGTCAAATGCAGGATAAGCAAGAGGAGGGGGCAATTAATTCTGGCTGTGGGATCAGCTGCGGTGACATTGACCTGGGGCCTCTGGGGTTGCCACAGTGCAGACAGGGTGCTTCGAACTGGGCAGGAGAAAAGGCAAGAGTGAAAGGGTCTCACACAGGGAAGGTCTGAAATACCCTTTTAAAGAGTTTGGTGTTGCCATATTGCCTGTAATTCAAAGATTTGTCATGAATAGCTTTACCCAAGTTATTCTAGGGGGATCACTTTGATAGCCATATGAATAACTGATTAGAGAGAGAGGAGGCATTACAGTAACGGTTTAATCAGGAAACCAATTAAAGAGCTATTGTAATGATTCAACATTTTTGGTCTCTATAATGTCAGTGTTGTAACAAATTCAAACTATTTGGAAAGTCAAGTAGAAGATAGAGACTAACTAGATGGGGATGTCCTAGAAAAGGTCCAGTCACAGACGATAGAGAGAATTCTAATTGGCTTGGATAGCTGGAGAGTGATAACAACATAAATTGATTATATAGAAGGAAAAGGGATATGAGGTCTGGGAGGGGGAGATATGTTGAATTGAATTTTGTTCACACCAAACTGAGTTCAGACCTAGTGGACTGACCTTTAGGTGGAAAATATCCAGCAGATATTTAGACACATGGATGTAAGTCCCATAGGTGTGATCAGGACACTATGGCTACAGCCATGTGGGAAGAAGGAACACCTCCTCTGTTCTGTCAACTTCTAAAACTTAAGAGCTTTTTTGTCCAGAAATATCGCAGGTATCCTTGAAAGAGTTGGTAGTTGAATGGATGGATATTCGCTTCAGATGTCCAAAACAAAAGAAGATATGAAAATGCCATTAGAAAATCCATCCTCATTCTAACAAAATTTTATTGCATTAGTTAGTTGTTCCTAACTTTGCAAAACCCTGTGTTAGTGCATGTCTGTTCTTTCTCTTCATAAAGGCAATTATATTTTAATGCATTAGGTTGGAATACTGCCAAGAAGTTTGCAGGCAGGGATATGCAATTGTAACTGAAAATACCCAGCACCTACTTGGCCAAAAACAATCCTGCTGGGGACCACCCATTTACACAGCAAGAGAGCTCCGTGTTGTGCCTGTTCTGCCCCATTCATTGTCCCAGTGATACAAGGAGGGGATGCACCAGGCTTGCTAAAAATCTGGATCCTATTCAGGGAGGTGAGGAAGTAAAAAGGATACAGCATGTGGAGATTGGAAAGCAGGGATGGATTGGGAAACTCCAGGCTCTGCTTTGTTCCCGGTCAGACGTGAAGGAGTGGCCCAGGACGCCTTCCACATCCCCAGCCAGTGCAGGAGCAGCCCCTGGCAGGGGCTGGCCTTGGATGAGCCAACATTTAAAGAATGAATTTGACTAATATTATGATAGTTATAGGTGCTCAATATTAAGTTTCCTTTGGTTTAAAACCAACTAGCACTGGCTTAGGTTTAAAGGCAGTTGGAATTTTTTTTTTAAAGAACTCTGGGATATCATATAGAATCCAAGAGAATTAATAAAGTAGCAGAATGGGGTAAGAACAAGGATTTCTTCAGGGACCAACACGAGTTGGTAGATTTTTCTTCTGGAAACGTTTAAATGGGTGGGAATTGGCTCCCAATTTTTAGGTTCCAGGTGTTGGGTAAAATTCTCAAAAGAGAGAATTTGGCTCATTTTGACCAGCTGCAGCCAAAGGGTAAAAAAGAAATATAATATCATTATGGCTTCCATGGCTCTAACCTATGCCCAGGACCTTCTCGTGCAGCAGAGAAAAGTGGCTGGGCAGGCATTCAAATAAATGTCTTCCACGCAGGAGTAGTGGCTTTAATTGGACTGTTCGGTATCAAGGTTTATCAGTCACATTTCACTAGGGTATCCTGTGATGACAAGCAATATTGATGTCATAACAAAACTTATTTTCCACTCACATTACCTGCTGGCTTCACATAGGCTGTGACTCCGTTCTATGCCAGGGATCAGCGGCGGCTTTGCTTCATTGTCTTTTTCATTCTGAGATCCAGGCTGAAGAAGCAGGCCCTATTTGGGATGTGCCATTCTTGAAAGTTTGAACCACAGAATGGTTTTTAAAATGTCTTCAAGGACATGTGTATGTACTTTCATATTCCACTAGCTAAATCAAATCACATGGCCAAGCTTGATGTCTGTATTGCAGGGGATAATGCTCCTTCCACTGGGAGGGGCTGCAACTCCATGACAACAGGTAGATCTATATAATCCTTTGAGGTAGATATGTACAATCATTTGCATGGATAGGAGTGAATAACTATATACCATAAGTGATTGAGGTCTTCAGTACCAAGTCAGCCTAGCTGCTGATGCCACTCAGAGTTTATATGTAAGATGTGATCTCGATCACTAAAGCAAGCATTAGCCAGTTTTCTTGGCCTTGTTCCCAGCTCTCGTTGTGAACATTTCTATCACTGTGTCTGGTTGCACTCTAAGTTACTGGCAGGATAACATATCTGGTAGCCCTGTTTGGTTCCACCATGTGCATTTAAGCCAGACTGACCTTATCATATGTATCACATGTGGCAGCTAATAAAAAGAAATGTCAAGTTGATTGATTACAAATTGTTCGGCTCATCTATTCTTTACTGATTTTGTTTAGTTGTTATATCAGTTGAGAGAGGAGCATCGGAATATCTGTGATGGTTGCTTTTATGAGTCATCTGAACTAAGCCATGGAGGGCTCAGACATTTGGTCGAACATTATAGTTGTGTCTGTGAGGGTGTTTCTGGATGAGATTAACATTTGTTCATTGGTGTCCTGAGTAAAGCAGATTGCTCTGCCTCAGGGGTGTCCAACCTGTGGCCTGCAGGCCATGTGTGGCTCAGGATGGCTATGAATGCTGCCCAACACAAAATCGTAACTTTACTTAAAACACGATGAAATTTTTTGTGATTATGTGTGTGAGTGGCCTCATCTAATCAACTGAAGGCCTAAATAAAGCAAAAAGACTGAGTAAGAGGAAACTTTGCCTGCCTGACTGCTCTGACTAGAATGTCAGTCCCGTCCTTAGACTGCAACTTGCACCATCAGCTCTCCTGGTTCACGGGCCCTCAAACTTGGACCGGAACTATGCCATCAGCTCTCCTGAGTCTCCAGCTTGCCAACCATAGATCTTGGGACTTCTCAGCCTCCATAATTATGTGAGCCAATTCCTTGTAATAAATCTCTTTATTATAGGAATTCACACTCATGCACACACACATCCTATTCTGTTTCTCTAGAGAACCCTAATTAATATAATCTCCAACTATATTTTTTCAAATGCCTATTTCTCATTTCTATTCAGTCAGCTTTAAAATGTAATTTAAGTTTCTGGTTTTAGGTGCATATATATTTATAACTATTATATCTTCCTGATGTAATGATGCTTTCATCATTATGAAATTACCTCTTTGTCTCTAGGAATTTTTTTTGTCTTAAAGTCAATTTTTTTCTGATAATAATAAATCCACTCCAATTCTTATAATTACCATACACATGGTTTATCTTTTTCTCTTTGAAAAATTTTTTTCAACTTGTTTATTTCTAAATCCAAGATTTAAAGATGGATCTTGCTTTTACATTCAATTCAACAATGTGTGCCTTTTGATTTAAGTATTTAATTTATTCCCATTTTTTCATTTATTGATATGGATGGATTTATGACTGCCACTCTGCTATTTGTTTTACGTATGTTTTGTGACTGTTTCTTTTCATCTCTTCTATTGCCTTTTGTTGTGTTATACAAATATTTTTAGTGTACCATTTTAATTACACTGATAGTTTAACTGTATTTTTAAGGAATTTTTAGGGGTTATTCTAGAACTTTTAATATGCATCCATAACATCACAGCCTACCTTAAGTTAATATTGACTTACTTCATTCCCACAAAGGATAGCTTCTTTGTACCAGTATAGCTCTGTTTCCTTCCCCTTCTTTGTGCTAATATTAGCACATATGTTAAAACTATATAGGCTATCAACCAAACAATACTAACTATGCTAGCTTATGTTTTCGATATAAATCAAGAAATGAGAAAAGCCAAGTGTGTATATTCTGGTGCTCTTCATTTTTTCCAGTGGTTCCAAGTTCCCACATAGGGTCATTTCCTTTCAACCTGAAGGACTTTCTTTAGTATTTCTTGTAGAGAAAGTATCTGGCCATAAATTTCCTCAGTTTTTACTTTGGAAATGTCTTTATTTCACTTATATTTTTGAAGGATAATTTTTCTAGATATAGAATTCTTGATTGACAGGGTTTTTTTTCTTTCAACGCTTTGTATATGTCATTCCACTGCCATCGGGACTCCTTTGTTGCCACAAATTGTATTGTTGTTTCCTTGTGACAAGTTTTCTTTCTGTTTTAAGATGTCTGTCTTTTCTTTAGCTTTCAGCAATTTGACTATGATGTATTTATGTGTGGTTATCCTTGTGTTTTGTTTTATTTTTTTTTAATTTGGGGCTCATCATACTTCTTGGATCTGTAAGTTAATGGTTTTTGTTGAATTTGGGAAGCTTAAACCATTATATTTCAAAATATTTTCTTCAGTGTTTTCCTATATTTACCCTCCTACTGAGTCTCCATTATACATATATTAAACACCTGACATTGTCTTACAAGTATCTTACACTATGCTAATTTTTCTTTAGTTTTTGCCCTGTAATTTCATTTGGCAGATTTCTAATCATTTTTATGTTTGATTGATTCATCTGCCCTTTCAACTATTTTGTTGAGCACATCTGGTAAATTTTTTTCACTTCATTTGTTTTACTTTGTTAGAATTTCCATTTGATTCTTTCTAAAATATTTACTAGGTCTCTTGTTTGTATTGAACATAATTTATTTGAAATCTTCAAACACATTTATAATGGCTACTTTGAGATTTTTTCCTGGGAAATCTATGATCTGGATTCTTTCACCCACTCCTATGTGTTCTGTGTGGGTTGGGAATGCATTTAAAGTTTGAGAAAATTCTCAGGTGTACTTTGGCTTTCATTTTTTGCCACACTTTTTTGGGTCTCCCCTATACACATGTAGTTTTCTATACAACAGAAAAGTGTGGAAAAGTTTATCTCAGGCTTTCCATAACTGTCTCCTTTCCACAATCTCTTTATAAAGTTTCTGAATAGTCTGTCACTCATCCTAAATTGGAATGGCAACCTTGGTCTTGCACTGCTGTGAATTTTCCCCATCCACTTCCAATTAAGTCTGCCATTTTAGCTGGCAAAATGTTTTTGCTTCCTGTCGCTATTTGAATTCATTGCTTCTGGCAGTAAAGCTGCTGGTTTTTGCAATCAATGCCAGTTGGACAAAGTTGCTGTTCTTCCTACTAACCTGGAGAAGGAAGGAAGGGAACATATACAGGCAAGAGGACCAGAGTTTTGTCCTTACCCCAAACTAAAGCAGCTTTTCAAAAATCAGTGCTTCTGAATGTTTTGTCTGCCTTTAGTTCCTTTTGCCTTGAAATGGTTACTTTTGACAATTGTCCAGTTTTATACTTGCTTGTTGTAGAAAAAAATCACCATCTTCTTCAGCCATCATTATTGAAAGTTCTCCTCTCTTTCCTTCTCTTTCAATGCACAATTAGTAACACCTAGCTCAGGTTTTTGAGTGTGAAATGAGATCTCCTATGCCAGGGATGTAGTATTTCATGATTACTCTGACTTTCAGCACTTAGGATAAAGACATAATATTCAGACCTAAAAGGAAAAATTGAGTGTTTTCTTGATGAAAAGTTAATAAATCTATTCAAAGAAGGTTTCTGCTAAAGAAAGAAAACTAAAGAGAAGTTGCCAGTGAAGATTTCCAATGCCAAACTTTACTAAACATTGAGTGCAAGAATCTTTGCTTAGTATCAGAGAGTGAATATACAGATATTAAAAATTTTCAAAGGAATATGAAGAAAATGTTCTTCCAAAGTTTTAGAAAACTTCATCAGAGATAATTTAACAATGTGAATGATACATAGCTACATCTATTTTATATTTTGCAAAAAAGTTTTTAAGATAATTTCAACTTGTTTACTAGATAAATAGACATTGAACAGAAATGAAAATGGAATAAAATAGAACAAAATTTCTCTAAATCCTATTTTTAATAAAAAATGTCCATGACTTATGGACAAAATGTAGGTAAAAATTTTAAATAAAATACTAGATTTTGAATAACAGTAAAATTGATAGGTAATGATTAGGAGGATTCACTGATAAATGTAAAAGCAATGAATTAACTTGTTCAGCATTGAAAGTTTGTTTTTTGGCAACATTTATTAACTCTGATAAAGTTATTATCCACATTTTTAAAGTTAAGAGTATAATTAAATAAAAATGAAAATTATCTGGATTTGCCAACCAACTTGGTCAGTTTCTCAACCATAGGACCAAAGTGTTAGCATCACTATCAAGCCAATGGCAGCTTCCTTGAATTTCAGAAAGAAGTTCAAATACAGAAACATTGAAAGCAAAGGCTGCTTCTATGAGTTTCACATTCATTTGGGGGGTCGAAGATGTATGTTAGTTTCCTTTCTTCAGAGTTTCATTTTCTCAGAAGCAAAATTAACACAAAATTATTTGTATAAAACCAATGCCCCCAAATATCACTAACTGAGAGGGAAAAAAAACCTTATTACATTCTAAGACCTAGGATCTGGGCTTCTACCTACCTTTTTCTGAGAACAGTTCCTTTCTCTTATTGTACTTCTTTTTTCTATTATGGTATTTATCCTGTATTATAATCAGCTTTTGTTTCTTTTTTTTTCCCATTAGACTAGGAGCAATCAAGGAGTAGAGATTTTATGTACATATGGGTTTATAGAACCTTCTACAGAATCTGATAAAGAAGAGGTGCTTGATAATTCACTGATGTTTAATTATCCAATTTATTCCTTATTTTAGAAGCTCTATAATGATTCTAGCAACATTATGAACTACAATAACACATTCACACATAAATGCTCACTAAAATTT
This sequence comes from Trachops cirrhosus, assembly GCA_028533065.1. Taxonomy (NCBI): domain Eukaryota; kingdom Metazoa; phylum Chordata; class Mammalia; order Chiroptera; family Phyllostomidae; genus Trachops; species Trachops cirrhosus. Next base: position 35,205,946 of record CM052542.1, on the reverse strand, counting down.
TTAGAAACTGTAGATATAAATGACAACTAGTTTTACTGTTTCACAAGAAATAAAGGGGAAAGTTGTATGCAACAGTAAAGATACGTTATAAAAATCAGCACTGATTATGTAGCTTAGGGCATTCAACACCAAGGGCGTGGGTTTAATTACTACAGAAAAAATTAAAAGGATAAAAAAGAGTTGAAACCAAGACAACTACATAAACCTAAGACCCTCAAAAAATGCAACATCAGAGCTCATTACAATTTCAAGTTGCTGTATCAATAAACAAAATTCAGTTGCTGCTATAAACCTATAGATCTATAACAATTAAAAACTGTAAACACCATTTATAATAACAAGAAAAATTCAAGGCACTTAAGCACAAATTATTTAAAACATATGTAGCCATCTGCTAAGATCTTTATAGAGGAAATCTTAAAACTTTATTGAAGAACATAAAAAAGAATCTAAATAAATGAAGATTTAAATTACATTCATATTTGGGAAGACATTTCCCAAAATTGATGACATTTCCCCTAAATTAAAATAAAAATGTATATAATTCAAAATTTAAGTCTCTACAATGGGTTTTTATTGCAAATAATATGTTAATCCCAAAATTTTACAAGAAAGAGTGAAGAATCAAAACCAACTAATCCAATAGAGGAATGAAAGGAGAGTAGCTTTTTCGGATGTAAATATTTATCAAAAAGGTATAATAACTAAACAGTATGGTACTGACATAGGGCTAGACAAACCATGAGGTAGACTGTTTAGAAACAGGTCAGCATATTTAGGAGAACCATGAATATGAGAAAGGGATTAGATTAGTGGGGGAAAAGGACTAATTACTAACTGATGCTGGGGTAATCTAGTGGAGGGAAAACAGGTAAAAGTATATCTTTCCTTTAAAATTAATGAAAAAATAAATTTCGGCTGGCCTGAAGCCATGAGGGTAAAAGCACAATTCTGAAACTGCAACAGGAAATAATACCTTGTGACTTCAAGAGAAGGAAAGATTTTTCTTAATCAATAGACAAAATGTACATCTAAAAGAAAGATTAACAAAATAGAATAGATTAAAAATTAAAACCCATGTTCAGTGAAAACCAGCACTCTTGAAGTGGCAAGACAAGGGATAGAGAGGGACAGGACATTGGTCACACAATGAAGTAACAGTTCTTAAGATGTGTGGAATGAGAGCAACGTCAGGAGAGCTCTGACCTCTGAGAGGCACTGGCTGGAGCAAAGAGGCATGGGATGTACATGTCATCATGAAAAGACAGAGATACAGAAAATTTTGCAACATGAAGCCTATTGTTTCTGAATGATGGACATACCTGGCCATCTATTCTGTGATTTTTCTCATTTTTGTGTATTTCAAATATTTTATAATTAAAAGAAAAACCTTCTAACTCTATAACAATCACCTCTCCCTCTTTGCTACCCTGCACATGGACAAGCTCCCTTGTTACATTCTGCTTCTGTGGATGTCGGGATCAAAAGGAACTTAAACTCAGTCCTGAAGTTGTTCACAGTAGTGGGCAGAGTTTCTCACAGCTTTGTAGTACCTGGTATATAGCAGCTGCTCAATAAATGCTTGTTGAGTTGAAATAATAGATTTCTGCAGTTTCCAGGTTCTCCTACGTTTTCCCTCAGACCAGGGCTCTCAAAGCTCCCTGTGCTTTCCCCTTCCACCCAGCACTCATTAGACTGGACTACAAATATTCAGGTAGCATCTACATAGCTCTGTGAGGGCAAGAAGAACACCTATGAGCTATGATAGCCCCAGGTGACAGCACAGTACCTCACACTTATTGACTAAAAGAATTTCATTAATAATCCCATAATATAAAGGCTCCGATATTCATTCTCCACTATTGGTAACTATCCAAGATTAGCATATTCCTACCTCGCCATAGGTAGGGTTTCCCTTGCCTCCTATGATATTGCCTCCTAGAGCAATACTCCAGGCCTGCTCCTCCCCTGCTCTCTCTGTCTCTAAACTCTGCCAGATTGAGGACCACCTTTGCAAACTGGTTGTACTCAGTGTATCCTCTGACTTTGGTGACCCAGCTCTATCTATACCCAACACCTCAGCCCTTTCTCACAGCCACCGGGAATTTTTTCATCCTCCACTTGCTTTTGGCCACCCAGGAACAGTAAATTCAGTTCAAGGATAAGTTTGTGCTTAGGCTAATTTTAGTATTGGCCACCTTCACTTGGCAGCCTGCCTATAAGGAAACTATCACAGAGCCACTCAACTGAACAGGTCCTACTCTTAGGTCACTGAGAAAGTGCTCAGAGTCCCTCAAACCTGCATCAATCCTAAATGGCCAGTTTTGACCCACATGGAAACTGCCCAGTAGACAGAAGTGACTTTGAGGCTGCCTGATCTGATCCCCAGGAGCTGGCCCTGCATTGGGCAACAACAGTCTGAGGTAGTGACACAGTAACCACAAGTCAGGGCTTAACCATTATTTCCAGTGCTGAAGCCCTATCCTGGGTTAGCAAAGCTGGGCTTAGTGAAATACGCCCTGGTTGCCCTCTCTTTAGACGTGGATTAGAATGGGTGCTTGTTTTGTTTTCTTTCCAGTAGCTGAAGTTCAGACACTCCCCTCTCCTAGCACTTAACATTCCTACCCTGGGCAGCACTACTGCTATATATCACTTACACTCCCTGCTGACGTTTTATGGGGATTTTAAAGCAGCAGGTGTGTGAGATAGAAGCCATTGTCAATCATTGTGTTAAAAATGCTTCACCCTTTCAAACCCCTAATCAGCAGGTTTGATGGGTTGCAGCTGGCTGCTAACCAGCCAGGTTTTGAAGCTTTCAAGGCAAATAGCCCCACCCCACTTTGGGAAGGGAGAGGGTGGAAGGGGGCAGCTGAGAAGCCCAGTTAAGACCAAGGCACTACAGCCTCCTGTTGAAAGTGGTGGGAAGGCTTATCAACCAAAGCGAAGTCAGCAGAACAGGAACGGTCTTGCCTCTCTACTATTGTGAAAGGCTCTATTCAGAGGAGATCAGCCTAATGCAGTGATTGATTTCCTCTTTAGATAACCTGAGGGAGGAGTCCCCTCTAAGGGTCTTTGCTGAGATTTGGTGCTCCTCCACTGGGTGTATTAACTAAAAGACAGGTCACTGACCACTTCATATTAGGGTCCAGATGGGCTGCGAGATTGCTTCTATGTTTGCCTGTTGGCTAAATTGAATTCATTCAGCTTATCTCCAATTCTCTCTCTCTCTCCCCGCTCCACCCCACCCAAAGCTTTTGGGGGGAAGCAATGACTGTTGCAGTAAGTCCTTGGCCCTTCATTAACGGCAATAACCCTACACTCACTTTTTAATTTCAATGATTTACAGAGCCTTAATCTTTTATAAGAAGCTCTCTAAATATATTTCAAGTGTCCTCTTTTGATCCAGACTGCCCTCCCAAATTCTGCCTACTTATAAACACCACAATTATACCCAAAGCGGGGTACCATGCCTCTAAGTCAAATGAAGGAGCACCAGGGCGGGGAATGTGTTTGGGCCTTTGTAAGCATCACAGGATGTTTGCATGCTGCTTTGTGGAGACCCAATGAATAAATCTGAGTCTCTGTCAATCCTAGTTTGGGATTTGCCTCTCACACACTGACTCTCTATTGTGTCCCTTCTTGAACTTCCTGTCTCCGTCTGTCAACTTCACTCGTGACCTCAGTTTGCCCACTCGGTGGGTTCTCTGCATGCTCACTGCCGACCTGCCTATGACCCCGGCATTTGACCTCAAGTGCAAACCCTATTTCCATCTTTGAGCAGGCTCTGGAGGCTCAGTGGACCTTTGTTTATGGGTCTTTCATCCTCACTCAATCAATAGCCTCTGGAAGGAACAGGCTGTCTTTCAGCCACACTTTATCGGTAAGAACTCAAACACAAAGTGGGTTGTCTTGTTAATCTCTGCATTATCAGTCACCAACCCTCTATAGCACTTACCACATAGGATCCAACTTCAATGAGCTCAGTCTTCTATGAGAGCAAGGTAAGTCAACTTATCTTAAGGAACTACAAAAAAAAATACCACCGAGGGATTGTGTATAAAGGGAAAGTGCAAGGATCAGCCAAGTTACAAATATCCGGAATATTATGGGATAGGAAGTTAAGTCTCACATGGGGTCTAAGAGATTTTGCTTAGAACAGGTGATATTTACAGAATACTACAAAGCCTAGAACTCCCACAAGCAAAAGAAGAGCTAAAGCTAAAAAGACGGGTAGAACCTAAGCTGTGGATGACTTTGAATGCCATTGTAGGGATGGGGTTAAAAGAAGACAAGATGCAGAACTTCAACCTTTTCCCCACAGTCTGTTCAAACCCAACCCATCTGGCTATTTCTCTGCCCAGTGGGTAAAATCCAGGGCAGTTCCCTCTCACCCTTAGCTCACTCTGCAAACTTTAGTAATGAAAAAAACAACAACCCTATGTAATAGCCAAAATTTTCAAATTTCATTGAAAGTTAAAACATGTTTTCTTTACCAGATTTAAGGGGTTAGCCTTTTTTTCTATGTCTGATCTCCTAATTCCTTCCTCCTGCCTCCACCCAGCTTGCTAGCCCAAAGTGTAACGAGGGGTGGGCAGAATCACAGAGGGAGGAGTGAGAAGTCTTCCTAGCTTGAAACTGTTGTGATCTTCCATTGGTGCCCTCTGGGACTGATAAATGTTCAAAGCCAACTTTTCTCTAATGAGCTGCTTATGGGGACCCTTCAGCAACTGCCTTTGGGGAACATTTGACTACCACTCTCTTAACAAGAAGTATCAGTTATCTATTGCCACGTAGGGATATATAAAATATCCTAAAACATAGCAGCTTAAAACAATAGACATTTATTATCTCACACAGTTCCTGTGCTCAGGCCAGCTGGGTGGTTCTGGTTCAGGGTCTCTCAGAAGGCTGCAGTCATTGGCCAGGGAATACGTCCTTTGAATGCTTGACTACAGCTGAAAGATGTTTCCAAAATGGCTTAAATCAAGCGGCTGTTGGTGTCAGGCCTGGGTTCCTCGCTATGAGAATTTCCCCTTAGAGCTGCCCCAGTGTTATGACACGAGAGCAGGTCTCTTGAGACTCCCTCCTCCAACCCCCACATGAAGTCCTCTTAGGTGGGATCCCTTTTAAAACAAACCTCCATGGGGTCACTCCAAAAGGCCAACCTGGTTTATGACACCAGGGAAGGGCCACTTGCTCCCAAAGCAGCCACCTCTCTGCTCCACCACTATGGAAATAGTAAAAGCTCTTGCCCTTGGGACATCTCAGATATGGGTCAGGCACAGGCCTAGGAACACATACCTGTCTCTCCATGGACTCTCTGTAGCCTTCCTGACTAGTCTTGAGATGGAAAAACATCCACTGAGGAAGCAGAGCTGGGAAAATGCCACAGCATTGTAAAAACATTCTTCTCAGAGCAATGCACACCCCAGAGATATACAAACAGTTGATGTTGAACAGGCAGGGAGTCACAAAACCTCCTGAGAGCATCCCCTGTGCAAGGCCTGCACAGAGTGTTGGCCCCTGTTTTCTACCCACTAGGGAAAGTTTCATCCAAAACTGAAGGCATTCATTCTCTTTTAACATTTTGTTATGCCAGGATGAGGATTTCATCAATGCGAGGGTCGGCGCACCTCTGTATTCTGAAAGTTATTTGTCTTGGCCTTCTCCAGAGGCAGACCTTACCTTAAGACAAGGATTTGAGTGCAAGTAGTTTAGGTGGGAAGTAATGTCAGGAAATACTTGTAGGAAAGTGGGGGGAAAGAGAGGAAAAAGAAGCAAGCGAATGTCGTATTAAGGAAAATGTTACTACCATGGACAACTGGAGCTTAATCCTGCGAGGAACTCCTGGAAACAGCAGAAAACACTACAACTGTCCTCTCCCGAGAGACAAAAAACCGGGGCCTTTATGCACCAACTCCCAGTTCCTCACTGCTTGAGAGCTGTTTCCTGAGCATTAATTAACTTGATGAAACTCATGGCTTTCCTGTCTTGAAGGCTAAATATTGGCAAAAAGAGAGAATAATACAGGCACTTACCCAAGTTAGAATTATTGAGGGCTCCATTTGGAGTTAAAATCTAATCTTTTTTACAAAACTCAGTTTTTGTTTTTCCCACTTGTCTCCCTCTCCTCCATTGTCTAATCACTGAACTTCTTTGGGTCCCAGGTTTCTTTTGTCTGCTTGTCTATTCACCTAATATTGAGCACTTAATGCTATCGCAAGGCTCTGCATTAAGTGTTAATGAGGATGGATAATTACACATGAATATCATGCAGCCTCTGCCTACAAAGGAGCTTGAAATATAGCAGGGTAGATATTTCTAAACATAAAAAAATTATTAAAGGTTATAAGTGGAAGAAAAAGCTGGAGTGCAAGGAGGTGGTGGGGAGTTGATGTGCTCCATGAAAATACATCCTATTATAAGTGAGCTCTCCAGTTTCCAGACTGAACTTGGAGCCATTTTGAAATTTTCTCCCAATTACAGGTCCACAGAAAGGTTATCTCGTAGGTATGGGAGACCAGAGCAGGCTGCCTTGGAAAGCCACTTTTAGATATGCATCCTGCAGTGTGGGCAGAATTAGTCCTATAGCAGCATTCCCAGCGGCAGGAGGATGCTCTGTGAAAATACTCAGCCTAACATTTGAGGGCCTTTTGCTCTGATTCTAGCCACCTTTTCCAGTCTTATCTCCTGTCCTTTTCCTCCTTTGAACCCTAACTTTTATACCACTCGTTTTATGCTTCTCCATGATAGTGTCCTAAATTCTCTCTCTCTCATGCTTTTACTCTTCTGCTAAAACCAGCCTCCTCTCTTCTCTGGAAGAGGTGATACAGCATACTTGCTGGGATTCTTGTAGTCTCAAATCAAGGGGCAGCTAGAGGGTTGTAATCCTAGACTCAAAATACAGAGTCCAAATTCAGTCTCCAGCAAGGAGGCTTACAAACTACATGATTTCACAATCTGAAAAAGCTTACCTCTCTCTGGATCTCAGTTTCCTCATCTGTAAAATACATAGTGAGCCCTGCTTAGCTAATGGTAGCTGCAAGACTCAAGATGATCAAAAAACGCTTCGTAAATGGTGAAGCAATCCCTCATGCATGTGTTTGCTTATGCAAACGTAAGGGATTGTCATTAGTATTCAGGATCTTCCTAGCTGATGTGTTTTTGCAAGAGTTTGGCTAGAAACATGATTAAGATATGTCCCAGCTGAGTAGCTTCTTCCACTGCAGCTTCATCCAATAGCCACAAAGGGGATAGAATAGGTCTTTTGTGATTGTTTTTTACATAGTTGGAAGCATTTCAAAGCGTCAGATTTTTTTTAAAAAGTGAACTCTATTTTATTTGCATTAAATCTAGTTCCATTAGTGCTGAAGAAGCACTGTAAACATATGGTTCCAAGCTTAATAGTTTAAAATAAAATATACATATCCTGTTATTTAAATAAAATCAGGATTTGCAAAGAATTCATATATCATTGGCAATACTGATGAATCACATGTGAAAGGAGAATTGAGGAAACAATTTTGGTTAAACAGGAAGTTTTTCTAGGCTGATAATGAAGTGTAAAGCTTTCTCCTTGACTGTTGGAAAAATATAACTTAAATCCAGTTAATTAATCAATCAATAAATCCATAAGCAAAGAAACATAAACTAGAAAGAAAAAATAAAATAACCCACAACTTTAAGGAGAACATTCCTAAGTGAAGGACACTGGAGAAGGAATAAGTTGAGGGAGAGTATGATGAAATCACTTTGGAACAAACTGATTTCAACGTGCCTTTTAGAGACTCCATTTTGGAGTTGGGTATGCAAAGCTAAAATGCCAAAGTGGTGAGTAGAGCTCAGATAGAAATATGACACTTATCGGCATACAGATGGATTGTAACTCTGGGAGTACAGGTGATGAATGAAGGGGAGGAGTGCCAGCCTTTAGGGGTCTGGTCAAAGATGACTATCCAGCAAAGAAGACAAGATAGACAGTCAAAAATGTGGTAAGAAAATCAAGTGAATGTGATATCACAGAGCCAAGATAAGAGTAAGTCAGGACAGAGGGCCAGTGGTCAGCAGTGATAAATGCTGCAGATAAGTCTAGTACAATAAGAACTATTAAAAGTGGTCCACTGGATTTAGCAACATGAAGATAACTCTAGTGAGATCCATTTGGGTGCCATTATAGAGCAGAACCAGCTTGGACTGGGTTGAAGAGAGAATGATAAATGAAGTAGAGACCAAGCACAGATAATTTTTTTTCAAGAAATTCAGCAGTTAAAAAAAAAGAAAAATAAGACAGCGGTACCTGGCAGGGCTCCTGAAGGTACTTTAATAAATTGGAAGAGACTGAAGCACACTTGATTATTGATAGAAGGGGTCTAGTCTGAAGGGAGAAGTTAAAAACACAGGGGGAAGAAGTATAAGATTTCTAAGAAGACAAAAGAACACGTTTACCAACACACAGATCAGAGTCACCTGTCCCATCTGATGGTTAAGGGAGGCTTACAGACAGAGGTAAGACCTGAGTCAAGAGAAGCAGATAAAGAAAAAGACGGCATTTCTCATCCGGTGCTCCTTTCAGTTTCACTGCTGGGGCCTTTCAAACTTGCCTGGATTGAGTGGAAGAAAGTACTCTTGAATGACATTGTATGGAACTGTAATTTTCCTAAACTCATTTTTACAAATAAAATGTGCATTTGCTTGCACAAGGCTCATATTGTGTATCTCCACCCAAGGTATAGTTCTCATCTGGGCTGTTTCCTTTAGAAACTGCAGCCAATGGTAGTGAGTCTTAACTCCCAAGTGCCGACAACTATTTGTATAATGCAATGGGTTGTCTTACTCCTGATCACATTTCCTCTGTATTTCATAAGTGAGTAATTTCCTTATAATCCTGATGCTGCCTAATTAGAACCTATCCATTTCAGATGAAAAGGAGAACTTGGCCTTTTAGGTGGTCAGGTCTGAACTCACTGACGAAAGCTATTTTTCAGTGTAAGAGGTTAGGGGTTGGATCTAGTTTGGAAAAGAGACTTCAGATGAAGAATATTCTGTAAGATGGACAATCCACAAGGAAAAATAAGTTATTAAAGACAAAAGTTATTTTTCTAAGTTAATTGTTGCACACTAAAACTTAATATGCAAGAGTTGAAATTCAAAATAAATTCATGAAATACTTTCAAACTCTCTGTAATTTAAGAAATGCTCATTAAATTGAAATAACATTTTCATTAGTTAATTAGCAATAATTATTTTAAAATTATAGTCATCAAAGCTAGTGAATGTATGGTGAAAATAGTACCTTCAATTTTTCTTGGTATCAGGTAAATTATGATAATTCTTTTGGAAAATGATCTGGAACCATAAGAGATGTAAAAATGTTTATATATCTTGACTCATAAATTCTTCTTCAGGAAATTTATCTTTAAAAAATAACCTAAATATAGATATGAATTTTAGCTCACTTAGAATTGAAAGAAGTATCCTAACTTTTGCATAACAACTCAATTTCTGACTCTGAAACCTGTTTCTTTGGTGCTCCTGGAAAGTTTAATCTCAATTGTTGGGGTCCTCCTGAGAGATAGTGGTCTCCCATCCCCAAATACACAGAGGAGAGAAAAAGGAATTTTGCTTTTACTATATTTTCCAAGACACTCTGCCTCTCCCCAGGTCCCCTGGCTGCCCTCTCCTTTCCTCCCACCAATGCCCACACTCCTACATTTGAAAGCAAAAGTCAAGAGAAGAATTTGATAGAAGGCTGTGCTTTTAGCTCAACCCCAAGCCTCCTCTAGGCTGGAATAAGAACAGAATATCTGTGTTTGGCACAGATATTGGAAGTCATGGACACAGAAAAAAAATTAATATCTCAAAAACTTATCCTAACATACATGCATGAAGATTGCCATGAAAAAAGGAACTGGAAACAAAAAAATATGCAACAATGAGGACAGGATCACATAACCAGTCATCACAGCGGACTTTTTCCCCCAAGTTTACCAGAATTTAAGGCCCATAAAATCTTAGAGTATCATATAGTTATTAGAAATAATTTTAAGGACAACACACCAACTGGAATTTAATATTTTGTTTAGTAATCTCTGATTGGATACAAAAATATTTTATACTATTGCAAAAACCAAAAGGCATTGGCAAGAATGAAAATATCTGTTTCGGTGGCAAGATTTTGTGTGAATTATTTTTATAATAACGATTAGTTAACAACATTCAAAAGAAATAGAAACTTTCTCTAGAGGAGAAAACTTCTTTCCAGATTTGGAGTGAGAAAAGAAGAAATCCTTGTGGATTTTGCCTCAAAGGATATTGTCAAGATTCATTTCCAAGAATTTGAAGCTATTCCAGCTATCGGCATCATTGATGAGTCAGGATTGCAAAGACAGTTTCCCTCTTGATTTAACTTTCTCTGATTCACTAAGACCTAGTCTCTGCCTCTCCAGATTCAGTCCATGCTTCAAATGCTGGAGAAATCCATAATAAAAAAGAAATACTGAGTGAAGCTTCTGATAAGAGATCAACAATGTCTGGGTCAGGCAACATAGCATTTGTTTCTAAGGAAGGGGTTAGAAACTTTACCATCATTACCTCATTTCATAGACTTCATGGGCTCCCTTTCACCGATGCGAAAGCTGAGGCCCAAGAATGTTGAGTAATTTGCCAAATGCCACTCAACAACTCAGTCAGAATTCAGACTCAAGTCTGGCTGAGCCCAAACCCCAGTTATTTTCTGAGACAATATGTTGCCCCTCCTCTAAGTGGACTCTCATCAGCAAGTCCATTTTTTCTGCCTAAAATAAAAATTTTAAAAACATAAACAGCTTCATTATCATAAATCAGTGGGAATACTAAGCAATGCACTATTCTTACTAAAAAGCAGTTAACACCATAGGTCAACACTTCCTAAAAGTGTAGCTCGTGCAATGCTCCCTTGTTTATTTAGTTTCTCTTTTGATTTTATTGTGTTGGTTTTTTTTTTTTTTAAATAAAAGTACATCTTTTACCAATACAAGTAGAAATGTTTCTCGGGAATGAACCAGGCACTGAAGTTTAATTCTCTGTTGAATTTCAGTAACACTTGAAAAGTGCTATTTTCAAATCGAGGGTAATTTTGCTATTCTTTTAGAAAAATAACTTAGCAAAAGCAAAGTTGTTCGACTGCCCACATACTCCTGAAATCATGTGTTCTTTTTATACATGACCAAGAGCAGTCTTGTTAAACAGAAGTTCACAACAAGCAGAGATAAGTATATGCACCGTCCTCCTCGGAAATCTTGTGTTGGTTTCTTCTTTGACAAGGAAGCTTCCCACAGTAATCCTGGTGGTGTGATCTTATTTGAAGTTCACTTGATTATTTCATTATGGCCCTGAATGAAGTCCTGTCCTTGCAGGCTGTATTTCCAAGGCTACTCCACCCCAATGTCCTGAAGTGGAGGTCACCCCCATGCCAGGGGTGGGGCTCAGGACAACTAACAGCCAGGATAGATCTAAAGAGGACACAGATTTGCCATTGACCTGGTCCACACAAAACATACTCTGAAAATCAAGCATACCACTAAAAGCCTCAATGAGAGGCAAATTAAAAAGTGTGGGAGGTACAGTATACTACAGTTTAAAAAAAGAAAAAGGAAATGAAAAAACACATGCCCAGTCTGCTTTTTGACCCTAGACATGATTTCAGCACAGATGCTTGCTGTATGTGACAGAAAGCTTTAGGAGGCTTTATTCTGGAAGAGGGCTCCAGCTGAGCCGGCCTGGAGTGAGCCTGAGGTAGTCTTAGATCCCATTTGTAAGGCATCTCTGAACATTAAAACCACCTCCCAAAAGCAAGCAGGACTCGGGTCAACTCTGAATGATGGGGTAGCCTGAGTACCCACACCTCAGAGCCCTTTCCAAGGGGTCCAGTTTGTCCCTGTCCATCCACAGGACACCAACAAAGAGGCTGGGGATTATGAGACATTTCACAAGGTCAACACCAATAGGGGTCACAGGTGATGGCCTCAGTCATTGGCTAGTGTGACTGCTTACCCTTATTTCTCAAACTAACTTAAAATTTTTTTTAAAAACTAATGTGAAGAGGGGAAGAAAGGTAACAAACTCCCACAGACACCGGTGGCTTTGCTTCTGTGGATTTCTGAAAGCAACATCTTGACTATACCCTGGGCGGACGTCAGCAATAATGAAGACAGATTTGAAGGCAGCTTCCCAAATTCCAGGCATTTTGCTGAAGCTTATCACCCAGTGGTGTGCTGGTGCTGCTTGGCTGTCTGTCAGGGCTATCTCTGTTCTTCCTCCCCCACCCTGAGGCTGGGCCACTTGTTCCATTCGGCCACTGCTTATACTTGACGTTCCAGAAGTATGCAAGTTTGGACTCCAGTGCCCCTACCTTCCACAGCAGGTCTGCCATGATGTTGAAGGCTGACATCCAGGCCACAGGAGAGAGGAGGTCCTACTCTCATGGAGTCACCCAGAACACGTCTGAATGTCCCCAGTGTGGTTAAGCTAGAGCTGGATCCCCAAGGAGTCATGGGAGTGAACATCACCAAGCCAGTGGCCTGCACAGCTGTGTCTGTCCTCTCAGCTTCCAGAGCTGGGTGCAGGCATCCTAGGTTTTTCCTGCTTTGGCTGCACAGCTGGAATGAAGGAATTCCTTCATCCTTCAGTCACTGAACACATTCTAGGAGATTCATCTCCTCAAGCTCACTCTCCAGGAAGGCGTTTCTTTCAATGGCTTGATTCAAATGCTGCTCCAATTCTTCTAGACACAGGATCATGGACCATTTCGCTTTTTCCAAGTCATTATTTGCTTATTCCAGGTCTAGAGTATATTTCTGCAGCTGATCTTTAATTGCCTTTGTCTGGGCAGGTCATCCTCTAAGGCGGAGATCAGCCCGTAGGCTTCAGAATGCTGTCAGACTTCTCCTAATGGTTTCTAGCTCCGGACAAAGGAGATCCTTTTCTGATAGGAGGTCCCTGTTTCTGGTTTCAGTTGTTGCAGCCACATCTCCAAGTCAGCTTCATATTCTCAGCTTCCCTCCTGGAATTCTCAGAGCTCCTCTTATGTATTCTCTGACCTTGGCTTATAGGTCGCAGCCAGATCTTTCCAATAGCCAGCTTCTTCCTCCTCAGAGCCGAAAGTCTCTCCCAAGTCCTCTGTTGTGAGAATGTGACAAGAAGTCACTCTTCTTGTGGCATGGTGTTGGGACTGTCCGGCGATGAGGGCACATGGCAGCAGCGGCAGCGGCAGCGGCAGTGGCAGGCTGGGGGGCAGGGCGGCCCACACAATGCTCCCCTGATAAAAGTGTTCCAATACCAAATAACACAGGCAGACACTGTATCAAACAGACCTCCTTTGGAAATGCACAGTCCACTGAAAGGCTCTAAGTGCTTACAAAAACTCCCTTTTCATCTTTTTAAACGGTGTCCCACCCGTGGCCTGTGGGCCACATGCAGCCCAGGATGACTATGAATGCAGCCCAAAACAAATCATAAATTACTTAAAACGTTATGAGATTTCTTTTGTTTTCATTAGTGTTTGTGTATTTAACATATGGCCCAAGACAACAATTCTTCTTCCAGTGTGGCCCAGAGATGCCAAAAGGTTGGACACCCCTGTTTTAAATCCAGGCTTACTTAGTCATAGAATGCTTTTCATCCTGATCCTCCTGCAGCTGCCAGCCCAGCTGCACAGACCATGTCAGAGACTATGGAGGAGGCCTCCAGGGGGAGCTAAAGGGTGCTGGGGAATAGAACTGGAGAGCCCTCAGCACAAAAAAAAAAAAAAAAAAAAACACCCAGAAACGTGACCCCACATTGGACAGCAAGAGAATGCAGCCTTGGGGACATCAGGAGAGGGGGAGCACATGACATGGGCAAGTGGAATCCAGCCTGGAGGGGTAGGTCCCCTAGTGAGAGGGCAGTTAGGATAAGAGAGGAAGGCTTGTGCCTGGCCCAGAGCAGGCACACAATCAATACTAAAATTTGCTTGAATGTGCTCAAGTTCCTTCCAGGACTCGAAAAAGTACCTGGGTATATTGTCATGGCCTTGAAAGGAAAGGGATGACAAACTCAGCAAGGCTTCACTGAATAAGAATTTAATGAAGCAGGTTTTTACAGAAACACAGGGAGTGCCAAGGGAGTTAACAAAGATGGGGCTTTGCGGCAACCAGAGCTATGAAAGAGGCCCCATCTGACAAAGGATGTAGGGGGAGAAAAGAGCCAGGCCAGCGGTAAGACATTCGGGATGGACTAATGAGAAGCAAATGGGGAATACAGCCAGCAAATGTGGCTAATTATTACTAAGAGGTCACAACTTATGTTTATAGACTGGGGAAGCCTACAGACACAAGAACTACTCCCCGCCCCCAAATAAACCCTCAAAATCTAAGAAGCTCAAAATCTTAGAAGCTCAAAATCTTCGAATTTTAAAATATAGACACTCATGGTTAACCTGGAAAAAATTATATTTGGGTGAAGCTGAAACTCCCCTTTCCACTAAATTTGCCTCCCACTTATGTATGCAAAGCATGCTGAGTTAATTTATGTGCATTGCCTTCTTTTTAGCTTTCCTCAGATGGGACACTTAACTGGTGGTAGGTTTATTTGCTTAAACCTTTTCTGTGGACAAGCCCGCCCACCACATCTTAGGAAGGGTTTATGCCTTGGGAGGAGTGGTTCTACCCCAGCGAAATAGAGAGAAGCTATCAGCCACCCTACAAGCCATTCCAGAAACACCCAAGGAACTGTTGTTCTTGGGACTTGCGTCCCCATGTCCTTCTCAAAAATGTGTTTGGAAACCACAGGATGCCTGGATAATGGCCCAGAATGTGTGGAACGTAGGCCCAGGATTCTGCTGACCAAAAATGGATGAATACAATCAAACTTGTTTGGGAGTGGGCTCTGCATAGGGCAGAGAGAAAAGATTGACATGGGGGAAGGTAAGGCAACTCCAATATCAGCCACAGCAGAAAGTTGCTACCATCTATAGGACCTGAGAGACAGAGGCAGGAGCTCTTTCCAGGACTTCATGGAAGCTGGAACCTCAGTGGGCCTGCCCAGTGGGAGCTTGGACCACAGAGAGAGAGAATTAGTTAGTGGAAGCCAGATCCATGGAGGCAACACAGAGAATGGGGGAGGGGGCGGAATACTCTGGCTCTCTTCTTCTGCCCTCCAATCTTCTGTCAGGGTGCCTTGTAAATTCAACCTGGTCTGAAGTCAGTTGGTAAGGGATAGTGGAAACTGTATTCCCCTGCAATGTAGAACAGAGTGAGAAAAAGGGATGGGATGGGTTGAAGACCAAACAGACAAATTTCTAAATCCAGCTCCACTTATCCTCTCATATACTGTATACCTGGCATATTCAAATGCCTGTTGGAGAGCTCCAGTTGGCTGCTAGTGGGCATCAAATACAGTATGTTCTAAACATAACATTTGTCTTCCACATATCCATCCTTTTCCTACTTTCTGAGCTCAGTTCTGTACTCATAGATGTGGAATATACATATACTGTACTAAATATTATGAGTACATTATTTTTCATAACCACTATAAAGTATTTCATTCAACAACTACTGGCAGAGTGCCTGAGGTGCCTGACCCTGAGCTAGGCACTGAGTAAACAAAAGTGAATCAGACTTGGTACCTGGCCTCCAGGGAGAGACAGACACATTCTCTGTGCCCATTGTGTCTATAATCAGATCCTCTCCCCGGCTTAAGTCCCTTGACAATAAGTATATCATTATGATTCTTTCAGTTGAAATACAATTTAGTTTGAACAAAAGGTGGGGCCTTGGGGTCTCCTACAGAATTCAAGGAAGATAGAACGGTCACATTACAGAAAAGCAGGGGCCTCAGCAGCAGTCTCCGGGCCTTTTTCTAAAATGCTACACTAACAAGACTCAGCTCCTGCTCTCATTGGCATTAAGGCCATAGAACCACAAAGTGTAAAACTGATAAAGGAGATCATCTCTGTGATCCTCAGACTTCTCATGTGTCACACAGAGACGTGAATAATACAGTGCCAGCTGTGAGGGTTAAAGGACATAGCACATATGAAACACAGGGCATGATGTTTGGCCACAGTAAGAACAGTACCGTTCACTGGGTGCTTACCATTTTAGTTTTCATTATCATTATTATTTACTCCTAATCCTCATCTTCTATGTAGATGGATTTTAGAATCCAGGTGGGAAGCAACTTAATGTCACCCTATAAGTTAGGCAGGCACAGAACTGGGGCCAGAACATTGGTCACCAAATTGCCAGCCCCACACTGTGCTTGTACCATTTTTTAAAAGATTTTACTTATTTAATTTTAGAGAGGGAAAGGGAGGAAGAAAGAGAGGGAGAGAAACATTGATGTGTGAATGATACATCAATTGGTTGCCTCTTGCTCACCCCCTACTGGGAACCAGGCCTGAAACCAAGGCATGTGCCCTGACTGAGAATCAAACCAGCAACCTTCCAGTTCGCAGGCTTGCATTCAATCTGCTGAGCCACACCAACCAAGGCCGTGCTTACACCATTTAATTGATCACCTTTAATTGCAGCTAGGGTGATTTTTCTAAAATGCAAATCTGACACCTTTACTTGGTTCCCTATTATTTACCAAATAAATTGTTAACTCTTTAGCATAACATATGAAGACATTAATGATAGGACCCGTGAAATGTCTCACTGTTACTTTTCAGTGATATGGACCTTTGAAGACAGGCTGAGAAAGTCTTTTAACAGTTGAAGTGGAAAATGAAAGTGGTCATAATGAGGATTGTGAGATTAGAATTTAGAAACGGGGGCTGAATTTGGAAGGCACCTCAAAGGCGAACTCACAAGAACATGGTTGTCTCTTATCGCTGCCATTCAAAGATCACTGCTGCCAGATTTCTGTTTTAATTGACAAAAGAGATGCTGGTGCCATTTACTCACAGAGGGAGCTTGGGGAGCAGAGGATGGCAAGTTCAGTTTTCAATGAGATAGAAGGAAACTTCGGCGCATACAGAGGTGAGGGACTGTAGGAGACACACCACTGGAAGCTGCACGCCTGTCAGGCAGCCTGGTGTGCAACCATCTTTGTTGGTGGCTACAGGACAGCGCTGGTTCTTATGGAGCTACAAATGGAGTAAATTCTGGAGATGAAAGAATGATGGAGTCTCAGACCCTGTCTGACCTTGGAGGAGGAAAACAGCTTCAAAACAGCCACTGTATATGACTGTAGAAGGTTGTTTTTATTGTTGTCAATAAACATTCTACTTTGCTCTAAAGATTTGTTTGTTTATCATTTAACCATGAAGTATGCCTCTGGCTGTAGTGACTTTTCAAAACTTATGCTTTACTTTTCTTTGCCCATGACTAGGAAGTCATCACCCATTAAGGGAAAGGGGATGGGTCTTCATTTGGCAAAGGAAAAAAATCTAAAGTAGAATGATACCTTATGCCTCCTGGTGTAGCAGACAACCATATGGTAGCCTCATTGGTTGGAAGTTTGAGGGCAAAAAATCAGAGTAATCCATTTTTATAACAGCCATTTTATTATAATAAGTACTAATAGGTGATCAATAATTGTACAAAAATCTGTTTTTCAGATAGAGATATTGAGGTCCAGACCAGTTAAATAATTTATCCAAAATCACACTTCTACTAGGGGTAGAAACAGGCCTTGAACTCAGGTCCAATTGACCTTGAACTTGGTCTCATTATGCCCTTCAAAGCACATAAGTACAGCTAGTGATCAATTCACTTCATTTGAGATTATTTCTCACCTGAAGCATGAGAAGAATATATATATATATATTTTTTTTTATCATCACCCAAGGACATGCCCATTGATTTCAGAGAGAGGGAAAGGGGGACAGAGAGGGAGAGAAACATAGATGTGAGAGAGAGACATTGATTGGTTGCCTCTTACCCACACCCGGGGAGGGGACTGAACCCACAACCTCAGTATGTGCCCCTACTGGGAATTGAACCTGCAACCTTTCCATCCACAGTATGATGTGTCAATAAATGGAGCTACACCAGCCAGGATGAGAAGAATATTTTCTATTCTGTTATGGTATTCAAGCAAGATCAGTTAAATAAAAATAATTTATAAACTTTAAAACTTTATACAGATATGCAGAAATATTAGACATAATCATGATGCTTACATATTATGATTGTGACTTATTATAATAGCAAAGTCACTTTCTTTTTCTCTAAGCCCCAATTGCTACATTCATAAAATGTTTGGGTTTTATCTAATAGTTTCTATGGCCCTCCAAGCTCTATTAGCAAATCATGAGACTTCGAAATACAGAAAGTAAGAGGCTAGAGTATGCTAGACACCAGGGAGACCTCCTTTGGCTGAGACAATTGCATTGTAGATGAAAACTGAAAAGAGGTTATCAGATCAAATGCTAACTCTCAACCTAAGAAGCTTAAATATGAAAGAATAAAATAGTAAAAAACCTTCAGTCTAGAAAATTAATGAACAGGTGATTTGGGACCACCTAAATAGGATCACATCTGTGCATGGTCAACCATAAAGATAAAGCCGTAGATGATGACTTGTGATGCATGGACTTAAAAAGCTTTAAGTCATTCACCTTTCTCAAAGCCCATGCAACCTATTTATCCCTCATGTTTCTACCTCACTGGTCCTCTTTCTAAGCACTTGCACACTGGTTTTCTCATTTGAACATAACATGACCCTGTGAAAGGTCCTAAATAAAGAGTGTGGAGGGTGGGTTGGGGCCCACATCCTGCCATCTACTTGTCATGTGGGACCTCAGACAAGTCTGATTTTAGCCTTCTTCTAGAAGGACTTCTCTACAACTTTTAGGACTTCCTCTACTTTCAGAACTATCTGCTGCTTCTAGAAGTTTCCCAACCCTTGGTGAAGAGGGATAAATCTGCAATCATGGCTCAGTCAATGCCAGCTCATTTGTGGACCAAGCAACTCACAGCGTATATCCACAGGACAGCCCCTCCACTTCTGTGCACACTGAGCACTCTGTTATGTGCCAGGAGTGCTATAGACAAAACGTTTGTGTCCACGCCCAAATCATATGTTAAATCCTAACCCCCAAATGTGAGGTATTTGGAAGTGGGGCCTTTGGGAGGTACTTACCTCATAATAGTGGAACCCTCCCAGATGAGATCTGTGCCCTTATGAAAGAGACCCAGAAGCTCCCTTACCCTCTTGGGCCCTATAAGGTCACAGGGAAAAGACAACTGTCTATGAGCCAGGAGATAGGACTTCACCAGACATCAAATTTCCTAGTGTCTTGATTTTAGACTTCAGCCTCTAGAACCATGAGAAATAAGTTTATATATTTTATAAGCCACCAAGTCTATAGTATGCTGTTATAAGATCCTGAATGGACTAAGGCAATGAGAAACTGCAATGAGCTAATGACCCTGCTCTGACTGGGAGCACCAGATTCAGTCCCTAGAATCAAATTCCTACTCCCTAGATTCCTCTTGGGAGAAGTGACCTCACCAATCTGTGCTTCAGATTCCTCATAACTTAAAGGGACAATGATTATACCTATCTAGTTTGGTTTTAATAAGGATTAAAAAACATAATTTATTTAAATGATTTACATTAGGATTTCTCAACCTCCACTCTACTGACATTTTGAACCAGATAATTCTTTGTTGTATATTATAAGATGTTTAGCAGCATCCCTGGCCTATACCAACTAGATAACCTAGCACCCCAAAACCACCTCCAAACATTATCAAATGTTCCCTCAGGGTCAAAGTTACTCCCCGTTGAGAACCACTGCTTTACACAATGCCTAGCATGAATATTATTAACTATTACTATGATTTTTATTCTTGTGTTGTGATTATCAATATCTTCCTCTAAAGACTGAAATATGGATTTCTCTTCATTCTGTGGTATCAAAGAGAGACAAAGCTCAAAGAAATATAAGTAATTCTAGTATTACAGACTTGCTGGCTCCAGTTTCCCCATGTGTTAGAGACAATATCACAGTTTCTTAGGCTGAGAATTCTGCTCTGAAAAACCCAATTCAAAGATTTACCTACATTTGAAATGCCCATGGGGAAAAAGAGAAGATGGCCCTTTTGGTATTTCCTTGCAAGGTCCCAATTGTGACAATCATGTATACCTAAGTGCCATAGGAATACAAGACAGCAGTGACCAATTCTGTGTGTGGGAGTCAGAACTTCCCAGTGAAGAAGACGGCTAATTGGATCTTGGGTGAGCAGGAATATGAGCGAAATGCCTTGTCCCTAAGTCTGGGCCTGACGTGGTTGGATTTGAGCATGCATCATTAAGAAGCAGCCCTGGCTAGTGGGGCATACACTTGCTGGTAATTCATGGCCCTCTAGGATATCAGATCAAGACATTAGTGAGGAAAGTGGAGCCCAGAAAAGTAACCTGACTTGTTGAGGGCCTCTCCTAATTCCCAGAACAACACTCTTCACCGCTTTGGGCTGCCTCTTGCTTAATCACCCCACTTGGAGCCACAACCTGTTTGTCTCCTGCCTGCCCCAGATTCCTGGGGTCTCAAACCCCATGAGACTTAGGAGGGTGCATTAGTCATTTGCATTATTATCTGACCAGCATAGTTTCCTGACCATGAATCCTCCAGGCTTTGGAGATCTGTAACATGTGCTCATTTCCCTGCAGGGTTCAGCTTCATTTAAGCTCAAACAAATGAGAAATGCTACAAAAAAATGTACAGTCCTTGACCTTTAAGCTCTTCCACTTGGCTAATGGCCTTGGGTGAATTCCTCCCCTCGAATCAAGTCAGGCCAAGTTGTATTATTTTAAGGACTTCAGGCTCAATGCCTTTTTCCTGTCTGGAATGTTCTTCCATTCCCCCGAAGTCCTACCAAGTCTTTGAGGTTCAGGCCAAGCGCCATCTCTTTTAGAAGCTTCTCTGATCCTCACTTCTCCACCACATCCATCCCATAGCTGTTGTTCCCTTCTCTGAACTCCTAACATACTATCTCCAATACCCATTCCATGCCCAGCATATTTTAGTGAGACACACAAAAAGAAAAGCACAAATTATGTCTTGTAACTTCCCAAGATTATACACCCTGGTTTTGCCCCATCCTTTTCGTATTGTGTGTCTTTGACAAATGGCGTATTGGCTTATTTCCATTACAGAACAGAAAGTTTGTCTACTGGAACTAGCAAAGCCAAACACTAGACACTAAGAATTGCAGTGAAGGAATATTGGCTCTTTTGTCATGAATGGCGCCTTTCAGGAGAATAGGAAGCTACTTCTCAAGAGCCTGAACTCCCCAACAACGTGAGGGTTACAGATTCTATAGAGCAAAATCACAAGACCCTGTGGTTAGGGATTTGGAGTCATGCTGGGAGCTGATTGGTCAGAGGTGAGGTACAGGCAATGACTCATTTCTTCAGGTCTTGAGGACAGATCTGAGGTCTGTTCCAGTATCTGTTCTCATGGGAAAGTAGCCAGGAAGTCAGTCCACCTTAGGGCACAGAAGCTGAAACACGACATAGGTCAAGATGTTATCTTTATCCTGCCAGAGATCTGGACCATGTCACAATTAGTCAGGTATGAGCTACTGTCTTCTGCTGCCTTCAAGGTTCCAATTACCTTGGGGAAAAGGCTAGGTCTCTGATGGGTAGAGAGAGATGATTTCTAGAGCTAGGATTTAAAATCCTAAATTTAATGAGGACCCTTATAGATCCAAAGTTATAAGGACCCTTATAGATCCAAAGTTATAAGGACCTAAGGACAGGCAATAATGAAGGGAATTCTGAGTTCTTTAGATTTGAGGAAACCATGTCCTATCAAAGCAGTCTTATATAAAGGACAAGAGTCTTAAAGTGTGAAGTTCCTGGTGTTTCTTGGTTCATATCCTTTTAAAAGTTTTTCAAGAATATTACATCTTTAGTCAGAAACATAGCTCTTTTATAGCATGTACATTCTTTAAAAATAAGCTTTGTGACACAGACAACAATATGGTAACTGATAGAGGGAAGGGGGATGTGGGGAGAGGTAGAAAGTAAAAAGGAGGTAAATGGTGATGGAAGAAGGCTTGATTTGAGGTGGTAAAAACACAATACAATATAAAGATGATGTATTGTAGACTTGTGTACCTGAAACCTATTTAATTTTATTAACCAACATCGCCCCAATAAATTCAATTAAAATAAAATAAAATAAAATTAGAAAAAAAAGCTTTGTGGTCAGATGCATATATATGACTCCAAATACTAGTGCTGCAGGTTTATTTCTGTATTATCTTGGGTAAGGTACTTAACCTCTCTGAGCACCTGTGTCCTCATCTGTCAAATCGTAGTGGTCTTATCTCCATCATTGGACTTTGTGGGGAATATATGAGGTCAGTTATATATAACAGTCTAGCCCAAGGGCTGCACACAGCCGTTGCCCCACACATGCTGCTTCCTTTACATTCTTTCTGTAACAGTATTTTGCTGGAACTAAAACACAAACTGCATTCTGGGTAAGAACTTCTCAAGTTTGAAGACTGCCTGTTGGTTAGTAGGAGCCAGACCAAAGTGGGTCCTTGAGTGTCAATCAGAGGGGTTTAGATCTTTGAACCTCTAGCTTCTCATTGCTTATGCTCTCTTAGTCACAGATCTGTCTTACTTAGCATGCATAGCCATCCAATTTCAACATGTTCTCACTGAAACTTTTAACCACAGGGATCTTGGGAGACCTCTGTCTGAACCTCTGTGGGTAGGAAACGGAAGTGGAGCTCAGAGAGGGCTTATTTAGGAAGGTCTCATAATGAACTAGTCAGTGCTAGTAGGATTTCAAAGTGATTTTATGTTTTATCTCATTTTATTTCTACGGGTCTGTGTGTAGTGCATGTGTCTCCTTATTGTGATTGTAGCTGCTACTGCTACTATTACTATTATTATGCTGTTATTGGCACTATTACTATTCCATACTACTACCGATAGTTGAGAAGAGTCATAACAGAGTGGTTAAAGTCATGGTCATTGAAGCCAGACTAACTACTTCAAAGCCAACCTCAGTTATCTTGTCCAATTGAAATGAAGATATTAACAGTATTCATTTCATGGTATGGTTCTGAGTCTTAAACTTATCAATATACATGAAAAGTTTGGAGAAGTATGATATTCGATCAGAGTAGTCTATGTAAGTAGTAGCTACTGTATTGTGTTAATATTATTATTATTGTATGCAGTCATAACTTATCTTTCATTTCAGGCTAAGGAATTTACCTTTAATTGATATTGAGAACACTAACCCTCCAAATGTCATTACTGTTGGCTATTTCCAATTTATGATGATGTGCATATCATCATAGCATCATGCAAAATTTCCTTCACTAGCCTCAGTTTCTCAGGCACAGGACCAGGACTGGCATGTAGCAGAAGTACAAAAAAAGTGCTAGAGGGTCATGTTTCTCAAATTTGGGAATACTTACATGGGGAATGAATGGTGGTGTGCCAGCACAGTATACAAAGAGCTACAGGATAAAGAAAGATATTGCATTTTCATGGACTGTCAGATTTATTAGTAAGTAAAGTTTTAAGTATTAATAAACATCCAGAAATATTATGAACTGGAAAGTCAACTTGGCATAATTTGACCTTCTATTTCATAACTCTTAGATAAGTCTTAGGTAAGCCATTAATCCTCAGAGGACTCTCACCCAGGTCTGCTTTGGACTCTACCTTTAGGACCCTGACGGGTATCTGATCATTTTCCTCTGTTCTTTTATTTTTTTTTCTTTTTGTAATGTATTTTATTGATTATGCTATTACAGTTGTCCCATTACCCCCCCTTCATTCCCCTCCACCCTGAACACCCTCTCCCACCCACATTCCCCC
>CM052542.1:35166551-35181626 GCA_028533065.1 Trachops cirrhosus | reverse complement strand
TTTCATGACTTGGAATACTTCTTTCCAGCCCCTTCTTGCCTGTAAGGTCTCTTTTGAGAAGTCAGCTGACAGTCTGATGGAAACTCCTTTGTAGGTTACTGTCCCCTTATCTCTGGCTGCTTCTAAGATTCTCTCCTTCATTTTTACCTTGGCTAATGTAATGATGATGTACCTTGGTGTGTTCCTTCTTGGGTCCAGGTTATTTGGGACTATCTGAGTTTCCTGGACTTCCTGGAAGTCTATTTCCTTTGCCAGATTGGGGAAGTTCTCCTTTATTATTTGTTCAAATATCTTTTCCACTTGTTGTTTTTCCTCTTCTCCTTCTGCTACCCTTTTAATTCAGATGTTGTAATGTTTCAAGATGTCCTGGATGTTCCTAAGCCTCTCCTCATTTTTTCAAATTCTTATTTCTTCATTCTTTTCTGGTTGTATATTTTTTTCTTCCTTCTGGTCCACTCCATTGATGTGAAACCCATCTTTCATTCTATCACTATTGGTTCCCTGTGCATTTTTCTTCATTTCATTTATCATAGCCTTCATTTTTTTCATCTAGTTTGCGACCAAAATCAACCAATTCTGTGAGCATCCTGATCACCAGTGCTTTGAACTGTGCATCTGATAGGTTGGCTATCTCTTGGTAGCTTAAAGGATGGGTTCTGGGGCTCTCAATTCTTCTCCTGTTTGAGCCATCTCTTTGCTGTTTTTTTTGGTCTCATCAAGCTCCTGTAGTGAGGGGCAGGGCCTTAGGCGTTCATCAGGGTGGGGCACCCCAGTTGCTGGGTTGTGACGTTTATGTGGGGGCAGGGTCCGAGAAGGAACAATGGCACTTGCTCCACTCTCTGTAGGACCCCAGACCCCTCTGCCGCTTTGTGCAAGCCAACTGGGCCCCTCTAGCGCCAATTCCCATGTGGATGGGCCTGTGCACCCCACGGGACCTTCCTTTTCAATCAGAGCCCCAAAGCTCTATTTCCCGGTGTTGGGACCCTGAGTTGGGCACAGTGCCTTGCTTCACAGTGGCCGCCTTGCTGGGTCTGCTGGTTGCCAACCCCCTGCCAGGGCCTGCCAACCACCACTGCTTGTGCGCCCAGGGTCTGCCCACTGCAGACTTGCACGCCGCCCCGGCTGCTCTGCTCTCTGCTCCACGTCCCTCGCCCGGCCGGCCTCCGCCCCTCCTACCGGTCTGGATGAACGTGTCTAATTTTAACTCCTGGGTTGTCCAACTTCCATACACTTCAATTTTCTGTCAGTTCTGGTTGTTATTTTGTTTCTATATTGTTGTTGTCCCTATCTTGGTTGTGCAAGGAGGCACGGTGCATCTACCTATGTCTCCATCTTGGCCAGAAGTCTCCTCTGTTCTTTAGGAAGTTTTGGAGGTAATGTTTGGGAAGTACTGTCTAGTTGCATACCCTGGGAAGTGATTAGACAAAATAGTAGAGTGTGAGTAAGGCCTTGAAAAGTGAGCAGATGTTCTGCAGGCAACAGTTGTGAGTCACAGGTTTCTAAGAAGAACAACATGATCAGAGTGACTTTTTAAATTTTTTTGAAGATCATGGTGGCAGCATTTGGTAGTGAGTAGGAGATGAAACAGACTGGAGGCAGGGGGACCAGTTCAGAAGAGTTTATAGCTGTCCAGTGGGGAGATGAAGGTGTCAACTGATGGTAGCGTATTCCACATGAGGCTATAGGAACAGGCTCGGGAGAAAAGTTAATGTAACAGGAGTGGGGACCATGAGCATTTGGGCTACTTCTTCATGTAACTGACCTGTGCCTTCAGAGCCTGCTCAAGCTCTGAGATCATCCATTCTCATGTCATTATGCTGACATATCCCAACTTTGTTTCTAGTTCTGACTTCTTCAGTGACCTCTAGACTCTCCTTTCTACTTTCTAACTTGACATCTCACCTGGGTGATAAAAGTATCTCAACTTAAGTTTCCTGCAAATGGACTCCCCCAACCCCCTCATTCTTGCACAAGATCTTTTTCTCTCATGGTTTATCACAATGAGATACCATGTCACAACCATTAGGATGGTTAGTATTAAAAAAAAAAAAACAAAACAGAAAACCTGTGTTGGTGAGGATGTAGAGAAAAGGGAACCTTTGTACATTGTTGATGGTAATGAAAATTGGTGCAGCCTCTGTGGAAAACAGTATGGCAGTCCCTCAAGAAATTAAAACTAGAACTACTATAGGATTCCGCAATCCATTTTCTGGGTATAGATTCAAAGGAAATGAAATCAGGTTCTTGAAAAGATATCTGTATTCCCATTTCATTGAAACATTATTCATAATAGCTAAGATACAAAAACAACATTCTACAGAAGAATGAATAAAGAGGTTGTGAGACATCTCTCTCTATCTCTATCTCTGTGTATAATACCACTTTCATTTGATGATGGAGTACAGATGTGCCTGCCCAACTTCATGGCTTGATAGGTTAAACAACATCAAGTTTATTATGAGAAGCTCAGGTCAAATATTAACTTGGAGGCCCATAGCTAAGCATCAGCATTCACTAAGCGACAGTAGAAATGGTATAGGAGTGCAGAGATGGAAAACATTATGAGAACAATGTAAAGAGAGACAAGAATGACATCCTGAGGCAGAAGTGAAACCAAGAAAAAGGGTTAGGGTTACTATTCTAAGGTTGGGGGAAGAAGCAAGCAAGAACTTCCAGGCTTACATCTCCCTAGAGTCCCCCCAAAGTTACCAAAAACAGAGTTTCAGGAACAAGACCTGAGGCTAATTACAGGAACATGAGAAGAGTCCAAATATCCAAACCAGAGACGAAGGCAGGAGAATGAGCAGAACGAGTGACTTGATGCAGAATCTCATGATGCTCCAAACAAGGACTGCTATGGTCCTGTGTCTGGGGGCAAGATGTGCAGGATTTTACTAAATGCTGACATCAGAAGAGACACTAGAGACATATGGCCAAAACATAAATACTGAATGTACATGGCATTTGGGAGAAATAGAAAATAGTCTATTGAGCCTGGAATTGAGGGAAGTAATATTTAAAACTTGTTAATTGTGTGCAGATTACAGAAGACTTTGAATGTCAAACTAATGAGTCTGAAGATAGTCTACAGTCAGTGATGCTAACTGGCAGATGAGAGAAGAAGACACCAGGCCCATGGTTGGAGCTTAGTAGAAGAAAAAAATGGATTATACACTGACTACTGCTATAGGATAACACACACAGCAAAGAAATGAATGAAACCATTCGAGCTAGAAAAGATCTTGGAGACTTTGTGTAATTTTCTGTTTACAGTTAGGAAGACAAGTCTAGAGAATAGGAACTCACAGCGATCTGTGGGGAACTGGAAACCAGTGCTTTTTCCAGCCAATTGTAGTTTGAGATTGCAAGGTTAATAGAAAAACAACAGTTCTTCAAATTTTGACATTGTTGGCATAAAAATAAATGGGGAAAAATCATAAAATTGTGTCCAAGGAATGGGGCTGAAAAATAAAACTAAAGCCAATTTTCTGACGTAAATTCAGAGTTCAAGGACTTGACCATGGGTTGCCCTTGGCTCTTCTCCCCAACTTCTGCAGGTTGGCCGAACGTGTATTTGATCCCTTAGTCTTTAATACTTTTGATCTATAAATTGCATAAACCACTGCAAAACCAGACAACTACTTACAAGGGATTTTCTGTTTTACTGACTTAGAAATGGAACCTGATTCCAGGAAAGAGCTGGACACTAAAACCCAGGAAAGGCTAGGCCAGTTTAAAGATAAACCCAATCAAGTCACCAGCCACTGGCTAACACATTCCTTTTCTCTTAACAGGGGCCTAAACAGAGGAGTAAAACTCAATTTCTAGAATCGGGATCTCCCAAGATTGCAAAGACCCATTGCTTATTTCTGTTTGTTTTGTTATACTCGGGTGCTATCAGTAAGAGAGAAACATTCGAAAGTGTAAATGGAGCCCAGCAGAGGAAACCAGTGTGATTAAGGGGACCAGAAGGCTCACCAGGAAACATTTGATTATTTTTAAAAGAGTGGATGGTACTTTTCCAGACAGACAAAAGATAGAAGGAAGATTACTTCAACAGGAAATAATTTGTGCACAGATATAAAAGACTATTGGGTGGACAGCAAACAGCTCAGTGTGGCAAGAAATGAGGAAATTGAGGGTGTGGAGAAGGAAAAGCATTTCAGGCTTGTGTAAGGGCATTCAGATGTGAGAGAGCCTGAAGTGTCAGGACAATATCAAATAGTCCCATGTGGGCTGAGCCCAAGTACCAGGAGGAATGTAAAGGGGGATGAGGCATGGCTGGAATGTGGGACCACTCAGGCTGAGGAGGACCATGAGTGTTTCTCTAAGGAATTTGGCTTTCACTTTCCAGGTGCAATGGAGGCAGTGGTGGGAGCCAGGGCAAGGGGATGAGGCCAAAAGTATCTGAGCAAAGGAGTGACATCATTAGAGCCATGCTTTGGGGAAAATGGATTAGAAAATGAGGGACTGAAAATAGAGTGATAAATATGTGCCCATGTAAGAAACTGGAAAGGACACAAACCAGGGCCTTATTAGTGATCTAGACCCAGTTCTACCAAGAACTTTTCCCCAAGTTTTTCCCATCTACACTAACATCACCCGTCTCTGAATACCTTACCACTAACAGGAGTCTTGGTGATTGAACCTTTAAAACACTACTGTAGGTTTGCCTCCTTTGTGCTATGAACAGCTTGAAGACAAGGACAGGGTCTGAATAACATCTCTAGCCTGGCACCCAGCAGAGTCAGTCTCCATGGCAATGTTTGTTGAGTGAATGCAGTCTGGCATACTGGAATAAATCAATGAATGAATGGAAATAGATGCACCTGGGTGCCCCAACCACCCAGTCCCTTTCTCTTACCCCTTGAGCCCAGGTCCTAACACTGTCTGGGTAAATAGGACAAAGTTGTTCCTTTATTCATTCACTGGTAGTATTATTAATGACTTTTAAGTGCCACTTGGTTACCACTCAAACAGGAAATGTGGAAGCAAATGTAACCAGATCACTGGGTGACTTGTGGAATGTGCTATTTCTTGTGACCAAGACACCATGAATGCATCCCACACCATTCCTCAGGTCCCCCTTGGTTTTGCCCACACAGATTCATAACCTACAGAGCCAAGGCAGATTCCTGATATTGAAGGTGGCTGATTAAAGAATGCACACAGCTGGTTCCTCAAGACCTGCGTGTATCTGGCTCAAGGTCCTCGGCATAGGATCTTTCCAGACAAGAAACTGCCACATGGTGATCATTGTCTTTTAACATCTATTGTATATTTTCTGTTGGATCTTACAACACTGCAAAGTAGGTTCTGCTGTCCCCATTTGACAGATGAGGGGCCCAAAGCTCAAAATGGTTAAATGTCAATCCTGACTGCAGTGGAGAATCATTTGGGGAGCTAAGTGATTTCCACCTCCAGACCCCAGTCCAGGCCATTCCAATCAGTTTCTGGGGTGAGACCCAGGCATCAGGGTCCAAGGTGTCATGGCTGATGAGTAGAAAACCCAAGGCTGGTACTCAGCCTCCCACAGCCTCAGTGGACTTTCCAAAGCTCCTTTGTCGATATGTAAAATTCTTCTCCAGAACTGTCCCTGGGAGCTTCAGCCTGGTGTAACAACAGTCAGGAGCTGGGTAGGATGCAGGGTAGTCAACAGATAGGGGAAACAGGCATCTCATCAATTTTCCACTTTCCTACGCTGCTTGCTTTTTGATCTCAAACCACAGGATTTGTTTGTGACTTCGATGGCGCATTAACTGTTTGGGTTCCTCAGGCCTGTCTTGGTCAGAACACACAACACAGCCTCTTTTCTGGCAAGCAAGGCCTTCCTGGTACAGAGGCCTTGCCTCTGCCTTCTCTTTGATTGGGGCAAAGCAAAGGGCAACTTTGGCAGCTTTATGGGCTGCTCTCAGGCTGCTGACACAGCCGCCTGACAGATGGCCTGCCACACTGTGCTGCTGGGGCCATGTCCCCAATTTCACCAAAGAAGCCCACTCAGGGCATGTGTTTTGGCTTCTTTTTATGAGATTTGTGTTAGCCCATGAATCACAGAGTAACCATGCTACAAAGAACCTTAAAGATCATCTAGTCTACCACCTCCACTATCACCACTCCACACACACTTTTCTGATGGGAAAATGGAGGCTTATTTGATAATTAAGTATGAATAATCATAAAATTCAACACAGTAAAATATTTCAATATCAATAAATTATTATAAAAATAGATGTTTATTTTGCATCAATTATGTGCCAGAGACTACATATTACCTTGATTAATTCTAAGGACCACTGCATTGCACAAATCTGGGGCTGCCATTAGTTTCACAAAGCACATATTACATTGCCAGGAGGGTCATGGGTCCCCTAGAATAGCGCTATTCATAACTTGTGTGGGCATACCTGGTGGCCTTCTTAATACTGATGACAACCGTAGAAGGAAGTTGTCATCCCTATAGTGGGTCAGGATACTGCATAACTCTTTCCTTCTCAAGTATGAATAACACATCACACAAAGATCACCAGCCAAATGGGGAACAAGCCTCACTGCTTTAAATTTGTGCAATCACCATGTGTATCTGGTAGCTTTTGCTACATAACAGATTACCCTAAAATTTAAAGGATTAAAATAATAACCACTGTTATTGCTCAAAAATCTACAGGCCATCTGAGCAGTTCTGCTGATCCGGGCTGAGCTTAGCTGATCTTGGTTAGGCTCATTGATATATGTGCATCAACTGATGGGTCAATCAGAGGATGGCTAGTCTTCAACAGCCTTGGCTAGGCCGGCTGAGATGACTAGGACCTCTCTCAATTGGTCCCCCTTCACTCAGAAAGTTGGCCTGAGCTGTGCTTGGAGATTACAGATTTCAAGAGAGCAATGGGAACAGGTAAAATCCCTTAAGGCCCAGGCTCAGGCCTCATACATCACTTCTGTTACTTTTCTTTGGCAAAAGCAAGTCAAAAGGCCAATCCAAATTACAAGGATAGAGAAAAAAAATTCCACCTCTCAAAGGGAGAAGATACAAAAATTCATGGCCATTTTTGTACTCTACCATACCTTGTAACCACAAAAAAAAATTACAGAGTTGTGAGTGAAATTGGTTAGAGAACATTGCTTAGGCTTCCCTCTGAAAAAGGTATGACCTACAGTCTCCCTGTGACATGCCCAGTTACAGGTGGAGTACCTCGAACACAGAAGAGAAGATGGGGATTGCTGTCCAAGGCAGTGATTTCACCCACTACTAAGGGAGTAAAGCTTGATCTTCACTGGTACTGAGCACATAAGACACTCCTTTTCAGAGAGGAATGTAGAAAAGAGTGGAAAGAGAGTCTGTTCCACTAACTGAGAGGGAGTTGGAATGCATATTCTCTTCCCTATTGGTTATGTGGGAAGAATACAGGGAAAAGTCCCTTCTTGATCAACAAACCTTAAATCCAGTTAAAGACAGGGAGGCTTAGGGAGATTTGGATACCTGGCCAAGAACACAGAGACAAACCAATTAGGCATGCAGCCCAAACTGTGATACCCAAGTCAACTAAGACAGCCTTATTTGGGTTCCCATCCTGAATAGCCCTACTCCTTTGCTGAGAGAGTCAAACAAGGCTCTGAAAAATATTGAGCAACTATTTTGGTCCAAGCACCTTCCTATAAAATAATGCATTAAATCTTTGCCACTCTGAATGACAAGCATTATTATTTTCAAAATGAATGAGAAACACTAAACTCAGGGCAATGAGATGTGTTCATTCAACACGACACAGTAAATGGGGTAACATGGGGTAAATTTGAATTAATGTGCTCACTAAGTCCAAATGTTCTATTTGTTAAAAATGACTACTCAATTCCTTTGGCGTGCATTATATGCAACAGGCATAGCAGATTATCTTTCTCCTCCCCCCACCCCCCACCACATTATTCTTCATTCTTGAGTTCCTGCTTTCCCTCCACCTGGAATGTACCACCAACCATGTTTTTGATGATGTAAGATTTCTCCTTTTCCACCTGTATCTGCTACCCTAGCTCTCTACCTATAAGACCTCTGCCATCTTTAAAGGACCAGCTCAAATGCACCCTCCTCCAGGATCCAGAATTGTCTGCTCTTTTCTCATCCCTCCAGCAGGAAGTCATTTTCTCTTACTCCTTCTGTGTCCCTACATTTCATTTCATACCACGTCGTGCCATGTGCCATTACCATTTGTTTACTTGTTTATATCTCCTATGCTTTGAAAGCTTGTTGACTCATGTGGCTCATTATTGTAATGCCAATGTCCAGAATGGAGCCTTGCAAAAGTAGAAGGTAAAAAAAAAAGGAGCAATAAGATGCCCATGCTCAGGTAGCAGGTATTGCATAAATCTTCATTTGCTGCTAGAAAACCTTGGAAGGCTGCCTGGAGGAAGTGGTGGGTCTGGAATCATGAGAAACTTCTGTCTGAGTTTCCTCTTTGCCTTTAGTTCTTCTCATCCCTTTGGTCTCTGATGTCTAAAAGGTGTTGAAAACACTTTGGTAGATATCAGTAGTTTGTCAAGCTTGGTTGTGACTATTCTTGGTAATGAGAAGGGGAAAAAGTGTGCACAGACTGGTGTGGTAATAATTTAAGTTTTATCCAAATAAGATGTGGAGGACTGCTTGAAGGGACATATTTCTGGCAGCTGATTGTCCCTGGAAAAGATAAAAGGAAGGATGAGAAGAGAACATTTTGTAGGAGCTCTCGCCACTTCAGAACCAAACCACTTTTGTTTCTAATTCTCAGAAAAAAAAAAGGGCTTGGGAGTAGTGATTTTCTAAAGGTAAAAGAGGAAAAATCTTTACTTACTCTGTGTGTCACTGATTTATCTGATAATTCCTAGCACACGTACATTATTTACAATCTATAAAGTGTTTTCCATCTGTTCTCTAAGTTTCTAAACAAGCATTTGGAGTAGATGAACCCATTAAAGAGTGAGAAGTGCTTGAAGCTTAAACTCACAGTATAATTTAAGATTTTCATTGTCTCTTTTTAAGAGACTTTCAGCATGATACATGTTTTCTTTTTGATGACTTTTGATTCTTCTTCCAAGACATAAAGACTGACTCTTTGAAGATAATTCTCCCCCCAACCAGGCGATCTAATCTAGAGGATGTGATTCAAGACAGAAGAATAAAAGAATAAGATAAAGGCTTTAAGTAAAAGAAACATTCTGGCCCCTAATTCTAGTGTGGTCTTGCCTGTGGCATCTCATGGTCATGGGCAAATTGCTTCCATTGTCTTAAGTCTCCCAGACAGAACGTTAATCATTTCCTCCCTTCATCTCTCAGAATATTTTCAACACCATACTATCATTTAAATTTTATGATATATGTATTGTTTGTCTACAGTCACCCCCTCAGAGATGCTCTCCCTGACCTTTCCATGTAGAGTGGCTTCTCCCATCATATTCTCTGCTGTTGCCCCTTGTTGGCTACCTTCATAAATGCTTATCACAATTTGTCATTATTATTCTTTATAGCTTGCCTTCCTTGGTAGAGTTTCTAGCTCTCTCCCCAACTGGAATGCCAGCTTCATGAGGACAAGAGACAAGTCTGTTCTGTTTACCAGCCCTGTGCCTCAGTGAGGTCAGCTCTCAAATATTGATGGCCTGGACAATACCTCCTGCAGGAGACAGAAGGCTCCTCATTTATTCCAGCATCTGGCACTAAAAGTGTTGGTGCTGAGCTAAGGGTTGTGTTGACAAAAAGAACATGTCTCCAACTCTCACCTCACACTGCAGCCTTGACCTATGAAAGAGGGAAGGTCTACTTCCAACCTTGTACTCAAGTTCAAGTTCTCCACCCCTTACCAGTCTCTCTGAAGAGAAGAAAGAGTTATCTATGTGGTTGGAAAGACCCTGACAGTGCTGGGTGGGCCCTGAACTGTGAGTGGGCAAGGATACTCAGTGAAACGGCACCATGTAGCTGTGTATACATCCTATTCTGCTTCCTGAGGCCTGGAGAACATTAATCTCCTGCTCCCTCTGAGTCTCTTCTCCCTCTTTCAGACCAGTTAGCCCACTTCTGTCTTCTTGCAATGAGCATCTTCTGAGGAGAGGGGTAGGCAAGTCACCCTTGTTTGTGTGGTTGATTTTGGATCAGTGAACTTGGGGTTGGCTTCACCAACCCAAACATCTCATTTGGCAGACCTTGGGTTGTAAACTCAAATCTAGATCCAGGGTGTGAGAAGGCCTGGTTAGGTCTAGGTTCCTTTCTCCCACACAGTTCTTAGCAATGCTTTGCAGTGGGGTGTTTTGTGTTTTTGCAGCCATTAATAAAACTGGTATTTTATTTTCTGTTGTATTATGGATTTGTATATATGGTACCTCTGGAGGCAGGTGGGATCGCGGGATTTGAGCATCAAACTGTACCTAAATCACTAAGTGTTTTACTTCTTGGCAATGGTTTTAGACCATCTGTAGCCTAAAAATGCAGAATCCCTAAGTGTAGAGTAAAAGAATATAAAGGCAAGAAGCATCCCAGGATCCCTATATAATTTAAAATATGAAAACCACGTCCTAGCAATTGCTGAATAAATGTCCCCTGAATTTGACAGATGGACCTTCTAGATTTATCAAACCAGCTCTCAGGTCATGAGTTTACTCCTTTATTCTCAACTAACCATCCAATTCTGCATGAGGAAGTTGCTACAAAATGCTTATGGGCATTGGCATTAAATCCATCTGAGTTAGGATCACAGCTCAGTCACTCCCCAGCTGTGCAACCTTAAGCCAGGTACTTAACCTCTTTGAACAGCAGTTTCTTCAATATACAAAACTGGGAAAATGTTATCCATATCTTAAGGTAGGTGTGTGAGTCACCAATAGCTTACCTGCAGTTTTTGATACGTAGAAGTAGTGAAATGTGCTCTGAAAGAAAACAAGCAAAAAATAAAGAAAACTTCCAACCCTGAAGGGCATACAGAAGAGTGATGGCATGTGCATCACGTGGTGAAGAGCCCGTTAAAGGTTTTGAACTTTCATCTGGATTCTGGGGTAAACACATGCACATCCTCACATGTGCACAGACACTCTTGGACATGACCTCCAATTAGTCTCATTGCTGCAAGACAGAACACAGCGCACTCCAACCTCGGGGTGTGTCTGAACCAGTTCTGTTTGCCTCCATCTGACCTCCACCAAGTCCTTATCACAAGAACACCTCGTTTCCATAACCTTGAAGATACCAAGTGCACTATCTTCTCTGCAAGGGAATAAAACACTCAAGGCCACGATGTTTTGTCTCAGAACCTTCATTAATAGAGATAGGTGAAACTAATTGAAGCTCATTAGTTGGAGAGTAAAGCATTCTTGTGTAAAATAATTTCCAAACTAAAATCAGAGAATGTCTGTGCTGTAACATATACTGGGGGGTGATTTAGTTCAACACCCTATTTTTACAGATGAAAAAGCAGGCCCAGAAAGGGAAAGTGACTATCCTCAGGCCAGCCACATAGCCAGTTTCTGGTTAGAACACAGCTGATCATAGCAAACCATGATGCAAGGCCAGGGAAAGGTCTAGAAATCCACAAAGAGAGCTTCAAAAAAAAAATATTTTCCCTGGTGTGTATGGGTCCTTCACTGGAGGGAAGAGTCTACTCCTTTGCACATGGCCTAGGTACTTGGCCCTTCACGTAATAAATTCTTTGTCCAGGAGATCAGCCCCTAGGAAGCTGTATGCCAGGGCTACTTATTTAATCCTCATAACCATTTACGGAGGTGGGCATTATCATCACACTGGCAGAGAATGAGATTGAAAAGCTGCTGAGGCCCTGATGCTCCAAGTCACACAGCTCGCAGCTGCCTGCCCCATGTGAGTCACAGCTGCCTAGTTTCTGAAGACCTCTCTCCGCTGCACCCTGCTGCCCCTGTTGCAGCATATTTATTTATCGTTTATAGTATCTTTTTTAATGAAAAAATATGCTTTGTGGGGGCACAGGATCTTGCCTGTTTTACTCTTTATTTCTTTATGCCTTGGTCAGTGCCAAACACCCAGGAAGGAAGGAAGGGAGGAAGGGTGGGAATAGAGGAGAGGAAGAGAGGGAGGGGAGGGAGGGATGGATGAGCTTCTGCTTCACCACCTCTATTTTCTGTTATAAAATCAGATCATGGTGATGAACTCAAATGTGCACAGCCTTTATATTTTATAAAATGCTTTTGCATTCTTTGAATCCCTCCCAATGGAAAGAAAAAAGAGAAGAGATTTTTACCACTATTTTATAGCTCCATTTATAAATCATGGTCTCCTGAGAGGAACTAAGTACTAATAACTATGCTAACCTTGGGATGCCATAATGACCACAACCTGGTTCTCGTGAAGTCCTTTCCATCTGTCTCCCCACATAGAGTATTGCAGGCAATGGCTGGAGCGGGGTGGGGGTGGGGGGTGCTGCTATAGTGGGTCTGTGTAAAAGGGGAAGAGGTGCTCCTTGAGGCCTTCCTGATCTCTGTCCTCACACAGAGCAGATGCTGGAGATGAGTTTTGGAAGAGCACACGCAGAAGGAACAGCACATCAAAGGCACACATGCCTGAGAGGTGCAGTGCCTTTCAGGAACAATGTGGCTGGAACCTTAGGTGCACGCAGAAGAGCAGACACAGGTGCTGGACCTGTAGCCGTGAGCAGAGATCACACCCTTGGGATTCCTTCACTGCTTGGACTTCAGGCTGAGACAGAGGGACTATGGACCTTTGTGTACCAGAGAGTGGCCCCATCTGATCTTCATGTTAGAAGATCACTTTGGAAGAGGGAGCATCAAGGGCAGAGTGGAGCAGGGCAAGACTGAAGGGCAGCGAGAACAGTTAGGGAACTGAAAGGATCATCATAGAGAGAGATGAAGAGAGATTGCAGAAAGACCAGCCAGCCTGTGGCATTGCAGGAGAAAATATAGGGAGACTTGGTGAGAGACAACGCATAATGGCTGTGCTTCTAGGAGGACAGAGATTCGCCCAGGGTCTCCCTGTCAAGCAGATGGAAACCCTAGCTCAGCATTCTTCCCCCCAGACAGAGCCAGTGCTGCCTCACATCCTCAGCATCCTGGCAGGCTCCCTGAAGAGGTGCTGCATTCCCCAACCCCCTTGCAGCCACTGACCCTCTCTGCTCATCAGAGAGGCTCCTGGCCCTAGGGCTCCTGGTCTCTGCTCACCACCACAAAATTGAAGGCTTTTTACCCCTCAGGGAGGCTTAGAAGTTACAAAGCTGCAAGTAATAGGAGAATATACAATTTCCTCTACCCTTGAGGGTAAAGGTGGGCCATCACCCCCTACTGAGGTACCTCCTGTTCACTCATTCATTCAGCAAATATTTGTTTTGTGCTGAGCACTGACACCTACCTGGACTCTCAGGACCTCTCCTCACTTATATTTCTGAAGGCTTGTTTAATGGTAAAGCTCAGAGAGACTTTTGAATTCACCTAGGCTCAAGGTAACCACGTGATTCTTCCACAGCTATAGTCAGCAAGTTGGAAGGTCAGGTCCCTGGACTGACTCCCAACTCTCTGAGATTTCCATGACCTGGTAGCAGTCTAGGAAATTAGGCAGTTTGGGTCTGATCAAACCATAATGCTTTCCATTGCTGGAACAAGAAGAATATTGATGTACTGAGAACCAGCAGGTGCCAGGTGAGGCTAGTGAAGAGCGGGTTCCCTACCACCGTGCCACACCGGCCAGCACTCTGATACACGTGGTGTTTATCCGTTCCTCATTCTGCTGCGATGTGCTCATTGATGAGCTGGAGAGCACATCCAGAATGTTTTTGGAGCTGTTAGCTATTATGTCCTAAAAAAAATAATAATAAATTGCACACTGGCTCTTTTTCTTTCCCTCTTTCTTTCAAAGCAACTGTAGAGCTAAAAATACCAAGCTCCTTCCAGGGCCCACATCGTGTCCGATTTACCACCAACAGGAGAGTCCCACCGGCCCGGAGCCCCTGTTTACTTTGAAGCGCTCACTCAGCACCAGCTGAGAGCCCTCTTGGCCCCAGTGCCTCTGGGAGGACTCCTTCCCGGGCTCCTCTGCGCAGACACAGACAGCAGGCTGCGCACGGTTGACAGCACGGAGCTGCACCCCCGCCCGCCGCCCGCCTGCTCCTCGGGCCACCAGGTCTGCGTTTATTATTCCAGATGATAAAGCATACTGTCCTGAGGAGTTCAAAGCCCTCAATAACGCGGCTGCCTCACGGGCAGGAAAGTTGCCATTGTTTATTTCATGGAACAGCCGGCCGGCCTCCTGCGCTCTCCTCTTCTCTGCCCCTCGCCCTCTCTCTGTTTCCCTCTCTCTCCCCCTAGCCTCTTTTCTTCGCTCCTTTTCTTCCCATCTCCGGCTCTGTTCCCTATTCTTTTGTTTTCCCTCCTTTTCTTTGTCCTTCCCTGTTCTTCCCTCTCAAGAGCCCCCCAAGCGGCTCTGTAGAAAACAGTTTGAAACCCCTAAGTTAGGCGCTAAGCACCTCCTTGGCACTAATATTCCTTTAGATCCATTCGTTTCCACTGTGTCTTAGACCACAGCTTATGAGTGGAAGTTCACCAGGTGGGCACTAACTAGTAAGTGCCCAGATTTCACACCAGGGCATGGAAATCATGGGCCCAGCCTGCCTGGGATATGAGTATATTAAAAAGCATGAGAGGAAGTGGGAATCGCTATATGCAGTGGAATTGACCAGAAGGTTAGACAACTCTGCACCATTCTTAGATGTGTGATCTTGGGGAAATTGATTCTGTGGACCTCGTTTCTGATATGTCTAAAGCAGTTATAGGAATCCCTACCCGACCCTCTCCCAGGAAGGACAAAAGTTTACCTAGGAAAATTCTTCGATGCCCACACAGTGGTATAGTAACATTATTATGGGCTACCCACTCCCATGGTTATTAGAAGAACAAAACGAGACTACCTGTATAAACTCCCTAACATGTTGTCAGGTACACGTGAACATCAGCTATAACTATCATTTGCTGCTGGCTGGGTCCCCCAAGCAGCGGGCTGAGATGGAGCTGTGCGTGCGGAAACTGTGTCAGGGACTGCTCTCGGGACCCACCCTGTGAAAGGGATGGGACGGTGGCAGGGTGAGGCGG
>CM052542.1:35015355-35166451 GCA_028533065.1 Trachops cirrhosus | reverse complement strand
CAGCTGATGCAATTCTCAAAGGGGACTAAGAACTGAGGGCTGTCTTCTGGCAGCTCTCCCAGAAGCTGGAGAAATCGTTCCTTAAGCACAGAGGCGAAGTCTGGGCCATGCATCCAAGCATTCCCTACATCATCATTATTATTACATCAATATAATGATTTACTTCGTTTCCTCATGTGGCTGAAAAATTCTGGCATTGGCCAAAGAGTCTGTAATTATAAGAGAAAAATGTGAAAAATTATTTCTACCTAACCAACCAGTAAGTAAACACTGATCTGTGGCTTCTCAAATGGAAACTCACAGTGGACGTCAGGCTGACCGATCCAATGGGTTCACAACAGTCATGATTTACAAGACCGCTTACAATGGCCTCCTAATAATCTCCCAGACTTGCGCTCTCTGTCATCCCCTACTGGCCACTTCTGTGTATTGCTTCCGTAGTTCTTTCTGACTCTCACTTCTCATTATATCACTCCATTGCTTCAACATTACCTAGGGCTTCCATCCCCCAACAGGCCTCTCTCTCCCTTGGAAGCCTCATTCCCCGTCCCTTCTTCCATCCCTCTGCCTCATGGCCCCAGCAGCTATTCTGCACTCCAGGGGCCACGCTGTGTGCATCCTTGCCTGGAATTCCCTCCCCATATTTTCCTCGTGATGAATTCCTACATATTCTCTGAAGCCCAGCCCATGCGCCCCCTCCTCTGTGAGTTGTAGGCTTCTCTGTTATAACCCTTAGATAAATAGACCACCAATCGGACTCAAGGTGGTGCTTCTTTTACTAGAAACAGGGCACTGCGACGAGGAACTGCCTTGGCTTTACAGTCGGCCTTAGTGTGAATCTATTGTACTGCTTCCTGACTTCCAGCCATTTGGCAAAGGACTCTGAGGTTGTGTCCTTACCTGTATGGTGAGAATAATACCTACTTCAAAAGATTGTTTGAAGGTGAAATGAGGTGACAGATGCAAAACACCAGGCTGAGTGCCGGTCATGGTCAATGCTCAGCCATCTATAACCACTGTTGGGGACATAGAGAACAGAGTCCATGTCTGTATTCTCTTCTCTGAGCACAGATTGGCACAGCGTTGGCGTCTCCCCCACCAGACTGTAGGTTCCCTGAGAGCAGGGTCTATAACCCCTTGCTCATGATTGCCTTCCTACTACATAGCTCAGTGCCTCAATACGTATTTTTAAATAAGTTAAAAATAGTCTAGAAATGTTGGCACAGATGGACTTGAATTCCTTAAAGTTTTCCAATGCAGAGGGCATCTATGGCATTTTTTGTGAAGAAGAAAATGAAATCTCATGGTGACCAGCCCTGCAGCCTCGGCAGACAGACTGAGGGGGGAAGCACTGGCCTGCTATGGTGAAGCTTTCTTCTCCTTTTGAGTGATGCAGCCATGCTGGACAAATTCAGACTAAACACATATACATCATTGTCTCCGTGTGCATTTCTAATGTGTTTGCATCAAACTCTGGGGAGGGCTCCTGAGGACAGTGAATGAGACTGAGATCATCACGAAGTAATTTTGAACATGTATAGCTGTCGTCCTTCTGTCACTCTGCCCAAAGCAGCCTCAGGGCCAGTCCACAAGGGCAATGACCCCATCTGATCCATCTGATCACTGAACTCATCCTTTGTGACCTGGGCCCAGGCCAGCTCACCAGATCCTGCTTCTAAGAAGAGACAACAAATCGTACGGCTAACATGAATGGCACTGAGAAAAGATGGTCACCTCTTGGCTTCATTAATTGTTCCTCACAAGAACATTTATGATATGATGAATATTTGGGGGAACTCACGTTCAAACAGTTATTTACTTGGAGGAAAAAAACTCAACCACATAAACATTGAAAAAAAGACAAAGAATATCAAAGGTTGCATTCCTCTCTTTCACTTGATATTGAACAAATATTTATTAAATGTCCACCATGTGCCAGACATTACCCTGTGGATTGGAGGCCCCAGGAAATGAGACGTCAACCCTGCCCTAGTGAATCTCAGAGCAAATCAGGCAGGCAGCGTGATAAGCACTATGGTCAGCTAAGTACACATGCAGATCAGAGGCCCAGGGCAGAGTTGGGAAGGCTCCCAAGAAAATGGTAATTATGCTGAGACCTAAGGGATCATCTCAAAGTTACTCATGTGAGAATGAGCAGTAGGTAGAGGAGAAAGGACTGTGGTCCTGTCAGCGGAAATGGTGTGTGAGAAAGCACAGAGGTAAAACAAACAAACAAGCGCTGGTCACTGAAGTGACAAATCCAGCCTCTGTGGCTAGAGCACTGAAGATGCAGAGAGGTGGTCATAAGGAGGCCGCAGAAGTAGACAAAGACCCTGCAAGGAAGCGACTAGAAGCCATGTTGGGACGTGGCTTTTCCTAAGAGCAAAACTAGCCATAAAGCCCTTTAAACGAAATCCTAACCACAAATGCCAACCCAAATCCTCTATGGAAGTAACATATCTGCCACACTCAGTCAACAGGAATGTCCCCAGTACTGTGTGCCCTCTAAATTACCAACTCAGCCTAAGAGAACTTAAAGCTTTCTTTAAGAGCTTGCCGAAGACTGGAAAATTTTAGAAGTAGAAAGAATAGTGGATTCGTGTGATGGTTAATTTTGTGTGTTAATGGGCTAGGCTCGGGTACTTAGTAGTTTGGTCAAACAGTACTCCAGATGCTGGTATGAGGTGGGACAAAAGTAGGTTTACAGTTGTGAGTACACAGAAGAGAGTCTATTATTGTATTATTGATTAATTACTTTGTTATTTTCCATAAGAACAACTCTAATACCTACTTTTTCTCCACCCTATAGATTAACATTTATAATCAGTTGTCTTTAGGTAAAGCAGATTACCCTCCACAATGTGAGTGAGCTTCATCCAATCAGTTAAAGGCCTTAAGTATGAAAATGGAGGTTGCTCAAAGGAGGAGTTCTGCCTCAAGACTGTATCATGGAAACTCTGCCTGAGTTTCCAATCTGCTGATCTGCCCTAAGGATTTGACACTCAAGACTCCAACATCAAGTCTTGCCTGCATTTACAGCCTGCCAGCCGGCCCTGAACACTTCTGACCTGCCAACCCCTAAAATCTGTGAGCCAAGTCCTTAAAATTAATGTCTCAGTAGATGATGAACAGATAGGTAGATAACTACACCGTTAGATAGATAGATAGATAGATAGATAGATAGATAAGAGAGAACGTACACACACACAATTGGTTCTGTATCTCTGGAGCACCTCAACTGTTACAACCGGGGTTCACAAAACCCACTCCAACCTCCTCTATCATTTAACTTCTCTGAGTCCATTGTCTCACCCGGATAATGGAATCTAATGACCCTCTTTTTGGCCAGCACCTAGTAGTTACTTCAGATTATTTCTCTTCCCCTTGGCTGATTGATTGGATAGATACATGCCCAATGAAGGCTATTTTTCTGCTGACACAGGCTGCCCTCAATTAAATCTGATCTGGAATGGGAAGCACTAAACAAATAAAAAAGAATTTACTCGGAGTATTATTGCCACCATGATGAATGGCTGCTCCAAAGGCTATTTCTCAGGAGTTCATAGTAGAGAAAAATGTTTAAGCTTGATTTTATATGTGTGTGGAAAATAAATCGTATGACAAGGGTGGCGACATTTGGACGGGGAGAGGGCTTAGCTAAGGAATTAAACATGTCAGGAGTCTCAGAATGAAAATAACATTGAAATGGAAGGTGAAAGGGGCATATTTGGAAAGCTTGACAAGTGGCACAATGGGAGGAAAGGTGGCATTCTGGAACGGGATGTCAGCCACTCTCTGCCACTGAAGCCACGATCTACCCTTAATAACTCAGCAAGGTGGAAAGGAAAAAATATGAGCCCAGGTTCCAATGCTCTATTATCACAACTGGCTTAAATTATTTTTCCTTGCTTAATTGACCACATACCAAACACAGAGAAAGTAAAACCAGGCAAGCCTTTTTTTTATGGAATCTTTGCCTAGGTAATCTCTCAAGTTCCTGTCAGCAAAACTCTCAACAGTAGAGATACCGAAGACCCAGTGAGAAAAAGTATCTGGGATAATGTCATATGTAGCATAAGTGGAAAACCCCTGTCTAAATCCCAGGCCTGTGAGCTCCCAACCACAGGCTTTGTAAAGAACTAGGAGTATTATCTAGGCAGGGATGTCAGATAGATTGCAGTCAGCACACCAGCTCCAACTGATTGATAGTGTTGGGGTGAGGTGTGCGAGAGTGAATACAGGTTCAGCATGAAAGAGGAGCTTGGTTGATTAGTGACGTCTGTCATGGAAGTCAGAGGTTCTGCAGGCAAGCCAAATTTTTGTCATTCCTTATTTGGTCCAGCTTTTTTTCCCTTACATCACAGGTCAGCAAAATATAGTCTCTGGACCAAATGAGGCCACCTGCTTATTTTTATAAATAAAGTTTTATTGGAGCACAGCTCCCCTTATTCATTTGCATATTTTCTATGGCTGCTTTTGCTGTACAACCGTAGAACTGACCAGTTGCCATAGAGACAATGCAGTCCACAAAACCTAAAATATACATACACAAATGGTCCCATATAAAAAAGTTTAGCAACCCAGTTCTAAAGTACACTGGGACCCAGACTGACCTGATTCCAGTCAAATAATGATGGCGTTCATTCATTCATAATTCATCCCATATTTATTATCTGTCTCATATGCTCCAGACACTACACATATATAAAATATACATATATAATATAATAGATATTGTGGAATATAACATGGTTATTTGGCCAATATAGATAACTGGAGGTATATATACACATATCTAATATATGTATCTATCCAGATATCTAATAATGTAATATAATATAATATAATTATAATTATATATTATATGATATATAATATAGTATATAATATATGTGTGTGTGTATATCTCTCTCTATATATATATCTCTAATTCCCATCACCCTAAGGCCATTTCCCTTCGTAGTCACAGGATGGTTGCCAGGGGCCATCTGGTCTGTATGCTTCCCTATTTATATCCAGCAGGAAAGAGGAAAAATCCACCCCTCCCAGCAAGATTTATAAGTCCTTCCTTTCCTTCCCTTCAGTCTAATTAAGCCACTTAGATCACAAGCCTAATTTCAGACTGACACCACTTGCCAGGGGTGTGCCATGCCTAGACTGGCTCTGTTAGGACCCACCCTTAAACTGGGGAGGGTGGCAGCATCGTCTGAGCCACGTAGGAGACAAATGCTTGCTTGCACAAAATCAAGTTTCAAGTAGGAACCAGGAGAGGGACACAGACAGTGACTGGACAAGCCGCTAGCCCACCCCAGTGGCTATTGCACTAGTGCAGCCAAAGGATAATGGTGACTTCCTGGTTAGGGGAGAGCAGAAGAGAAAGGACAGGGAAGACTGGAGCCAACGTTGGAGGCAGAAGGACTCGTGAGATTGGATGTGGTGGTGGTAAGGGAGAGAAAGCGAAGTTGACCCTCAAGCTCCTGGCTTGTGCACCGAGTCAATGATTGTCACTAGTAAAGCACAGAAGTGGAAAGGTAAAGGAACTAAACTAGTAATCTTCAATCCTGCCTGCCCGGCAGAGTCCCTGAAAAGCTTTTAGAAAATACTTATATCTGGGCCCCTCTCCAGATCAATTAAACCAAAAATTCTAGAAAGGTGGCTGGGCACGGGTGTTTTTGAAAAGCTCCCCAGGGAATTCTGTGTAGCCTGTGTTGAGAACCACTGCCCTAAACCATTCAAGTAGGAGCAAAGCCAAGAGATTATCTAACCAAACTCCTCATTTTGTGAGCAAAGAAACCTAAATCCTGCCCAGTGTCACACAGCCTTCACCGCATCTTCCTCTCCTTTCAGTTAAGTTGTGTCCGGGTGTCCACGGTGTGTCAGGAACTGGGCTATGTTACAAGACAGCGAGGTTAGCAGTGGGCCTGGCTGCATTTGGCTCTTAGAAGTGAAGAAATCGTGGGGAGGAAGCAGGACCAGAGCTCTGGTCTCTGTGGTGTAGCAGGAAGAGCGTAGATTCTGGAATCAGGCAAACCAGGATACAGTTCCTGGCTCTGCCATGGTGAGGTCTTGGATGAATCATTTAAACAAGATCCTTGTG
This sequence comes from Trachops cirrhosus, assembly GCA_028533065.1. Classification (NCBI taxonomy): domain Eukaryota; kingdom Metazoa; phylum Chordata; class Mammalia; order Chiroptera; family Phyllostomidae; genus Trachops; species Trachops cirrhosus. The sequence continues at coordinate 35,160,354 of CM052542.1, read as the reverse complement.
AACTCTGAGAAGTGAGGACTGAGGTGTCTATCCTGTGGAGGAGTGCAGGGGGTTGACTGAGAAAATGTAGAGAGCGCCCACGGAGGACCTACGAAGCCCTTGGAAGTTATTAGTGCCTTTTAAAGCAGGTTGGGATGATGAAACCCTCATATGTGAACTGGAAGGAGCCTGGGCTGGGAAATGGTTCTGCAAGTGAACATCGAGGCCTCTGCCAGATGATCTCTGTGGGCCAGGAGTCTATGAATGCTCAGCAAAGATGGGCTATTATGATTTCAATTCAGGTTTTCAAAATGAAATGACATCTCGCTAAGATGACTGATCCCAGAAGAGAGCCCAATCTGAATTTAGAGGGTTGCACTGTTCTCTCAAAAGCCCAGAAATGTGATTCGTCTTGAGGCTCCATAGCTTCCAGGATCAGCTGTGGCAGCCAAGCTGACCGTGGCGTTCTCTCTAGCTGCATTTCGGGTAGTGAGTCACTGTGTCCATATGGTCAGTCTGGGATCTGAGAGATGCACTTGACTAGAGGCCCCTCCCTGGAGCCATCCAGCTTTCCATGGTCATCGGCTGTCATTAGGAGAGGATGTGAGTCATTAGAAACTTGTACATGTGCGTGTGTGCCTGTGTGCCAGCACGAACGACTCACTCGCTCCTTCTCCACTAAGTGCCAAGGGCAATCACAAAGCCATAGGCAGCCCGGAATGATGGGGTCCAACCAGAGCAGGCCCTGGGACCTCAGGCCTGACGCAACACCAGTCACCACCGCTGCCAACAAGATGATTCTCACTTCCTTTGTGACTTTCCCCAGGGGACACCTTGCCTGAAGTTTCATCTCAAGAGAAATAATTCCCCTCCACAGGGAGAGGATTCAAGGTCCTTGGGAGAAAAAAAAAGCCACTGAAAATATAACAAAAGAAATGATTTTCCAAAGCAGTCCCTGGATTGAAATTTGAAATTGAAGACATTTCTCTGGAGGGGGTTAGGGCAAACATATATTGTGTGCTTCCTTCCTATGTGCCAGGCACAGAGCCCACAAGTCAAAGCATCACCGTAAATTAATAACTGTCCCAGCATTAACTTCTTTATCCCATAGCTTTGTTTTTATTACACTTTTTCTAAGTTTACTTTGAGTTATAAAATATTCAATAATTACAGGGAACATCTGTTAATCACTCACCCTGAGTCAGGTGCTGCACTGCATTTGTCACAAATACTACCGCCTGGAGGACACCACCCTGTGAAGGAGGCAGAGCCCAGAGCCGTGGCGCAGACAAGGGAACTCAGCTTCCAGCTGAGCCCATCTGTCAGGTTTCACCCAGTGGGAGCAGAGTCAGTATTTAAGCCCTGGCTGCCTGACGCCAGTTCATTGTTCCCCCTCTACGTGAGGATGCTATAACTGGATGGCACTTTAATTTTTCTGAACCTCAAAGTGGCAAAGTGTGGATTTGAGCCTGGCGTTTCCTAGCCCCTGGTTCACTATTATTTCAAGCTTCTGCCTTCATGTGTCCCATAAACTGTGAAGCAGGTCAAATGGCCAAAGAGGTTGGGCAAATTCCCCAAAGTCCCATGGTGTCTAGGAGTCTCCTCTGCTGAGTAGCCGCTGGAGAACTGAAAGCCAATAGGCCAGACCAGAGCTCGTGGTGTAGTAAGAGGTACTCAACAAATGGTAGCTGTGTGCCAGGCATCTTATCACACATCATCTCATGTCGTTAGCATAATGCTATGAACAGAGTGAATTACTCTATTTTATAAGAAACTGACAGCCACAAAAGTGAAATGACTTGTCCAAGGTCACTCTGCTGGGCTGTGGCAGAGTCTGCATTAGACCAATATCTTGTCTTTGCTTTTACACCAAAATCCCTGAGATCAGAAGCATATTTTGATAGCTTTGTTTTCCTAGCCCTTATCGTGGTGCCTGAAACAGTAGAGGCTTGATCATTGAAAGTGAGTGCTAAATGCTTTCTAACACATTCTTTTCTCAGTGTTCAAAGTAAGCCTGTGGGATAGGTTTTGGATACATTTTTAAGGTGAGGAAACATACCAAGAGTGACAAAGTTCATATGATTAGTGCACGATGGATGCAGAAGTTAATCTAGGTTCATGTAATTCCAATACAATGTGTTGTCCAAATTTATTCTTTCCTGCATTTTGGAAGAAGACTGTCATGGCCAAGAACCTGATTGCTGGAACCTCCCAGCATCCATATCCTTCGTGCCCTCAGCCATCCGCTCCCATCAGTTAGCACTGCTATATGTTACAAAGCGAGAGACTCGGGGGCTCAGAGGTAGGAACTGAGTTTGCCAACATTTTTCAGGCCATCCAGGGTTCCTAGAGTCTGAAGTAAGAATTATGAAAGATTGACACTCCTAATGAACTATTTTTATACCTGGAATGTGTTGGGAGCCAGCTGGCTACTGCCACAGCTCAGATACCACCTGATGCTTTCTTCTGAACGGGGTCAATAAATCACATGAACAGCTCAACCAGACTGTGTCTGTCTGGGTCTGTATCTGATAAGAAGCTCTCAACAACAAGTGAGCTGTGTTCTGCTTTCTGCAGAGCTGGCTGTGTAAAAGGCTGCAGCCATGCGGATAAGAATCACCGGATTTCAAAACGGGAGGGCCCATCCAACCGCCTTGCTTTATAGGTACAGAAACTGAGAGCTAGAGCCTTAGACTGGTGGATTGGGTTGTAAAACACGGAAATCTGCTCAACTTAATGGAGAGTGGTGTGTTGTAAATATGGAAGAGTATTTTATAGAACCCATTTGTACCACCAGAACACAGGAGAGCTGGAAAGTCCTCCCCCTTGTGGTAGACAGAGATGCAGCACGCATATCCCCTTCAAGGAAAAACTAGCTGCCCAGCTGAGAGGAGTGTGGGCAGGCAGCTTCCAGCTATCAGCTCCTTCAAGATCTGCCTTAGCTATCCATAGAGGCCAGCCTCATCCAAGGTCATGCCCTTTCTGGGGTAGCTCACATTTCATCATTAGGCAAGGCAGTACACAAAGGCCTAGTCATTTCAACCTGACAAGGGACAACTTTGATGGACAAAATTTTCTCCAGAACATGAACTGCGTTACCTGAAGCTCCATTGGACCTCTATCACAGTTCAGCTTCCCCCTCTACCTAGTGTTGCTTCTCCCCACTTCCTTTCACAGATGTGGATCCCTAATAAATACCTTGCACCCCAAACTCTAGGTATTTCCTTTAGAGAACCCAGCCTATCACACCCTGACCCTGTCTGGGCAGGTTTTCTTTCTGCATTCCTTGGTTTGTGTGCCCTGTCCAGTTGTCCCTTTCCTATAACCTATCTGTGACTTTCGGCTCATGGTTGCCTCCCAAATGGTTGCCTCAACACCTGTGGCAGACTGTATTTTCCAGCCTGACTACTGCAACATTTTCTTTTTTTTTTCTTTTTTTATTTTCAAGCCTACACACTCCCAGAAGCTGGCCACTCCCTATCAAGAGGCAGAATCTATTCCTCCTCTGTGGAAGCTGGGTTGGACTTTGTGACTGCTCTGGTGAATAGAATGAATGACATTGCACAACACCTGAGGCTATCATAAAAGTCAATATGGCTTCTGCCTGGCTCTTTCTCTCTGGGGACAGTCACTCTTGGAACCTAACCATACTATGAGGGAGTCCCAAGTAGCCCATGTGGCAAGACCACATGGAAGGGAACCGAGGCCCCCAGTTGACAGCTGGTATCAACAGTCAGCCGTGTGAATGAATGAAGCTTGAGATAATTCCAGCCCCCCACCTATGAATCTTCTAACTTAGATCCCAGAGACAGAGGGGACAGGCACAAGTGGTTCCTGCTGTGCCCTATCTGAATTTCAGACCCTCAGAATCTACGAGCATTTTAAATGGTCATCATACACCACAAAGATAATTTGCTTCACACCCATAGTAACTGAAACAGCCCCAAAGTTCACAGGACTCTTCGACTTGTCTCCCAGGGACAACTAACTCCATCTCTAAGTCCCAATTCCAAATTCCTTGGAGAGAAAAATTGATTGGACCAGGGGTGAATACCTAACTCAGACTAGGCCAATCAACTGTGACCATGTAGCCAGAAAGTCCAGGCTTCAAATTTAAAAGGCTTTTCCTTTGGGGATCCTTTCATCCATTAAGCAGTTATCATAGCTTATGCAAATTATATGCTGCATAAGCTACTGCACATCGTATTTACTGATGAACAAGATGCAGTCCAACTAGCATGAAGCTTATATGTAGAGGACTGAGATAATGAACAAAGCAAAAATACATTCTTTTCCTAAGATAGCATGTAACAGGGATAGACATTACCAAGGGAATCTAACTTGTTGGAGAGTCAAAACTGCGACCAGGGAGAAAAGGCCATCATATGTACTCTATTCAGATTCGGTTCAACAACCATTTACTGAACATCTCCTATGAGTCTCAGGGGCTATGCCAGAGCATATTTACATGTACAGATGATCCCATATGATGAATATTTGAATCCCCCACCATGCTTTGAACATAATAAGTCCAGAGAGGTAATGCAATTGCTTGAGTTTTAGCTGAGACCTGAACCACTGTGTAGTGTACCATTGTTGTGATCTCCCCTTACCCCAGGCTGCCTCGTGCAACATCTTTCAACATGGTTCAGAAGTGGAAGGAATTCTGTCTAACTCAGAATAGAGTAATACGTAAGTGCATGAGCTCTGGGAATAGCCTGCTCAGGTGCTGATCCTTAGCTCTACCACTTAGTAAGCACAGCTAATAGGGACAATCAGGGACAAGTTTAGTCTTTCTGAACCCCCATCTCCTTATCTGTTAAGTTTAGATATAATAGTACTGACCTCATTGGGTGGTGAGATAAGAACAGATTAACCAAATAACAAGTTTACAATACTATCTGACACAATGTAAGTGCTCAATAAATATTAGCTCTTACGATGCAATCTGAGGGCTCAGAGGAGGCTTTCTAGATTTCCTGGGCCCAAACACTGTGTGGTCTTTAAACAGTAAAGTTAGAAAGGTTAATTTCCTGGTGGAGGAAGAAGTAGAACCCAAACTAGGAAAATGGTGGGAGGTTTTCAGAAACAATAAGCAATCCCGTTTGATGGAGCTTTAAGTAAATTTGTCTACTTTCCATTTTCTGCTTTTCCCATTAGGACCTAAGCTTTCCATGAGATAAAGGGCTTCACTCCACCTAGAGCAGAGCCTGGTACGGGGCAGGTGTGCAGTAAAACTTTACTGACTAAGTTAATGAGGTATGCACTGTGTGGTCTTGGGCAGCCGTCCCCTCGCTTCCTGTCTTCTCTAAGACTTAGCACCTCGCCTTCCGAGAAATGAATAATAACATCGTTTTCATGGGTTGTTGAGAGGCTTCAGTGAGATAATCATGCAAATCCCGGCCTGAAGCAGGTGTTCCACACATGCTAGTTCCCTTTCCTTGAAGCTGTGTGTCCAGTCCAAGGTCACAGTGGAATGGAATAGACAATTAAAAAATGTAAGGAAGTAAATGAGGGGAGGAATTGGTGTACCCTGGAAAAGTTAGGGTTATCTTCCTGGAGGAAGGAGAACTAAAACTGAGCCTTGAGGAAGGAGGCTGCACTGGGTTTGCACCAGAACCCTGGAGATGGACTCCGAGTTTGCACTGAGGTAGAGACTCGGGATACCTGTATGTGCCACCTGCCAGGCTCCCCATCAGGACAGAAACATCATAGAAACCACAGAACATGTGCTAATGGGTGTGGCCTCCCCTCAACGAGTTTTAAGTTGTGCAATCCTGGCACCGGAAACTGACCCAGACCCCTCAGCTAAGATACCTGCTTGCTTTGTGACCTGAGCAAGTCACAAAACATGCTGGATTTCTGTCTCCTTATGGAGGATTCTATGGAGGAGCTCCAAGGGCCCTACTAGTTCTCTGACACTCTTGAGTGTGTGGAGAAACACCGGGCAGCCAACCGAGAAAGATGTCAACAAATGCATTTATGCAATCATTTGCACATGTTCTTTTAAATTAAACTTTCAAAATAAACCCTAAAGGAAGATCTAAAGTGGTTTGATTGGAGACGTGGTTTGGGAGTCAAGAAATAGTTAACAGACCAGGGGTGCGAGTTACTAGCTATTAGCTGTACAAATTCTCTCCCCTTTTCTGGGCCTGATTTTCCCATCTGCCTCGTTTAAATAAAGGAAGCTGGGTGAAAGATTAGAAAGCACCTCTGAGACTTTCAGATCACCAATTTTTTATGATTCCCCTGGGCTCAGATCATTCCGAAATAAATGCCAGAACTACTAACGGGTCCCTCAGAAGCTGTGCATTTGGACAACCTGCAAGGCTGTGGAATTTGGGTCTGTTTGTGGCCACATCAGCATGGGCCTCACCACTGACCTCATTCTCTGGCACATCCTCGGTTATGACAGGGCTTTGGTGTGTCCAAAAGGCCTGCCCTGGACCAGGGGTGTAGCTGTAGCACCTCCCAGCCAGCTTCAGCTGAATGGCCTAAACCTCAACAGTTGTTTCCGTAGGTCCCTGCCTGTGCCAGTAATCAGGGTGGATGGATAGTAATGATTCCCAAAGTCTGCCAAGGTCAGTCAGGAGGTTGTCAAGTTCCCTAATTTCAGTCAGAACTTTGGAGGTGCACCCAGCCTCTGTTTCAACCAGCTGTCTGTCCTTAAGCAGGTGCTCAGCCTTTCTGAGCACCCCTTTCTACGTCTCAGCAAGGGGATGGGACCCTACACTTCTCAGAGTGGCCTTGTGAATATCCCATGAGATCATAGAGGCAGGCCCTTGGAATAGTGTCAACTCACAAGGTTATGACAATGTTGTTTTTGATGGCTTGCGTCTACACAGTGCTGGTCGATTTACAAAGCTCGTCACTGCTAACGCACATCCATATCAGTTATTGCACCCCACCCACGCGCCCTCCTCAGCCCTGTAAGGAGACGGGTGAGCTTTCTTATCCCCTCACCTCTTATCTGCACCTCTCATAAGGCACTTAGAACATTAAGCCTTCAACTTTGTATTTTAGATATTTATGCACACATCTAATCTCCCTACCTTGAACAGAAGCCAGAGCAGACATGGGGTCAGATCATCCTTGCCCCGTCCACCCCACATTAACAAATGGCGTTCTACTTGGTTGGTTCTCAGTCAATAGGGAAAGTTAGAAAAAGAAGAGGGATGGAAAGGAGACAAAGAGAGATGGGGACATTATAATTGAGTCCTTGTCTTAGTTAATTTTAATGATGTAAATTAAGCTGTCTACTATGGTTAACTACTAGCCACATGAGATTATTTAAATCCAAGTTAATTAAAATGATATAAAATTAAAAATTCAGTTCCTCTGTTATACTGGCCACATTTCAAATGCTCATTAGCCACAGGTGGCTAGTACCTACTGCATTGCTCAACATTTCCATCATTACAGAACAGTCTGCTAGACAACACTGGTTTAGAGGACAGAGCATGGGCTCTGGAGTCCGACAGAACTGGCTTCCAGCCCTGCCTCCCTAAGCTTCAGTGTGCAGATTTATAACGTGAGGATGCTCTCAGCATAACCATCTCCATGTCCCTCTTATTGCATTGTTGAGAGAATGAAGCACACTTATTCTTTTTTTTTCACATAAATGTCAGCAGTTTCTCTGCTCTGCAGCTTCCACATGATGGTAACGGAAATGCTAGATGCAGAGGCTGGTGTTTACACCATCGGAAGTGACAGGGCAGAGAGGGAAGACACAGGCAGATGCGCAGACAGACCGCAGTTCGAATCTTAGTTCCACTTGATAGCTGCGTAACCTTGGGAAGATCATCTCTCTCCAGGTCTCATTACCCTCCTTTTCCAGGTGGGAAAAAAAGAATATTCTCTAATTCTCATCACATTTTTACAAGTTAAATCTATAAAGAACCTTATTCAGTGGCTGACACACAGCACATGTTCAATAACTAGAATGTTACTACATCCTATTAATATGAAAAACACACAGTTGACATTATTAGTATCTAATGGCTTTAGATATGTTCACCGTTCTTGTTATTATTATTTTTCACTACTAACTCATTGGTTAAGAGTAGGTACCTTAAGCATAATGGGAATTCAAGAGATTCTGAGAACTTAAATAATGTGCTTTCTACAAAGTGTCCAGAAAGGTATCTTCTATATGAAAATAAGATCATGACTTTGTCCTCATCAAAAATGTCAAGGTCTTCCCCTCACTCTTAGAATAAATCTAAATCTTCTTACCACCTCCAGAAGCCCTTCAGCATCTAACCAACGCGGCCTGTTCCTCCTCAGCACCTGCGCCCCGGCCACACTGCTGGCCCTGCGCCCTCAAACACACCAAGCTTGTCCTGCTCCAGACCTTTGCACGTGCCACTTCCTCTGCCTGAGCTGCATTCCCCCAGACCTCACAGAGCTCCTCTCCTGCCTCCTGTGAGCCTCTGCTCAAATGTCACCTCTAGGAGAGCCTCCTCTCCTCCATTGGTTTCTCTCCGTTATTCTGCTCTATTGTTCTTTATAGCCCTTTATGACAAAAACTCATCTCGGTAGTAATTTGCATTCTTCCCTCCTTCCACTTCTTCATTCACTTAGGAATTCAGTGTTTGTTAATGTATTAATTAAGTAACTCCAATGTAAGCTCCTTAGAGACATATCCATCTTGTTCATGGCCATTACCAAAAGCCTAAAACCATGACTCACACATGACAGTTTCTCCATAGATTTCAATGAATTTCAATATTTGAACAAAATCTCTGAGGTCTCTGGACTTGACCTTCTCTTTTGTGATATACACAGTCACAGGTTTGAGCTAAATGGCCATACTTTCAAGAGTATTCCTTCACCCTCTCGTTTCCCCAATTAAACATAAATGGTGTGCCCAGCACCTACCACAGTGCCTGCCACTGGTAGGAAGATGACCTTCCTTTAAGGAGCCTTCTCACAGTGCATGGGGACCCCACCCACAGGTGTAGAAACCAAGAACTGCAGCCCAGTATATTGGGTTGAATTGAGGAACAAAAGGTTATAGAAACCCAGAGAAGGGAGTGGGCTCTTCAGCTGGAGTTCATGAGGAGAAATTCTCAGGACAGGTGATGTGTGAACTGGGATCTGAAGGAAGAGTTGGCGCTGGAGCTCTCATTGATGACAGTGTGCCCCCTGGAGCTGGGCTGCCTGGATTCGAACCCTGTCTCCACCACTTCCCAGCTGATGAGCATGGCAAATACCCTCACAGATCTGTCCCCCAGATTCCCCATCTGTAAAGTGGAGATTATAATATCATATGCTATATAGAGTTGCGATGAGAAATAAGTTCAATTATCCATTAAAAACTCTTAGATTGGTACCTGGTACATAGTAACTACTCATAAATTATTACTTGTGCAACTATTTTCTTGATCGAGCAGAAGCATGCTAGATGGGCATGGAATGAGACCAGTGGTCCCTCGTAGCTGAAGCATAGAGCACATGAGAGGGAGTACCATGAGCACGTGGAAGGAGAAGCTGGCTGAGGCCACGCTATGGAGGCCTTTGTAAGCAGGCAGAGAGTTTGGCTTTGTTCTGAAGAGAAGTGAAGGGTCACGAAAGGATAAGTTGGAAAGTAGCATGCCCAGTATGCTTTTAGGATACCATCTGGCTGTAACCTGAGGATGGGGAAGCAGGACAGATTGGAGGCAGGGAAGAAGGAGGCTGTCATACAAATCCAACCCAGAAATGAGAAGAGTCAACAGTGAAGGAAGAGAAAAAAAAATTCTTGGGAAATAAAATTAATAGACTTGGCCACTCTATCGCTCTAAGTCTGGCAGGACACAAGGGGCATACTTACAAGAATTTAACCCAAGAGAGTTTAATAAAAGGCCTTCCTCAGAGGTATGGGCAGGGATAAGGGATCCAACACACCCAAGAGAAGAAAGGCATTGACACCTGCAGACCTGAGGGGTTAAGGGAAAGGAATGGTATTACAAGAGCCAAGAAAAATCAGAAACCAAGGAAAATGGCTAAACCAGCAGGAGGAATAGCGCTAGTCAGGAGTGCGGTTTCTACAGATCATGGTCAGACTTGGAGAGAGAAGTGTTGGGAATACCATACCCAGCCTCTCTCCCCTTCCACTCTAATCTCATGCCAGTGCCTCTCATTGCCCAAACCCAACTAGAGGCCAGAGGTCAGGAGAGCTTGGGTCATGTGATCTGTAGCTGTCAGCCTTCCTGGGTCAACAGCAAGTCACAGAAGGGTGAAACATGGGTCTGGGGGTGAGGTGTATACATGAAGAATAAGTATGATATTCGCCAGTTAGGTAGGAGTGGAGAATGGTTGAGGGGTGTTACTGGGGAGGGAGAGAAATTTTCCCTAACTCCCAAGTTTCCTTGCTAAGGATATTTACCCAATTAAATAAATATCCACAAACTGAGTGATTGAAATGCCCATCCAAGGCAGTCACATTTGAGTTCTCAAGCATCCCTCAATATTTGCCCCAAACATCTGAACTTTCTTCCTTTTCCCCAAACAGATGTGGCCTGTTGCAGAATGCTTAGAAAAGTTTGCCAGAAGGGGATTTGCACCAGATTAGTATAATTCATTGGTACTGTAGCTAAAAAACACACTGGCCTATATCGTATTTTCAAAGTCATAAACCGAGATAAATACAAAAATAACCTATGCAAAAAAAAAAAGAAGAAGAAAGAAAGAGAAAAGAAAAAATAAGGTAGAAGGAGGCATGGTGCTTCTTCTGCAAGAAATTTTCTTTCCACAAACACGGCTAGGAACCAAAAATTACATAGAAAATGCGCCAGCCCTCAAGCCCTGCCCATCTAATTCCCTGTGTCTCTGATGGCTTCCAAACCTGAATGGATCTGCACACACTGGGGCACCAGGCCATGGTGACAAGATTCCCTGAGTGTCCCTGAGGCAGGCACACCCAGGAGACAGGGAAAATGCCTGAGGACCAGGACTTTTACTGCAGGAGTCACAGGAACTGTTGACAGCAACAGTCAGGCCATGTCTCACAAAGAGCTCCCAGGAAGCCTTTACAGGCCGGGAGAGGAGAATGGTTTTCATCACTAATTAACACTTTTCCACACTGGGGCATGGAGGAGACAGATGGGCAGCTATGGGCAAGTCTCATCTCAGAACTTCACTCTGGGCCACAAGAAAAAGTCCCAGCCCCTTAGGAGGTCTCTTAGGGTCCTTCATGATCTGATGCCTGCCTGTCCAGGTCATTGCCCCAGTATTTCACACTAAACTTTCTCCCAAAGCTACTAGCATTTTGTCCAGAAACACCCTACAGGCTCTTCAGGCATCTGGATTTCTTCATGTGCCATGCCATTCTCTTCTTCTCCACCTGGAACTCTCCTCCTTTTTCTGTAACTGCCTCCAGATTTCTTCTGGAAGGCTCTGCGGAGAAGGGCTTGTCAGGCATTCCTGCTTCTATGCCTCCATAGTACCTTGGACTGTGCTGTCAAGCAGTAAACAAGTAAATAACTAATTGGGGCACAATGTGCTGTTTCCACCTCAAGACAATGAATTCCTAAAAAGCAAGGGGGCATCATAGTCATCCATGGTATTTATACCTTAGGACAGGGTCTATCCCAGAAAAAGGAGTAGCTCAAGTGCTAGAGCTGACAGTTCTCTCCTTCTGGACAATTCTCACCAGAAGTTTTTTTTCCCTAAAATCTGACAGGTACCAGTTTTGCCTTCTAAAGCCAAATCTAACAATTCCTCCTATTGCCACATCCCAGCCATTCAGATGTTCCAAAGCAGTGACCGTGCCCCACCTAGGCCTTCTCTGCACCATATTCTTTCTTTTAGCCTGAATTTGTTTTTTGGTAAAACATCTCTTTGGAGTCAAACAGATTTGAACTGGATATGAGCCCTGCCATAACTTAGCCCCAAGTTACTAATCTATGGGGATAATAATATCTACTTTGTAGGGATTTGGGGAGAACTAAATGAAATATCAGATAGAAAAACATAGGTCCTGGTGGATAGCATTTCCTTAAGTAAATATTGAATGGCTGAACAATGAATGAGTGAACAGGAACTTTGTTCACTCCGTGGGTGGAGTAACATTTTTTTTAAACTTAATCCTTAGTTGCTACTTCTCTTTTACTTTAAGATTTTATTTATTTATTTATTTATTTATTTAGAGAGGGGAAGGGAGGGAGAAAGAGAGAGAGAGAAACATCTATGTGTGGTTGCCTCTCATGCACCCTCTACTGGGGACCCAGCCCACAACCCAGGAATGTGCCCTGAGTTGGAATCCAACCTGTGACCCTTTGTTTCATAGGCTGGCACTCAATCCACTGAACCACGATCCACTGGAGTAACATCTAGACATCGAACCCTATTATCCTAGTTATGAGTCAATAAATGGTAGATTGACACAGGTATTAATACTTGCTAGGATCTGAGAACTGAGCACTGCACAAATAAGACACGCATGACCCTGCGGTACCACAGCTTCTGGGGAAGTCACTGAACAAATTATGACAAGACTCAGGTGTAATAAGTGATATAAAAGTGAACTTACAGGTCACTCAGCTGAGTTCATGTGAGCACATCAGTGAAGGACTCCTTGTGGAAGAGGTCCTACATCAGGGAATACAATACTGAGAATATAAAATTCTTTGCTCCTCATCCTACATCATTTGTATAGCTCTCTTGAGGAATTGTGGAGAAGATTGGCCAGATGAAAATGTTAAATGCTGATCTTAATATTATCAAAATTGAACACCTGAAAAGCCTCACCCCTACTCTCTGCAAGTTATACTGATGGGTAAACGTGATAGCAAATACATACGGGTAAACACACTGAGTCAGTGGTTCTCAAGTGACAATAGATATGTTGCGTACCTTTCACAGGTTTGATGCCAAATTTGTGTCAATGCATAACATTTATGTTATAAGTGACATTATATATTATTCCTGCAATACTTCTCAGCTGAGAAGTTCCACTGAGGAAATCACATGGCCAGGGCATCCAGCGGGGAAATTTCCTGTTTGCACTGTCACTATTTCAATTCGTACTGTCCCAGAGGCCTTTGCCAGTGTGATAAGTTAAGAGAAAGAAAAAAAGAAACACACCAGAATGGGAAAAGAATAAATAAGACTGCCGTTATACACAGATGCTATTAGTGGTATATGTAAAAAAATCTAAAAGAATTTATGGGCAAATTATTAGAATTTAGTAAGATCACTAAATTCAGAAGGTCAGTATAATTTAAAAAATTAATTTTAAAAATATTACGTATAATAGCTTCAGGAAACATCAAAAACATAGGAATTAATCTCACAAAAGATTTGCAAAAGTTGCATATAGAAAACAACAAAACATTACTGAGAGAAATCAAAGAGCTGCCTGAATTCTGTTCATGAACTGGAAGACGCAGTATTGTAATTTTGTCCTTTCTCCCCAACCTGACCTATGCATTCAGTGCGATCCCAGTCAAAATCCCAGCAATTTTTTCTGCAATGTCTTAGTTTGGATCACTCAAAAGTAGGCCCTGAGATGAGATTTGTGTGCAAGTGATTTATTCAAGAAATGGTCTCAGAAGAGACCAAAAAACTAATTCAGGCTAAAAGAAAGAACATCCTGGAGAGAAGGCCTAGGGTGGCGCGGTCACCACTCTGCAAGATCTGAATGGCGGGGATGTGGCAACAGGAGGAACTGCTAGAGTGCTGATCAGGAAATGGAGAAGGAGAGGAAAGCAAGTAAAGATATGCTTTCAGCCTAATTTTAAAAGGAAACTCAGAGTGTAACTTACATCTCACAGCCTTCCCGCTTCAAGGCAAATAATCTGGGCTTTCATCCCCGGCACCAGTGAATGGTTGCAACGCCTGCCCCGGAGGGCATAAACTCCTAGGCATTTCCAGCGTTCCATACATTTGGGCAAAGCGGCTGCAGTAACTTTTAGGGAATCCTTCAAAGAGAACCACAACTATAGGAAGTAAAACACACAGGAGCTGGGAGAGGTGAGCAGACACGAAGAGTAAAAGGAATCTGAGGGGATTTGGGTAGATCGCAGACAGCACTCACTACACGGAATTCAATAAGCTAATTCTAATGTTTACATGGAAATGCAAAAAGCCATACCCAACAGAGGTAGTGGGGAAAGGGGGAAATAAAATTGGAGTGTTTTTGCTACCAGATTTCAAGACTTACTACAAAACTAGATTGATTATAACAAATATAGTATTGAGGCAGGAATAGACAACCAATGGAACGAAATTAAATTTCAGAAACAGACATACACATACACAGTCACCTGATTTATATTTTTAAAAAATGCCTGCAGTACAGTGGAGAAAGAATGGTGTTTTCAATAACTGGTGCTAAATTAACTAGATACTAATACAGAGAAAAATGAACCTTGAACTCTAACATACATAAAATTCAATTCCAGATGGATTGTAGACCTAAATGTGACAGGCAAAAATAAAACAAAATAAAGCCTCTAGAAGATAACATAAGAGAATATCTTCATGACTCTGGGGCAGGCAAGCATTTCCTAAGAACACAAAACACACCAACCATTAAGGAAAAGATTCATGCATTTGATTTTATTCGTATTAAAACTTCTGTTCATCCAAAGATGCCATTGGGACAATGAAAAGGCAACAGAGTAGGAAAAGAAATTTATACTACACATGCCCAAAAAAGAGTTCATCACCAAAAAAATTAAAGAACTCCTGCAAGTCAATAAAATTTGGATAGATAAGATAATTTTTTAATAGTCAAAAGACCTGAAGAGGCATTTCATGAAAGGGAATATCCGAATGGCCGGTAAGCACATGTTCAACATTATTATCCATACGGGAAAAGTAAATCCAAACCACAATGAGAAACCACTATATACCCACAAAAATTACTAAATCTTTTTAAATGTTAAAAGGAAAACCCTGACGATGCCAAACGTTTCCAAGAGTGTGAAGCCACTGGAGCTTTTAAGCCATGTTGGTAGTGGTATAAACTGGTTCCACAGCTTTGAGAACTGGAAGGATCTTTCAAGGCTGAAAAAATGTATAGTCCATGATTGAGTAAGTCAACATCTAGACATACACTCAGCAAAAGATCTGTTAATTTGTGCAACAAAGGGCATGTCCAGGAATGCTCACAGCAATCTTATCATAACAACCAAAAACTGGAAGGGGCCCAATGGAAAACTGTAAGGCAATGTAAAACTGGCATAATAACAAGTGAAGGAAGATCCATGCAGGTGAAAAAAAAACAGCGTGATTCTATTTTCATGAATTATGACAAACAAAAATGAACCAATGGCAGCAGAAGCCAGAGTAGCTGTGACGCGTGTACTGACTGGGAGGGGACATGAGGGAACTGCCCGAGGTGCTGGAGTGATCTATATCTTGAACTCAGAGGTGGTTATTTGGGTAAAATCTCATATACATTTGTAAAAATTCATCAAACTCTAAGTTTAATATTGTTGTTTTTTATATGTAAGTTATGCTTTGGTAATAAAAAAAAAAGATTTAAAAAACCCAAAAGTCCCTCTAGTTTCCTGGAGACATTTTAGAAAGCATAGAAATGCACAATGGGACATCTCAGTGTTCACAGTTTTTCATTGTTGTTACAAAAATGACAGTATCCTGTAAATTCTGTATCATAGTCTATAAACAGTTTTTCTATAAACATTATATACTATGATCATTTTCCCATTTAATAAATGTTGTCCTAGAACATAAAATGTAGGGTATAATACGGTCCAGCCAGCTGAAGAAAACTTGCCAAATGCCCACAGACATAGGAGTGCACAACAGAACAGAAGAGAAAACAGTTCTGGAAGAGTGGATACCTCTAGGGTGACCCTGTAAATATGCAGTAACTGTTCCTGCTAATAATGAGAGCTTCTCAACCTTTCTGCTTCCACACTCTTAAATACTGAAACTTTGTGAGCAATATTTTTTAATTATTAAAATAATAATAAATGTATTCTTCCCTCTTTGTAATTTTTTTTACCAATTAGCACTAATAAAATAGTGAATTCTTTTCAAAATTTGGCAAGTATGAAGAAAAAAATAGGACAAACCTATTTTGTGGTGATCATTGAACTAGATGATCAGTAGTAATGCTTCCTCCCAGTGGTGCTAGCACACAGCAGCATTTGTGATCAGCTTGGTATACGAGGTGCATCTGGAAAAAGTCCAGCCATTGTTAATATAATGAGAGCAGTGTGCGTGATATCATTGGAACCTGGCAGCCAAGGAGAATGGACTGGAATGCGCATGTGTGAACAATGACAACTTCACTGTACTAGTCAGTGGATAGACACCACTGAACAAGCGTGTGTACTGTGTGGCCATCACATTCAAAATGACCGAGTGAGTAGAGCAACAAATCTGCATCAAATTTTGTGTTAAGTTTGAACATTCCTCTGCAGAAACTATTCGGATGATTCAGAAGGTCACAGCTATGGGCAACTGGTGATTGACAACTTCATCAGGACAATGTGCCCACTGTGCATCACATCTCATGCAGAGTTTTTTGGCAAACCCTCAAATCACCCAGGTGACTCAGCCCCACTACAGCCCAGATTTGGCGCCCTTTGACTTCTGGCTTTTCGCCAAACTAAAATTACGTTTGAAAGGGAAGAGATTTCAGATCATCAATGAGATGCAGGAAAATACAACAGGGCACCTGAGGGTGATTTGAAGAACTGTGTGAGGTCCCAAGGTGCCTACCTTGAAGAGGACTGAGACGTCGTTCTCCTGTGTACCGTGTTTCTTGTACCTTGTTCTTCTTTAATAAATGTCTCTATTTTTCATAGCACATGGCTGGATGCCTTCTGAGCATCCAGAAGACCTCATATGTCAGTTTTTGTATTAATGAAAAAAAGTGATTGTAAGTGGTTTATTCATTTTTTTTGTGAATTAAAGAAGATTCAAATACATTTCTATAAGATTTTTAATCATTCAAATACTAAGATGCTAACTTCTGTGGGAGCAGAAAAAAAGGTGGTGTTTTGTGAAGTTTACAAGGCACTGAACACAGTTCTGAATGTGTCCATGGTATGCATGTATACTAGCATCATCTGTCACGTGTATCTTATTTCAGAGTTTTTTCCTACTTTGTGTCCTTCCTTCTGAATCTTCTCAAACCTTACTGTACCTTTCCATTAGAAAGGTAAAATAATTCTCACTTAGCTTGTAGATTGATATGAGGCTTAAACAATAACATCCATTCAATATGTATTATGTGCTAGGTATTGTAAGAAGCACTTCCACCCATTATGTATGTTTTCTGGACCTGACATTCTGAGTATGAAATGTGAGTACCTTTTTACAGCTGAACAACAGCCCATGTAAAATTCAGCCCATGATTATATGAAAACTTGACTTTGCTTATGGAAAGAAATCTACATCATTAGCCTCTGAGCCAGATTAAATTTGTTGGGACTACTATGACAGTCTAAGAGACACCAACACCTTTTTCAGTAGCAAGAAAAGGAATCACAGGACTTTTTACCTTTTAAAGAGTCATGGTTTAAGTGACCCAAACACTAGTAAAAAGTATTTGTTCTTGGAGTTAATTTTCAAAGCAAAGGCAGAGCCATATAATCCTACTCTCTTACCCTTTTCTACTTCCTAGCTTATATCCCCACCTGAGATATTAACTAATTAATTAATGACTATCTTCTCTAACTAGAATGTAAAATCCAGTCACCCAGCTATGTTGTCAGTTTTATTCACAACACAACTTTAGAGATTGGAAGACTGCCTGATATATAGTGAGCACCCAAGAAATATTCATTGAGTAATTAAATAAACATGAATTAATGATGAATGAATGAGTGAGTGAGTGAGTGAATGATAGAGGGCTGCAGAGCTATGATGCCAGACCATTAGCCTCTGCTCACATACTTCCCCTTACTTAAGTAGATGTGTCCCTGGCTGCAAGAGAGGTACTATGCTTGACCAGTCCATGTTAACGCAGTTATACAGTCCGAGCTTCCCTGTATCGGTCAATGCCCCAGTAAGGAACAAAACATTCAATGGATGTAACTAAAGAAAATGTAATAGATTGTTTACAAAGGTGTGGACAGTGTTACGGGAACCAGTGAGGCACAGTAACATAACCACAAAAAGGAACACTGCAAAAAAGAGACCAGGAGATGGGGGTGGGGGGAAGGAAGCTACCAACAGACTCTGCTGTAGTAAAGGGAGACTCACTCCTCTCTCTTTTCTGTCCTCCAGTCTCCTGCCAGCACTCACTGGCCAAACTCAACTGGAAAACAAAGGACAAAAAGACTGAGTGATACGTTCCATAGAAGTTAGACTCTGGGCGCGGAGAAAATTGAGAGTAGTGAACAGATCTGGAGGGATAAACAGGGAACAGCCAACACTGCCCCCTTCTCCATTTTCCACCATAATGAGGAAGGTTCTGAGGCCGTGACACATGGGCCCAAATACCCACTGGTCCCCTGTCCTTCCGTGTCTTCTATCATTAACTATTCGTTACCAGTGTTAATATTTTCTCCCTACCTACATTCAATGCTCTCAGGTCTTGTGGTCTTGTGTGATTACTCATGGCCAGCACCAGTTAAATATCAGTTAAGGAATAATTACACAGGTATGTGAGCACCCACCAAATGTCAGACATTGCGTTCCTCACCAGACAGAGAACAGCAAATTAAATAAAGATGATCTCTTTCCTCAAGGAGCTTATGGTTATAGAGTAGGAAATTCAGAAGGTAAAATTGAAATGAGAAAAATCTAAAATTGTGATAATGCAAGAGTGCAGATTTTGATTTACTAGAAATGAATTAATGAAATCATGACATGCTTTCTTAATGGAAAATGGAAACTTACAGTATTATAATTCCTTTATTCAGAGTTTTATCCCCTTGAAATTTTTGTGTCCCACAGAGAAAGACATTGGTGTTGATTTGGGGTCATTGAAGCAATAGTAAGAAGAAAGAATTTATAGAAACAACAGTGAAAAGAGTTTTAGGATCAGATAGACTGGAATCACTTTGAAGTCCAAAACTACTGCAATCTGATTTCTAAATAGTGATAGTGATACTTAGGCTGCAGGGTGGCTGTGAAAATAAAATCATTTGATTTTTTTTTAGTACAAAAACTGTTCTGGGCACTGTGCTAAGAATTTGGAGTGTTGTGGTTTCTAGTCAAAATATTCAACCTGTATATATTAAGCAGAAGCAAAGGAAGTAGGCTTAATATAGGTGAAATCTCTCTATTTTCCTGTAATTGTGTCCCTGTAATTGTAATTAAGGCCACCTTGGGAATTAAATGCTATGGTAACATTCTCCATCTGATTCCAAATTGTGCTCTTAATTTTTTACTCTAAAGGAAAAAAGAAAGCAAATGATTGCACATCAAAAAAAAATGTCTGATCACTGGCTGAAGTTTGAGATTGCAGTTAATTTCAAGGTTGATTAGAATGTCAGAGTTAATGATTTTGTCCCCAAAAACTTAGAAGTCATAATTATCCTAAAAACTGTAAACAGCATTGGAAAGAGCCTATTTGTCTTCAGCTTGTTCTTTTCCCCAGAATTTCTCAGAATTGCCCTCCCTATAACCAGTTTCTACAGTAACCTCAATTGCCTGCATTAATGGTTAAAATTATGGCACCTCAAATCTCGGTTTGATTTATAAACCTATCACTCTGTTATCAGTGCTATTAAGTCACTAAAATTGTTTAATCAAAAAGTGACCTGATTATCTCCCCATAGTTTCTGGAGAGATGGCTAATACTAAAAAAAAGATAAGAAAAAAATATACACAAGTTAAATAACTTGGTTTGGAAACTCAATAATAAAATATGCATCAAAAAGAGAAGTGAAAGAAACAAAATTCTTGAAAAATGGGAAAGTAGTTGTCAGTAGCAAACTAGGACTGGGGGAGGAGAAGAGAGGGGAGAGGAACTTGGATAGAAAAAGTGGGAAGGAGAGAAGAAGAAAAGGAGGAAGAACAGGAGGGGGAAGAGGAAGAAGGAAAGGAAAGGAAAGGAAAGGAAAGGAAAGGAAAGGAAAGGAAAGGAAAAGGAAAAGGAAAAGGAAAAGGAAAAGGAAAGCAAAAGGAAAAGGAAAGCAAAAGGAAAAGAAAAGAAAAAGAAGAGAAGGAAAAGAAAGCAAGTCTAAATCTGATACTATGAAAATTCACAATAACATTCAAGTTTCTAAGAAGAATGGGCTTTCTCCCCTATTGGAGCATTCAATGTCATTGGATATTTAAAGGACTCCACCATCTAGCAATTATTTATGGACTCTAAGACTGTAAATCTTTTCTGTATGACCCTGGAGCATGGATTATGTCCTCTGGGACACGTTACATGATACAGCTAAGCCTCCGTTCCAGCCCATTCCCCATCCTTGACGCCTCTCCACAGTCTTTCAGTCTCCTCGAATTAACTTGGAATTCCACACTGGCAAAGCTGGAGGGCTCTTGTAGGTCATTTAGTCCAACCCTGCCATTCTAAAGAGAAACTGAAACCCGGAGAAGAAGGGCAGCTATGTGTCCAAAGAATCACGACTGGAAAAAACACCCCTTCTTCCAGTCTAAAGTACCTCGAAAAGATGAGTTTTTTTGATGGGGCTGCAACTGGGGTGAGGGGAAGAGGAATGCCTACATGCCTCTCCCCAATTCCTTCACTTGAAATTAAACAATTTTAGTGACTTAATAATAACACTGATAACAGAGTGATAGGTTTATAAATTCAACAATTCTCTGTGCTCAGTGATTCCTTTGACAGGAAACAAAGCTCTTCAGTCTTCAGGGACAATGAAGAATGTTGGAGCTGACATTGACTGAGCACCTTCTATGTTACAGGCACTGTGCTAGGTGCTTTATGTGCAGGATTTCACTTACTCTTCACAACAGTGCAATTACATGGGTTCTGGGTTCTTGGTTCCACTTTTCCTCTCTGAGCTTCAGATTCCTCAGCTGTAACATGACCTTCCCAAGGTCACATAGAGTAAGTTCAAGAAATAGCGTTCAACTATGGGTTTGTTTGCCTCTCAAATAGCAATGGTCACCCAATTGTTGGGGGTGGGGAGATGGATTTTGGAATCAAATCATTGGATAAAGAAGCACAAAAATAAAAATTATCAATATGTTCTTAGTATTCTTTTTAGAATCTCTTGAAAGCAGATGGATAGGGATGGGAGGCTGGTAGAGAAAAAAGCGGTGCTCATTCATTTGTTCTTGTCGTCTGCTGGGTTGTATTAGCCATTATATTAGTCAGGGTAGACTATCCCCTATATCTATAATAAGCACAGCTTTATTGTTAAGTTGTGGAAATTTGAGACTGACTTCTCATGTACTTCCCAGTCTAATCAAGTGATTCAGGGCCCAGACTCCTCTTATCTGTGACACTGCCATCTCCAACAGGCGAACCCCTCCTCCCAAAGCTGCCACAGCAGGGTAAAGAATACTGTGCAAAGGAGAATAAACCACTTCTACCAGCCTCCCATGGGCTCCACTTTAAGAGCAAGGGATCTAGGATGAAGTTTAGCTATGTATCCAGGAAGAAGAAAAGAACTCGCATTACCGGGCGAGCACCAGTGTTCTCTGCCGTGGCATGCTGCCTCAAAAAGGCGAAGACCTCCCTCGTTATTGTCTGATGAAATTACCCCCAATAACCCTGCCAGTTCAGCATTCTCAGGTTGAGGCTCCAAGCAGAGAATTGGACTTGATCAGGGTCATATAGCCTTAAGCTGCCCAGGCAGGAAACCTCAGGTCAGGTTCCAGCTGTCAATCCAAACATCTTCCCTCTAAGCTGTCTTAGGCCCCAGCAGATCTTCAGGCTGACAAAGGGAACCAGATCACATCTGGTCCCTCCTTACCTAGCTGGGCATCTGAAAGGAGTTTCTCCACACTGAGCTATGAGAATAATCACACAAATTAAGACACTCCTGTACTCCTCCATTTGCTTCCATCAGAATCGCCAGATAAATGCAGCCAAAGGAAGAAGAATTTGGGCTTTTCCATCTAAATTCTCGGAATCATTGAATCAAACTGTCTGGCCTGGCAAATCTCAAGAAACTGTGTTGGCGCTGACTCAGGAGAGGAAATGGAGAGTTCTGACTTCTCACTCAGAACTCGAAGCATCCAAGAGCATGAGGCTCTCTGGTTTCTGCCCATGAGATAATTGGTCATTTTCCCCCAGTGTCTCCCCACACAAGATAATCATGTACAGATTGGAAAATTAAAGTATAATCTTCAAATGCAGAGGGTGGGTTTGCTTCAGTATAAGGTTGAAATAAAATCAACAGAATTTTAAAAAGAAAACACTGGGAAAGAGAACATTAATGAAACCAAATCAGAGTCAAGAAATGTGGGTTTGGGGCCTGACGTGGGCAATCCTGATCTGTGAGATCCTACAGAGTCAGGTCTGCTCGCTGAATCTTGACATCCTCCTCCGTTAAAGTCAAATGGGTTAAGTTCAATGCTTCACAGCTTGGGGCAGCCCCACCCCCTTGGGTGGCATTTTTTAGAAGTGTGGAGGCATATTTTGATTGTCACAGTGTCTAGAGGACACAACTGACATTTAGCAAGCAAAGGCAAGGTAAGCTCCATACCCTGCAACATATGGGACAGTCTCACTCAGTAAAGAATTGTCCTTCTTATAATACCAATAGAACCCTTGTTAAAAGTCACTGGATAATCTCTTACTGCTCTGGGTAAAAAAATATAAGGTAAAATTGGCCTAATTTTCTGCTCTGGCAGCTAGGAACTCAGAGCAAATTGGAGAATTCTTATTCACAGCTCCTTGTAAACTAAGTCCTTGGTATTATAATACTTTCTGCCTATTCTTGCCCTTTTCCTCACCACACACACCCCAATGTCATGCTTCTTGACTTTTCATCCTTACATTAATGATCAGATTTTAAGTGAATCTTTCTTTCCCATTGTTAATACATTTTTCATGAACTTCTGCCTTGATATCACATTGTTTCACTGTAAGCTGTTTACACATATCCCCCCCCACTAACCCAAATTCCTTAATAGCAGGGAATTTATCTCGTATTCATATTTATTCATTCAATCAATCATTCAAAATGATATTTATAAAAGCTAACACACATTGACCACTTACTATGTACCTGGAACAGTACTTAGAGATTTTTATGTGTATTGCCAATCAGCCCTTAGGTACTGTTATTATCCCCATATCACAGACAAGGGAAGTGTGGCTACAAAAGGTTAAGCAACTTGCACAGTCACACAACTATGTATCATGTTAGGAGCTGGAGACTCTGAGATGGAAGCAACTTCCCGGACTCAAGGACCTTGCATTCTAACAGGCAAATATGCCAACATCAACCACCCAGCACAACATAGACTGAAATGAAATCGGAGAGAATGCCAAATGAGCCCTGAGGAGAAACACAAAGCTCAGTCAGTGTCTAGAGGGAAAAAGACCCAGAGAACATGATGTCTGAGCTGAAGCTAGAGGCCTAGAAAGAGTGGTCGAATAGGCCAGCAGAGCGAGGAACCCAGCGGGGAGCCCTGAAATCAGAGGGACTGCTAATGCCCAACCCTGAAAGTTACTGCTCAGAATAGAATTCCCCAATAGGGAGACTGAAGTCCACTGTAACATACTAGTAGGGACACTGAAAAGGTGCCTTCCTGAAGCACCAGAATTTGATTCTAATGAATAAATGGCTGGGGCCTAGCCTACAACCTGGCTGTCAGTGCTCCTCAGTCGCGTGAGTGTTCTGGCTGACTTTCCCAGATATGGTTCCCCAGGCAAGGAGGAATGAGGGAACCACGCCATTCCTAAAAGCTGTGCTTGCTGTTAAGCATTTTTTTAGGATGTTTCATTTAGCCCTTGTCTCTGCCCTGTAAAGTCAGCATTATTGTCCCACTTCACAAGCAGGATGGCAGGCTCAGAGAGGATATAATGCTATTAAGTAACCAAGCGAGGAATTAAACTCAGATCTGCCTGATGCAAATTCCAGGTTCTTAGGCGAGCACCACGCTGCTCCCGGGGTCTCACTGTACGATTGCGCAGCCCAGCCACTACTTAGCAACTCTGCTGTGCCTGGGACTCCAAGGGGCCCTGAGTCTCCCTGTCAGGTCTGCTACTGCACCTAGACATCAATGTTTACTTGAAAGGGTTTTCTCCCCTCTTCTGTGTGGTCTGAAGGAGCAAATCCAATGTCAATTTTGTTCATGCTCAATCTCAGTTTAGATAAACCAGTTAGTAGAGTATGTACGATAAAACTCCCTGCCAAGTTATAAACTAAGTAGTCAAACAAACAAACACAAAATCAAATGAAGATCTAATTAACTTGGTGCAATTACTCTGTTCCCTTCCCACCAGTCTAGGATAATCTATAACAAACACCAGGGAAGCAAAATAAACTACCTGGTTTCAAGTCTTTTTTTTTTTTTTTAATTTCCCCTCTTCAGCATTTCTAATCTTTCCTTTTCTCTTTCTGTCTCTCCTTTTTCCCCCTCGTTCCTTCATTTCTCCTTTTATCCCTTTACTTTATCCTTATTTCATTATTTTCTTTTGCTCCTTCCTTTCCTAACTTGTTTTCTTCCTTTTTTTCTATTTGCCCCCAGGGCTCAAGCAGGGAACCTTATCCAGGGAGAGGGTTAAGGCCTCTTATAAAAGCCAGATTCTGAAAAGGATCCATCAGTTTTTCCCTTCTGACACAAACAGCCTTGAACTAAAACCCCCTCCACACCTTTAGCAATGAAATTAGATATAGGACGCCCACAGGACGCTAAACTGGGGAGGGTCTCCTGCCCTCTCAAATCGTCCACCCCAAGCCAAGGTTGGGGACCACTCCTCGTTGAAATGCCACAAGGAAAAAGGCCAGAGGGCATGGAGTCGCCTGGCGGACACAGTGGGCACCAGATCTAAGTCCTTCTTTTCATTTCTTAGTCCTAGCCCCAGTTTAAAAAAATCCATTCCAGGCAGAGAGAAAAAATAACAAGTGAGCCAAGCTTGAGCTTTTTAATAATGTGAAAACTGAAGCAATTGAGGAAGGATTATTAATAAACATACAGTTCACGCTATGAAAGCATGGAAATTTTTCCTCTGTAACGTACCAGAGCCATAAAGGTGGAAATGTTGATTCATTGAAAATGAACCTCTGGCTCTAACTTTCAGCAACTGAGGGGAAATGTGCTTGGTGGGTGGAGCATGAGCCTCGAGTCAAACACCATACGCCACGTATGAGTTGTTACCTTCTCACACCTACCCGCCCCCTGTCTCTTCACCTATAAAATGGAGTAAATACACAAGCAAACAAGCCACTCTGGATAACAGTTTATCATTTTTAATAAAGTTAATCATGTACTTAACTTGTGAGTCACCTATCCAACTGCTGGATATTTAGTCTACAGAAAAGAAAGTTTATGTTCACGCAAACACCTGTACACAAATGTGTACAGAAGGTCTCTTCATAATCACCCGAAAGTGGAAACAGCCCACATGTCCTTCAGTGGGTGCATGGATAAACAAACTGGGGTATATCCATAACATGCAACACTGCTCGGCACTGAAAGGAATGACTTGTTGATACATGCCACTACTTGCATGAATTTCAAAGACGTTATGCTGAGTGAAAGAAGTTGATCTTGAAAGGTTACATACTGTGAGAGTCCATTTACCTGTCATTCTCCATTTACAGAAAGACAGAACTACAGTGACAGAGAACATACCAGTGGTTGCTTAGAGTGAGGGATGCAGGGAAGATGGGACTATAAAGAGGCAGCATAAGGGAGTTTCGAGGGGTGATAGAACTATCTGCATCCTGATTGTGGTGATAGTTACATCAGTCTATACATATGTCAACGTTCCTAGAACTGCACACCTGAAAAGGAAGCCCTTTACTCTGTCATGTAAGAATAATAGGAAAAAATTGAGTGGGAAAAATACTAAATTACTCTTACTCGTGCATCACCTTTTGGTTCACAAGTACTTTAATTTGATTCTCACAGCTCAGAAACCATAGCTGACGACATAAAATGATTTGCCTGGTAAATAAACATTGATGTAAAGCTTGACTCCCATCCTTCCAGTTTCAAATTCTGTGTCCTTTTGGAACATCTCACTGGGTGATACCCGAAGTCCTTTCCTATTGTAAAAGACCGTGAATGTTTGCCGGAGGAGGCAATTATATAGCCTCTATTGTTTGCCTTGTTTTTTTTTTTTTTTCAAGTTCCTATGTCAACCAAGTCATGTTCCTGGGAGTGTTTATATTTTCTTTGGGAAAAACAAAATAGGCCAATAAATGATTCAGTAAAATGACACATTAGTGGGAAGGTACTTTGTTGCCTGGCTCTTTGAATTAATGATTAGAAAAATAAGCTGTAGTAAACTTTAAAGCATTTATTTGTGTGTTTATTGATTCAACACATCTTTACTCAGCCATGTCATGGGGTGTGCCCTGACTTGGCACAAGCCTTTTCTCCTGCTGTGAAAACTTTCCCTACGTCCATTTCTGGCAGCTCCCACATGGCCTCCAGACCTCAGCTGCAGCATCACTTTCTCCAGGGTGGCTTGTCCTGGCCTCCATGAGCTGGTTTGGGTGTTTCCTTGGTACCCCATAGCATCCTGCTCTATGCTGGTGCTAATAATTTCAGTACAACATGGTGAGTGTCCTCCCACTAGACTATGAGCACTAAAAAGGGAGGGGCACGGGCCTTAGCACATCTAATGGGCATTCATTCATTCACTCATTGGACAGTTGTTTACAAGTCCTTTCAAGTCAGGCAATGTTCTGTTGCAGAGAAAAATACACAGCCATGTCACATGGAGCTTATCAAAAAGTAAAAGAGGCAATGAAAATATAAACAACATGCATCACTTCTTGGTATTATATTGTACTATAATTAATGAAGAAAAATAAGAGAGGGCAAGGGGACAGACTACAATGGGTTCTTGAGGAAGAAACATTGACCCAGTAAGCATTTCTGAGAATTAGTACTCCATTTATTTTTTCCCAATCTTCCAGGCCCAGTTCATTCCCTGGCCCCAGGTTCAGTAAGCATGGGCCCATCAGCTAGTATTGGCACTTTGGGCCCTGGTCCCCATGGTGACTGGAGCAGTTGGGATTGCACCTGCCTGGCCCTGGGGCATACCTCCCACTCCATTGCCTCTGACAACCTGAGGAAACCTGTCCAGCAAAGGGTTGTGGGAGTAATTTTGTTTTGGAATCTGAGTTGGTGTTTAGATTTCAAACGAGTAACCTGCCAGTCTCTGGCCATCTGAGAACCTGGCTTTCTTTGACTCATAAAGTGCCCTTTATGCCTCAGAGGTGACATAAAATATCATTCCATCTTTACACTGAAATACTCCTGACTGGTGTATGAAATGGGCCTTTATGGTACATCAAAGGCCCATAACTCTATCCTTTCTTGGACCTTTGATATTTTAATATTTGGCCAGTGAACGTATTATCTCTTCCATCCACAGAGCACTTGTTTATGTTGTTGGTTATATCTTTGTTATTGCTTCAATGGTGAGAGGGCCAGGCAAGAAGGCGCCCAGCCTCCTGGCGGCCCCAGATCTGGACATCCCCTAATTTTTGTCTCCAAAGGAGAAGGAACTCAGTGTTTGAACTCCTTTGGCCCAGGCCGCCTGAGGGAAATGTCAGACGCCATCCCCCCTAACAAGTGCTTCTAATTTATGCTTCTCAGAAGCCAGCCAAGTTCCTTCAGTGGGCTTCCATGGGCTATCTGAGGCTGGAGGAGTTACTGTTCAGGTTAAAATAGGAGCCAAACTTCCTTATTATTAGCAATATGCTGCTCACTTCTGAGAGGTAACATTTAACTGAGTAAGTATTGAAAAGTTATTATGTGTGTTCTTTTAAGATAGGAACCTTAGAACCATCCAAAATTTCTTCTCCAGCTATTGATGTATTTAAGGATTATTTATCAAAGTTCTGTGTTGCCTCAGGCACTGGGCTGGACACCAGAGATACTAGTCGTGAGACATTCACCCTCAAAAATGCTTCAGCCTAGTTCCCCTCTGCCTTATACTCATCTTAATTTAATAGCAGGTCCTGTGGATCCTGCCTCCCAAGTATTTCTCAGATGTATTAGACCGTCTTCCTGAACCCTCTACCCCTGCCTTAGAACAGAATCTTGTCATCTCCCAACCAAATTACCACAACTGTCTCTTCACGGAATGCTTGGCTGCCACTGCTACCCTCTATATTCCACCCAGGATCCAGCCACAGCATCAATCCAAAACTCAAACCCAGTTTCTTCAGTGTTCTGCTCCAAATCTCTCAAGCTAAATGCCTTCAAGGTCCAGGCAATGAGTAAAAATAAGTGAAGTAGCAGCATAAGGTCAGACAGTAGAAAGGAGAATTGGAGAGTGCATGACCCACCCTAATGAAGGCCTCATGTCAATCAAGCAAAACACAACTTTGGACTGAACCCCAAGCCGCCAGCCTGCACACTCTGACTCAGGTCGAACTCCTGCCTCTGAGCCTCTCTCTCAGCAGCCTCATGAACTGGCCCAGATCAAAATCTCCAGTCTCATTTCTCACCCTGACCACGCCCCACCCCCACTTCTATTCTGTGCTCTACCTATATTAAATTACTTACTGTAATTTTCTAAAAACTGTACATGTTCACACCTTCATGCATGTGCTCATGGTATCACATTTCCCTACAATTACCCAAATTCCTCATCAAGAGTGTTCTGTTTCATCTTTTTAAACTTCTTCCTCAGTATTACCAACTCTGGAGGGCCTCCTATGCTATCAGAAAGAACTGATCCCTCCCTCCCTGCCTTACTTCTTAGCCTTTTGTACCCTGTTTCCCCAAATTCCTGTCACTTTGCATTTATTGTGTAGTAGGTGGAGAAACCAGCATGTTATCAGTGAGCTCCTTGTGGCTGGTGCTTGCTGGGTGACAACTGCAATCTTTATGGTCCTGGTGCCTTGCACCCAGCAAGCACTTCAGTAGAAGTGTGACAAACTAAATTATCTAATTCAACGCAAGTAATTGCACATCCTTCTGATTTTAGTATTTACAAGAAGCACCTCGGAAACTGTCGATTATTATCAAGCTTTTCTTCTAAGTGAGGAACTAAAGGCTCTGAGAAACAAAGAAGCAGCCTAAAGCTGCACAGTGGAGCCAGGGTTTGGCCCCAGGTCTTCTAACACAGAAGCCAGCCCACTTCCAACAATCTCACAGCTTTCAAGTCCCACGAAGTCAAATGCCAATATACCAGGAAGAGTTCCCGAGGTAGCTGTTGTGTCTAAATACAGACCAAATGGTTTTAAAGTTAATGATGGCAAAAGAAAGTAGAATTGATTTAAAAATAAATGCACAAAATGAATCAGATACCTAAGGCTGCTGGCTCTTCTTCAGCATGCTCTAGCACCATGTCACAGATTGTTACAGTGCAGAGGGACGGCATTACTGCTGGTGGCCTAGGTTCTGGCCCTCGTTTGACAAGATAGTCTCCAACTTTGAAACTTCAGTGCTTCACCTTTCAATGTGGGGGCTGGACTCTCTGGTAACTGAGGTCCCTTCCTGCCGTGTGACTCTCTAATTTATGTCACCAATGTCTGGAGAAGTGAGGGGAGTTCATTGTCCTCAGGTACACCATTCCTGACTGAGGCCCTACCCACCACCCATCCTTCAGCTCTACCTCTCCCTTTGGAGACCCTAGAACCTAGGAGGCCAGGAACAGGTGTGAAGGGCAGCAGCAGTGAACAAGAATGTCCCAAATTCCTCACATCCAGTGGGCAGGTTTCTGGGGTGAACAGACTAGTCGAGCATGTGGCCTCACGCAGTGGGAGGTCCTGCTTTTTTTTGAAGGGCTTCGATTTCCCACCATTTTTTTTATTTAATTTTATTTGTTTATCTTTAGAGGGGAAGGGAAGGAGAGAGGGAGAGAAATGACAATGTATGGTTGCTTCCTGTGCATTCCCTGCTGGGAACTGGCCTGCAACCCAGGCATGTGCCCTGACTGGGAATCGAACCTCCATCTCTTGGTTCACAGGCCCGTATTTCCCACCATTTTTGTATCTTTAAAATGCAGACCTGTAGAATATGCTGATATTTAATGGGAGGACAATGTCAACTTGTCTTAAATGTATTTATCTCCTATTACTTCCTTCTTGAAGAAAAAGCAAAAAAGAACAATAAATACTTAGAGTAAATAATTTCACTGAAAATTATTTGGGAATAATTTACTGATCTCACAATATCTGGTTTCACAATGTTCTTTCCCTTCAAATCCATACCCCTCTCCATATTCCAGAGACTACAGGTGGGGAGAGTCACGAAGAAACTATTGTAGTAGATTAGACTTTCATCACCCCGGCTTAGATTATGACAGTGAGGAAGGAAATACGGAGAAGGAAATGAGTAAGAGAGGTAATTCAGAGGCAGAATCCACAGGATTTGGTTAACAATTGGATGTGGGCGGTGAGAACAAGGAGATATAGCCTAGCTTTTCTCCTCAGTTCTGGTTTAGGTGTTGGGGTAGATAGGTGGTGGTAGCATTTCTGTGGAGAAAAGATACAGGAAGGGGGCTTATTTGGGGAACAAAGGTGATGAGTTCAGTTTTGGACAGGTTGAATTGAAAGTGAGATATCAAAATGTAGATGTTCAGGAAAGAGTTAAATATACCAAGTTTAATCACATTTTGGTAGACTTTGTTATTGTCAAAATATGTGCTAGTCCTTCCTATTGGGCCTGTCCTTGAGGAGAATCATAATTTCACCCCATTGACATTGGTTTCTCTTATGAAAAAAATATGTGTTATTTCCAAGCAAAAACGTTAATAGCCAAACAGTGGTTCTGCCTTGGTTCTTTCCTCTCTGCCATGTGACTGACGTGTCCCAGAGAGACATGATCCAGGAAAATGACCCAGGATAAAAGAAGACCTAGAGCACAGCCACAGCCCATCCAAGAGACCAAGAAATAAATCTTTGTTGTTGCAAGCTGTTAACATTTGAGGGTTTGTTGTTACAACAGCTAAGCTTAGCCTATGCTAACCCACCATCTCATTTTATGGAAAAAGAAACAGAGACCCAGGGAGGAAAAATTGGGAAAGAAATAGGAAAGAAAGTTAACTCAAGGCTTTCATATTTTTCTCATATCCATGCAGAAGTTGTCTTATCAACAGTCTTTGTGTCCCTTGAAATTAATACAGTAGACCTGAACACTCTGGTAACATGGCCCAGTTTTCCTTTTTTTGTATAAGTAAAATGTTATTTTCTTTTCCTCTGCAGAGATTTCATCTGTAACTTGGTCTTTTTTTTTCCCTCTAAGTTTAAAGAGTCCTGTCTAGCATCAAAGCCCATTAACATGAGATTTTTTTTCCTCTTCCAATTTCCTCTCAGCTCCTCCACAATACTGACTTTATACACACAAATTTTACTTGGAGTTAGGACCAGGTGTGGCAAATTTTAAGACAAAATATCATTTAAAAATATTTGTATACAGGAGGAAAGAGCATAGAACCAGGAGTTAAAAGATCTGAGTTTTACTTTCATCTGAGTTGCAAAATGGCTGTGTGACCTTGAACAGTTCATTTCACCTCTCTGGGCCTCACTTCCCTTATCGGTCCTAGAGAAATAATATATGCCATGCCTATTTCTAAAGTTTATTTGAAGATATAATAAGAGTCTATTTGTAGATTTCCTTTGAAAGAGTGAATGTTGAAAGAGTAGATGCGTGGGAGGTGGAGAACTCAGAGGATTAAGTATTGCCAAGCAACCTTGGATAAGCAGCCTCTTGGCAAGCACGAAACTCCCAGCTGCCTGTGAAAGCATTTGCACCATGCCAGGCCAGTAGGCAGAATTTTGGATGGAGAAAAAAAAGATTTTTGAAAGTGCTTCCATCATTTGAGTTTCACACAGAGTGGGATTTCTGGCCCAATTATCGGGGGAGGGAGGGAGGGAGGGAACAGAGTTCTCGGGTCCATTCTGTGTGATGGTGATGGTGGTCGTGGTAATCTCTTGCATTTAAAACAATGTATTACAGATCTCATCAGAGCTCCCAATATCGTTGTAGCTTGTTGTTGTGAACCCTCAGAGCTGGTCTCAGAGGTGTAAAAACATGTAAAATGAAGACCCAAGGATAACTTTTGAGGAAGAGATGGACATCACTAAAGGCACCCTTTAAGATGCTGGAGGGTGGGCTGGAGGGAGTGAAATGAAAGTGGAGAGACCAGTAGGGAGGAGATTATCACAGTCATCCAAAGGAATGTATTTAGAGAGCCTGGACCACATGGACCACCTGGGAATGAATTAAAAATATTGTAAAGATAGGTCATTTGCCCAAAGTCATGTTGCAAAGTAGTGAAAAATAATTCTTAGAACCCAGGTCTTGGGCTTCCAGCCCAATGTGCTCTTTCTCTTACTTCATTTTCCTTCCTGCCTAGTGCAAAAGGTTTCTTGTAAGATAAATGGAAATTTACATTTAACAAGCCTTGAAACTTAGAGAAAATTTTTAAAAAGAAAGAGCACATTGAAAAATGGACTTAGAAAGCAAACCACGTAAACTGGCTTCCACTCACTCTGACAAACCCACCCAAGTCAGACCTCCCCTTGTTCCCTCTCCCCCTTCTTCAGAAGAAAACACTAAGAATGTACAAAGAGTTGTAGGAATTAACTTAGTGAGGAAACTATATATGTAGTTTTAGAACAACTTGATAGAGTACTTTTATATGTCTGTTGAATTTAATAATAAAAAAAATGGGGCTTATGGTTTGTATGTCTTTTTTTCCCACTTTATTTCTCCATTAATTTATGTTTACTGAGTTTTACAAAAGTATTGGTCCATGACAGAGTGAAAAATTTTTAATTATATTTTATTGATTATGCCATTACAGTTATCCAAATTTTTCCCCTTTGTCCCATCCACCCAGGATCCCCCACTCCCTCAGGCAATCCCCACTCCATTGTTCATGTCCATAGGTCATGAATATAAGTTCTTCAGCTGCTCCCTTTCCTATGCTGTACTTTACATCCCCATGGCTTTTCTGTAACTACCTACTTGTACTTCTTAATCCCCTCACCAATTCACCCATTCTCCCACATTCCCCTACCACCTGGTAACTACCTAATCCTCTCCATGTTCATGATTCTCTCTCTGTTCTTCTTTTGCTTAGTTTGCTTTTTAAATTCAATTGTTGATAAATATATATTTATTGCCATTTTATTGTTCATAGTTTTGATCTTCTTTTTCTTAAATAAGTCCTTTTAACACTTCATATACAATGGTTTGGTAATGATGAACTCCTTTAGTTTTTTCTTGTCTGGGAAGCTCTTTACCTGTCCTTCAATTCTAAATGACAGCTTTGCTGGGTAGAGCAATGTTGGCTGTAGGTCTCTGCTTTTCATGACTTTGAATATTTCTTGCCAATACTTTCTAGCCAGCAAACTTTCTTTTGAGAAATCAGCTGACAGTCTTATGGGAACTTCCCTGTAAGTAACTAACCTCTTTTCTCTTGCTGCCTTTACAATTCTCTTTATCTTTAGCTTTCAGCATTTTAATTATGATGTGTTCTGGAGTGGGCCTCTTTGCATCCATCTTGTTTGGGGCTCTCTGTGCTTCCTGGACTTCCATGTCTATTTTCTTCACCAAATTAAGGATGTTTTCTTTCATTATTTTTTCAAATAGATGTCCAATTTTTTGTTCTTTCTCTTTAAGAGAAACACTTTAAGTTGTCCCATAGGATGCTTACACTATCCTCATTTATTATTATTATTATCATTATCTTTTATCTTCTTGTTGTTCTGACCAGTTGTTTTTTGCTTGTGTTCCAAATCATTGATTTGATTCTCAGCTTCATCCACTCTACTATTGTTTCTCTGTAAATTGTTCTTTATTTCAAGTGGTGTATCATTTGTTTCTGACTGGATTTTTTTATGTTGTTGAGGGTCTCACTAAGTTCCTTGAGCATTCTTATAACCGGTGTTCTGAACTCTGCATCTGATAGATTGCTTATCTCCATTTAATTTAGCTCTTTTTCTGGAATTTTAATCTGTTCTTTTATTTGAGCCCCATTTTGGCAGCCTCCCTGTGTTTGCTTCTGCGTATTAGGTAGTGTTGCTATTATGCCCTGTCTTGGTAGTGTGGCCTAATGTAGTAGGTGTCCTGTAGGGTCGAGTAGTACAGCCTCCCCTTCCACCCAAGCTGGATACTCAAGATGTGTCCTTCATGTAAGCTGGGTATACCCCTCTTCTTATAGTTGAGCCTTGATTGCTGTTGGCAGGTCAATAGGCAAAATTTACCCAGGCCAGTCAGCTGAAAGGACTGGCTGTGACCACTGACCACCAACTTCTGCCCTCCGTGGAGGATCAGCTGTGCAGGGGCAGAGTGGTGGTGCTTCAACATGGTCTGTAGCTGTTCACTGTGTGTGCAGGCTCTGGGGTTTCCCTGGTGGTATAGGCCAAGGTCAGCCCCCTCCTGGGTTCTGCCCAGGGCTACCCTGAATGAGCTATAAAGCAACCTGAGATGGCTGTACTCATGCTGGGCTTGGAGATTCCCAAGTGAAGCCAAGCTGTGAATCAAGACTGTCTGCTGATAGTGTCAGGCCTGATGCCTGTTAGCAGGAGATACAGGGGCTGGGGGCTTACTAAGGCCAGCTGTTGCTTGTTTGAGAGTATTTAGGACGTTGTGAAGCATGAGCCAAGACCAGCCATTCATATGGATAAGTCACTGTTAACAGCTTGGGTCAGCCCATAATTTGGGTGGGCTGGAGTCTCAGGAGATCTCCAGAGTGAGGCAAACAGTGTTAGCCAGGTTGATGGAGTCTCAGATATGGCACCTGCCCTCGGTTCTGTGGCTTTTCCAGTGGAGGTTTTAGCAGAGGAACAATGGCCTCTGCACACCTTTCTGTCTGGGTGAAAGCTGTCCCCCAGCTCCCACCTTGATGCCAGACACTTCAGTTCCTCCCTATATGCCACTGGTGCCTTTCATTCTGCTACCCTGGTGCTGGAGCTCAGAAGGAATGAGTCTCAGTAAGTCCATGTGTGGGTTCTTCAAGGGAAACTGCTTGGGACTCCAGTAGTTTCTTCCACTGACTCAATACTGGCTGGTTTTTGCAGCCAGAAGTTATGGGGACTTACCTTCCTGGCTCTGGAACTCTGGGCTGGGGGCCTGGTGTGGGGCTGGGAATCCTCACTCCCAAGATATCCCTCTGAATTTTTATCCACCACATGTGGATGTGGAACCAGTCTGTTCCATATCTCCACCCCTCCTACCAGTCTGGATGGATAGATGTGGTTTCTTTAATATCATAGTTGTTAGACTTCCCTTCAACTCGATTTCTCACAGTTCTGAGTGATGGTTGTCCTATATTTTAGTTGTAATTTTGATGTGGTTGTGTGAGGAAGAGAGCCGTGTTTACTTATGCCACCATCTTGACTGGAAATCCTCAGACTGAAAGTTTTAAAAACCAGTTTTGAGATGATGAGAAGAACAGTTATGGAGGAAAGTCCCAGGATTCAAAATTCAGAGGCCTAGGCCGTAGTCTCTGTCAGCACAGCAAGTGACCCATCCCTACCTCAAGGGAACTTAGCAGGACAGCAAGCCTCCCTGGACCTATTTCAACTTGCTATAAATGGTTATACCATCAGAGGAGGCCTCGTCCTAAAACTCAAATCACCATTTGGTGGTATGTGGGAGGGGTGGTGTTGGAGTGACAGAAAGAAAGGAAGAAAAATAAAATCAAGATTATACACTTGACTCCTTTTTTATTATCTTTATTATTTTGTGAAGGAGACTGGAAAAGACAGAAGGCAATTATTTTCCCCAATTTTAAAGAAAATCACACACTACAGATAAAGAAAACGAAGCCTGAGCTCCCTTCTGGAGAGCACTAATAATCAAGGGGCATGACCCACCTTCTTCTAGTGCCCAGAAGGGTCCACAGCTGCCTATGACATCATGTCCTGTGCTCCAGTCCTGCCCCAGATCAGCCCTCCACCCAGGCTAGTGTGACAGAGGTGCTGCATTTGCTCCTCTGCCAAATGCTATCCCTCAAGCTCATATTTCCCCCACCAAGAATTAGAAAGCCCTTCCTACCACCACCCCCCCCAGGGTTGGAATCATCCAATTTCCTACTGGAGAAACTGAGAAGATTTCAGATCCAGATCTCTAATATTCTTGTTTCGAATATGGAGAAATCGAGGCCCCAGAGTGGAGAGTGCCCTGCTCTGGATGTGGAACACAGATCTCCTGACTCTCAAATACAGATTCCCTCTTCCCTGCCCCTTTATAGCTCCCTGTCCTAAGTCCCTCTCTTCCCCCATTAAATGTTTGTGCTAGGAGCAATCCTAGCGTCTGGCTGTGAGTTCATTTTTCATTCTGAAACTCCTCAGGCAGGTAATTTTATTTCCATTGCCCTGAGGGAAGGAATTCATGAAATGTGGCACAAAGTTCAAAAAGACTGGCAGAATGAAAATATACCCACCCACCTCCCTCCCCTCAGCCGCTGCCCAACCATTTCTCATCTTGTCTTAGAGCTCAAATCAAATATGAGTCTACATGAAAGAGGAAACCTTTGCTAGTGTTTTTTAAGTTAAGTGCAGCCAAGGGCGATGGCTGCCCCAGACTCACAGGCCATCTTTCAGGATCATGGGGAGCCGCAGATGAGTTCGGCGGGCAGGACTGTTATGTAAAACCAGGCAGGTGGGTTGTATTTTGTTTCCTGCCTCAACACCGGATTTTCCTCCCTTCAAACAAGTATTTCAGGGTTTCCTTTGCCCAAACCTGGATATTCCAAGTTCCTCCTTTATCATCCCTGCCAACAGTTTTGCACCTGAAATTTTCTGCAGCTTCCTCCTCAAACAGCTTGCCCCAGTGTCTCAGGGATAACCTCCATTAAGACAGAAGCTTTGATGTCTTGCCAATAGACAGTGCCAGAAGCGCCCAGATTTTCCAAACAGCTGGCCAAATTCAGTGATCATTATTTAGCTAATTTTTTAAATGGTTTTACACATACACGTTTTTTATGCTTTAAAACTTTTCTCTTTAAAATGAGAGAATAGAAATGCAAGCAGAAAATCCTA
The DNA here is from genome assembly GCA_028533065.1 of Trachops cirrhosus. NCBI lineage: Eukaryota > Metazoa > Chordata > Mammalia > Chiroptera > Phyllostomidae > Trachops > Trachops cirrhosus. The sequence continues at coordinate 35,123,407 of CM052542.1, read as the reverse complement.
TCTTAGAAAAAGTAGGGGTTAAAAACATGGACCAGCCAGACTTGGGAACTAATCCCATTTCTGCCACTTCATAGCTATGTGACCTTGACCATTTAACTGAACCTCTCCGAGTCTGAAATTTTCGTAATAAAAACACCAATCTCATGAGGTGCTAAGAAAAATAACTGAAACTAACCATGCAAAAGACTCAGCACAGCCCAAGCATATCTAACATTTATTGCATACTTACTATAAGCATTATTAACATGATAATTAATATGATATAATACATGATATGATATGAATGTGATCATGAATTTGAGCTACAGAGCATAAGCCCCATGAAGGCAAGAACCTCTAGTGTTTTTTTACTTTCATGTCTCCATTGCCCAGAACAAAGTTTGGCTCAGGCAAGGTACTCAGTATTTGTTCCTAAGTGAATGATAAATGTTAGAAAGAACCTTAAAGATGATCTTTTCTTAATCAGGTTCTTAGAGATATTAGATATTAGCCTAATATATTAGCTAATTAGATAATTAGCTTAGAGATATTAGATATTAACCCAAGATATTAGCCTAATTTAGTTCATTTATTTTTGTATATTTAAAAGTCACTTTTCTGATCTACAAGTTTTCCAAATAGGCATGCATTTATTCTTTTCTATTTTCATTTGTATCTTCTGAGTTTACAAATTGCTCCTAATTCCATCACCTAGAGACTTCTAATATTATCCATGTTCTTTCTTTCTTCTCAGAAATATTTTTGACACATTTTTGACAGAGGCAAAGCCACACGCATTAGCCTGTCCTTCAACTTTGGCTGGAAGTCTGTCTGTTTGGTGAGGTCATAATGTGGGACCTGAGATCATCTGTTCTGTATATCTTTCTGTTATTTTTTAAGCTATAAATAATGTGTTGAGTTTTCCTCATTTTAAATTTATCAGTTTAAGAAGCAAAATCTTTCAAAATGTACGTTCCATCTGAGTTTATAATGGATAGGTCTTTACTGATGAAAAGATAGGGAAGCCCTGAACCGATCTAATGCCTTAATGTAGCCAGTTGGTTAAGGGAAGGTAATTAATGTTCATAAATGTTTATTATGTACCTTAATCCTGTTAATCTTCAAAAGCCTAGAGCTAGCTAGGTACCTCAGTCAGGCACTGTGATATGATATAGATATATAGATATATCTATATAGACATAGACATGGACATAGACATAGACGTAGATATAGATATATAGATATAGGTTTGGTTCTTGCTCCAATTCCTGGCACAGAACTTTAAAATCCCTTGGAATATCCTAACTGATAGGATTATTTTTTGATATTCATAATGAGCCCCTGTATACCATACCTGAGTTTATGCAAATGAGGTGACCTAAGGGAGCCCTTAGTGGTTTCAGGGCAGAGGTTGGTCATGCTCTAGAGGGTTGGATCTTTCAGCCCCACCCTCAATATTTAGGGAGAGGAGAGGAACTAAAGATTGAGTTTAATCATTAGTGACCAATGATTTAATCAATTATGCCTACACAACAAAGCCTCAATGGAAAGTCTTGAACAATAAAGTTTGGGAGCTTCTGGGCTGATGAATGTTTTACTAGGCCAAGAGGGTGGTGCAGCTGAAGAGGCCACGGAAACTGTTTGCTGCCTCCCAGCTGGGCTTTGCCCTCTGTATCGCTTCCATTTGGCTATTTCTGAGTTGCATCCTTTATGAGAAAAAACTGTAAGTATAGCACTTTCCTGAGTTCTCTGAGTTGTCTAAGTAAATTATTGGACCTGGAGGGGGAGGGGAGGGAAGGGTAGACATGGGAACCCCTGCATTTGTAGCTAAATTTTACAGAAATTGCAGGTAGCCTAAGGACCTAGGATTTGCTACTGACCTCTGAAGGAAGGGAAGTCTTGTGGAATCGTGGCCTTAAACCTGTGGAGTCTAATGCTAACTCTGGGTGGTTAGTGTGAGAATAGGATTGAACTGTAGGACACCCATTTGGTGTTGGAAAATTGCTGTTGAAAAGATCCAGGTGTCTCATCTCTTAAGTAGAAAAAATAAGGCTCAAGAAAAAAAGAAGAAAAAGAAAAACTGTACCCAAGGTCACATCTTTTTTTTCCTCCTCATATTTCCTAAGAAGACTGCCTGCCTAGAGTAAACTTCTAGCCCATCTTCCCCACAGGGCACTGAATTTTTCCTACAGGAGAAGAAAAATGATGCATCCTGTGGCTGAGCAGTGAGAGCCTGAATCTCATCAGCCCATGTTTCTCGACCAGGTAGAGGTGTGTGTGTTTAAGAAAGTATATAACAAAATAAATATATATAAATATAAACATATATAATAAAATACAAATGTACATATATTTAAAAAGTATAAGAATACATATGTACAGATGTATACATATGTACATTTTTACATATAAATGGGTGTATTTCTTGCTCTTGGAACTAGATGGTTGAGAGGCAGTGACTCTTGCACAGGCCTGTGTCAATGTTTGTTCAATCTGTAACTCATACTCTCCTGAATGTGTCACCCAAAGTCCTTCCTGTTCTTGAGGAAAATAATAGCAAATCTACTTGTCTTCAGGTCCAAGTATGGCCATCCAATACAACACTACCAACAATGAAGCCACAACTGTTACCTTTATCCTTCTGTTTCTTGCATTTATTTCTCAATTGGTTTAGAACTTGTAGGGAGAGTGGAAATTATTATCATTCTTCAATCCCTATCCATGAGGCATTGCTTTCAACTATGATTCCAAAGCCTCTCTTCCTTCTGTTTTTCCATATGGTCTCATAACGTTGAGGCAAAGACTTAGGGAGAAAGAAATGAATTGACAAATAAGTATTTTTTCCATTTGTAGACCAGAACATTAATAATATTGTGTAACAGAAAGAAGATGGTTTCCATATCCTATCCAAACTACCTCACGTGGCTTGAAAATTTTATAATATTTCCTGGAAATACTTTTGGTCAAAAAAGAACTCACCATAAGTAGTGCCAGCATATGTTTCCATTTGTTATTTTATATATTTTATATTTGCTTCAATTATGGAACCAGCCCTCTTAAAGCCAGAAACTGCATTAAAAAATGTGTGTGTAGGACAATAATTTTTCTTAACGTTTATTTCATTTAAAAATAAAATAAAATAAAACCCACCATGGATCAAATGAAACGACCCGCGTAAAGACAGCCCTTCTCTTCCTGCAGGTCTTTCCATAACTGTGGGACTGAAATTTCCAAGGTATCATTTTGACTGTTTTCCTAAATCGTTAACATATTGAAAACAGCTGTGAGGTGCAAGGAGCTGGAGGGAAAACACCGAGGGTATCTTTGTCTCTCCTGCATGAGTCTACCCCTTGACCAAGCAGGCCATCTCTGTTCCTTTGTGACTTGGGAAAGCTGAAATTCAGTTAACAGTCATTGTTTCATAAAAGACCATTATTCCTGCCTCCGTAGCTTCCTGAAAGTTTTATTTTCTGCGCAGGTGTGTTTAATCCTATTGTTAAGTCTCTCTTATCAAGACCACCAGTAAAAAAAGGACCAAGAGTGGTGATTTACTACCTATCTACCTAAGTCTCCTTGACTGTTCCTCAGTTCAGCCACACAAGATGGGCATTTCTCTCCACATTTGACGAAGAAGGAATTAAAAGTCAGAGACACCAAAAGATACAGGACCTTTCTCATTGCTCCTAAGAGCAAGGATATGGTGAGATCAGAAACCCTATCTCCCTCTCCTGCTAGGACACAGTGCAATTGCTATGGAAAAGCACCAGAGAGTTCTGTGTTCTAGAAGACACTGAGGTGGTAGTGATGAAAGGGGGGATATTGCCCCACCCAGGCCCCTACCCTCAGCTTCTTTCCCTGACATGTTCCAGCAGTGGAATAATTAGAACAAAGAGGATATGCCTCAGGAAGCTCTGTCCCCACAGGCCGTCCAGACTTGTTTAAAGACAGCTGCTCTGGTCGTTAAAATGAAATAGGACATGTAACCAGATTATGGGGAAATTATTGCTATTAACAGTAATAATTACCCTCTGTTCAAGTAGCTTCCTGAAATAAAAAACATCAAAGCAGAAGCTCTCAATTGCTTTACTTAGCACCCTGCATGAACCCTTTGCATATGCGATATGCATCAGAAAGAGAACTGGGGTCAGAGAGGAGAGAGGAGGGGGGTGTGTGTGTGTGTGTGTGCGCGCGCGCGCGCGCGCGCGCGCACACACACACACACACACACAGGCACTTCAAAGAATGCAAGAATATTCTGTACTTTATTATGTATACTTGTGGGAATGCCTATTTTCATTAAAAAATTTAGTGAAGACCTGTAGTGTGTCAGGTTCTCTCAGAGGTTCTATGGATACCAACCCAAATAAGACTGGGTCTCTGCCCCCAGGAAGCTCAACTCTGGAGCAAGAGGCAGGCAGTAGAGAGAGAAATGTAATACAGCACGGTGAGTGCAGAGCTGAAGGGAAGATGGATGACTACAGTGGCATGTGGAGCAAGCCTCATTCCACCCTGCTAGGGTAAGAGAAGGTGGACTTCCTAGAGGAAGGGCTGCTTAAGCGACAACTTGAAGGATATGTAGGGGTGAGATGGCAGAGGGAATTTGGGCAGGGCTTCTGAGCAGAGGGCCCAGTACCACAAAGGACCCAGTGGTTTGAAACAAACAGCTGTAATCCTCTCAGTCACTGGGAATGGGGCTGTAGATGGGACAGGTAATCGACAAAGTTCAGAACTCCATGGAGAATGTTAAGCAGGGAGAAAGGTGTTTAGAAAAACAGGTCTGGTCATAGTGTGAGACCAGTAGAGACCAGACTGGAGTGAAAGAGATGTTAGAAGGCTGTTGCAGGAAACCATGCTAGAAAGGAGCCCTGAACCTATGGACAGAAGAGCATGGATAACAGAAATCTCTGAGAATTAAAAACTTATAAGATTTGGATGGTGGAGGATATGGGCAAGAATGATATTCAAAAGGTTCAAAAAACCAGCACAGCACAGGCACTGACCAATCAGAATGGGCACCAGCCACATGGGACCAGGTCATGCATCAGGTTGTTAGCAACCCTGGGCAGGGTTTTTAAATGCTCTTCTAGCCAGGTCATCTTGCTGATGAGTGCAGCATTGTGAGGCATGTCCTTTTCACTGGATTTCCTCTCTCCCCTGCTGCGCTAGACTGATTGCACCGATGGCACCAACCCCTGCCCTTTTTTTACTCCTCCCTGTCATTTCAGATGAGATCAGGTGTGTTCAAAGTGGTATGGCCATAGATTCCTCCCTGTCATTTCAGACTTGGAGTTTTTCTCATAAAAGCAGAGTACGTTCCCTACCCCATATGACTCACTTTATCCAGCACGACCAGGTAAAAAGGAGGGTGTGCTGTTCTGAGCCCAGCACCCGGAGGCCCTGCATGTTTCCCCTTGCTCACTTGCACCTCTGCCATTGCCATAAGGCCACGCCCCGGTTAGTCTGCTGAAGAATGAGAGACACTTAAAGCAGGACAGAGTCACCCCTACTGAGTCCATGCTGCATCCGCCACTGCCAGCCAACCCCAGGCATGTGAGCAAGCCTAGACAAGATCCACAACACTGCCCAGCTGATCCCCAGCTAGCTCCTGACAGAACAATGCTTATTGTCACATGTGTTGATGTCCTTTGGGCTGGTTGGTTATCACACTATAATCATGGTGACAGGTAACATACATACAGCCTACCCCTGCTTTTCACAGCACTCATACCCATGTCTATTTTACAAAACACTCCATGCATCATCCAACTCTCTTACCAGAATTCTTAATACAAAGGTATCAAAAAAACTTAATGGGGAAAATACCTAAAAATAAATCTGCAGGTGGCTTACAGGTTGAAAGTCTCAAAATCACCATGCTCCAAACAACATCTAGAAACTGTAAACAGGCAGCAGAAAATGCAGAGCTGGGGGAGTTAACTACAGCATCTCTGCCCTCCATTGCCTGCGCACCCTGCACTCACAATTCAGCACCTCTTTGTCATTAATACAATGCATTTGCTCTTTATGGGATGAGCGAATAATGCACCTCGCTCCTCATAATTCAGAGCCAACTAAGAAAAACACGGGTGACAGGCACATGTAAAGAAAAATATCAGCTTTTATGCTGATAAAAGCTAGATTGGAGGATATGGCTTGAGATATGGTCAAAAGAGGTGGTCAACAACACTGCCTCCTGAAGTTAAATTCATCTACCTAGCACGGGGGTGCTGGCTAGCCTGGCTCCCAGCAGGACTGGCTGCCTAGGCATGACTGAGGGTAGACCAGAATACATGTTCCTTGGAGGCAGGCAGAGAGCCTCTACATTCACCATGAGAGGGTACTCTTCTCCCCATGGAGAGAAGGAAGGAGTGAGGAGAGAGACCAGGGACGTGGTCTTGCTACAGGCTCTCCACATGGAAAGGGGAGGGGCAAGGAAAAATGTTCCCACTGATATCATGGCAATATTGTCTTGCCCCAGGTTACAATGGACCTTCCAGTGATGTTGCTGCTGATTTTACCTGGAGTGATGGCATCTTCCTGTCTCTCTTACAGCAACTATATGCCCCAGCGGGAAGATTCACTTCCAATCCTGCTGTCCACCAGAGACTTCTCATGTAATCCAGCCACAGGGGCCCGTATGCACACACTCACACACCTGCACACAGAGATACATCTTATGCAGGAAACAGAAGGCCTTCACTCTTGACAACTTCCTAACACAAATTATAAGAACCCAGACCTCCCAGTGAGAGGTACCGTGGCCAGAGCTGGGTACATCCTAAAGAGGATGAACAGCTAAGTTGAGAGACCCATACTCTAAACTGAGTCTGAATCCTGTTCTGCTACCTCCTAGTCATTTGTCCTTAGAGAAATTATTCCATTTGTGTGGGTCTCCATTTCCTCATCTATAAAATGGGATAATAATAGAACCCTATACATTTGTTGTAAAGCTTGAATGAAATAGTTCATGTACTAAGCTCATCATAGTTAGGGTACTAGTCTTCAGTGAATTGTATGCTACATAAAAACACATGTAAAAATATGAAACTTCATCGTATCTAGGGCAGTAAGGGTCTGAGAGGTATTCTAATTACTCAGCCTGGCTTACATGGGCCTGGTCCCTGACTACCCCTCCACCTCATTTCCTGCCACCCCACCATGTTCTTTATGCTGTAGTTGTGCTGAGTACATTTTGCTCTGACAAGTCTCCATAGTCTCCATACCTTCTATAGGCTGTCCCCGCTGCCTGGAATACTCCAGCCATCCTTCTTCCCTAGTCACACACACCCTTAGCCTGGCACACTGATACCCATAGGTCAGGGCTTAGCTACGTATAATTTCCACTAATTTATTTATTTAACAAATACTTTTCACTGTCTATTTAGTGTCTATACAGTAGTCCCCCCTTATCTGTGGTTTTGTTTCCACGGTTTCAGTTACCTACAGTCAACAGTGGTCTAAAAATATTAAATGAAGAATTCCAGAAATAATCTATAACTTAAACTGCGTGACATTCTAAGCAGCATGATGAAACCTCGAGTTGTCCCAGTTCTTCCCACCATGGGCAGCATAGCCACACTGCCTGCCTATTAGTCACCTACTAGCCATCTCAGTAATCAGGTCGACTTTCACAGTATCCCAGTGCTTGTGTTCAAGAAACCCTTATTTTACTTAATAATGGTCCCAAAGCACTGAAGTAGTGATTCAAATATGCCAAGGAAAAACCCATAAAGTGATTCCTTTTAGTGAAAAGGTGGAAGTTCTCAACTTCATAAGACAGTTCATCATCTCACATCATCACAAGAAGGATGAGTACAGTACAAAATATTTTGAAAGAGATCACATTCATGTGACTTTTATTACATTACAGTATATTGTTGTCAGTGTTTTACTGTCTTTTTAGTTAGTCTTAATCTTTTACTGTGCCTAATTTATAAATTAAACTCTATCATAACTATGTATAAGGAGAAAACATGGTATATAGAGCTTGGTGCTATCTGTGGTTTCAGGCATCCACTGGGGGTCTTGGAACATGTTCCCCATGGATAACGGAGGACCACTATACTAGAGTGCTTGGGCTGCCGTAACAAAGAACCATAGACTGGGTGGCTCGACAGAAATTCATTTTATCACAGTTCTGGAAGCTAAAATTCAAGATCAAGGTGTTGACAGGGCTGTTTCTCCTTAGGCCTCTCTCCTTGGCTTGCAGATGGCTGTCTTCACTCTCTGACTTCTCATGGTCTTTCATCCATTCTTGTGCATCTCTGTATCCTAATATTCTCTTCTCATGAGGATAGGAGTTATATTGGATTGGAGCCCACCCATGAGACTAATTTTACTTTAATTGCCTTTAGAAAACTCTATCTCCAAATACAGTCACATTCTGAGTTATTGGAGGTTAAGACCAACACAAATTTGGGAGGACACAGTCCAACCCATAAATGCACCAGAATACAAAGTATTTCCTTCTCCCCAAACCTGGATGAGAAGACATTCCTGAGTCCTACTATATATCTCCAGTTATGTCAGGGTCTTTTGTTATGAGGTACTTCTCCAGCAAAAATAAATGGTGTCTCCAGCCAGATTTCAGCCCAGTAAGGAAAAGCTCTGCATTGGTCTTAGTCACTGTGGTTGGCTTTTCAGATACAATGATGAGTAATTCATAGTAGATGACAATGGATATTTCTTGAATGAATGAAAGTCCTTTGCTGCCATCTCTGCATGCCAAAACCACATCCTTAATAAAAAACATGCCCCAAAAGAATGTATGATAATAATCCCCTACATTTAAAGAGCCCTTTACATTTTAAAGAACACTTACATCTCCTATTTTATTTCCCCTTCTATGTGGCCCTATGGTGTGGGTATAAATGTCTTCATTTGGCAGAAGAAGCAACTGAAGTCCAGCAAAAATAAGGATTTTGGCCAAGTTCCTTCTCCAATCAAGTAGCTCCAATGGACCCAGGCTACCTCCATGAATTACCACAGCTTTTGAAATTACAGAGAAATGAATTGTAGGAAATTGTAAGTAACTGCCTCACTTGAGAAACTTGAAGCTATCTTGGTGCCTGGGGAAACTAAGGCTTCAGCGTCACCAGGAAAATGCATCTCGGCTCCTCCTGATGTTGCAGCTTATATCAATCACCCCATCTTCCCAGGGTGACAGGGGCTGTATGTGGCCTACAAATTTTAATTCTAATCTTATCCTTTAAAGTTCAAAAGTCTAAAAAATAGTCTGAACTTCAAACAGCAACTTCAGAGACTTGCCCTTTCAAGTTGAACATTTCTTGAACAAAAAATAGTCCACACTCTTGTTGCTTTTGGAATCCAGTTCTTATTACTCATGTTTTTTTTTTTCTCCAAAAGAAAATCTTTTCACATCTTGGTAGAGCCTCTTGGCAGCACCCATCGGGAGCAGTCAACAAGTACGTCCAGGATCCATGAGGACCTGGCTATAGAGAGAGGAGCAGGACACGGGAAACCTTATGCCTTTCCAGAGCAGTCGTTCAAATGCAGGAGAGTCATCAGACAGGCTGGAAACAGTATGCCGTGACCGGTGTGCACAAAGGAGGCATAAAGTCATGCAGAAGAGCATGGGCTTCAGCACACGTGGTCCCACGTTCAGCAAGTGGCTCCACCACTTTCACTGGGATTTGGAGCAGGTAGCTCAGCCTTCCTAAATTACGGTTTCATCATCTATAAAATGGAAATTATAGTAAGGCATACTTGAAAGATTGTGAGAATTAGCATAGCATATTAATGCAAATGAAACATTTTACCTGGTGCCCTGGCACATTAACACTAACATTTACTGAGAGTTTACCCAGGCCGTGCCCATCTGGGAAGATGGGAAAATGATTCAAGCTCCAGCGTGGAAGTTCCATCGCAGCCCTTCCTCTCCAATCAGGATATTCCTGATGGTGGCTCTTCTGGTCCCAAAAGACCACAGCAGCCCTCCTTCCCACCTACTCTTGGCACTGCTCTCTGCCAAACTGCTCCTCCCAGTACTCACCCAGTACATGTCAAGTGTCCATCAAATTTTATTTCTGATGCTCCAGCCCCAACTGATAGCCTTCCAGCCCACCCCACATCCTAACTGCCAGGCAGGGCTCTTTGCTTGTGAGGATGGCAGATCCTCACAATACACAAAATAAAACAACAACCAGAGTGGTAGTAAAGGTGGTGCAGGGACACTGCATGCAAACAAAAGGTAGGACCTATACAACATCAACAAGGACCAACACAACTATGGGGCCTTAGCCTCTATGTGAGCCTGTTAGAATCTCCCTCTCTGCCCTCCGGATTTCTCTGCTTGGTCACCACATGTAACTAGCCTAAAATGCAGCTGCTCACCACTGACTGACCACATCCTTTGAGTCTCTTTCAAGGGACAATCTGATTGTCTCAGCTCTCCTCCTACATTAAAACTATCCTTGAATCAGGTGCTCACCAGGAGGATAACCAGAATTGCTGTCCCTTGGTCCTGAGATCAGAGCCAAGGAAGTGGGGTCCAGTGTCAAATCAGCTGAGTACGGCAAGCACGGCAAGTAGAAAACCTCCTCAAGGACAGACCAGGAGGATCAGAAGCAGGTTGGAACAAGAGATATGACTAGAAGTCAAAGAACTGATTCAAAACTAAGATAAGGAATAGCACATGTGGCTAAACCTCAGGAGTAATTTGGATTGTTTTTCCAGTGTGGATATGCCATGTTAAGGTGGCTGTTATCAATTTCATTCCTATAGTTACTACCTAAAAGGCTCCTGTTCTCATCCTAGTATGGGGAAAGTACCTTCCTTTCATGTGTTAAACTTCAGATTTTACCAGCACACAATAGCATCTCTAGTGACACTACTCATTAACCTGATTTCATTCAGTGCCCCACAATCCCCATCTTCCTTGGAACTTCACACTATGCCCCAAACTCATTCCAGAAGATAACCTGAATGATAACTTAAGCACTGGACTTTGCTCAGTCCATCACTCCCCTCTGACCACCAACCTGTGTTGAAGACCAGCTGTAGGGACCAACTTGCTCCCCTTGGAGTTCCTTCTCTATCCAGTTTTTACACTTCCCAGTAAGGACACGAAGTTATCATTATTCCATTACTTCTCACAGAAAAGGACCCTGGTCCTGGGATCAGCCATCACACTGAATGGCTTTAGTCATTGTCTCTCCAAAAAGGCGCACCAGATCTCTTATAAATAGCACCGTGGCTGACCCCTCCCCGGTCAGTGTGCCTCCCCACTTGTTAACACCACCCACCTCGCCTCTCCGCGCTCCTTTCCTGCATCTTACACACCATCCAGGCTCCCTTCAACCTCTCTTTGACTAATCGATTTATTTAATAAGTATATTCACCTAGAACCTATCTTGTGACAGGCGCTCTGTTAGACACATTGACAGCATTTTTACTTTAGTTTCCAAGAGTTTATACTCTGCTGGAAAGACAAACCTGGTAAATGAACAATTACAATAAAATGTGGTGGAAGTACTTAAATTATGGGGCAAGAGGATGCAGTGAGAAAAAGGAAGACTGGACCTTATCCCAGGCTGGAGGACTCATGGAAGGCTTCCAGGAGGAGGAGACACAAACAGAAATTTGAAGAGTCACACTGAGCTGACTACCTGAGGAAGAACGCGCAGGAGGGAGGGGATGCAGGGAGAGAGCATTTCGACAGAAGAGCATGACACCCAGAGTAGGGGACTGAAAACAGAGTGCTGTGTTTGAAGAATTATACAACTTTCCAGTTGTGTGGCATTTTTCTCCATGAACCTACAGTCTGAGAGGTGAGGTTAGAGAACCAAGCAGAAACAGGGCCATGAGGTCTGACTACACAAGCTGGAAAGTTTTGTGGAGCTATCCATTGATTTTTAAGTAGGAGAGTGCTATAATCAGACCCATGTTGAGAAAGCTCAGCTGAGGATAGAGGTAGGACCCTGGCTCCCTCTGAATATGACAGTGGGAGATCAGCCCTCCACACCTACCGCAGGACCCTGACAGAGAAGTGCCAAAGGAGGCAGGGGGCTGGGAGGACACAACTGGGGGGCAGGGGAAGAAGTTGCTTGACCTCTCCAATGACTCTGCAGTCTCTACTTTCCTGAGCACAACAAAGAAAAATAAATCATCTCTCAAATGGCAGGGGCCAGGCCTTGCTGCATGATTGTCTAATTAGGTGTAAGATTACACCACAGGTCTGGTTACTGGGAGGCCCTTGGGGATCAAATCCAACAGCATCAGACCAGACAAGAATAACTGAAACCTTGCTCAGAATGAAAACAGGAAAGATATAAAAGCCTTCCACCAACCCCTCCTCAACCTCCAGCTACCACTTTGAATAGCCAGATAATGAGGGTTTTAAGAGAAGGAAGATAAATGATCTGCTAAGATTTTACAGTGTTTCATTTCTGATGTGAATATCTGATAAATACACAGATAAGTTCTGAAAGAATTAAGGAAGTTGAAGATGACCAAAAGCACAGCTTATTCTTTTAATAAACATTACTGGAAAATAATCGCCTGCTATGTGTAAGACATTGCACTATCTCCAGGGTACATGGGAGTGATTACAATGCAGCCCCTTCACAAGAAGCACAAAACCTAGTGGGAATGAATGACTCAAAAACTCAGAACAAGAATTTCTGTTAGGATTTTTTTCTTACACATAGTGTGTGTTTTATCAGTACATGGAGGATATTCAGAAAGGTGCCACAGAAGACATTGGTTTGAACTGTGTCTTAAAAAGAAGTGAAAGTTCACCAAACAATGGAGAAAGAGGAAATTATTTACTCAAAAGGACAGAGATGAGAAAAAATAAGGCACTGTCATGAATAACAAAGACCGTATCTCCTTGATTCTAAGAGTCCATTGGCATTCAGGCATACTACTCATTACACCTTCTTATGGGGGGATAAAAAAGAAAGACATAGTAAATTAAATAAGCACATTAAAAATCATCTACCCATAATAGCCTATATGTGCTCCCACCTTTACTGCCCACTTTCTTTTTATAGATCACAATCAATTTCCCTATGTTTTCTATGGATTCTGCATCCACGGTTTCTTCTGAATCATTTTTATACCTGAGAAGTTGTACATAGCATGAGAATGACTCACGACTTTTCATAAAGAACCCATGTCCCACATCTTGACCTCATTTACGATTCACAGTATAATTTTTAGAAGTATCTTAGAATAGCAGTATTTCTTTTTCATTTGCTATTTGATAATACAGATTTCCTCCCCTTAATTGAATTATGTGATACTAGAATTAATCTCCTCTTAGTTCAAAGTTATATTTCTTAGGGATTTATTCATTTTGTCTGACTCAAAATGAAATAAAAAGCTGTAAGCATTAAAGCAATTGAAGACTGGTTTTAAATTTTCCCACAAAGAACACTTTAGGCTCTAATGGATGGTTTTACGAGTGGACTCTACCAAACTCTCAAGGAACAGATAATTCCAAAAATACACACACTCTTTTAGAGAACAGAAAAAGGAATACCCCCAACTAGTTTTGTGAAGTTAATATAATCTTGATGTCAAATCCAGACAAAAATAGAATAAAAAATAAAAATTACCAGCTGTTGTCACTCATGAACAGAGATTCAAATATTCTAACACCATGTTTTCAAATTGATCCCATCAATGAATAAAAAATATAGTAGAATTTGATAAAGTTTTATTAATCTTATGAATACAAGTTTGGTTTAGTATTTTAAAACTTCATGGCACAATTTACCTAATTAATAATTTAAAAATCCTATTCTTTCTTGTTAGACTTTCTAAATGTTCAATAAAATTGAAAGTTTCATAATTCAGAATTCTTATAAAACTAGTACTAGAAGGAAATTGATAAAGATCATCTTTCAAAAATGTATAGTAAAACATACTTAAAGGTAAAATGTTAGAAGTATTTCCTTTAAGGAAGGAGCAAGATGATTCCTTACTCAGTATTGGTCCTAGCCAGCATGTTAAGTCAAGAAAAAGAAATAATACAAATGAGAATAGGAAATATTCATAGGTGTTGTAACTGTCCATATCAAAAACTGGAAAAAATACAAATTATTATCACTGATAGAGAGTAAGATGATTGTATAAAACACCAATATGCAATATCCAATTGCACACTTAGATTAAAGAAACACTTAAAATAAGTAGCTTCTTAAAAGAGAACCAAATAAATAATTTTACTGTGATCATGGATGGGAAGACTTGATATCATGATGACATGATTCTCCCCCAAATAATCTATAGTTAAATTATTCCAGACAAAATTTCAACAAGAACATTTTTGTGAAATTTGGAAAGACTTACTACACGTGTAGTAAGACCTTGAACAAATTTTTGTGCTAGCAGATGGCTTATGAGGTTATAGTGTTAAGGTATTAATGTAATGGCACAAGTATAGACAAACAGATCATTATGACAGAACTGAGAGCCAAGATACCTTCCTGAATATATGGAAACTTGGTTCACAGCAGATGCAGCATTGCAGAGATGGGGAAGGATGGGCTATTGAAAACGTGGTACTAGGAATACAGGGTGTCCGTTGTGGTGGGAAATGGGAAATGTGTACTGCCTCGCACAATGCATAACACTCTATTCTAGAAGAGTAAGTACTTCAATGGAAAAAGTAAAACTTTAAAAAAGTAAAGGAGAATATACAAGAAGGAGAATATGCAAGGTCTTTAATCTTGGTATAAAGTAAGACTCCATAACAAGCCAGAAGGCTCTAATCACATCCCACCCCCACATACACACACACTTGATAAATGTGACTACATTAAAAATAAAGGCTTCTGTTTCTCAAGAGAGCTTGTAGAAATGTTTTTTAAAAGCCATAAACCAGTAGGGAAAGTTGCCATGTAAATAACTAACAAAGCATTATCCAAAGATATTAAAGAATTCTCTCTTAACCAGTAAAGCAATAAGTAACCCAATTTTTTATAATGGTAAAAAGGCATAAGAAGCCATTTCACATAAAAGTAAACGGAGAAACATAAATGGTCTATAAATGTATAAAATGCTCAACCTCATTAGTGAACATAAAAATGCCAACTTAAACCACAGTAAGATACTATTTTCTACTCACTCACTGGCTGGCAAAAATTAAAAGTAGGACACTAGTAAAAGTTGGCTAGATGTGGAGCCATGGGCATTTCCATATGCTGGTGATGGCACTGTCAGTTGGTACAATCACACTGGGAAACTATTTGGTGTTTTTTCTGCATGGTGAAGATACCCATATTCCCTGACCCTATAATTTCCCTCCCAGGGTACAGCCTAGAGAAACTCTTAAACACGTGTAGCAGGAGATGTTCTCCAGAAAGTTCATGACAGCATTGTTTATAATCAAAAAATAACTAGAACTTGCCCACGTGTTTGTCAACAGAAAACAGATTAATAAATCTGAGTAGAATTCATACTGTACAACACCATGGGGCAGGGAAAATCAATGAACTACAGCTTTATGTATCCACATGGATAAATCTCAGAACAGAGCACTGAGTGAAAAAAGCAAGTTGCAGGGTGACACACACAGTATGACACCGTTATTATTATAAAGCCCCAAACATATAAATATCCATAGTATGTCAATTGGGGTACATACAAATTAGTAATCTATGATGTAAAGTAACATAATTATAAACACAAATCCTGGGTAATCGAATATGGTTACCCTTGGCAGAAAAGCGGGTTACACCTGAGGAGGGGCGCACTAGGGGGCTTCAGAGGCATCAATAACCTTTCATTTTTCAAACTGAGAGGTATTTGTTTTATATCCTTTACACCTAATAAGTACATGACATGTTCTTCTGTATAAAGGAAGTGTGTCATACTGAAGGGCCGTCTGACCACTACACAAAATCTGAGTATCAGAATGTATAAAAAAACATGTAATCATCATCACCACCAATTCAATTCATAGATAACTATTGCTAGTGTTTTAAATATTATTTTACTCTTGTGTGTCTCATCACATTAAAAAGTTCTTTAAAACACACACACAAATTGTGTTGGAGCCTTTGGCAGATAGGAATTGATCTTTGCATGATGGCAATTTCCAAAACAGGAGAGGCCGATACTGTGGATCTGGGGGCCGTGTGCACACACACACAGAGGCAGGGCCCTCCGCGACACCTCACTTCCCTAACTGGCTGCTGGCAAACTTACCTTAACAATTCCTACAAAATGCATCCCAGAAATATTAGAATATAAAAATAAATCTACAAATTAGAAAATGTACTAGTTGAGCATAGCTGGAGCCGAGAGTGCAAATGGAGGGAGAAAGGAGTGGGAAATAAGCAGACATGAACCTGGAAAGTGAAATGGGTGCCAGATTGCTAAGGTCTTAGCATGGAAAGCTAAGGAGCATGCAGAGCTCTGGGCCATGCGACAGTGACCAAACATCGTACCCCTTCTCCATAAAGAAAAGAGAAATGAGTCCTTGTCCCTGACATGTGCATACAACATATTTATGTCTTTACAAATTGTACATGTTTTTTCTTTACCGATAAACTAACTATGAGAAGTCATCTCTTTTTCCTACACTCAAAGCATGGCCTGGGCACATCTTAAGAAATCTATACCCCTCCATAGAGCCTCAGCTCTCAACAAGAAGATCTAGGCAAGGATTTTACACAGGGGGGTAATATGCTTAGATGTGCTGTCTGCTCAATCCATAGTAAATAAGAACACAAATGAGTTAACTCTTCAGTAATAAGGGAGCAACCCCAGGGATGAACTCTGGCAGCACTGCCAAAGACAGGCTGAAGAGGAAAAGGCAAAGGAGTGGTTGCCCAGGACAGAGGTTCGTATTAAACTGCATTCTTGCCTCCGAAGTCAACAGCAGGGAACAGTGGAATGGAAGAGAGAGTTTTGAGATTTAGTTCATAAGTAAAATTTGATGTAACTAGAAAGCAGATTAGATGCGATCATTTAGAAAACAGCAATGGTTGAGGATGACCGTAACTGGGACACAGAACACACAGAACGCAGGAAGAGGAGCAAGGCTGCGAGGCAGTGGGAAGGTCAGTTTCCAACCTGAGAACTGGAGAGTCTACAGGACATCTAATGTCTGGACTGGAGTGCAAGAGGCAGCAGGGATCGAGGCTCTTGACAGCCACCGTAAAGTACTTTTACGAGGCAAGCCAGGCCACACGCTCTTAGGCACAACTGAACACATGTATGTATGTAGAACTGAAACAGAAGTTTCACAAAACAATGATTGTCCATGTTATATAGAATGTACTCTAATATTTTCACTCAATTCTATTATTTTTAATGCCAATAGCAATCCACAAAGTCTATTTCATGTTTTTAGACTTTTAAAAACAATAAGCTAGAGAAATTACTGTAAATAGAACAATTCATTTTAATCACTCAAAAACCATGTTGTGAAAAGATACCAGACTATGGAAATCTGAGGGGCTTCCATTTGAATTCCAGAACTACCATCTACTAACAGGGCAACCTTGGACAAGTCTGAGCCTCAGATTCCTCATCTGTAAAAACTGATATAAAAGTATTTGCCTCATAGGGCTTTGGTGGTGATTAAATAAAAGAGCAGAAGCGTGTTACCTGACACATGGCTGACACGGAGTCACTGCTAACCCCTCCTTGCCACCTCTCCCACCCTGACAGAGAACATGAACTGTGAAAGCATTTTTTTCCATGAAACCCCTCAATTTCCCAACAATGAATATTAAAGCTTAACTACTGAACCCAAAAATTAGAGACAGAATTAAGACTGAGCTGACCTTGTTTTACCCAGAGATGTAGGAATGATTTATGCTGATATATGGATGCCTTGAAAGCCTGCATAATCTGGGTGTCCTGTGGCCCAATAAGGTAACTCTTGGCCAAAGGAAACTGCCCTTTATTGCAAAACACTGGAGACCACTGTCATGTTGAAGTCACGGCTCAGCGAAAGGTCGGCATGGCCCCAGAGGGCAGGATTGAAAACGAATACTTGTTGTGGAGGAATGTTTTAAAAACACGATGATTAAACACATACTTCAAAAAATAATATTCAGATATCTCTAGAAAATAAAACTACAGACCCTGGAAATAAAAAAATAAATGTTAAATAGGAGCAAAGAAGGAATGTTGTGGTTAATAAAATGAGCTTTGGAGCTAAACAGACCTCCTCAAATTGCTGCTGTGGGACTTTGTAATCATTTAACCTTAAACAAGTACTCAACCTCTGAGCCTCAGTCTCCTCATCTGTAAAACAAGGAAACACAGTGCCTGGCTTACCAATGTATGGGACTCAGCATAGTGCTGGACACTCAGGGCAATAACAGAGCGCAGGATGTGGTAGCTTCAGACAAAAAGGAAATGGACAGGCTGTGCTAAACCTGTTAGACGCATGTTCTCTAGTATGTAGTAATAGAATTTATACTGTCTGGTAACTAGAGACAAGGCATAGTCTTTGTGTCTATGTTGGAAAAGAATGTCATCCTTTTAACCATTTTAATTGTATTTTTGCAACTACAGGCATCTATTTTTTAGAATCCATCTCAGCTACAATTGAATTCAGATTTTAGAGAAGCAGGTTTTGCAGTTTAACCTACTATTTAAAGCCTCATAACTAAGAATATTCAGGCATTTTGAAAGAATCAAACTTTTTTTTTACAGCCTTGTAAATGTCATCTTTGAAATCTTTGGAACTGGTGATAACAGCTATGTTTAGTTTCAAACCTGTGCATTGCTTTTTTTAAAACACCATATTTCCCACATTCAAATGTATAAAATCAGATTGAGATAATTAGAACAATGGTTTAAGGTTATGTCATTTTCTCTCATGTCTTCATGATTACAGGGAATTAAAACACACAACCACAGCACAGAATAGTCACTTTCTTGCCTCTGGGTTTTTATTCAATCTATGACTTCGATTTGGAGTTTCCTTCCCCTTTTCCCCCCCAAAGTTCAATCTTGTTCATGTCTCTAAACACAGCTCAAATATCATCTCCTTTATCATACCTTTCGCACCTTGACCCTAACCCACCAACTGCTGAAAGAATTAAACACCTCTTTCTCTGCTACCATAGCTCTCTCGTTCATGCAACTAAAATATAGCAATCAGCCATGTGCATAAATAAATATTATTTAATTTAAAGATATACTGCATAAGTACTCCATAAATTAGGTAACTGCTGTAGCAACTAGACCCTGCCCCATCCCCCCCTCTCCGCCCAAAATAGAATGGCACTAAAAAGATAGTCTCTGATTTTATTTCTCACTTGACAGTGCAGATAGGTATTTCAGGTCGGTGGGCAGCTCTCCTCCACTGGTCACTCAAGGACTCAGGTACTGTGGATCTGGCATCTGCAACACGCGCCTTCCAGGTGGCTCTGGGATTTGCCATCGCAGCCTAGGAGAAGGCATGGCGGAAGAGCTCCAGAGGGAGGCACTACCTGGCTTGGCTCATGCCACTTTTCTCACACTCCAGTAGAGACAACTTAACCCCAGGCCACACTTAACTCCAAGATGAGGCTAGGAAATGTAGCAATGCCCACAATACCAACCCCAATAATTTATAACCTCTGCATGCCTGTATTTACCCTTAATACTTACTACTGTCTAGCAACTATTATTTTATTTCACTCCTGCCTCCCTCTCTAGGATATGAGCTCCATGAGAGCAAAAATTTTTGTCTATTTGTCCCTTATTTTATCTTTATCACCTAGAAGAATGTTTGGCATGTAATAGTTGCTCAATAAATATTTGTCAAAGGAAAAACTAAAGTAGAAAAACTGTTCCTTTAAGGGCTGATATATTTAGTATTCTGAGCACTTCTTGTACTAATCTCTCTGGTTGCTTCGGCTTTTGGTGCTTCAATCGATTTCAATTACCTCCTCAATTTAAATCTGGTGAGTAAATTTGCAAGATCCTTTTTTAAGAACCATGTATTTTAACACCTAACTGTATAATCTAGTACTGGGTATTATTTAGTGACTGTAGTTAAATACAGAGATAATAAGTGATAGGAAGGAATTTTAAAAAATATAAAACCACACATAAAAGTCAGGAGAGGTGCTGAAACTAATCCTTGCTTTTGTGTAGAAAATCTTTAGTCTCAAAGCCTAACAATGGGCTGAGATGGAAGTGGTTGTTGGTAGCTTTGGCAAAGAATCTGTAATAGAATGTGTTCTGCAGCAACAGACCTGAGATGGGCAAGGGAGGTGGTTGGGGGTGGCATGTTCAGCTGAGATCACACAGGGCCTGGGTCCATGAGAAACTGCAGCTGCTCATGTACAAGTCGCTGAGAATTAGAGGCAGTGCTGCTGGCAAGTCTGTGGAAACCCAAAAGGAGCTGTCTACACTGATTTGGGTAAGTCGTCCTGGGCACCAGAGAACCAAGGAGCCAAGAAAACTCACAGCTTGTTGCTGGACCCTGAGCGAGATGCCTTTGTAAGATTTGCCTGTCCCTGGCAACAGCACCAACCCCAGGGAAAAGGCAAGCACCCCAGTCAGGCGGGGAGAACGGATGTGGATATTTATTAAGAGCTACTACATACCAAACACCAAATACAAACCATGCAAGGTGACTTATATACTTCATCTTCTTTACTTCTTATAGGAACCCTATATTATAATATTCATAACAATATACATATTCATATCTACTTCAAAACGCTCTATTTACTGAATCTCTATGGAGATCCCCCAGGTTTGTATAGCATTATCTCATTAATTCTTCAAAAATACTATGGAGTAAACATAGCCTCCCTATTTATAGATGATAACCCTCCCAAAGCTCAGAGAGGTAAAAAATAAAAAAGAAAAAAAAATAGAAAACTTGCCGAAGATCACCAAAGTCAGGATACGATTGTGAATCTGAAAGGAGGCAATCTCAAAGTCAGACCTGAGATGAGAAGGTATAAAAAGCCAGAGAACAAGTGTAGAAATGACTCTTGAGAGTGCTTCAGCCAAAGGGAGAACATAACACATCTGGCTGAAGTTACCAACGGGGTATTCTTCCAATGATTCCGGATTCCATGTCTAGCTTGAGCGCGCAGGAGTTGTTGATAGAAACATGGACATAGCAACAACATAAATAGAGGAAGTTGAGTCCTTTGGTATTAGTAGAGGAAGGAAACCAAAGTCTCCAGGGGACTAGAAGGCTAGAGTGGATTTATCACTCCCTACCATTGGTTGATCTGAGCACTCTTTTACCAAGAACTTATGATCTACACTGAGGAGAAGAGTGCCAGCCAGCATCACTGAAATGCTTTGATGGCATTTCTCCATGGACAGAGGATGCTGATGGAAAATGTTCCCGAGTAAAATGGAGTCACTAATTTCACTGAGAAGAGGAAACTCTAGTGAGTCCATGGCCAATTAGGAGCCTTTCTCCTACAACTCTAAACCAGGTGTAGTCACCATAATGGACAGCAACATTGTAGGTCTAACCTGCACAGAAAGGAGTGGGGAGGACAACGGACCTTGGGATACCCTAGGCCCTAAATAGACTGGCAACTCTTCAAAGACCTACTTGATTCTCATAGCTCTAAGTTTTATGACACCAGGATATAATGTTACTAATATTCTTGTAGTTCCTAAGGTAATTTCCATATCTGAACAAAACCAAAGCCCCTTGAATGGAGGGAGGGATGGCCAAGTACCTTGAAGAGGGAACCATGAGCCATGTAAAAAATATTGGGAGTATGCACTACAGCTGTTTTTCCTAGCCTTCTCCAGAGGGACCTGTGCCTTTTAAATTATTCCTCTGAGAAATTACCAGGCACTGACTTTAGTTAAACCCTAAATCCTCGGACCCAGAACCCACTGCAGCCCAGCAGGCTGAGTGAGGACTTACAGAGGTCAAGTGATAAATGAAATTTTGACTCTGTTTCATGGTAAACTCAGTAGGAACTCTAAATCCATGCTGGAATTTTTGAATGTAGGGTTGGAAACAAATTCTCAGAAACTCTCAGAATTCACACACTGGCTTCCTAATCCATGAAGAAAGGGCCAAGGAAAATACACATCAGAAGCACTGACATGTCCCTGTAGGCAGGGTTGACTGTGATTAGAGTCTTCATTAAAGAAACGGAAGATACAGAAACAGGAATTCCCACCACGTCCTCAGTACTTGCCAATTTGCACAACTCGGGAGCACCATTTCTCTATAGAATATAGGGTGATTGACTCTCCTAGAGAGCTGGTCAATGTGGTGACCTTGCAGAGCCCTTCAATTATCTAGTTTGGCTGATGTGGAAGACATAGGACTGTTGATATCAGCTACACTGCTAAGTTTGCAGTGATGTCTAGAGGAGGAGAGGTAGTACATTGTCGACAATCAGAATCACTGGTTGCCTGGGAGAAAGCAACCTCTTTCCCAGTGGAACGTGGAGAATCCATGCTTGGGGATTTCTGTCTTCACTGAACATGTGCAGAAAATGAAGACACGAAGCAAAGTGACCCATCCAGGTTCACTTGGCCATCAAAAGGCAAAGCCAGCTTTAAACTTCCTCCAGTGCCCTTACAGTGAAAGCACCTGCAGTCCACTAAGTTCATGCTGAGGCGGAAAATGTGCATTTTGTAAACTTTGAGCCATGACTAGAAGAGAATACGCTTCCTGGGAAAGACAAGAGACAAAAAAAAAAAAAAAAAAAAACAAGAATTAACTGCTGGCCACGAATGGTACTCAGGATGCAATTTCTTCCCAACTCTGACATCATTTGGGAGCTTACTTTTAACTGAACATTGTGTTTAGAGTCAGTGGAGGGCTAGTACCAAGGGAACATGACCGACAGATGCCTTTTCCTCTTTAGTCTCCAAGAAAGCAGGTGGCTACAGCCAAGTCCCCAGGTGCCCGTGTTCAGCCTGAAGTTCTCTGGGTTTGGGAACAGCCCCAATCCCACAGATTCATCATCAGGGTAGAGAGATGATTCAATCCAACATCAGCCACAATCATTTGGGAGTTTTTTATGATGTGGTCCAACTGTACATAGGGATTTGGCCAAGATGTAAAGGGATTTTTTTAAAGACTAACTCCTCTTGCTTTCAAATAAGTAGACCATTTGAAACCACCTGGGCTCTGGGATTGAATTTCATGATGTACTTTAGAAAATATAAGTCTTAGAGACAGCATACCACTTTAGCATAATCAAGGATGTGTTCAGATCCTGTAACAAATGTACTCTCAGGTAGAAAGGAGGGTTAATGAGGAGAAAGAGTTTGCAGGGGGCTCTCAAGAGTTTACATCTGAATGGAGAGAGAAACATAGGATTTCTGTGAAGGCCAAAAGGATTCTGAGAGCATGTCCTAAAGCCAATGGGTTGTGGCTGTTTCGTACGGTCAGTGAAGCAGGAGAAGGAAGAGGATCAATGTTAGCACCAATAGTCACAATCAACCCAGAAAGATGACTGATATCTCTACAACTAGCTACCCTTTTCAAAGAAGCTAGCATTGTGGGGAATCCTGGGGTGTGGGGAGCCCTAGGGTGACACAGAGTATCTCTCAAGTAGAATGTGTCTTCACGTTCTTTAGTCTCGTCCACTGTTCGGTTGCAGCTCCTCTCCTGCCAAGCTCATATCCCATTCCTTCTATTACAAGTATGTGTGTCCACGGGTAACCAAACAAAGCCAGGTGGTCTCATGGCCCTGTATCTACAAGATGCCACATCAAAGAAACACAGATCTTGAATAATAATGGAATGTTGTATTGTTGATTTTGTCAAAGGCACACTAGACAATTTGCATAGCATCCCACCAAGAAATCCTTCTGAAAAATGACCTTTAGATATTTATACCTCTCTTCAAAGTTTCATCCTCATGGAAAATACTGAAAAGGCATCTGTCTCCTCTCTCTCCTCTCTCTCTCTCCCTCTCCCTCTCTCTCTCTCTCTCTCCACCTAAACTCTTCTCGTTTGCTGTTGGCTCAATCCCATACCACTCATGGCCCTTTACTCTGTCATTTTCAGAGCCACCACAGGAGGTCCTGTGGGAAATGTGGACTGGATCCCTGCTCTGCTTTTTCTCCCCGGGTCAGCAGCCAACTTTTCATCTGTGCTTTATCCCTCTGCCTGCTGGTGATCTTCATGAGGTCAGGACTATGTCTAAATGCTCTCTGTGTCCTCCATCATGGCCTGTGTGGCAGTAGTGTACAGTAAAAGTGTCCTGAATATACATTTATATACAGCCTATTTTTGCAACATTAGTGATCATTTTAGGTCCCACTTCTTCTGGAACCAGAATGTGAGAACCAGATGTGTCATATATATTAAAACTGGGTCTGACACTTTGGGTTGCAAAAGAAATGAGACTTCACTCTGACATACTCACGGTTGGTAGTACTGATATTGCTCTGTGCCCTGTGAATACAGAGAACCTCATAAATTCTATTCCGTGAAGTTAATGTAAGGAGCATCTATAATCGCACATGCTGCCTTGCTAAGTATATTCCCAATAGACTCAAAACTTCCATTATTCAACTTCCATTTTGAATAAGTGACAAGAAGAACTAAATCTACCCCATACAATTTTAAATACACGTCTGATACCTATAAATATTTCCCACAGACTAGGTTCTGGACCCATATATTTCAAATATTGTTTCTCCTCCACTGCCCATATATTTATCTGCTGCCACAGAATACCACGGGTTCACATTGGAATCCTGCCTCTGGCCCTGGTAGAAATATACTAGGATAGCCCATCATGACTATACAGGGAGAGGACAGTGATTCACATCAGTACATCTCACTAAACCCATGCATCCCCACCCCAACTTCCCCTCAAACAAATCCCAGCAATGCCTCCTGCCCTCCAACACCAGCCAACACCAGCCAATACATGAGGAAGTGTGACATATCGGAAGTTGGAGCAAAGCAGCAGTGGTCTGGGCTGATTTGAGTAAAATGCATTACAGCTGAATATTGTCCAGATTTGTATGACTGTGCAAGCACATTGCTAGAGCCCCTCTCAGAAGCTTGGAAGACACCTGGACAAGTGAGGATCCCTAAAGCTTAAGTGTTATTAACTTGAAATAAATTCACATCTTCTTGGCAGTCATAAATATTCTCCTTAACTTGGAATCCGGGAGAAAATTGGCCCACTCCTTTTCTGGCCTAGCATTTATCTACAAAGATCTCATAGGTAAAACCATTGGGAATTACTAGCAGGCAGAAAAGCTCCTCATCTGTTGTAGATAAATGTTCTTGTCTTTTATAAATGACCAAACCCTGTGACTACACCCAATTTATATAGAACTTTTGAAATCATGCCACACTGCTAAGTTTGCCAGTGATGTCTAGAGGAGGAGAGGTAGTACATTATAGGTGATCAGAATCCCTGGTTGCCTGGGAGAAAGCAGTCTCCTTCCCAGCAGAGTGTGGAGAACTCATGACTGGGGCTTCCTACCTTCACTCCACATGTGGGGAAAATGAAGACACAGAGAGACTGTGATATAGGAAGCAAGGGCCTCCTTAGCTGTAAAGGAGCCCGAGTTGGAAGGAAACAGAGAAGGAGATGAGAAATGTGGCCTCAGGTCTTCCCAGCCTGGTGCCCAGGCTTTTTTATCAGCTTGCTATATGAGGGATGAGAGAAGAAGATGGAGAGGTAGGGCCTGAAAGCTGTTAGCCTCAAACAAATCAGATTCTTGACTACAATATCTAACTGCCTACCTCACATCTCCCCTAGACTGTCCAAACATTCAAGTTGGCAGTTGACCATGGTCAGACCAAAACTTCTGATTTACAACACTTTCACCCCTCAACTTGATCCTCTCTTGGTCCTACTTATCTCACTAAATGTCACCATCCTGCATGCATGAGCTCAGGCCAAAAACCTGGGAATGATGGCTTCCACATCAGTGTAGGCAGTGGAGGTGGAGGGGAGAGGAGGGGTTTAGGATATATGTTAGTAACCCAGCTGGATATGGGAAATGAGTGATGAAGAGAAATCAAAGGTGGCTCTTAGATTTTAAACTGTTTTTAGTGTCTGTCTGTTTTCACTGTCACCATAGACCTTATTTCATCCTCCCTCCTCTTGAAGAAAAAAGAGAGACCCTTGGTGTTTTTTAAGCAAATGGTGGTGGAGAGGCAGCCTGGCCCACTGGAAAGAACATAAATTGTATAGCCAGACAGATCTAAGTTGCATGACTTTCTCCACCATGGCTGGGTGATGTTAGAGAAATTTTTTGTCCTGCCTAACCCTGCCTTCTGCAGCTATAGTACAGGAAGGCTAATTGCTATGCACAAAGTTATTGTAAGATTTAAAATTGCCTACAAAATGTAAGGCACTTAGGATTCTATCTGATAGATCACAGGTAATAGTCATGGAAAGAAAAAGCCTTGTTCTCCCACGAATATGTCCTATTATTAATAGTAAGGATATTTACACCATGCCCAAGTCATTGCCTAATTTCTCAGCCCTGACACTCTCTCCTCCAGTAATGAAATGGCCTCTGAATAGAACAGAGGCTTTGGAGTTGCCTCCAAACTAGTTCGCTTGGGGTCCTTAGGAAGTTTCTCAACTTCACTGAGACCCACTTTTCTTATTTGTGAAATGATAGTCATAGGATTTTGATGAGTATTGAAAAAAATAGTCTGTATTTAACGTTTGTCTTACCCATCAAATTGCAAGCTTTCTGCAGGTAAGGTCACATCCATGTGACTTGCTTCTGAGTCCCCAAACCTGGCACCAAAATGCCCCATCCCAGAAACTGGAGTTCCGATACCTGCCACCAAATCACTTGCCTGGATGCTCACTGACTACCCATCCACCACCACCTGCCACCAGACTGTCCCAAACCAAACTGCCTTCCCATACATCCCATCAAATGCCCCACATTAGTCCACCTGGCAGTGCCCACCCTCCTCTAAAATTCACTGGGCAGGGAAGCCTTACAATAAGAATAAGCAGGCCCCATCATACCTCTTCTCTCCGGACCTGGCCTGGTGGACCTCCCTGACATCGAGCCAGGTCTCGAAGGAGGAGCCTATCTCTGGAGCAGTGTATGTTAGCAGCCATGAGCACAAGCAAAGGCTGCAAGCCTGGAAAATGGAATGGGGCAGCTGAGACTGAGCAAGGACACTGAGAAGTGGTGAAGAGTGAGGCTGGAGGAAGTTTGCATCCAGACCGTGCAGCTGGGAGGTTGGTCTCTACTCTTCAGGAACCACCAAGGGTTTTAAAAAGGAGAAATGTAATTAGAAGCTCAACCAAGAAGATGAACCTTGCAGCATGCACATGTTAGTTAGTGGAGGGAGAGACAGAGGCAAGGAGAGACAGAAGCAAGGAGACAAGTTAGAAGGCTAATGCATAGTACAGACAAGCAGCCTGCTCAAGTTCAAGGACATTACATGAGAGAGTCCCAACAAATATTGTTGTATATTTTCCATTACTTGTCCCAAGGAAACCCTTGGATGACCTTGAGCCAGTGATGCAGATTGCAGTCTTGTCCATAATCTGCTAGTGACTTTGGCAAGCCACTTCACCTCTCTGGGCTTCCCTTTCCTTATCTGTGTAATGAGGGGCCTGGATCAAAAGGTCTTTCAACTCTGCATTTCTATCTGCTTTTTGCAAATTCATTTTTACATTTGTAAGCACTTGTAAGAGAGTGATAAGGCACTTTGATTGCAACCAGAGAGCCAAGGTGTCCAAGGAGACCCCAGCAGGCTTCTCCAGATGTGGGTCATTACCATTTAGCACTTTACATAACCAGGCAGCTAAAACAGAACATTCGGGAAATTACTCCATAACTGGCCATTTCTCCTTGTAAGTTTAAATCAAAGCACTATGGGAATAAACTGTTCCCACAAGGAGATAATATTGTTTCTCCTGGCCTGGCAACTCCACGGATGTGTTTCTTCCGCTGATCCTTCTCCAGTGTACCAATCTCAGAAGCTGTAATACACTTCCAGAGGTAGCCAGCTGTCAGGTAGCTGAATAGGAGTGGAAAGAAAAAATAACATAGGAGTCTGATACTTCCCTCTTGCTGGGTGTCTTTGACTCTTTGATGGAAACAGCAGCTGGGAAGACAAAAGCAAAAAACAAACAAGCAAACCCAAAACAAAAATAGGGAAACAGGAAAGATTGAAAGGCAGAGCCCAAGTCATGGGAAGAGGTAGTGTGGTGCAGTGGACTGGAGGGGTGGAGCATCAGGGCAAGATTCCCAGACACCCCCCTCCTGGTACATAGAACCAGCTTGTTCCTGGGAGCTTCTCAGCTCTTGCCTTCTGGGGTTTAACCTCCCCAGTGTGGGTCACATGATTTCCACCCATTGGGTCTCCGGGGGTTGGGAGGGAAACTAGTTTTGGAGTCTTGGAGCCTGTATGTCACACCAGGCTCTACATTCACCAGCATATGAGGTCAGGCAGCTTGCCTGGCCTCTCGGAGTCTGTTTTCTCATCTGGAAAGCATGGAAAATAGCATCTACTGTATTTCATCAAATCTAACACATCATAAATTATAAGATTCACCATTGTCTTATGTATTCTTAAAAAAATACTGACAATTAAATCACAATAGTAGGTTCTCTTATAGATTGCAAGATGCAACTTGATCTTAGAGATGGTAATGTGCACAAGCGTGGAGTCTTAGGATCTATGAAGTATGATATGTGCAGGGTTATTATAAGCTCTAAAACTGGACCATCTGTGGGACAATGCCTGTCTAGTGCAGTGCTAGAGACAGGTATAGATTTATGATCATCATGGTTATTGTCATCATAAAAAAAATTGAGCCCTCTGCAATCTCCTGGGGAGTGGAGTTTGACATTGTACTGTGCTGTGTCTCCTTTTGCTTCTCTCCACCTATCAGCTATTTATTCCTTTAGAACACTTAGCAAATAGTCACTACGTGCCACTGGGATGTGTGCCTGGAAAAATGCTAGGAACAGGATGACCACAGCTTGAATCATCTGCCCAAGGGTCCTGTCATCGCAGACTGTTTAATGGAAGTGATGCCTCTGGGCTGGAGGAAGGCTGACAGGGTACGACCTCTGCTTGGACTTCCGCCCATCAGAGTTCTGCTGCATTCACAGGTGACCAGAAAATACCCAGCCTCTTCAATGATTTTCTTTAAACATTCATATGCTTTGTTTTCTTATCTCTTTCTCCCCTCTTTCACATATTTATTTTCTTTTAAAAATTTTTTCTTTAATCACTTAACCACATATATGTATATATATTTTTAACCTGTTACTTCTATATCTTTACCTTCTTAATTCTTATTTTTTACTTAAAAAATTTCATATTTTAACTTTTTCACATCCTAGTTTATAGCCTATAATTGTCATCCTTTAGCTTTTTTATTTTCATAATTTTGTTCATTGCTGTTTAGCCTTTTATCTTGTTTTATTCTCATTCACATTTTCATTATTATATTTCAACTTTTAACCTTTCATTTTATGAGATTTTTAATTCTCTGTTTTTAATTCCCATGATGTCCTTTTACTTAAAAACCAGATCATTGACATTTAAAATTATCTCCTTTCCTACTTCATTTTTTTTCTCATTGATTTCTCCCTTAAATTGTTTTGTTTCTGTTTTTGGTTTGTTTGTTTGTTTGTTTTTAGCTTTTAAACGTGCTCTTTTAATGACATACAAGAAGTATAATTTCTGGATCATTTAAAAAAGGGGAGATTATCAAAGAGAAAAGATATATAGCTGTTACATAATTCAAAAAAAGAAAAACCCACTCAGAATTAATAGATGCTGTTAGAAGTCAAGCTAATGATTTCCCTGGTTGGGGGATGAGGGACGATCCCTGTCACAGATGGTCACTGGTTGCCTTAGAGATGCAGGTAGAGGGTGGAGAGCCTTAACCCCACCTTTGCCACTAAGGGTGGTTTGCTCTCCTGATCCCTCAAACCTCTGAATACTCCAAAACCCGTAGGCCAACCCTCGGCAGGGTCACAGTTCTCTCTGTGCAGACACCACACCGGACTGACTTGCAATCTCACTCCTCTACCCGTCTCACAATATCATTAGCTGTCTGCAGTACTTCAGACATGTCCAGTGTTCAGACCCTGGAGTAGGTAACACGTGTAAAGAAGATGTTTTGCAGTGTTTTAATAGCATGTTTCCTTTCCCCTCTCTCCACTAGACCTTTTGCTCTGTAGGGAAGGGGCATTGTCTGAGATGGGAGGGGGAGTGCCATGGAAGCACATGGGAGGGCAACCTAACACTTTAAGGTATGTGTGGGCTGGGGAGAGCTTGAGGAGAACGGTCTGGAGGAAATTTCATCTTAAGTTGGGATCTCTAGGATCTAGGTAAATGGAGTGCGCAAAAATAGGGGAGTGCTCCAAGCTGAGATGACCACACAAGCAAAAGGCTCACAGGTAAAGAGCTTGGTACTCTTAAGGAACTAAAACCGACTCAGTCTGGAAGGTTCTCAACATTTCATACCACCAGCACTTAAAATCTGTTAAGTTTTGCCAAACTATGCCAGCACATGCCTCATGAGTGGTTGAGCAGATGGGCAGGAGGTTTCACTTGAGAAGAAAGTTCCCTTTTGAGCCATGAAGCAGCTATGACCCTCCACCTGGAAGGAGCATAGAGACAGGTCTGTGCCAGGCTCCTGGCACCCTCACCTGCTCTTCGCCTTGTATATCCAGGTAGCTCCACCAGCCTTCCTGGAAGATTTCCAGGACCTGCCTCTCCACGTGAGGCTTCTTCTACAGCCTCTCCTTGCATAATGGTCGCAGAGAAGCTGACCAGAGTTCTACAGGCAGCGTAAACTGCCCACTGAGTACAAAATTTACAATGAGCGTACTGCACTGACTTAAAGTACTAGAATGCATGTTTTGGGCCCTCTGGAAAAGATCATGTGGCCCAAAGCGGAGGTCAAGGCTGCCGTTCTCCACTCCTTTCAAAGTTTCCCAAGAGGATTAATAAGCTCTTCTGTACACAATCAACTCTAAAGCAACCATTAAAATAACAAGACAAAGATATATAGCAAATAAGTCAAAAAGGGGATGACATAATAAAAAATACTCCAAAAGAAGGCAGAAAATAAGAGAAAAGGGAAAGAAGAACAGATGGGACAAATATAAAACAAATAGCATGATGGTAGACTTAGGCCTAAGCATATTGATAATCACATTAAATGTAAACAGCTGCATAAACAGAGGTACAAAATTATAAACAAAATTTTAGCAAACTGAATTAAACAATATTTTTTAAAAAGGTCAGTGTATCATAACCAAGATGGAATAATCCCAGGAAAAACATTCAAAAAAATCAATCAATATAATTTATCATATGAACAAACTAAAATGTATATTTTATATAAAATACATGAGATACATTTTATCAAATGTATATACTTATCTCAATAGATGCAAAGGACAAAAAGCATTTGACAAAATCTAACATCCATTTCTGATAAACTCTCTTAGCAAACTAGGGAAAGCATGGAGCTTCCCTCTATCTGATCAAGGGCGTCTATGAAAGACCTGGAGCTAAAATTACACTTCCTGATAAAAGACTGAATGTTTATCGCCCTAAGATCAGAAACAAGACAATAATGTCTACTCTTACCACTTTCATTCAGCATTGTACTGGAAGTTCTTGCAAGTATAATCAAGGAAGAAAATGGAATAAAAGGCATCCATTATCAGAAAAGAGAAACCAGAACTCTTTGTTCAAAGATTATGTAACCATCCATGTAGAAAGTCTATATACTCTACAAAAACTCTACTAGAACTACTGAGTTCAGCAAGGTGGAAGAATGCATTATCAATATTGAAAAAATCAATTGTATTTATGTATACTGGAAATGAACAAGCAGAAATAGAAAGTTTTTAAAAATGCAATTTATAATAACATCAACAATATGAAATACTTATGAATAAGTCTAACAAAATCTGTGAAGAATTTATATACTTAAAACTATAAAATATTGCAGCGGTTAAAAAAAGACCTAAATAAGTGGAGAGATGTACCCTGTTCAGGGTTCAAAAGACTCAATATTTTTTAGATGTTAGTTCTCCCATTTTTTCTTATTGATGCAATCATCTCAAACAAAATCTCTGCAGTGTTTTTTGCAAAAATTGAGAGAAGATTTAAACATATACCACACAAAAGAAAACGTGTATATGTCAAATAAGTTCATGAAAAGATGCTCAATGTCATAGTCATAGGGAAATGGACATTAAAACCCATAAGAGACCACTACACATTGATTAGAATGGCTAAAATTAAAAAGACTGACTACACCAAGAGCAGAAAAAGATTTGAAAAACTTGAACTCTTATACACTGATGGTGAGGATGTGAAATGCTATAACCACTTTGAACAACAGTCTGGTGGTTTCTTAAAATGCTAAATATACAGCTACCAAATGATCCAACCATTCCACTCCTAGGTATTTCCCCAAAACAAAATAAAACATCAATCCACACAAAGACATGTGCATGAATGTTGCTAACAGTTTTCTGTGCAACAGCCAAAAACCAGCAAAAACCAAATGTCCATCAACAAACAGGTCAATGGATATAAAAAATGTGATATATCCAGACAGTGGAATACTACTCAGTGATGAAAAGCAATATACAACATGAAATTAAACCAACATATCATGGCAGAAAGCAGGTTAGTGGTAGTCTGTGATGGTGAGGAGTCAAGATGAGAAGGTCCAGGGGGAAGAGATTATAAAAAGGACCTTTTGGTAGCGATGGACGCACCCACCGTCTGCATGTGGAAATGGTTCTACAGGTGCATGCTTATGTGAAAACTTACACAATTGTATCATTTAATTGCATGCAGTTTACTCTATGTCAGCTATACCTCAATTTAAAAAAAATTCTCTGTGGTTTCACATCATCACGTTGTCATGTGAACTTTATTCTAAACTTTTATTGTGTTTATTCTGGCCCCTGCCTGCCTCTCTCGCCTTATCTCATACATTCTCTCCGCTCCCTCTCCTCTACTGCCCCAGTGAAAATGGCCTCCCTACTTCTCCCTCCAAGCCCTTTCATACACCAAAGTCTTTCACTTGTGTTTTCCTCTTCCTCAAGACATTCTCTGGGCTGGCTCTCAGCTTCAGCGCTAGGCACACCCATCACACCAGAGGGAGGTCTTCTGGACCAAAGCGGTATCGCTGCACACTGTTCCTGTCTGCCATACAGGGTTCACATCCCATCTGAAAGTATCTTTTTTTATTTATTACTTACTTATTTACTATCTATCTCTCCTTCCTAAAAAGCAAGTCCTTTAAGGGTAGAGACCTTGACTATCTCGTTCACTGCTTTATCCTCAGTGCCTGGAGCAACCCCTGGCACACAGTAGAAACTTAGTAAATATTTTGAATGAATGGCTGAATGCAGTACACACTGTTGAAGTCTTGAAATTAAAGCCACTGAAGTGTTCACTTTTCATTAAATATTAACATTCTATACATGTAAGAGGGCCTGGTTTTAAAGCATTTACCTTCCTAATTCATAGTTTTAATCCATTCATCTTTCTGACTTTCAGGAATGCTTACTTTTCTGTGTTTACAAGCCAAGATCAGCTTCTTTGACATATATAAACTCCAGGCTGCTTTCTAACTGGGTTTCAATAATGCCCCCTCTGGTATTATAATTTATCAAAACCTCAAGTTTAAAAGAAAGAATTTAGGATAGGTTCCTTGTCTCAGAAATGCAGGGCATATGAAGGCAAAAGCAAGGATTCTGATATTGGTGAAGTGTCGGGGTGGAGGGAAGAAATGAAATAATAGGTTGACCTACTATGAACCAAGCAAAACCACAGGGTATGGCAAATATTATTTATCTCTTTTTTCTAAAAGTGGAAACTGGTAAGTCTTATGATGTCAAAAATCCATGTTCTTTCCAGTAAGGGAAATAGCTATAAGCTAGAATAAGAGAAACAATTGTGTTATCAGTCATGATAAGCTAAATTATACTGTAATAATAGCCCAAAATCTCAGTAAGCAAGCACAAAACAAAAGTTTAACAGTCCAGGTACCTATGTATGGCAGCTTTCCTCCTTGTTGGTTCAGCATGCAAAGATTCTTCAATTTAACGGCATTTCCTTTGCAATGCATACCTCCATGGTCATTGGAGCAAGGGAAGAAGGACCAGGAAGAACGGCTCTCTTCCTCTTAAACATTTCTACCCAGAAATGACCTATGTCAAGCTACTCACATTTTATTGGCCAAATCAAATCTCATGACCTTGGCTAATGTCACAGGTCTGGAAGGACAATTGCCCCATGTGTCTGAAAGAAGACCAGAAATGCTAGTGAACAGCATAAAGGTCTTTCTCAGGTTTCAATTATGAAAGACCTTGAGCTTCAACTGAAGAGAGTTGAATGACAATTAACCAATGTATAGCCATGCAAAATTTTGAGCATTGAATGGCAGTATCAAGAATTAAGGCCCAAAACAGGGGTCTGTTATGTTATGAGGCCAGATTTTAACCTATGAACACCTAGAAATGTTAATGTTGTTTATGCCGGGAACACATAGGCCTGTATGTCTAAGTGTTTGCATTTAAGGTAAAGAGGACTTAAGATCCATCTTATCTTGCTGAAAATAAGGATTAGCACATGCCTGTTTATATTACACTGCAGGTGGGAGCTTTCTAATCACATCCCCATCTCTTGTCAGTTATCACTGCCCCACAGCCCCAGCCCTGCCAAAACATCATCCAAACAGCTGGAACTTCTACTTGCTGACTTTGCAAGAGCCCCTCTTAAATTCCTCTTTTCTTAGAAAGAGGCTCTGGCCAAGTGCTGAGAAGTTCACACCAGATGGGATACATTTACACGGAACCAGAGCCAAAGAACGCCCATCTCTTTGTGCTTGGCCACAGGCTGGACAGAAAACATCGTCTGATGTTCTGCTTTTCACACCTGTCAGATGTAACAACTCTGTGTGTGCCTGCTTTCTGGTGAAAGAGACTTCCCTAATTAAGAAAATATTTTTTAAACAAATATACCGTACAGTTGGACATTTTTTCTCACTCTAATGCCATTCCCTTTACATACTCATGATCTTGAATCAAAGCCAAAAAGATGTTCTCTAGTCATGTGTCTGAAAGTTGGAGCTTGGGCCTATCCATTTCCTATTTAATTTATGAGAGAAGCATGTTCTGAGTACAATCACATGCCAGATAGTCATTTCTTTTTCCAGGTCCGTTCTCTGTAGAGTTGAAATATGTGTCTTCAAGTTCAGTCCTCTTCTAGTTGGAAGATAAGTCCGTGCTGGGCCCCTGGGAAGTGGGGTCTGAGATGGAAATTAGCATGTAAGAAGTTTAAGGGCACACTTGATCTACCACTGTGGGAGGGAAAGGAAGGACACAGGAGGGGACAGAAGTACAAGCCAGGCTGCAATAATGGCTTCAGCTCACCCCATAGGCAGCTCACAAGCTAGAGAGGCTCTGCAGAATTAGCTACAAACAGCAAGATTTCTGCCTTGAGCCCTCATGGGATGCAGACTACCACAGAAAATAGGCTCATATTTGGATAGGGTAACCCTGTTCAGCCCAGGGTCAGTTCCAGAAAAGGTCTGAAGCATTTCCAGCCACTAGAAAGGGGAGTCTAGATGACAAATGACAGCATCTACTACATATTTTATATCTATAGCCCAAGTTCAAGTTAGGCAGTGTGTTGACACAGGGTGACCCATTATACCTTTAAATGAGCACTAGACCTAGATCAGCCCCCAAAGCTGAGTGACCTTTAGTAAAGCAGAACTGAGTAATCCAGGCAATCAAATGTGCTCTGTACCCCTGATGCAGACGCCGGCCCACAGTGTCGGCGTCATTATGGATGAAATGAGACATTCACACAGACTACCGAGTCCGGTGGAGGAAAAGGGACAGCATGGCTTTTCTCTCAAGGGGAACAAAAGCCTCAGCCCTTGCTCCAATGAGCTTTTATTGTCTTACTGGAGCACATCATGCACAGGCTCGCTTCAGGTGGGTACCTTTTACAGAAAACAAAGGAGCCAATGCTGCTAGTCACATCACAGAAGAGGGATATTTGCAAATGAAAAGGCAAAAGTAGTTGGACCGGTTACACTCATCCTCGGAAGGTTTAGCATGGGTTTTAGGAAGTTGCTTTGCAGTAAATGTCCTCATTCAGGGTGAGGGAGTTTTAGCAAAAAGCAAGACTCATAGTGGCCCAAGTACATTGCAGGCCTGATTCCCCACAGGAGAACCTATCCATGGGCATGGGTCCTGTGCATCGCCCAGTGGGAGCTGGGCCCACACCACACAGAGCAGCCTACCCCTTCCCCCGATAAAGATCACATCTCCAGTCAAGCTCTTGACCCTGCCCTAAACTCCACAGAACACAGTCCATGGCAAACTCCCAGGCTGCCCCAGCCAGTAAGAGGAAGCTGGGAATAGATGTCTCATTCCACCACTTACTCGTGGTTCTGTTCCTGAAAGGCTGATATTGGCTGAGAAAGAGCCCACTGCAGTAAACCATACTATGTCTTTAAATCAAACCAACTCTCTCCCGTGGAGGATAGCAGGTACACGGGCCCCTTTTACTTTGCTCAGGATCTTACTTTCATTCCCATATCTAAGCATCATCTGGCTCAGAGATTTCTTTCATTCTGCTGGCCTCTGGGAAGAGTTGAAGGAATGTGATTTCCCAGCTGGAGTCCTCATTCTCTGTGCTTCCAGCTTTCCATCACCCTCTAACTCATCAGCTCCTAAATGTTTTAGGTAACATCTAGATGCAAGCTAGGAGATTCTTGGTGCTATGGGTTGAACTGTGCTCCCCTCAAATAACATGTTGAAGTTGTGACCCCTAGTACCTAGAATGTAAACTTACGTGGAAATAAGGTCATTATAAAAGTCAATTAAGTTAAAATGAAGTCATTAGGGTATGCTAATATGACTGGTGTCTTTAATGAAAAGGGGAAATTTGGATACAGTCACACAAACAGAGAAAATGCCATGTAAACATGAAAGCAGAGGCTGGGGTAAAGTACCTATAAACCAAGGAATACCAGAGATTGCCAACAAACCATCAAAAGGTAGGGGAGACTCGTGGAGTAGATCCCCCCCTCACACAGACCCTACTGATGCCTTGATCTTGAACTTCTAGCCTCCAGAACCATGAAACGATAAATTTCTAATGTTTAAGCCAGCAGTGTGGAGTACTTTGATATGGCAGCCCTAGGAAACTGATACACCTGGGGACCTTGTCCATTCATAGCCTGCATCCTGATCATCACTCTAGACATGCCTACCACAGGCCCCCTGAAACAAGAAGACCAGATATTCCACCAGGATCACAAAGCCATCAAGAAAAAATAACCATAGGACATTAGAAACTATGTCATCTGCAAATCAAAGCACAATTAAATACAGGTGTACTTCATTTCATTGTACTTTGCTTTACTCCTCTTCACAGACATTGCATTTTTTAACAAATCGAAGGCAAGGTCCTCCACAAGCGAAAAGATTACAGCTTGTTCTAATGCAGTGGTCCAAAAGCAAACTTGCAGCATCTCTGAGGTATACCCGTATCAGCTCACACCCACTAGGGTGACTACTCTCAAAAAATAAATACATAGCAAGTGTTTGTGAGGATGTGGAGGGTCCTCAAAACTAGAAATAGAACTGCCATGTGATCGAGCAATTTTATTTCTGGGTATAAATCCAAAATAATTGAAAGAAGAATCTTATGGAGATACATGCACAACCATGTTCATTGTAACATTATTCACAGTAGCCAAGAGGTAGAAGCAGCTCAAGGCCCATCCAGAGTGGATAAAGGAAACGAGAAATGTACACACAATGGACTATTATTCAGCCTTGAAAGAGAAGGAAACCTGTCACATGCTACTACATGGGTGAGCCTTGCGGACATTATGCTGAGCAAAACAAGCCAGCCACAAAGACACATACTGCATGATTCCGCCGTGAGCTACCTGGAGCAGTCAGAGTCACGGAAACACAAAGCAGAACGGCGGTTACCGGGGGCTGCGGGGAAGCGTAATGGGGCGCTGTTCAATGGGTGCAGAGTTTCCGTTTTCAAGGTAAAAAAGTTTTAGAGACCTGTTACACAATAATGTGAATATAGTTAACACTACTAAACTGTACACCTACAAATTGAGAGGATAAACTTTATAGCATGTGGTTTTTAAACCACAATTAAAAAGAAAAAGAAGCTAGAGGCTAGG
This sequence comes from Trachops cirrhosus, assembly GCA_028533065.1. Lineage (NCBI taxonomy): Eukaryota > Metazoa > Chordata > Mammalia > Chiroptera > Phyllostomidae > Trachops > Trachops cirrhosus. The sequence goes on along the minus strand of CM052542.1, from coordinate 35,085,326 downwards.
TCACCTGGCCCCAGGCCCAGCACTTGTGTTTCCCACAGCCCACCACCCCTCGCTACCCGCAGCTTCCACGCCGCTGCTTTGTGGAAGGACAGGGACTGACCGGTCACTCGACAAAATCACCGCCCATCACTGAAGTCAGTAAGTCAGCAAAGGGGGGCATTCACTGAGCATCTGTCCGGGGAGCTGCAAGTATACATGATCACACTGGATCTTATCAGCGATGCTGTGAAGCGGTGGTCGTTTCTCCATCTTGTAGAGACAGAACTGAAGCTCAGAGGGGTGAGGGAGGAAACCTGTTCTAAGTGCTGGGGCTCAGAGGAGCCGAGCTGGGCTATCCACCCACCACCCCAGACTCCTGACTTGGCCAACAGTGATTTTTTAGGAGTTTTTCAGAGGTAACTGGAACTTTTTCTCTCTCTCTGCCACGTCCTTTCATTTGTGTGTTCATCTGTTTTTTCTTTTTCTTTCTTTCTTTCTTTCTTTCTTTCTTTCTTTCTTTCTTTCTTTCTCTTCTTTTTTTCTGGAAGAGAAAACTGATCATCTAGTGACAAATATTTTCCTTAGAGATCACTTAGGGTTTTTGGCAATTTGGATTGCCAAATATCGCAAAAGAGAAAGAGCAGTAAGATGTGGGACTGAGGGAGAAAAGTAAACATTCAGCCAGTTCTAAAAGGCTTGGGAAACGCTTCAGGCCTGTCTCCCCACCACCGCCCCAGACGGTCACACAGCCTTTCAAGCTGGCAGGCCCTCGGGAGGCTGCGCTAGGGTGGCCTAGGCCAAGTCTTGCCAATCTCAGGAACCCTCTCAAATCCTGCCCACTGAAAACAAACCCACTTCCCCCACCCCCAAGTCCTGGTGTGTTTGAATTTCTCTCCCTCTTGCCAAAACCTGATTTCCTGTTTCTAAGAAAAAAACTTTTAAAATACCCCTTAAAATGAAAAAAAAAAAGTCTCCTTAAGGCAGCTTAAACATCAAAGAGCTCTTAGAAAGTAAGGTTCTGTTTGGCTAAGTGCACATGAATCAGAAAAAAAATTCTGATTAAATTTCCCCTTTTATGTGCTAAGGATTTTTACTGGACCTGGGCAACAGATTTACAGACAAAACATAGATTCCTGGGGCCTGCCAGAGCATTCACCTGGTCTAATCGCTCCGTGCAGAAGTGAACCTGAGGCCCAGAGAAGGGAAGGGATTTTCCTAAGGCCGCACAGAGAGGAAGCATCAGACCCAAACCCGAGCCAAGGCTCTCAGTTTCCAGTCTGGTGTTGTTTCCACACATCTGCCAATTTTTTTTGAAATTGGAAGTTGTAAGATTTTTTCAAAGTCTAAGGTAATTTAGTTTAAAACATTCAGAAGGAAGTTAGCACCTGATCTCATTTTTTAAAAAAAGACATCAGATTTTTAAGAATAGACGTAAATGCCTTTACTGAGCACTTACTGTATACATGCGTTATTCATTTAATCACCACAACAATTTTATGAACTCTTCTATTTCCTGTATTCTCTCAATAAAAAAGGGAGGGAAAAGATTCAAGTTCTGGTTCAAGCTTTTGTTGTATCGTTTGAGTGACCAAAATGTGCCAGGCTCTTTCTAATACCTGATAGCAGTTAATCCTCAAAGCAATCCTAAGAAGTAAGTATTTTCATCTTCATTTCAAAACAATTTTTTAGATCATATCTTTAAGAAATTTGTCAGCTCTCTTACCCCCAGGAAGTTGTAGAGCTGGGATTGGAACCCACGTCTGGACTCGAAAGCCCATACGCTTTCTGTCACCCACTTTACAGAGTCGTTTCCAGGGTCAAATCAATTTATGGAAGTGAAACCCCTCTGTGAAAACTGTAAAGAATTTAACAAATTTGAGGGATTATCATTTTTAAATCTAAGTTGCTACATTTCCCTAAATTTCCACTCTGGCTTTTAGCAGCAGAGTCCCAGCGCCAGGCAATGACAAGGCGCCCAGGTCTCTCGGCTGGAAAACATTTTCCAAATAAAAGGTCTGATTGAGCACACTCTTGTTTTCCTTGGGTGGGTCCCAACCACCCAAACGTTTAATTGGGTTGGAAAGTTTTAATCCCGATGGCCATTGTTGCAAGCAAATAAGAAATGTGGGGCCTTGCTCTACTGACCCTGCAGAGGAGACAAGAGCCCAAAAACCCACACAGAGCAGCTATCCTGTGAGCAGTCATGCAATCCAAACAGAAGCACTACTGGAACACATGCTAGTTCTTTCGTTTGCTTGTTCATTTGTTTATTGAAAGCTGTCTTCTGAGCATCTTTTGCAAACTGTTCCCTGCTCTGGTTATGCAGAATAGCCAGTCTTTCCCTGGATGAGCCCACAGTGCTGAGTACTTCCACTAAAATCCCCCATGAATTTTCCCCTGCCATTTCTGCTCAGAATTTATTCTTTCCTCTTCTCTGCTCCACAGTTTAAGCCAGTGTTAGGACCTGAAATGCACATGGCAAAGTCTTACGTCCCGGTCCTTAGAATGTGACTATATAGGGCCTTGGTCTTACACATGGGCTCTCATCCGATAACTGAGCTCCTTTTACAAAGAGATTAGGACACACACCCAGAGGGAAGATTATAGAAAAGCTCAGGGAGCCATCCACAAGCCTAGGAGAAGGCCTAACAAGAAACACTTTAACCTTGGACTTCTAGCCTATAGAATTGTGAGAAAATTAATTTCTTTTGTTTAAGCCGTCCGGTCTGTGCTACATTGTTTGGCAGCCCTAGTGAACTAATAGAGCCAGCTAAAGACTAACTCTGAGTTACGTATGTTTACTGAATTAAAGGAATAATAAATTTGAAAAAATCCAGCCAACTCTCAAGAAGTTTGCAGTTCTAGAGGAAATGAATGTTTGTCCTTCCTTGTCCTGTACTTTGGAGGCGCTGAAATGAAGAAGCTGGATGGACCTTCTTAATGGAGAGTATATTCTGGTGCAGGAGCCAAGCTTCCATTTTATGTGTAGTAACTTAAGTACTGCGTTAGGAGAGTGCCTGCCCAAGGACACAAAGGAATCCCCTAACCCAGCTAGGGGAGCAATGAGGACAGGGAAGTCCTCTTGAAGAAGAGGCTCCCCAGCTGTCAGGAGCACAAACACCTGCTATCCAGGAAGAAAAAAGCATTCCAGGCCTGAGCACGGGCAGGGCGTGAGTGGCCCAGCCGTGGCAAGTCTGTGCAAGTGAGGCCTCAGGAATAAAGAAGGCTCAAGGTCAAGGGTGAGTGAGCTACTTGGGTTGTAGCTGAAGTAATTCAGACACTGAAGCATTTCAAGCAGGATTCTGCTCATATTTTACCAGTGCATCTTCCTCCAAATGCGACCTTTTACAGAAGTGGCACTCAGGAAGTGTATGTCATTTTGAACTGAAGTGACTAAACCTAAAGATGGTGTTTTAGACCCGTCTAAAGCTGGGTCTTCTTAAACCCAGCTACGAAGAAATCATTGCATTTCCCTTTCTCCTCTTCTCCACCTAACCAGGCCTCCCCCTTTCCTCCTTCAAGGCCTTCTTTTGTGATATCTGCCCAGATAGCTTGGACTCATTGTCCATCTTTCTTAGTGCTATCTCTTATGACTGGTCACACCTGTGATATTTATTGAGAGGACCTGCAGGGTAATAGAAATTCGTCAAGTTAGGCAGACCTGGGAGCCAGTCCTGACAAGTTCTGGGACCTTAGGGAAAGTCACTTCAGTTGTGGGATTGTAAAAGTTTTTAATATAAAAAAATTGGATGAAATAACTGTTTTAAAAGAAATTTGAATGCGTGTTATAAATTAGGTAAATTGAAGCACATTAAGACTGAATATATTTAGGAGGTTCTTGTGGAGACAGTAAAATTAAAGATTTTGGCAGAGGGACCCCCTGGAATGGAAAGGGACATCTTGAAGGCGGAGGAAAGAAAGGCATCTCTCATTCCTCCTTTTGCTCCTTCAGTCAGCAGGTATGCACTGAGCGTCTCTTCCGCGTCTGCCTGTGCTGGGTGCTGTCAGATGGCCCCGAAGGGAGTGGAGAGATGACGGACAAATGAGTAAGTTAGGAGGTGTCAGTTCTGTGGCTAAAACGAAAGCTGCTTGAGGGGATAACAATGAAGGCCGTAGCTGCCTGACCTCAGGAGGTTCCCTCTGAAATGAACTGAGAAGGCAAACACGATTGTGAGGGAGCCATGCCGCTCTCAGGGGCAGAAGGAACAGCAAGGGCCCTGAGGTCACAGAGGTTGGGGCACATGTGACAGCCAGATGTCAAAGCCAGCATTAGCGCCAAGGGTGCAAAATTTAAGGAGGCACTCCACTAGCTCAATCTTCCAAAGAAACTTGACATAAAGATCCCAAGAAACTCTATTGCCTAGAGGGGTTATTTAAAGGGTAAGAGAGGGCTTAGATCTACTTCTTGATAGGTTATAGGATCTTCACTCGGAAGAAGAGTCCCAGCCTTGTCTCCCAACATGACATGGCTGTGCAACCTCAACCAAGCGCCTTCCCCAGTCTGGACTCAAACTCTTTACTATACCATGAAAGGGTTGGACTTAAGGAACTCAAAGTCCTTTTACCACCACCACCCAGGCCTGAAGTTCTATGGTTTGCCCTGACTGGTGTCACTCAGTGGGTTGGGCATCATCCTGCAAAGCGAAAATTGCCAGTTCAATTTCTGTTCAAGGCACATGCCTGGGTTGTGGGTTTGTCCCCAGTTGGGGACATGTAGGAGAGGCAGCCAATTGATGTTTCTCTCTCACACCAATGTTTCTTTTCCTCTCTTTCTTCCTCCATTCCCCTCTCTCTAAAAATAAATCAAATCTTTTGAAAAATTATATGAGTCTATGAACTCAAAATAAACATCTGTTTTGAAAAAGACCAGGAGTGGCGCAAGGAGGTTATCAAAAGCTCAATGAAGACTAACATTTTTCTTCCTCTTCCCCAAGTATTTCTAAGACACTTGGGAACTAGTTTCCAAGATTCCAAGATTCTGTTTGCCCAAACTTGGCCAGATTCTGGGTTCACTGTCTCTCCATGGGAAGAAAAAGCCTCTCTAGGTTTGTGATGACTCAGCTGTCACTAACAGGCTGGAGATCTGCCATCTTGGTGAGCATGCACGCACCAGTGTCTCCACTGACAGTGGACACCCATGAGAGGGACCACTTCAAGAACCGGCTAGTAAAGAGGAATGTTTTGTTTTGAACAAAGAGTGCCCTTGAAGCCAAGTTTTCCATTCGTGATTCTGAGCCAATGCAGATATAACAGCCTCATTTCCTTCTTTCTCTTAGGTTCTTCAAGTTAATTTTGTTTCTTCTAGATTTCCAACAATTGCTCAGGGAATTAGAATGTTTGAAGAATTTCACATTTTGGCATCCAACTCAACTTCTGCACCCAGAAAAAGAGGTAAGAACTATCATCATCCCTACTTTACAAATGAAGAAACGGAGGCTTTCAGAGAGAAGACCTTGGAACAATCTCCCAAGTAGATGTCATATCTGAAAAGCTGGCAGTGAAATTTTCTAAAATCAGTGCCATGAAAGCTCATGGTAACTGGGGGTTAATGACAAGAAATACCCCTGGCTGTTACACCAATAAATCAAGTCTCTCTTGCACATTTTACAAATATACAATGTTTACCTATCATGTCTGTTTTCTAGACATCAGGGACACAGGTGCCCCACTATCCCTTCTACTGCTGTACACGTATCAACTCTTTCCTCCTTCCATTCCTCCTCAAAAAGCCCACACATCTCAACTCCAACCATTCAGCCCTAGGAGGACCACCATGCCACACATTCTGATACCAGCCCTACTCCAGCACAGGCTCACGCTCTGTTAAAGCACCCCTGCAATTTGGGGCCCTAAGGAAAATCTTAGCAGGGCCTCAGAGAGGCCTCCACCCTCTAAGGGTGGAGGGATGGGGACACTTAGATCCAGGACACCAGCTACTCTAATTTTCCACTCTTGACTCACAGTGCCCTGCCCACAAAGGCCATGGGACCCCAGACTATCAGAGTTTGGAATGCCAGGATTTAGTAGATATGTTTGCCTATGCAAAATGAGCCAAAGAATGGAAACTCTGGCCCCACCTAGAGGGAACGCCCACGAGAGTCATGCTTTCCCTGAAATAACTTGATAGCAAAAGTTGGGAGGGGCAAGAGCTGGGAAAAAAGAGATGGTGGTCTCCTGTGTGATACAAAAAACATTTGTACATATACACAGAAAGCCAGCCGGGGCCACCACTGAGCGGAGGGTAGACCCTTGACAAGGGAAAGCAGGCTGCAGAAGTTAACTTGATACATCATTTTGTTTTCACTTGGGGGTTTAGCCACCAAGGATTTGTTTTATATAAAATGGAAAAGCCCAAGTTCAAAGATTCCAGCTCTCCTGCAAACTGCTTCAGGCAGTTCTAATCAAGTGCGCGGTGAAATAATTAACCTCAAGAAGAGCTAGGAAATTCAGAATGGATTCTACTTTGGCATGGAAAAATCTTCTCCCTGCCTTGAACTGCATACAGTGCTTTTCTTTGCTATGCTTAGCTCTGAACCATCCCAAAAGTCTTTCAAGAGATGCCTTATTATTTCCATTTTTCAAATGAGGAAACAGTCTCAACGAAGTGAAGTGACTTACCCAAGGTCACATGATAGTAAGTGGCATGGGTGGAATTCTATCCCAGGTCTATCTGAACCAAAATGTGTAGCCAGCATATCACATGCCTCAAAACAATACAATGAGCCCTGACCTGTGTGGCTCAGTTGGTTGAGCATTGTCCTGCAAGTGAAGAGTCGCCGGTTTGATTCCTGGTCAGAGCACATGCCTGGGTTGCGGGCCATCCCTGGTTGCAGTGGGTGCAAATGAAAACTAATTGCTGTTTCTCTCATGCATTAATGTTTCTCTCCCTCTCTGTCTCCCTCTCTTCCTCCCTCCCTTCCCATAAATAAATAACTTAAAAACAAAACAATCCAATGAAACAGGGATTTATTATAGCCCAGATTCACAGAGGTTAGGTAACTTGACCAAGTGTGCACAGAAAGTGAATTCAAATACCCACATTCCTAACAACAGATTGAAGGCTCATTCCACCACAGCACACTGCCCCCGTGGGCTCTCTCTGCCCTGATCTATCCCTCCAAACTGCCAGAGTGACAACGGGGATGCACTAAGTGATAAGTAAATACTTGATGGATAAACAAGTTCTTCTCTGAAGTAAAGCTTTATTGGGAAAGGAGATGATAGTCTTAACTGAGCAAGGTAGCCATTCCTTTTGCTGAAGGGTTAAGCCTGAATCTGGGGGAAAGCTCTTGACTTAACTGTGAAATGTGTCCCTGGGTTTTTACCAGCTAAGGACAGGGACAACTGGAAAAAACTCCCTGTTCCTCTCTGGAATGAGAATAAAACCATAAATAAGGCTTTTATGTTTTTCTTTTCTAGGACAATCAAAGAATAAAGATAATACTTCATTATATTGCGACATTTGAAAGAACAGGCTTCTGAGCAGCTAAATTCTACTTTTCCTTTCATTATCCGTCATTTTGTGAAGGTTTGGTGAAAACTGTAGAACAAGAAACTGCTGTGCTTGCCCCTAGGGTACATCTCACATGTTCTGTGGAGCACTGGGCAGAGTACTAACAGCCAGGGGGTGGGGGAGGGGCAGTGAATGGACAGGCACTGCCCTGCGCGCTCCAGACAGGGCTCCATCTAACCCTCACAGCCAGCCTGCAGAGGGGGGACCCGAGTTTCACAAAGGAGAAAACAAAGGCTCAAAGAAGCTCTGGAATTACGTAATTTTGCCATGATCAGGAAGTGGCAGAGCCAGGATTTGAACCCAAGACATCCTGACCTCAGAGTCTATATTCTTTCCCATTGAGTGCCATAATTAGAGTCTACTCATGATGAGTATTGTCTCAGAGGATAACACCCTGCTCTACAACGAGGCTCACTTACTCTGTCTCATAGAGATACACGGCCCAAATGAGATGGACAGAGCAGGGACAACAGTCCCGTGTTGCAGACGAAGACACTGAGGCTTAGTGTGAAAAGTGGTGCTTGTATGTAATATATACCGCATATGCATCCTATTTCATAGAGGAGGAGACTGAAACTCAGAAGCAATTCAATTATATATATACTTACACATGAATTTTGTGCTCCTGCTCCGTGCAGGCTCGGCACTGACATTTACACCTCTGCAAACCTCAGTTTCTTCTTCAGTACAATGGGAATGGGTGGCAGAACCAAGCCACGATCTAGGAAGTGTTGCATATGGAATTTGAATCCAAGCCTTTGTGATATTAAATCTTGTTACGAGGATTTCAAAGACTTTAATGGACTGTTTTCTTCTACCTTGATATCATAAAATACGTGGCCCCTGAATGCCTCTAACTGTAGAGCATTTTACTGATTGTTAGCCATGGTAGATACTTAGACAAACACTTTACTGAATCTGTATAGAAAGTCTTCCACTCTGATGTTTGTGTTCTTGAGGTGTAAAAGAAGCTGTATTTGGGGGGAAAAAAATGGAAGAAATAGTCAGAAACTCTGGGCCAGTCTCTGCAGAAGGAGGCCTGTCCAGCGGAGGTTGCACAGGTCAGCACGGTGCCAGGGAGCTCGGTCCCCACCCTTGGGGTCCAGGCAGAGAGGAGCTGCGCGTCAGGGCTCCAGAGCGGCCCAGGCAGGGCCTCTGCCGTGAGCAGCGGCTTGCGTTGGAACACTGACGTGGGAGGCTAGGGACACACTGGGAACTGTCATAGATGTCTGGATCAGAAATTTCAACTTAAACTACTAGAAAATGCTGAAGGTTTAGTATCAGGGACCTTCCTCACATGGTTGATCTGAGGGTAGATTCAAGTAATGAATGGCATGGTGTAGGGATTTATGAAAATGTAAAGGAGAAAGAGACAGATTCAGAGGTTCAGGGGGGATGAGCTGCCAGCCCCTATGACCTAGGAGGTAAAGAGCAGAAGCTCCAAGGCCTAACCCACAGTGAGCCGTGCCTGGGCCAGGCACGGGCCAGTACCCTACGCAGAATATCTCCTGGGACCCCCAGGGTCTTCCTTGAAGGACTGTTACATTACACAGTTCTCCCCAGAAAGAGGCCAAGGCTGGCAGAGGTTTGTTCAGTAATTCGAAGCAGAGGCAGAGGTGAGAGGGGAGAAGAGGGGAGAAATTGAAGTTCTCGGGCTTGTTCAGGGTAGGGAGTGGGGCGGAGGGGCCTGGAGGAGAGTGTGGAGGGGCTGGGCAGGCCGTGAGGAAGGTGACAGCAGACCAGACAGCCCCTGCAGGAAGGCAGCCAGCTCCCTCAGCGCGGGAGACTTCCCACATGTCTCTAATTGAAGGTCTGGCTCACTTTTTGCCCTTTTAAAGTAAAAACTCGGGGTTGTACCCAAGCCATCTGTGTTTACCAGAACGGGCCATTTTTCCACCCTCCTGACGTCCAGGAAAGGCGCTCTAAGAAGGAACAGAGCTCACCTCCCCACCCCGGCCTCCTCCCTGCCAGCAGGCCCAGCGTGGCTCTGTGCACGTCTGTCCGAAGGGGACCGGTGTGCTTTGTCAAGGCTCTGGAGCAGGCAGACACAGGTATCTGGTGCGTGTTAAGTGCTCCTAGAAACACCCAGGCCACGCCTGCCATCTGACCATCTTCCTTTCTAAATGCAAATGAAGCCCCCAAGACTAACTAAATGTGCCATTGCTTGTCTTCTCCAGAAATCAAGCAACCATGTAAGAAATCTTTCACTAACAAGTACCTTAATAAGAGTTTTTAAAAAATCAACTGCTAAGTTACTGCCTCATTTCCAAATTATTTTTGTTTTTTAATGTTATATAAATATAAAGAAATCTGTAGCTTAGGCATCTAAGTAAACAGAACAAAAAAACCTAAGTTTTTTTAATAAAAATAAAGAATTCGTGTATTGATAATGTTCTACCTGGAATCATTCTTTTCTTTGGTGACAATCACACCTAAATGTGTACTCATGGATTTTGCAGTTTGCAAAGCAACAGGCTTAACCTTCACACCACCTGTGTCCAGTCACAGGTCAAGGTCATCATCCTTTTGCGAAGGAGGGGACTGGAGAGCTGGAAGGAGGAGGTGTGGACAGGTGTGGCTTTGAAACTAGACAAGCCCAGGCTGGGATCTGATTTTCTCTACATGCTGGCCTGAGTGAGTTTCCTTGGCTCTCTCACCATCAGTATAATGGGGATGATAATAGTACCAATTGCAACAAGTTTCAAATTCTTCTCATCACACTTACAACATAATAATTGGTCAGTGAGAAAATGACATCTCGTTAAATACTTTTTGCTATTGTCGATGCTTTAATCTGCAGTATAAACCTGTCAGGATCAGAAACAATGTATCTAAAAACTCTGCCCCAAACACAGAGGGTGTTAGTTTTGAAGAGGTAAAGTGGGATTGTGAATCAGGAATTTCTAATTCCTTTAGAATTCATTTTCCTAGGTACCTTGGCATGGGATCAATAAGACACATCTCTTAGTTTTGAGAATGATTTAAGTAGACTAAATCATTGTTGTTTTAAAAAAATAGGAAAAACAAAGGAGGAAAGGAAGGAAGGAAACATTTTACAGTCTGCCCTGAAATAATGCCTGGCTATACCCATGATTTTGAAAACTCAACACATTTTCCCATAGGAGCCGTGGGTGAAGCTGGGATCATGAATCTTAACGTGTCAGCGTCTCCCATCCCCTGAAGGCTAAACCTACCTCCTAATCCTTATCCCCGCTCTCCCTGAGTGGCTCCTGCCTCCCTTCCCAGCCACAGCCCCTCTGGGGAAATATCCCTCCCCACACCCACAGGTCCCTCCCACCTTCCCAAATTGCCACAACTTTGTCCCTGCTATGGCCTCTGCCCGAAGTGCCTTCCCTTTCTGCACCTGGTGAAAATCGCCCCACTTCTCAAGTTCTGACAGGAGTGCATTTCCTGTCAGACCACCAGATGGGGACATCTTTGAGGACAAGGGCAGCAGCTCCTCATCTCTGTCCCCTTAGCACCCAGTACAGGACTGGCTCTGAGGAGTTGCTCGAGTGTGTTTGTTGAGTAGGTCAGTGGAAATGATGCAATCGACCAAGCTCTTCCCTGGCAGAGCAGAAGCAGCAGCCTCCCAACCCCCAGGCCCACTGCGCTGGAGGGCACGGCTACCTGGGAGAAGGTGGTGGAGACTGCACGTGCTGTAACACTCTGTTCCTCTCCTTTCTCATCTCCCCGCTGTCAGCATGATGGAAAAAGTGGATCTTACCCTGGTAATCACAAATCATCTGGGCGTTGCTCTGTTTTTTCTTTGAAAGGATTATTAAAAAGGGAGGGACCCTCCAATTACAGCCATGTGGAGAAAGCATCATATACTGAGAGATAGGTCATTTTAGAGAGAAGGAAAAGAGCTCTTATAACCAGCCTGGCTTTGGTCCACAGCCCATCTCTCTCCAGGACCTAGAAATGCTGCCACAGTGAGGAGAAGTGTGAGTGCGGTCACAAGTGACAGTCAAGTGACACGCATTGGCAGCTGCAACAGCAAGACATTAAAGCACCATGGAGAAGCCACTCCCCAGGACTCCTGTCTCCACTCTTTGCAGACCTGAGTAGAGCTCCCAGCCTCCTGTCTTGCCAACATGGTGGCCTTCCTCATCTAGATGGTCTCCATTTTACTCACCGATTCCTTCATTCATAAGCATCTGTTGTGTGCCGGGCTCTGGGTCAGTGTCAGATCTGGCCTCAGGGTTTGAGCTGCTCTCAGCTCAGGTCATTGGGCTCTCATTCACCCACGTGCAAAACAAGGCACTGTCACAGAAGTATAGCTCTACTCCCATAGCTCTACAGTTCGCTTCCTTTGTAGTTCTGAAACCGGAAAGACACCAGAGGTCGGGCTGCCTGTCACTACCAAACCCAATAAGCAATGATGGCAATTGAGTCTTTATGGGCACTTTATTCAGATGGCTGGCGATCTGAGAAGATGGCAGGTTCATACCCTAACAGACCATCTTAAATTCCATTTTAAAATGGCCCTTTTTTATAAGGATAAAAAATGTAGTTAAGGGGTTTGGAATTCAAGGAAAAGTTAAATTGGATTAAAAAAAACAACATCAGCATTTTTGCCCTGGACAGAGGTCTTAAGCTGTGTCCTGGGCATGGGCGCCTCACCCTGGAGCACGAGGGCTCAGATACCGTCTTGAATTGCTTGCAACCCTCCCTAGGCACAACGGTGGCACTGCTTGTATTCTCCTGGAGTCAGGGCGAGTCATCCCTTCAGTTCCTGGAACAAAAGCTTTTACTTGCATTGATTACTAAGCTTATTAGCTATTACTTAAACTAAAATTTTCCAACTCTTAAGTCCCGTATCAGTTCTAATACCTCTCAACGTTCAGGCCTCTCAGGCTGTAAGCCTCTGGAGCTCCATGCCTCTGTAGGGTTGTTTCTAGAGCCTTCAGAGGCAGCATCATCCCCTCGACATTTTGATCTCAGACTTCCAGCTTATAGAACTGTGAGGAAATAAATTTTTGTTGTTTTAAGCCACTCAGTTTCTGATACTGATGATAGCAGCCATGGGAAACTGATTCAGGGACAAGAGCCTGAAGTAAGACATGTTTCTCTGCCATACAGGCGAGAAGAAAGGACGTGGGAAGAGGGCCGGGGGGGAAAATGAAAGAAGATGGAGTCATAATTCACAGTTAACACTTAAAGACCCAAAGATCCCTGTTACATAGTTTCAGAAAGTTCCTATTTTTACTAACGCAGTCAAGTGGTATCAGCAGAGAACCCATGTGTATGTGTGTGTGTGGGTGTGTAATTTATATTTACACAACTAGGGAACAGTGGTCCCTTCAGAATAGGACAATTTGATCTGCTTGCTCACAATCTGGAGAAAGATTCATCCAGACCCTCAGTCAGCAAGTGTCCGCTGAGACCTGCTCCCTGGAGCTGACATACAGAGATGCAAGACAGGGGAGTTGCCTGCCCAAGGGGGCTCACAGTTCAGCCTGGGAGAGATCACGTGGACTTGAGCACACATACCAGCACTTGACAGAACTCCTGGGGACACACAGAGGAGGAGGGACAGGAAGGACTGACATAGGACAGGTTCACTGCAGCTGAGTCACTGAGGTGAAGTGCACTATGGGTTGCTAAAATGCCATCAGTGTGACAAAAATGAAGGTACCCATGAAAGAATGAGCACACACGCCACACCCAGAGCCTGGCTCTGAGGGACGAGAGGTGTCCTTTGATCTGGCTGGATCTTGAAAAAAAGTAAGAAGTCATATAAGATTTGTTGATTACCTATTTAGCATATGTGAATTTCTCACCATACTTATTCCAATGTATGAGAAATTCAACTTATTTTTCTATAAAGCACCCCATTTTCTATTCCAAGTCCATATTCTGCTTAAGGTACTTAAGGCAAAAATCCTAATGTCATCAATTTGAGGTTTCCTTAAACAAACCAGTGTTTTCTTAAGTCAGAGTTTTCATCTTCTGGGACCAATCCCAAAACTGCATTTCAGTCTCCAAGATTGTACCTCAGTCCTGATGAGAATGGAGGGGCTGGTGCATGGTGTCAAGGCACTGGAGAGCCTGGTAGGGAGGCAGAAACATCTCATCCTCAGCAGCAGCATCCACTGAGACACAGTGGTTTCCGAGAGGACCATGCAGAATCTCCTGCTCTCATACTCTCACCCAGCCTAGCAACCCCAAGATCTGCTTTATCTCAATGTTATGTCAATCTCCACTGCTCTCAACAACACAAATATGATAGTTGACAAAAAACTGTCAATGAGGCTAAGCTAGAACTACATTTCCCAGAATTCCTTTCCAATTTCAGGTTGGAGGCCTGTGTGCAAAATTTAGAAGCAGAAGTAACGCAGCAGCCATTGCCTTCTGAAGGCTGTTGTATGCAGAAGAGGTAAGCAGCAGATGCAGAGGTGCCATTGAGCTAGCACATTCTCCTTCTTGCTCACTCGTCTACCTTCACCAGTCTCAGAAGCACTGGTTAGAGACTTTTCTCTGATCCCACAATTGCTCCGTTCAGACCATTATTTTCCCAGCTTCTCCTGCATTAGTGTACAGTCTTATTTCTATTAAAAAAAATCCTTTATTCCATAGTAGTTACAATGGTTCTTCTTCCTTGATTGAACTCTGCCTGATCCAGTGGAGAAATATTTGCTGTTCTATGTTGGTTCTCAATAGCAAGATTACTAATTGTCTACATTTACTCTATCCTGATTACTGTTAATTATAAAGTCCCACACCTAAAAGTTTCATGTGGTCTCATGGCCACGCAGCTAGATTCCATTTCCAAGCCTGCTTGCAGCTGGGGATGACTATGGGACACCGTTCCAGCCAGCAGGATGTGAGAAGAAGCACTGTGTGAAACTTCTCGCCATGCCCTGAAAAGGAAGCAGTTTACATCCTGGTACCCTTCCTCTCCCCATTCCAGCTCACTGACATGTAGGTGTGGCAGATGAGAGCCAACTGCAGCTGGGGAGCCCCAGCCAACTGCGGATGGTGGAAGAGAGAAGGAACCACAGCCTGAAGGACGTGAGGACCAGAGCCGCCTTTCCTCCTGGCACCACTTACCAGCCTAAATTTTTATGTGACAGAAATAACCTTCTATCTCATTTAAAGTCACTGCTACTTTGGGCTCAGTTAAAGTTGCACAAATATCTTATCTTCTTATGCAAAACCACAAGCATCATCCCTGGGCCCTCAGTTGTTTAAGGCATAAACTTCATGCCCTGAATTGGTCCAGGCTTTGTCTTCTGTACAAAGTGCTGCTAGGAGTTTCAAGTGCCTACCTAGACACCCTAAAGCTGCCTTTTTAAAATCGGTGTTTCTTCCTTAACAACCATGCCTCACAAGCGGTAGGTCTAGAACATGTCCACTGCTACCTGAAAGGAAGAGGGAACAACAATTAACATTTGACAACATCATCTCCAAAACCTATGACACAGAGTGTCATGCTAGGCAGGGTTCATTTCCTCTACGACCCAGCCCTGAGGACTAATTTCCTCATTTATGAAATGGACATAATGTGACCCAGGCCAATGAAACGGCTTGCCCCAACTCACACGGGCAGGAAGTAGTGAGACAGAACTTGTTCTCAGATTCATGCCTTTTCAGCTGCATGCCTTTGCGTGGAGTCAGGAGGATGGTGGCAGATGTGGAAAGAACATTGGGCAAAGACTAAGCGATGAGTAAACTTGAAAGTTAGGCTTTAAAAAAATTGGCTTTAGTCTCTCTCTCTCTATTTGTCTGGTGTTGTAAAATTGATGATTGATTTTCTTTCATTTTTTCCTAAAGGAGGCTTAGATTAAATTTATATTTAAAACAGTTTTCTAATGTTTAAGGTTTTATGTATTAGGCAGAAATCTAAAGATTAAACACAAATATTGAAATCATGTTCTCTTTCAGAATAATGAAGGATTAAAACAAACATGGAGAGCTTTATAAAAAAACACACAGTTTTAAAATATTCTTTGGCTTTCTAAACTAGTATTTATTGTATTGCTTTGGTAATTTTGATGATTTAACTGTAAATATTGGAACATTTTCTCCAGCATACTAAATGAACCTCAAAAAAGGAATCTTGCCTTTGAAAATCTGTGATTTCTACAATTATATGTAAATGTTTTCAATGTTTTTCTGTGGAATTAGAGTTCTATTTATCTTCCCCAATTCCACCAGAATGATTTCTTTTTTTCTACAGATTCGAAGGTGAGACTAGGAGGGAAGCCTGGAAGCAGGCTGTATCTGTTTCCTGCTGCTATAACAGATTACCGCAAAGTTAGTGGTCAATAACACAGATTTATGGCTTTACAGTTCTGGAGGTCAGAACTCCAAACTCAGTCTCACGGGGTTAACATGAAGGTGTCAGCATGGCTGGCTCCTTTCAGAGGCTCTGTGGGGAGAATCCATCTCTTTGCCTTTTAAAGCTTCTAGAAGCTACTTGTAATTCTTGGTTAGCAGCCCCTTTCTCCACCTTCAAAATACCTCACTCCCATCTCTCTTTGTCCTCAGTCCTCATTGCCTTACTCTTTGACTTTAATTCCTGATGTATCCCTCTAGAGAGACCATTGTGACTACATCTGGCCCACCCAGCATAATCTCCCCATTTCAGGAGTTTAATTCAATCACATCTGTGAAGTCCCTATTGCCATGTCAGGTATAGGTTCTAGGGATTAGAACATGCACATCTTTGGGGACCATAACTCAGCCCACCACAACAGAGAGACTGGTTTGGAGGCTGAGGCTGTGGAGATGGATGGAGACCAAGGAGGTGTGTGGGTTGTGATACTGCAGGTGATGAAGGAAAGAGCAGAGATTTGGGGACCCGAGAGACCTGGTGAGGACCAGTATGAAATAAAGGTGTAGGGCCCTTGCAAAATAAAAATGCAGGGCCCCTTGTTCAAAAAGTATTCAGAATGTCAAGAAGGCAACAGCAGAACATTAAAACAAGTACAGGCCCTTCTGAGTGCACAGGTTACACACCATGAAGCCAGCCCTGGAACTGGTTAGAATCCAGCCTACAGCACTTGCTAATTTTGTGACCTTGGACAGTTATAAATTCTTCCTCAGCTTCAGTTTTCTTATCTGTAAAGTATAAAATAACTCCTGTATTAGAGGTGTAACAAATTACCAAAAACTTGTTGGGTTAACACAACAGAAATTTATCCTCTTACAATTCTGAAGGCCAAAAGTTCATAATCAAAGAGTTGGTAGGGTTACTTCCCTCTGGAGACTGAGGGGGAATCCGTTCCATGCTTCTCTCCTGGCTTCTGCTGACTGTTGGCAACCCTTGGCGTGCCTTGGCCTGTAGCAGCCTCACTCCAACCTCCTCCTCCATCTTTACATGGTCTTTTCCTGTCTCCTTGTTAAATCTCCCTCCCCTTTGTCTTGTAAGGATACCAGTCATTGGATTTTGGGCCCACTCTAAATCCAGATAGTCTCATCCCAAGATCTTTAACTTAATCGCATCTGCAAAGACAGTATTTCTAAATAAGGTCACATACACAGTTTTCAGAGGTTAGAATTTGGACATTTCTTTTTAGGGGAAGGGGACACTATTCAACCTACTACAATCGGGTTATTGTGAATATTCAAGACACTGTAGATGAGGTGCTCAACAGAGCACCTGGGACATAGGAAGCCCTAAAGATTATATCTATTGTTATTAATGTATTTAAAGTAAAACTGTGCATATATCTGATAATGACAACATCTCAGAATGGGGAGCTGGAGAGGAAAAATGACTTGCTCCTGGAACCGAGAAACTTGTTGATACCTTAAACAAATCAAATGTGATAAGGGATGGGGAGCCCTGGACCCCATATTTGCCACAAAGCAAAGGAGTTCCCAGAGAACAGGCCTAGACACAGTGAGAGGAAGCTGGAAGGAGAGGTAAGAAGGGGCACAGGAAGGTCCCATGAGAAGAAAGGGGTGCCCTGGCAGGTAGGCAGAAGATTCACCCATTTGTCCAACCACCAATCATCTATTGCACACCTACCGGAATCCAGCATGAAAGATACCAAGCATAGCAAGAAACTACATTTTAGAAAGATCTCTATTTGGGGGTGAAGGAAACAAGCTTTTAAAATTTGTTTGCTTTTGTCATAGAATTAAAGTTATTGTAAATATTAGAAGAAAACAGAAGACCTGAGTGGAGAGTTGTAGTATGGAGAAGACTCTAGGCTCCAAAACCAGACAAATTAGGTTTGAACCCATAAGATTATGTGCAGGAACTTGGTCTTATCACGTATACTCTCTGAGCCTCAGTTTCTTCATCTGTAAAATAGGGATAATAATGCCCCTCACATCCCCATGAGGGAAGTCCCTCATGAGATGAAGCACTTGGTACACACCTGAAACAAGGAAGGTTTGCAATCAATAGTCATTGTCCTTTTCAGATGGGTGTTTCAGAAAGAAGGTTCCAAATAGCCTTGCACTCAATCGCCATATAACACAACACTCAGAGTTCCCAAGTCAACTTTCACCAGAGGCAAACGGACTGTTTTCTTTTAGTTCAGGCAAGATATTTTCCTGGCTGTGTTGTAGCTGGAAAGAAAAGCAAGGAATATAGACTAGAGTGAACTTGGGAAGTCTTTCCTGTAAAAACCCCCAGTAGATCTATCACAGATGTCTGGCCCACTCATGGCCTTCTCCTGAATTCTATTAAGAATAATAACAAACAATCAGGAAACTGAACCCCAAAGCCCAGAGAACAGTGTTCTGGGTCTCTGGCAAAATGGGGTCATGTACACACACAAGAGACCCGAAGCCCTCCAGGCACTCCTTGGTTGCTGGGACAAGGAAGTCAATAATTACTGAGCACCCCTCACTGTGTTGGACCCTGTCACACCCATGAGCTCTTCTGGATCCTTGCAAAGAGCCCTGGGTCCCAGGGGAGGCCTGTTTTTCAGATAAGAGAACCTGAGGCTCAGAGAGGTGAGTGGTTTATGCCAAGGTTCCCAAGCATGGAAGCACACTGAAATTACTTAGGGAGCTTATTCAGAATACAGAGGTTCTGATTCGGCTGGTCTGAGGTGGGGCTCTGGCAGGAGTATGCTTTTAAAACATCAGAGGCCATGCCAACATATACATTCTGCTGACTAAGAACCCCTGCAGTACGGGCTCTGAGTCTGCCAGATTTGGGCAGGAGTCCCAGCTCTGCCAGCATCTAACAAGGTAGCGTCGGACAAGTTACTGAATCTCTCTGAGCCTCAGTTTCTACTTCTGTCAAATAGGGGTAATTAATCTCAACCCATAAGGTTGTTTTAACCAGGATCAAATATGATAACATGTGCAAAGCATTTCTATTAGTGGCCAATATACAGGAAGTTCTCAACACGTCATAGCTGGAAGTTTAATTACTGATGAGTCTTGTGGCCTTGAGAAAGTTGCTTAACTCTTAGGCTTCAGGTCCTCTTCTGTAAAGTAAGGAACCTTAGACTTTTTAGGAAACATTTTGCTCCACTTAACCTTGAATGGACCCCTATTAACATGCTCCTCCTCCAGTGCTGAGGGAAGTCAGTGGCCACTTAAATGAACCAATTCTGGGCAAAGAGTAAGTTGAGGAAGAAAACTGATTATTCCAGGCCACTGTGTTTCTGTTCTGTCTTCCAAAGTGTTCCCCATATACTGCAGGCTGTATCTGCAGCAATGCTTCCTAGAGAAATTGCAAATGATTCCCAACTTGTTCTTCCCATAACACTTTCCTCCTGCTGCCTGGAGTTATAAAATGGACTACGCGGAGCAAGGAGGGGTATGACTAGGGTGAGATCGCAGTACTGGGTTCCAGTACCTGGTTTGGCTCTGCAGTTTATAGTCATAGAGGAATCAAATGTAGGACCCAGTCATTCCTTCAATAGGTATTGAGCGCCTGCTGTGTGCCAGACACTGAGCTGGGTGCTAAAGACACTGAGACACAACACAAGGCTAACCCCAGTGCTCACAACCAAAGGAGAGAGAACAAATGTGAAATGGGGTCAGTGTTGTGACTGAAGGAAGAACAGATATCTGGCAGTACACCAAGGTGGCTCTGGAAGCTAGGGTCGAGGTCTGTTTTACTCACAGATTCTTTTATTCATAAGCACCTGTTGTGTGCCGGGCTCTGGGCGAGGCATTGGCTCTCTGGGTCATCATCAGATCTCACGGTTTGAGCTGCCTGCAGCTCAGGTCACTGGGCTCTCATCCACCTATGTGCAGGACACAGCACTATTGCAGAAGTATAGCTCTGTATTTCTATGGCTCTATAGCTCTACACTCTATAGTTTTAATACCTCTCAAGCTTTATACCTTCCTAGCTCTAGGCCTCGCTAGCTCTAGGCCTCTATAAGTAGAGCTGTATACCAAAAGCCAAGAGTGCACAGAGGAGGAAGGGAGTGATTGCTCCACAGACATGGTGGCCTTTATCCTAAGTGTAAACCAGGCATAGAAGGTGAGCAGAATTGGGAGGATCTGCCAGCCAATTGACAAGACTAGGCAGGGAGATAGGAGACTCTAGGCACCCTAGGAAAAGGAAGGGAAGGTCAATTTCTTGTTATCAAACAGATAGTCCAACAGTGCTATGCTGGGCACCCTGAAGAGTAGAGATGTGTCCCTGCCCAAGGAGCTCAGTCTAGGCCTGGCCAGGGGCAGTAGCAGGGCTGGAACCCATATCTCAGAAGGGTTAGCAGGATCCTTGGCCCCACCCTGCAGCCCCAGGAGCCTTATCAGATGTACCAGGTAGACTCCAAATGAGGTTCTATGTACAGCCCCAGACATGCACTGGCAGAATTAAAGGAAGTGCATGGCTATGGTCTGACTTCAAACACATCCTATTTTATAATGCTGCTTGCCTTTTTATAATTATTATTTTTTATTATGAAAGTATCTCCAAGAACAGCAATGGCCTGGACCTCTTTCAATCTCTGCAAAACTCCATGCATTTCTCCATGTGGCCAAAGTCCCTCCATGAGCTGCCCACCCAGACGCAATGCTGTGAAGATGGAAAAGGCAGAGGGAAACAAGGCTCGCAGAACCAATGTAACTTGCCTATGGCCACACAGCCCCCAAGAGCAAGACATGAGGCAAACAAGGAAGTCTGGCAGCAGGCTGCGTGCACGGAGCCATCCTATCCTGCAAAGCACACTGGCCTCGGAGATGAGCGGATGGCTCCTAGTTGTGTCTTAGCACAGTGGATGCCCACGAAGGAGCCTTCTCATTAATCTCTCCATGCTCCCATCCAATGGGGGAAAAGTGGGGGATATTTCAAGGAAAAGAGAGATTTCAGATGGGGACTGAAAGAATTTTAGAGTCCTCCTGGCCCAGGAAAAAAACGCAGCCTTTGCAGTTAGGAAATCAGGATCCAACACCTCAGCCCAGGTGCTCTGTGGGGAGAATCAATGAGACCAATGCATGAAAGCACTTGATGCACAGAAGATATTGAATAATAGCAACAAGAATAGCACCACTTGTATAGGTCTTAGGTTGTGCTAGACACCATGCTGAGCACTTTGTGTCTATTAACACTTAATCTTCACATCAACTGTACAAGGCAAGTAATAGCAATAATCTAGTCTCCCCTTTGGTAGATGAGAAAAGGGAGGCACAAGAAAAGATATAAAAACTGCTGAGGGTCACACAATAAGGAGCGGGGTGGCTAGGATTTGAACCCTGGCTCTAGAAATAGGGCCCTACACCAGTGTGCTGTACTACCACTTTTGTAAGCAGCACCCCCTTGTAAAGTAGAACTAACTGCCTTTCAGTTCCCCTAAAACCAACTGTAGCAAATTTCAGAAAGGACCCTGGGCCTAGCACCACAGGCCTTGGTGCCCACTCCCTAAGCCAGTGTCTTCTCAATGTTCCCTTCACAGCCTCACCTCTCTGGGCTGAGGAAATCCTGGGACCCCGGGCCCAGGATCGCCTGTCCCGGCCTGGTACAGAAACCTTCTCGAGTCAGCCTGCCCAGGGTCTATTTAGACATTCTTCTCAGCCACAGATAGTGTGCATGCTTCACCAAGTGAGAAGCAGGTACGAGTTTACTCCAAATGTCAAAGGACAAGACAAATGGGTGCCCTTGAAGGCACTCTAGTCCCACTCAGCAGCTGGCCACCCACTGGCCACCCCGTCGGCCCTGACCCCACCAAGCTGGTGATTCTCTCACTCTCCTGGTCATCATTTCTCATTTCTCACTCTGGGAGGAGAGAAAGGTCAGCGCTGGGTGGGGGATAAATTTCAAGGCAGACGTCTCCATTAGTCAGAGACACACACCCACCCAGAGGACCAAGGAGTTAAAATCTGTTGAGCATCTTCTGAGAGCAGGCTTCTAGGTATGGTGCGTATATACTCTATTTTCTTATCCTTAAGATGGAGATACCTACTGAACGGTGCTGTTTGGGAAGGAGACCAAATAAAGAGACATTTTTATGAGAAAGGACAGCCTTTGCCACTCATCCTTTCAGATAATAACTTCCTATCCTACCTTTTCTTAGAGCTGACCCTAAATCAATAACAAAGTTTTAGTACTAGTGCGGGGGTGGGGGGGGGGAAGCCTGTGGAACCCTCCCTAGGGCAGCAGAATGCCTCGGAAAGAGCCCAGTCTGGGCCTGTCCTGCCACTTTCTGTGTCACTGGGTAAGTCCCCTCTCCACCTGTAAATGTGACAGCACTGATAGCAACAACAGCAAAGACTTCTGTAGCACTTGCTCCGTGCTGGGCACTGTTCCAAGGGCTTTCATAGATTAACTCATTTAAATAAAATAAATAAAATAGGATGAAGCCCGGATCTCCACGTTCCATCCCAGCTCTGCGGTTGGGGGCTAGCAGGCCTGCTTTGGGCTTCCATAATTAAGAAAGGTGTTAATGGCCCTTATCTGCTCCCAGATCATCAGGACAGATGGAGTCCAGCTCTCCGTTGTCAGCACCAGGCACTGGGGTCTCCGCAGCAGCGTGGTGGGTCTTTCTCCGTGAGCCCAGGGTGATTGATGAGGTGCGGGGGCAGCGACTGGACGAGGAACAAATGAGAGAGCAAATGGGGCAGGGTGATTAAACAGAGGCATGGAGCGGCGCTGGCCGTGCTCTGCAGCCTCCTCAGAAGACCCTCCTTGGACGCCTTCCAGACCCGATACATGATCCTCCCTGAGCCACCAGCCAGCTGGGTCCTCTCACTGCAAACCTGGTTCAAATGGGAAAACACTTTGCTGTGGCCTCTCTCTTCTCATTTTCAGATTAGAGGGAGACAACGGACTTGCTAAGGGAGAAAACAAAGTGTGTTTCATGTGTTAAATCAGGTCCAATTGCTAAGGCCTGCCCCCACCTCCCTCCCACTCTCTCCCGCTACCATCCTAGACCATTTACTTTCTAAGCCACAGACCCCGGCCCTCTAGACCTGTGCCCATGCTGGCCCTTCTCTCTAAGCACCCTTTCCTCTCCACTCCATCTCGCCAGCTTTTTTTCTTTAGGACTCCAAACAACGGTCCCCTCATCATCCTAGCAGTTTCCAGCCTCTTCCTCTGCAGGCTCACTAAGCCACGGACTTAGGTTGAATCATAGCTCTCTTCATACTGTGTCCTAATCACCCGGGTATATGTTAGAATGCAAAAAGCTCTGTCATTCATCAGAGACCCGGATTCAAGTCCTGGTTCAATGCCTACTACCTGCATGACCTTGGACTAGTTAGTCAGCCTCCTTTAGCCTCTGTTTCCTCATCTATAAAATGGGGATAGCACCGCATGGCTCGGCCAGCTGCAGCAAGGAGTAACTGAGACCTCGTAGGGAATGACAGCCTGCAGAGGACTTGGCAGGGCTCCAGTGCTCATGGCAACTCTGCTCAGTGTCACCTCCATTAAATGACCTCTGGGCTGTGAAGGAAGAGGGGTTTAGATCTTATATTTAGGATATCTGGGTTTAATACAGTTTCCCCTGCCCCTTTCTATGAAATAATTGCTTTTGCTCTCAGTAAAATTTCATAATAAAGAATTTGGACTGCCTAGTTCTAGTTTCTCTCAGACTCAGCCCTTTACAGCAGGTTGTATTGTGTGGTTACAGTGACCTGCCTGGACTCGGGGAACCACCACACTGGTAGTAGGTGAGAGTAGGCTTGTCCCTATAATGTGTCAGTCCCTGAGCTCGGTTCTTCCCATGCCTTTTGTATCATCTATGACATTGGCGTCCTCATTTTATAGAAGACAAATCAGAGGAGCCAACAGCCTGGATTGCTATCTGGCACTCCATGGCTACAGGACCCAGGAAAAGTTGCTTAAACTCTCAGAGTTTCTATTTCTCACCTGGAAACTAAAGATAATAATGGTGCTTAACTCATCTGACGAACGAATGAGAAAATGCAGGCAGTGGGTTAGGTAAGGTGCCTGGTATCCCAGAAGCCCATGGCCCATGCAGGCTGCAGCTGTCATTGATAAAATCTGAGTCTGAGCTAGCCCTTGATAATGTCAGTTCCTCTCCTCCCACTTTAACTCTAAGTTTTAGTTTCAGCTCAGCCATAACAAATTTAGGTTTCTTAGACTTCCCCACACCCTCTCACGTTAAACTCTTCATCCCTGCTGTTCCCTTGGCTCTCTGCTGCTGACCAGGCCTCAGATTAAATGTCACCTCCTCCAGGGGGCCTTCCTTCTTACCTCAGACTGGGTTATGTTCTCCTCATAGGGTAGCTTACACTTTCCCTATCTTTTCACTTTACAGGTAATTTTTCTACATCGTTCAAAAATCAAAATGACAGACAATGGTATACTGGAGAAAGCTGGCTTCTAACTCACCTTCCTCACCCCAAGAAGTCACCACTTTTATTCCTTTATTGTGTATCCTCCTAGAGTTACCTTGGGCAAATAAAAAATACGTATTCTTACTTTCCCCCTTTCTAACATGAAAAGAAGCACCCTACACATTCATTTCTCACCTTGCTTTGGCCCCTTCACACCCTACCTTGAAGAGTGTCACTTCCTTATCTGGCATTCTATTGTGTGGAATTTATGTAACCAGTCCCCACTGGTGAAAGTGCGGATTGTGTATCTGCTCTGTTGTAGGTGTGCAGGTACATCTATAAAATTAATTCCCAGAAGTGAGAAAAAAGGCAGTTACAACACAGTGTAATGCCTTCCCCAGTTCAAACATAAGCCCCCTGAGGACGAGACATCTGTCTTTACCAAGCACAGGGCACAGGGGTCTGCACCCTCCAACCCACAGCCCCACTTGGAAAGGATACCCATAACCAGTGCTCTCCTCTTTTTAACCCCTCTTCCCATAAGTGATATTCAGCACACCTACTGCATTCCCTTAAAAACAAATCCTGCATCACCCAGAGGGACCTCGAAACTCCAGGAAATCATTTATTTGAACACTCATCTCCACTTGCCAAGTCCTAACCTATAAAGATGCAAGAAATTAAGTTTCCAACAAGCCAGGGAGGATGAGAGGTCCTTAGAAGTTGGCCTGACACTTCACCATTTATTTGGCTGTTCCCTTCCAGGCCCGTGCTCAGCCACACAACTTTCCAAGGCGGAGAGAATACGCTGTGACAGTATTCCCTAGCTCTGTGAAGAGCAGCATCACTTATTAGTCACCGTATCAAGATAGACTTGGGAATCATGCATGCTCTCTCCTCGTCATCACTCCTCTGTATCATCGGTCATCAAGACCTACCCATTACACCTCTTAAAAGTCTCTCACATGGCCTAGCTGATCCCTCTCCAGGGCCTCGATATCTTTTCTGGACTACTTTAATGCCCTCATCCTGCATCTCTTCCCCCTCCAAGTGCAGTGTCATTTTCATACAGCTAAAATAAAAATGGCCCCATACGAATATAAAGTTCACCTGGATTAAAGAGTTACTAAACTCTTTAATGAGGGAACCAGCTGGGTGGTAAAGCTGATCCAGAAAATATTTAAAGAACTGAGTATTGACATTATGTAGGTGCTGCAGAAAGAATAGTAGAATAGATTTCTTGTTAGACACAAAATGAGCTAATCTCCTTCAGGATAATAAAAACAAAACTGTTAGAATTGTGTTTTTCTATCAGACAGAAATGACTTGCATCTCTTTCAGACAAAAATTCACCAACCAACGTGTAATTTTACAGAGACTGGGCTCTAATCAATAGTAAATAATATGTCCAACAAAAGTACATTTCTGCAGAGCAAGAGTCAGCAACCACCTTCTGCTTTTGTAAATAAAGTTTTATTTACACTATTCATGCTCATTCATTTACATATCATCTTCGGCTGCCTAGGTGTCACAATGGTATTAGTGAGTAACTGCATTGGAGACCATATGGACCACAAAGACTAAAATATTTACTATCTGGCCCTTTACAGAAAAAGCTGTCAACCCTGCCACAGAGAATTAAATAGCCCTTAGGTGGGCCTGTTAGACAGAGCTCTGGTGTAACAAGGAGAGGGTAGGCAGATCCCTCTGCCTTATGTCCAGGCTGGGAATGAGTTTTCTTACATCTCTTCCGCTCTCACTTCCAACCCACCTATTCTCCAAACTGTTGCCACAGAAATCCTTCAAATTCACACATTTTACATTGCTGATTTTCTGCCTAAAAATTTTCTAAGTCCCTACCACTTGCTAGTTATAGTGACCTGGTTGGAATTCCTGAGCCCGTCTGACCCCCAGTCACCTTGATCTGTGCTGAGGCTCCGCTAGGATGAGGTGTGCAAAAGTTCCGTGGACCCTCCCAGGCAGTGCACAAGAGTCTGTGATTGCCTCTGTGATCAGCAGGCTTTGTTTTTCCACATCTTCGGGCAATAGGAAGACTTTGAGCACTCTTGGTTTGAGGGAACTGGAGCTGAAAAAGGATTAATACCAACCACTCCTGAAGCTTCTGGGGACAATTAAAGGGGAAACTTGTTTATAGGGCTTGGCACCTGATAAAGAGCTCAATAAATGTGAGCTGATTCTGTTACAATCCACTTACCTTGTGTTGATCTAAAATGAGGACTACACTGCTGAGAGGGAGGAGCAGAGAGGAAGAGAGTGGAAGCTGGGGGTGGACGGGGAAAATAACGGCGCGGACAACATCTGCTTTCTATTCCCCAGACTCCGGGACCCAGGCCGCTCTCCTGGTGTAACGTTTCTTCGTTCCGTATAAACAGAGAGGATGATTCTCGTAATCTCGGCAACAAAATATGCAGGCATAAAAATGGGTCATATTTTACTTTAATGAGAGAAATGAGGGCCTGTTTCCTTCACACAGAGAAGCCTGAGTTGCTCTAATTAACACCAAATGGTCCTGAAGCTGATCTTTCAAATGATGAAGAGGTTGTTGGGATTGGAAGAAACCTGGGGCCTCTGGAACTGCTAAAACGTTGCCAGGCCTCCACTACTCCCATCCCTAACCCCCTCTTCACCACACCCTTTCAACCAGCTGCCAGCCCCTGAAAACAGAGAGGAGGATTAACTTTCATTAAGCACATGCATGCTTTATACACATACACATGCATGTGGGTACATGAACACATACACATGCACATAGGATCATGAAGGGCATTTTAGCTCCATTTTCCAGATCAGAAGACTAAGGCTCAGAGAGGTGAAGGAACTTGCCTGACATCTCACAGCATGGAAGTGATGGGATATTTCACTATCTGGCATTAACTTATCTTTGAAATCTTATCTGTCCCTTTAACAACCCATTTGTGTAGTTATATTCTAATTGCATGGGGTGACTTCCCATTTCCCCTTTATACCCACCTTCCTGCCTGTTCATGTGCTAGTGTCCCAAACCAACCTCCCTTTCTTTCTTTGCTTTGAAATTTTGGCTACCTTTCAAAAGTCAACTCAAAATCGAACGTAGCATGGATTGATGGCACAGAGCAGGCCCATGGGCACTGGAATCACCCAGACCATTTTCACATACCAATTCCGTTATCTAATTTATGTTTTTTCTTTGAGCTCAGTTGCCCATTTGTACAATGAGGATAATAGAGGTGTGGTAAGGAGTGAGTGGATTAACCCACATAAAATGCATTGCACAGAGCTTGGCACATAGTGTTGTACTTGCTTTTTATACTTCTTGGTTGGAAACACTGGCAGTATTGCCAGCCATCAAGAAAGAAACTTGAACAAAGGCATTTCAAAAGTATCTCTCACGGTGAGACTACCACTATCACAAACAACTCTTATATGTCCCAATTCACTCCCCACAGCCGGAGAATCACTCTCCCACTGTGCCTAAGCCTGCCCATCTTTGTCTGGGGATCTTTCCAACTCCCAGAGCTAGCCCTGGACTGCTGACCCTAGATTTACAACAGACAATTATCAACACCCGATAGGTAGGTGTTGATAACCTGTAGGGAAGTAAAAGTACAGTGACAATGACAAATTCAAATTGTTATCATCCCTTGTGTAAGACTTCTTTAGTGGGAAAAAGCTGACATGCCAATATGAATAAAGAAGGAATAAAGTGGGACTCAGGAAGATAAGATGGAAGTGGCACTTTATCCATATTTAAGGAAAAATTCTTGGGGGATTCTACAAAATAATGGCCTGAATGTGTGCTCAGGATCTGCTCACTGTTTCAACACCCTGGAATGAAATCAATCACCAGAATAAACTTTGCTGAGCTGATTGTAGCAGCCTAGAGAAGCCACATGTGGTAGACACCTCAAATACTAGGAAAGAAGACATAAGATGAGGGATTCATTTATGGTAACACGAAGGGAAGAACCCAAAACCCCACCTGAAGAGCAGTTTGCCTTCCTAGAAGAATCTGCTGTGAAGACCTCAATTACAAGGTCATGGGAAGAAAGCCTAATGAATTCTCGTTCCGTATAAACAGAGAGGATGATTCTCGTAATCTCGGCAACAAAATATGCAGGCATAAAAATGGGTCATATTTTACTAAGATAAGTAGGGGAACCATCCCTCCAACTAGCTATGTGTAGCTCTGGGGGGGGGGGTCAGCTATTCTCATAGGTGGCTGTGTCGGGGGGGTCGAAATGAGGGGCTGAGAACATCCCATTTGCACTGGGACATTACAACAAAGAGGCCTTCCTTCCTCACCCAATTTTAACAAACCTGTCGTCAGCAAACTTCTAGAAAAGAAACTTCTCCCTATCTTTTACTGCCTGTCAATCTACACAACCCAAAAGACCCCACTGCCTGATGTGTACACCCTCCAAAATGAGCATTTAGAGAGCAGATATTAAAGGGATCCAAAGCCAGTGAAGAAGGGAGACCTGTCCCAACAAGTAGAACAGGTAGCTTTTAAGGAGGCACAACACAGAATTCTTCACAAGATATTGTGAAAGCACACACCAAACACACAGCCTTTCAACCTTTACACATGATATCTGAAATTTAAAATTCAATAGAAACATTTCAAAAATAAAATCTCCAAACGCTATAGCATTTTTGAAAAATGAGACTTAAGAAAAATATAGCCCACTACACAGAACAAAACTACATAAATTGAAAATCATATGTGAAAAGGTAAGAGATGTGAAAGACATATGCAAGAAATATATTATGTAAGTAATAGAGTTCCAAAGGGAAACAAGAAACAGATGGAGGAGAATTAATAATGGGAGATAGAATTAAAATTTCACTGAAGTGAGGAAAGACATGAAACTTCATATGGAAGTTGTCTTGAATAGGAGTAATTTTTAAGTGACACACACCTGGACATACCCTGGCAAAACTGCCAACTTCCAAAAAAAGAAAAAGAAAAAGAAAAAAATATTAATAAGCTTCTTGCGGCAGCCGTGAAGATGTGCCTCTCAGATATCCTACTGCGGTGAACCTGATTAACTGATGGCCCCACCTGCAGCCCCTCTGCACCTCCCACCAGTTCACACGGAGGCCATGCTTCCTTGCAGACTGCGCCCAGCCGATGACTAAGCATGCAGGGGTCCCGGAGCAGGCCAGTTCCTGAGAGATGTGGGACTCCTGCCATGGACAACTTTGGCTCAAGGACTCCCCGTAGCCTGGCCAAACCTTTCTTGGAGCTGAGCCGTAGTCAGAGACAACTCCAGCCTTAATCTTCCTTCTTTTTCACTCCCTTTTTGTACATTTCAGACCTCCATCAAAATCTGAACGGTTACTGGCCTTCACCTGTTCCTGTCCCAATAAATCTCTTACATACTCTTACATGTCTAATCCTATCTTTGTGTCATCTTGGCAGACCTCAAATAAAACAGATCAGTGGGTATATAGATAAATATAGAGAGATAGAGATATGAGGGAAGGAAGAGAAAAAGGGAGGAAGATAGGAATATAAGGAGAGAGGGAGGGAGGGAGTGGGATAGGTTAGACAGATAGATGATAAATAAATGATAGATAAATAGATAGATAGATAGATAGATAGATAGATGATAGATAGATAGATAGATATAGATAGAAAAATGATAGACAAAACTAAAAATCTAACTCTATATGCAACACTAGTAATAGAAGACAGTGAATCAGTCTCTGGATCACAGAGACTGTGATATAAGATATAAGGGGCTGCATATAAGATGCATTTCAAGCATCTTATATTCTGCTAAGACATCAATTTTAAGTGAAGGCTGAGTTAGAGTCTAGCAGTGCTCACAAATATTTTCAGTTCTCTCAGGCACTCAGAGGGGTTGGCATTGCTCTGCCCATTTGCAGTTAGGCATGGTGACACTGGCCAAAAAAAATGAGCATGTCATTTCTTAGCAGAAGCATTTAATGGTGGTATGGAACTTTCCAACACTCTCTCTTACTGCCGTGATCTGGGAATCTCGTCCTGATACAGAGGGGCAACACTCAGCTTTCACGTGGCAGACAACCTTCATGGTAAGTTGCCTGGGACAAGCAGCAAACTTGGCATGCACAAAAAGGAGATTTTTTTAAAGCCTTTGAGATTGAGATTAGTTAATTCCTGTGTCATAAAGTAGTCTATTCCACTAGTGCAAAGGCCAGAGAGAAATGTAATCTCCATGGGGGCAAGGCCTTGACTATTCTCCGCCGCAGCCGTCTGCTCAGGAACAGCATGAACTACTAACAAATATGTTTCTGTTGTGGTGGCGGTTGTTGTGGTTGTTATTGAGAGAAATTTTCAAGCATTAAAGAAGTCAAAGAGTCCACATCCATGCCCCTAGCTGAGGAAATCACTTGAGAGGAACTCTAACCAAATGAAAATTAAATTAAAACAAAGTCTCAAGATAGGGAAGATGACAATTACAAGAAAAAGTGGTAGGCAATAAATTTTATAGTATTTTATAGTTAAATCTAAAGGAATGATGAATGCTTGACTGGGAATTGTAATTTGAGTTAACTAAGGATGACTGAAACAGAAGAGGCATATTATTAAAAAATATGGGATAATAGAATGAAAGTTCTGAATTTACTCAGCAAAACCCAGGAGGTGGGGGTTGGGGTAGATTCCACAAGGGAGTAGGAAAATGAAGAAGTAAAAACATCTAAAGATTTCATCACTGTAGAGAGCACATGGCCAAGTAAAACACTGAGGGGAGGAAAGAATTAGAAAGAGTTGCTGAATTTTTATATAGCAATAGAGAAGCATTTGACTGTGAACAGTTAACAGTTACTGCAATTAAGATGCTTATTATTTGATCATTTATTCAACAAACAATTATTGAGCATCTACTATATATCAGATATTTTTCTAGGTGTTAGGGTTATGTCAGTAAATGCATCAGTAAATAAAACAGACAAGGTTCCTACTGTCATTCTCAAGATCAGGTGGAGGCAGTAGACACAGAAAATGGAGGCCAGTTTGGGATTCTTTCAAAGACAAAGCTAATGGAACTTGCCAATGGATTAGATGTCCCAGGTGAGAGGAAGGAAAGAATTAAAACTGATCAAAATGTTTGACTTGAGCACTTGAGTAGAAAACTTGAGGACAAAAGACAGGGGCTAGGGGACAGGTAGGTAGTAAACAAAGCAACTTTTAGGTAAGTTCAGTTTGAGATGCTTATTAGACATCCAAAGATGCTTCTTAGACATGTCCAAACTCACACCTGAATATGTGAGCTCAATGAGAATTCAGGGATGGAGGAGAACATTCAGCAGAGAGAAGCCATCTACAGCCGAAGGAGTAGTCAGACTACTGCATTCACATGCTGCACCCATAAAGCACCCAGCCTGGGACTCAGCATGTGGTAGGTGTGTAGGAAATGGTTCCCACTCCTTTTCTTCTGCTAATGGTTGAAGATGGTCTCCTGGAATGATATGGGGCTGAGTATCAGGGGACTGCATATTAGCCCCAACAGAGGCAGGTCATGTCGCCTTCAGGCCCTCAGTTTTCTCAATGATTATAAAAAAAGAAACAGATCAGTAGTGGTCATCTGGTGATGGGACAGGGTAGGGCAGGGAAGGGATTACAGTGAAGCATAAAGAGACTTTAAGGGTGATGGGTATGTTCTTTATATTGTCTGTGTTGATGGTTTCACAGGTGTGTATATATCTCCAAGATTCTTCAAATTGTACACTTAAATAATTGGCATACAATAATTCCTTAATAACACTGCTAAAATAAAAAGGAAAGGAACAAATTCTGCTTTATTTATCTCCCTGGGGTGTTGTGTTCCTAAGAATAAATAATTATGTACACACTTGAAGTAATCAAAATGGGCACAACATAAGACACATAGAATGTATTCTATTGCTGGGGACTTTTTGTCCTCTATAAATAGCCATTGTCTTATTTGGGAATGGATAGTAGGAGCTGAAAGATACATGAAAGAAAAATGTGAATTTTTTTTCTAGAAAAAAATGACAAAGCAGATGGTAAGGGGACTATAGTAGGGTTCTCCAGAGAAACAGAACCAACGTGTGTGTGTGTGTGTGTGTGTGTGTGTGTGTGTGTGTGTGTGTGTGTGTTTTATTAAAAGAAGTTGGCTCACACAATTATGGGGGCTGACAAGTCCCCAGATCTGCGGTTAGCAAGCAGGAGACCCAGGAGAGCAAAGGGTATAGATACTATACAAGAGCAGACTCCAGATCCAGGAAGAGCTGATGTTTCAGTCCCAGTCCAAAGGCCAGAAAAAAGCAAGGTCCCAGCTCAAAGGCAGTCAGCAGAAGTTCCCTCTTACTCTGCCTTTCTTTCTTACGTTCTTTTTTTTTTAAAGATTTCATTTATTTATTTTTTAGAGGGGAAGGGCAGGAGAAAGAGAAGGAGAGAAACATTAATGTGTGGTTGCCACTCACGTGCCCCCTATTGGGGACCTGGCCCACAACCCAGGCATGGGCCCTAACCGGGAATTAAACCAGTGACCCCTTGCTTCACAAGCCTGCACTCAATCCACTGAGCCACACCAGCCATGCCAACCTTGTTTCATTTCATGCCTTTTAACTGAATAGGCTCCCTCGTTAGGAAGGCAATCTGCTTTGCTAAGTTCACCAGTTCAAATGTTCATCTCTTCCAAGATACTCTCACACACAAGATAATGTTTGACTGAATATCTGGGCATCCTGTGGCCCAGTAAAGTTGACACATAAAATTAACCATCACAGGGTTAATTACTTATTGAGCTGTTGTTTGCAGCAAACCTCTATTATCCCCTTGTTACAGATGGAACCCAAAGGGACAGAGAATGATGTCACTTGCCCAAGAACACAGGGCTACCAAATGACAGCAGAAAGCATGGGCAACTGCAATACAATGTGACCTTTTTATTATTTTATTTTATTATTTTTATTGAAGTGAAACTTATTGTAGTAAAGTGCACAATTTAAAGTATATAGTTCAGTATATGTTAACTATGAACATGCATATACAGATATATGTATAACTGTGCATGTGTGTATAACTATCTTCTGAATCAAGATAGAGACTATTTCCAGAACTACACAAGGCTCTCTAATGCCAAGGGTCATCGTTATTCCGACCTCTTTCACCATGAATTGGTTTTGCTGTCATTCACTTTCGTTTCATTAGGATTCTATAGTGGGTACTCTTTCACACCTGGCTTTCCTCATTATATTCATTCACATTGATGTGCCATAGTTAATTCTGTTTATTACTGTACCATATTCTAATGAATGAATACAAGACACACTGAAGGTTTGTTCTCTGGGAAGCCTACTCTGAGACAGGATTAGCAAGCTGTGTAGTTACTATGAAGAGCCCTTGGGGTGACAGCTATGGAAGCAGGGACAGGAGCTGGAGAGAGAACAGGGAGAAGTCCAGAGCTCAGTGACGACCCAAGGACTGCCTTAGCCAACCCCACAGAGCACTATAAAGCTACAATGGCCTGTCTTAGCCATGCTGGGTGGGTGTGGGCTGCCCCACGAAGGGCAGCCAAGGCAACTCTGGAAGGGGCAGATGGCCTGAAGGTTGTCCCCCAGCAGCATTCCCAAAAGCTGGGGCTACAAATCCCATCTTGAAGGGGGATCTGGGCAGCATATGACCATATTCACCGTACCTCAACGCATTCACCTACTGATGGACACTTGGGCGGATTCCAGTTTGCATTATCGTGAATAATGTTGCTATGAACATTCTTACAGATATCTTTTGATGAGCATAACCTCTTGTTTCTATTAGACACAAAACCAGGAACAGAATGGCTGGATCAATCACAGAGTATATATCAAATTATACTCCCACCAACATTGCTATGAGTTTCAGTTGTTTCAACTCCTAACATTAAAGTCTCTTTAATTTTAGCCATCCTTGTGGGTGGGTATTTAGTGGTATTTCATTATGGTTTTGATTTGCATTCCCTTGACGGACTAAACTCATAGCCATCAAATATCTGCCTAAGCTTTCCTGTCTGGTCATGATGGAGCCAGTTTTGAACCCAAGGTTAAGTTGATTCTAAATATACTGTTTCTCCTTGTTCATCATGCTGCCTCCCTCTGTACCAGGCAGGGTCTATACCCAAAGACTGAACTAGTCATTGACCTTAACCAACCATACCTTCCCCCTGGGTGTGTGGTATGCACTAGTGCCCTTCTGAGGCAGATACTGCTGGCTATCCACCCAACAGCCAGGCCCTGCTCCTTCCTTACCCTCATATACTGTCCGAGCAGGTATCTGGCCGTTACTTGCTAAGGGGAGAAGGCAGTGAAAAGCAGAAGTATACTACTGGGGCTGCTAAGTCTCATTTTGGGGTCTTTGATAATGTCATCCAACAGTTGAACTACTAACCCCAGAACCTCCCAGTGTTCTAACACCCAAAAATGTGGAATGACAGATTTTATTATCATTTATGCCTCTGAGTTAGGTCTTCTGCTACTTGTGCCAAAAACATCCTAACTCCCTCTTTTCCACACCTCAGCTAAATAGATTGAAACTTAACTTCCTGGCTTCTTACAATGGAGTCTGATGGAAAAAGCAGAGGCCTCATCCTTATAATATGGTTAATAACACAGGTTATTTTAATTCTTATGTAGAGTGACTCTGAAAGGCAGGTATTAGTGTTAATTCCATCTCATGGATAAGGAAACTACAGAATCAAATCTCTACACCCTGACTATGCAAACCTCTCAAAGAACTCTTCCAACAACAACCCTTGTTTTGCAGAAGAAACTGAAGACCCAGAGACAGGAAGTGTTTTGCTTGCGGTCACACAACCGGTCAACAGAACAGCTGAAATCTGATGGACTGCAGTTGCCACTCTTTTCTCTAGATCTCTGCACAATACAATTCTCCCCTTAAAAGAAATTTAGCATAAAGCATTAAAATAGGCACTTTGGAAAGTCAGACTACATGGTCACGCCTGGTTTTTACTGCCTTATAAAACAGTCCTCTGCTACAGAGGATGCAAATCTGATTGTCTCCTGCAGACCTCACAGAGGACACACATTCTGACACCAAGAAGAAAATGAAAGCAACTCCACATCCACGACTCATACAGTTAGCTCCTTTGCATAGATGTACGGTTTTCCTTGAAGCTGGAAACTCCCCGAAGCCCAGACCTGCTGGGCCGAGAGAGGAATCGAGCTGAGCTTGGGTCCTATCCCCTCATCTAGTCTGAGGCTGAGGAGACCAACCCCTTCCAAGGCTGCATGTTTCACCAGCCCAGATTTCACCAGAGAACTGTGAGGTCTTTCTCCTGCCCTCAAGACTCTGATTCTCCTCACATTCCACCCTTTTTTTCTGAGGTCCTGCTTGCCTCTCTTCTCTGGAACTGCCAGCATCCTCTCTTCCCTCTGCAGGGCTCCAACTGTAACCAAACAAACAAACAAAAAAATGGAGGTTTGGCTGCCTGTCACCCCAAAAGCCAAACTTGTGAGGCAGATGTTGGTGCAAAAGGAAAGAAAGAGGCTTTATTCAGGTACCGTGCCATCTGGGAGAATGGCAGACTCCTCTTTCAAAGCTCATCTCCTCGCCATGAACAAGACAAAAGCCAGTGTTCAGAGTTCCCACTCTAATATAAAGTATAGTCCTTTGGAGCCCACAGGCTGCAGCTAAGCAGTCATAGCCCCAACCCAGGTAGCATAGCTTGTTCCCAGATTTTGTTTATTTCAGGCTCCCTCCTGGAGCCTGCATGTGGAGCCCACATGGCCACAGTGATGTGGTTGCTAGGGCCACAAGGTCACGTGCTCCTGGGAGAGAGCACATGAACCCACTGGTGAGTACATCGCCAGGTTGGCCGGAGTGAGCTTTCCTTGTTCCCCTGGGCTTACATTAGTTTGGGTGTGGGATAAACATGGCTCTTTCTGCTTTAGGTGGGTCTACCTCCCAACCAATCCCTTCTTTCCCCATGCTAGACTGAGAGGCCTCTTTGGTCAGCATCACCCCCGGTACCATTTTGACTTCTATAGTACAAGTGCCTGCCTTCCCTGGTCCCATCCCCAGTCTGGTACTTGAAGGGATGGTAGGGCTTTTCTCCTTAACCAATTATCTTGCCAGCTTTTCACATGCTCATTGCAAGAACCTCCCCCTGCCACCATCTTGGTCAATGGACGGAGACTCCCTGGTGCTCTGGACAAACTGTCTACAGTTAACACAATCATTCCACCCATGACAATACCATCTTCCATCTCCTCAGCACACTCTTACTTGCTATCCCTAACATTAAGTCTTTGGCCCTTTTGTTATATGAGTCTTACTGTGGGAATTTAATGTGAGAAGGTAACTGAAAGTAGTTTGACACTCGTAAGAGAAGAATGGATGGGGGCCACCCAGATGAAGGTAAATAAAAGGGTAGGGACCACACCATACAGAAATTCACAGGCCTTGTTAAAGAGTTTGGACTTAAAAGCAAATGGAAACTGTTGAGTGATGTTTAAGCAAGGAGCAATACAAGATCAGGTCTGTTTTTTAGAAAAATCACTCTGTGGTTGGGGGGAAGGTTGGGGAGGAGAAGAAAGGGGCAAGAGTAGAGAAAAAGGGGCAATCATCTAGGCTGCTTTGTCAGGTAAGGAGCTCCCTGTCACTGGTATATGTGAGTAGAAATAGAGAAGCTGCAGGGAAGATGGATACACAGCTGGACTAGCTCACACCTGAGGTGCCTTCCAGCTCTGAGACACCCAGATTCACCTGGAAAAAACTTTCCTGTCCCAGTCCAACCTCTACTCCCTCAAGTAAGTTCACAGGTTGTGAAACTGGGAAGTGCCATGGACTGAGGTGCGTAGCGATTGAGTCCAAGCTCGTGCAGGTTTCTGTCTCCATGGCGTGCCTGAGGTCCCCCAGCCAGTGCCCCCCAGTGGGGACAAGAGGTGGTTCCATTTTGTTGTGCAACAGCTCATAAATCCAGGAATTACAAACAAAGGGGATTCTGTTACAGGTAAATACCATTTGAAATACAATCTCTGTAAGGGCTTTATGTTTGTCATGAATTTTATAAATTGTTGCAGTAATTAACAGGGCATAAAACAGGCTTCCGACCTTATCCGGGAAGGCCTGCCTGAATGCTCCATTGTCAGAGGTGCCACTCGGGCTCTCGGAGTGGCGGTACCCTGGGTGATGCTGGGTGTGGGATGAGGGTGGGGCACACAACTCTGGGAAAAACACCTCTATTCATGGGCAGTAGTTTAATGGGCTCATTTTAAGTGGGCTAGAGAATGACATTGAGATTTACCTCCTGGGCCTTCCCTCAATAAATTAGAATGGGGCCTGGGGCCTGGGAGACAATTAGGACCTTCCTCTGCAATTCAGTCAGAAGCTGGGCAGTGAGCACAGTTTTTGCCCTTGCTGTGAATGCATGTGTTTGGGGAATTTTCCCACTTTTTTTCTCACTTGTTTTCTTTCTCCCTGGGAAAACCATCAAACGCCTTATGGAAAATAAAGACCCCAATTCATGAACACAGTTTTGATTTCGTTCTGGAAAATAGAACCTTCCTGAAGTCTCATATAACCCAGAGGGTTGATTCAGAGCCCTCCCACTCCTGCCACCCTGGAGGATGCTGTCTCCTTCCCCAGAGCTTGCGGGATGTCGGGAGACAGTCAATAGCACAGTGTCCTTGGTACTCACTCCTCATGCACTTCTTAATTAAAAAATATTTCAGACAGACCAAGAGTGTAACTGGTGTAAATAATATTTATGAAACCACTTCTTACCTGAAAATGCAAAACACTATAGATCACACTGACGCTCCCTGGCCCCCTCCTGTTTTCCAATGACACGTCCTGTGGGATTTTAGCAGGGAAGTGACATGGGGAGATGAGATTTGGGGGAGCTACTCTGACTACTATATCCTCTGGAGAAACCCAGGCTGAACACAGAGAGACCAGATTGGAAGTGCGTTCAATGGCCCAGACCAAAGGCAATAACAGTACAGCTCCTGCTCTTACCCCTGGACACTGGGCCTGGGTAATCAATAAACAAACAAAATTTGTAATAATGGCAACTCATACTGGTATGTCACCCTCGATTTACCACTATTTTTCAAACTTACCTAATGACCAAATCCTCTCCATAACTCTCTTTTTTTAATTTCTATCTTTAATTTTCAATTACACTTGACATTCAATATTATGTTGGAGATAAGAATCAATATCATGATCATGATTGTTATCTCCAGGCAAAGTAGGAGTTCGCAATTATAATTATGTAATAGGCACATTGCATATTTGAGGCTATCTGATCAAGTCTCCTCATCTTACAGATACAGAAACTGAGACTTGGAGAGAAACAGAAACGCCTGGCCAGGGTTCACAGAGTGAGTCAGGAGAACCGCGTGCACGTGTAGCACGACTGTGTCCTCCCAGTTCTGGGCCAGCCCTCATTCAGAGAGCCTTTGATATGCCAGGCTCCTGGATGGGCACTGAGATACCATAGGCAATAAGACACAGTCCTCACCTAGAGAGCTCACACCATAGCCCAGGGGTCACAGGGGCTTAGCAGTCCACCCCTCTGTGAAGCCACATCACAGAAGAAAGTGGGGAGAGGTGGAGCCCATGGAGAATGAGAGAGCCCATGCCCAATGGAAAGGCATTCATGTTCTGTTTCTATGCTCTATGTGGACCACACAGCACATCGGGAAGCAAAATTTGACCATTTGGCCATTGAGACACCAACTGTGAGCTCCTGACCTGCCTAAAGAAACAGACAAGTAAAAGAATATGTCCATCATTCCACAGTGCTCAGAGTAACTCAGAGTCAAGGACACGGTGACTAATTGTGCCGCCCAGGCATCTTAGAAGCATGAGGCCCTACATAGTTTTAAAACTTTCATGGGATGTTGGACACTGGCCACAGAGCTCACACCCCACCTGGGATCAATTATTGAATGGTCACCTTCCAAAATGAATCTAGAGTCAAAAATGTCATAAATGTCCCCACCCCTGATCCAGTCATTGCACTTTTGGGAATCAGTTCTAAAGAAATAATCCTTAGTCTTAGAAAAGATCACAAGATGTTCACTGAACTGTGATTTGTAGTGGAGCACTAGATAAAGAAATAATAATAATAAGCATTTGTTAAACACACTATTTAGGTTATATGTCAGGCACTATGCTAAAGTACTTATAAATGCTATCTGAATCTTTTATTTCACTGTCCACCCTATTTAAAGGTGTTATGGTCTGCATTTTACAGTTGAGGAGACTGAGGCTGAGAGAGAATAATTAGCTAGTCCAAGGTTGTAAATCTAGTGAGTGATGGAGATGTAAGACCCACCCCAGAACCAAATGGCAGAACAGCTAAATAACTGTCTGTGTTCAATATCATTTTATCTAATTTTTGAAAATGAAGTTTAAAAATCTACCTATAGTATCCACAGGAAATAAAAAATGAAGTATAAAATATTCATGTTTGTGAGGACAACTATGGTTGTGTGTATCTAAACACACACATTCCAAAAAGAATACACACCAAAACATTACCAGTGGTTCCTATGAGACAATAAGATTAGATGACTGTTTTACTTTGTATGTCAATTTTTCAAACACTTTAGAATCAGCATGGTAAATTATTTTGATAGTAGGAAAAGTATATTTACCATATTTATTAATAAACAACAATTCTAATGTGTTTACCCTCCTCATATTAATCATCTGTGGACTCCTCTGACAGAAAACACCCACCCAGAGCAAAGCAAAGTAAACATTTTCCAAGCCTTTGCTGAAAATTGCTCAATCTTAAATAAGGAACAGCAGCAAATGGACAAAGAACAGTTGTGTACTTACCTATCACTCTTTCTAATCGCTTTGCTTTCCCTGTCTTGACCTCAGGCTCTCCCAAAACCAAAGCAAGAGATCCAGAATCTCATGGAGCCTTTGATTTGGTAGAAAGCCAGGAAGTTGTCTGGTCCATGCCCCACGGAGAAGAGAAAGCCCAGTCAAGGCCCTACCGAGCACTCCCCAGGTGTGGCACGCACTGCTGTGGGGAGCCACTTCTCTCCACAGGCCTCTTGTGTTCCTGCGTATCTCAGGGGCAGAGACATCAACTATCTTGCCAAATATGTTTGTAGCACAAACAGCCTTGGTAGATGCTGATAGTGTCGTGGTGTCACCCCCTCCCCACCCCCAGCAAAGGACTGGTTTGTTTGCAGCCCTGTACAATAAAGACAGTATCTCCCTCCAGGGCACAGGTCAGGCAGGTTTACACGCAGCCCATCAGAAAAGATTCATTTGCCAAGCTCAAGTTTCCTTAGCTGTGAAGCAGACCCACTATACGTTCAGCACCCATCTGGGACACTTTACACTTTACCTCCCCCCATGGGACTGGAGGGCCGAGAGGAGAGCAACGCAAACACGCAGCTGACACTGCAGCTGTGCTGTGGGCAGTGGAGTTCCTCGCCTCCAGCCCAGCAGTCACCTGTCTTCTACCAGCGTCCATGAAACCTTGCAGGCCAACATGCTAGTTTGGAAGTAAAATCTCAGACTCTTCACAGTTCTTCACAACTAGTTTCGAAGACAACCCATCCTGCGGTTTTACATGTGTTGGGGGTATAAATTCCTTCTTTTCATTTTTGTTGTTGTTTTGGGTGTTGTTAGAATAGATTTAGCTTCAAGCTCTTAGGGACTGATTTAAACTGTATGGTGACCACCACGTGACCTAGTGTGTCTCACATTGTCATTTCATTTATGCCTATTTTTCCAGCATAGCTATTACTGACATTCCTTTTCATCCTCACAGGTGTCCTAGATTGCATAATAAATTACATGGTGCTCTAATTAAAGGGAGCTTGGATGGCCAGTTTAGCAACAAGAGGAGAAGCCCAGGGCCTGCAGACCCCACATCCCTGCAGCATCTTCCTGCCAAAATGATAGGGTACAAAGTACGGCTTCTGGCTCCACTGTAACTCTTAACAGCTTTGGCAAGCTATTTAACCTTTTAGTGCCTTGATTCCTTTGTCAGAAAAAAAGGGGGTAATAGTATCTACCCCATAAGGTTATTGTAAAAATCAAATCAGTTAATATATGTAAACATAAAATACTTGGAACAGTGCCTAGCTCCTAGTAAACACCAAGTGTTAACCGTTGATACCATGTTTATTATCACCATCATCTTCATTTAACCACCAGCACCAATGACTTCTTTGGCCATTTGTCAGCATCCACGGATCTGTTTCAAGCATTCACAGAACCAGAAAGGGACTGAAGTGGTCATTCATGCCATACCTGTGACTCGGAGCAAGACTCTACTCCTTCCAATTCAGGATGGTGGCTCATTTGACTTTTTATGAGAGTCCCCGGGGGGCTTTCTACAGCAGTATCACAGAACTATGCAATGAATAATTATGAATAAATGAAGGCAGTCTCACATCTATATATTTGTATCTGATTCTTGACTCCAAATTTCACCATTTTATATGTAGGTGGTGGGAAGGTGGGTGTATATGCAGACCTATGTTTATTAAAGACTCTACTCCATATCTAAGAGGGAAGGGGTGCTATTAATACTTACACTGGGGCAATAGGCACAAACAAAGACTGTGAAAGGAAAATCAAATCATACAGCCAACTGGGAATAACACACACAATGGAAGAGTGTGGGTTATATTAGGAACTGGTAGGCTCCCCAGTGTCAGGGTCTCTCAGTAAATTTTGTTGGGTTGCAGGTGGAAAGCAGGGAACCTCCATCTTATTGTAACATGCTGGTGCTTAGCCAAACAACCTAATAGCAGGGCAGCAATTCAGTTACAAATCACCAACAAATCACGAAGGGCCTTGCTAAGGTCCCTTCCTACTACAGTGGGTTGGCTGGGGGTTGGGGGAAATTTCTGAATCTGTGCATTCTATAAAAGGCAGGACATTTTTATGGCCCTGGGGTGCAATAAATGTTAACACACCAAAGGTGGCAATATAACAAGTATGCAAAATATCCTGAAGGGTCTTAAATCTCAGAGTGGCATGGCTGGTGTTTGATTGTCCTCGAGTCCTGAC
Organism: Trachops cirrhosus; assembly: GCA_028533065.1. Taxonomy (NCBI): domain Eukaryota; kingdom Metazoa; phylum Chordata; class Mammalia; order Chiroptera; family Phyllostomidae; genus Trachops; species Trachops cirrhosus. Next base: position 35,043,153 of record CM052542.1, on the reverse strand, counting down.
AAGCATAATGAATTGTGCAATACGCTCTCCACCGGCCATCAGGGAGGAAGTGTTGAGCACGTCTAGTATGAAGTGTTCCTCTTTTGAAAATTCATTTGTTTCCTTGTGAAACCTGAGCTGCCTTGCCTGCTACAAGTGAGTGCCTGTGCCCTTTGTGAAAACAATTGTGACTGATGTGAGCATTTGTAAAATGAAGATCTGTGTGACTCAGCCCCCAGGGCCATGATCGGCAGTACCCAGCCAACTATGCAGAATATTTGTTCCTGTGATAACTGCTGGTCAGGCTGAGAACCGACGTCTTGTGTACTTTCCACTTCAGGTTCCCCTGACCAGAGCGTTTTTCTTATTTGGGAAAAATAATAAGAATGTCAGTTATGACAGCTGTTAAAATCATGTCTGTCATTTATTGTGCCCTCACCAAGTAGGTATTTGTGTCAGTTAGGTCGTCTGGTAAGCAGTCACTGAGATGAGTTAGGAACGCACTTGGTATGTATCCGTGCAAGTTAAGAAGGGGGAGAAGGAAGATTTGGGCAGGGAAAGCTTCAGATTGGGATAGGGCTCTGACCCCTGGGAAAGAAGAGCAGAGAGGAAACAAGACTGGCAGGAAATGACTCCAATGGCAATGCAGAACTGAGAAATGACCACGCCAACCCAAGGGGGAGCTCTCAGCAAACATGACCCATTAGAGGAGTCCCACGTTGGGCAGAAATGACCAGGCCATAATAGCCCCACATGCTCAGTCATTGCTTGGGGCTGCCCAAGAAGAGTGTGGCCTCAGACCAAAGGCTGAGGCAGATCATGGAGGGGGTGCAACGGGGGCCTTCACCCCTCCAAGGTGGCCACTGGATTATTCTACCTGTTTTATCACTGACTGAAAAACTGAGGCCCAAAAAGAAAGTTGCCCAAGTATACACAGTCAGTAAGCCACAGGGCTGAGAGTGAGTTCATACAGACACATATTCAAAGGCCTACCCTCTTGTAACCGTGGAGGAAGACCATGAGGAGAAGGAAGTCCATGGGATGAACTCAACTTGGGCCGCTGGGGACAAAGGATGATGAATATCCCAGGAGGGTGGTGCTGACCAGTGACACAACCATCTGCTCCATGGGAGAGAAAGAAGAGGTGGCCTCCAGGCAGCACACTTCTGTCCAGTGTGGGAGTCTAATGCTCTGTCACTGTCTAGTGCTTTGGTACAGAGGACTCCTGACACACAGACCCTGTGACTTCATCAGAATCACACAGTGGAGAGTGAGTGGGACTCAGCCAGGCAGTCCTGAGAGCGATTCAAGCTGCCACCCTCCAGAGTCAACTACATGACCTCCCTCAGCTTCCGTTGTCTCACTCATTTATTAACAAAACTTCCCACAGGGCCCATTGTGTTCTGTTGCAGAGACGCAGCCTCAGTCCCCTGAGCGAGTTTCATGCCAGTGTGATGGATGATCCAAGAATAGCAGGGTGTGGGCAGACATAGTGGCAGGGTAGCTCTTCTAATCCCCACACTGGGTGCATATGTCACATGCTGGCATGGCCAGCAGACAGAGATACCTATAAGTGTGCAGCCAGCAGGGTACACAGATGAGCTCTGATTGAAGGAAGCTTCCTCCCCGCTCCATTTTTCTGAACATGATGCCTACACTGTGCTTTCCTTCACCTTGAACTTCTGAACACTCCTGTGCCTGATTAGCTCCAGCCTTCCCTATTTGGCTCCAACTCAACCCCTGGCCTGGTGGTACCTTTGTTTCAAGTCCCTTCTTCAGCCCCCTAGACCTGCTTGGACAACTGAGAGCCTCATAGAGGTAACACTGTAAACCCTTTAGTGATGAGGCCAGGGCTCAGGATAAACCTTCTGCTGAAATGCAGCCCTAAAGGTCCGCACTGCAGAAGTCCAGCCCTCATCCCATATGCTCAACTAAATAGAAAACACTTCAAGGCACTTCAGAGAAAAGTTTCTCTGGCTGAATTGAAATGGACTGGATCCAGCATTTATTAGGCTCTGGAGTATGCAGTAATCAGAACCTAAATGTCTGCTCTTGAGCTGCTGTCCAGAAACTTACATTCACACCCAGGTAGAATCTAACCACCACTGACCAAGTCCTTTAGTAGGTGATACAAACTGATGGAAAGAGTGTTGACTTGGAGTCACTTGAAGTTCAATATCATCTCAGCTACTTCCTCGTGGGCCTAGGGCAAACCACTTAGTCTCTCTGAGCCTCAGTTTTCTCAGCTACATAAGAATAATAATGTTTTAGAGATCAAAGAGCTAATGTATAGAAATCTCTCAATCACCTTGAGTCACAGGATAATTCTAGAGTTTAATGAAAAATAAGTATGAAATGTCTAATAAAATGCCTAGAGCATGGTAGGTGCAAAATAAATTATGCTTGCTTAAAAATAGAATTATCTACCATTTGCCAACAGTAGCTTTATTTATAAATAACTCCACAGAATCATTTCTCTTTTTATAAAACATCTACAAATCCATTCTCTTGTTTGATCCTTTTGACCCAATTAAGAAAAGACTCCATATTTCCATTTTACAGAGCAATAAACTGAGATGGCCGCGAGGTGACTGGTTCAGGGACACACTGACCTACAACAAAGGAGCTAGCTTGTTTACCTTATCTGTCCCACAAACCTGGCACCTTTCCCCGTGTTCCTCTGGCCCCAGTCTCCCATAGCTCCGAATTCCATGAGACCAGAAATCCTATTTCCTGTTGTACTTGGAAACTCTGAGAACTAGGTGGTTAAGGACAGGCCCCTGGTCATCACACACACCAGAACAAGAGAAGGACCCCGGTTTCTGACACTGGGCCGGTCTTCCGGATGATCCTGTGAGGGGAGCTTGGCAGCATGTCTAATGGCTGGGCTGGATCTCACACGTGCCCTGAGAGGCAACCTCAGGGCTCAACCTGTTTTACAGATAAGGACAATCCAGTGCCAAGAAGGAAAAGGAATGCACTGTGCTGACGTGCAAAGAGCCCTGCCAGGGCATCTGGAGTCCTGGGTAGAAGTGCTGGCTCAGACGCTGACTCACACTGAGACCATGCTAGGTCTCTCTTCTCCTGAGGCCTCAGTTTCCTACTTCAGGCTTTTCCTACAGTTTACTCAGAAACCAACCACAAGGGCAAGCCCCTCACAATATACACAGAGCATGGGCTCTTGCAGAGACCTGGTCCCTGGTGGTTCTCACATTCTAGGGTTTCTAGTGACTTTCTTAGGACTTGAAAGACTCAGACTTCATGTGAGTATTTGGGTCTCCTACCCAGGGCCTTTCTGCCATTCAAATATATGGTACCAATTCAGGGGCAATCAGCTGGTCTTCCATCCCCATTCAGCTCAGAGCGGAAGCCTCATTACAGTTAATACCTGTAATTTGAAGGTAAAGCTGTAAATGGATCCAGGCCACAGGAGGGGGTGGGGGTGGGGATGGAAATGAGAGGCCACCAGACTGCCACGGTGGCAACCTGGATGGATAATGAGGCTGGGATTCTTGCATTTCATTTGGCTCAGATCCTGTGGGACATAGGGGGCTTTCTTGGGGGGCTGTCTGGGCCCCAGCTCTACATGCCCTTAGTCCTGACTCTGCCATCCAAGCCTGGGGGCTCCCTGGAAGTGCCCGTCAGAGTCACCCTCGAGGATAGCTTGCTGCAAGATCTTGCCAGAGAATCAGGATTAGTCTGGACCCTTCTCCCCTACATGTTACTTCACTCCAGAGATCTAGGCAGCTGGAGACATTTGAAAAAGGCAAGTGTGTTTCAGGATTTCTCTAGAATTTACTGAGAAATCAACCACTCAGGGTGTGTCCAAAGGCTGTCTTCATAAGCCCACAGACCTCAATAATTTAAAAAGCTCTGGTTATTAATATTTCCATTTATAAAAAAGTAAACTAGGGCTGGCTGGCTCCAGAATTCATGCTTCTACTCATGATACCATACTGTCATTTATGTCACCCAGTGTCCAGCAAGGAGACAGAAACCTGATTTGAACAGGGAGAGATCATTACAAATAATTATTAACTAGCAGCAGTGCTATGTAGGAGATCACTGAGCCATACGGATGCAGCTCCTGCCTTCACAGAGATCACAGTCTAGAATAAATGCCTCATATCTTATGAGGAAGAATTGAGAAACACAAACTTAGACAATTAAACTAAGTGTGACCTGTTGGAATCACCTGGAAAGCCTGTAAAAAAAAAAGGGACTGCCATATCTGAATCCCACACCCAACCTAGTGAATCACAATTTCGATAGGTGTGCAAAGAACACATAGAACAACCACTTTAATCTCACAGTCTGAGTGGTGGGGGGCGGGACATCCAGGAAAGCCTTCTAAAGGACTAACACTAAGGAGTTCACCACTACTGCATGTTAATGAGATGCAAGACACTGTGCTAAGCATTCTGTATTCATTACCTTATTTTATCTCCCAGCAACCTATCGCATTACATTTGTTAATCATGCCAACCTTTTGTTTGAGTAGTTATTGTGATTATCCCTATTTTACAAATTATTGAAATGGGGTGAAGAGAAGTTCAGTAATTTGTCCAAGGTTGTACAGCTGATGAGTAATAGAACTTTTAGCCTTTATATAGAGCTATCCAACCTAGCACCTGAGAAGTCACAGGAACTTTCCCAAAGCAACCTTCTCCTCTTCCTGCCCTTTGGTCCATTCTGCAGCCTCCTCCTCTGATTGGCTGAAGGAATAGCACGTGCAAAGGCTCAGAGATAAGAAAGAACACAGACCATTCAAGTGGATGAGGAACAAAAAGAGTGCTAACTGATAAGGCTAGCCTATAAATGTTTGATGTAAAAAGTGTGTGTTGCAAAATCGCAACAGAACAGGCTGATGCTTTTCACCGCAGTTTAGCCCTTTGACCTGCCTGAAAATGTGCTCATCTATTCCCTGCATGTTCCCACCCTTGCCTACACCACAGCCATGGCACACAGACACTGATGAATCCGAAGTCGGGAAACTGGCAGGGCTCACCCTCAATGCACTTCCAACTCCCCTCCAACCCCAGGGACTCCCAGCTCCAAACCACTGATGCCCAGCCCCATTTCCTGTCACCCCTCTGCCTGGCTCCACCTTCTAGACAACAGCCTGTGGTCCAAGCCCAGCTTTCTGCCCTTTTTGCTGTCATTAAGATCAACTTGTCCTGTGCTTTTCTTTTGCTCACTGGGCTATTACGTTTAATCAGATGATTAATGAAAAATATAATTAATTAATTTCTTAACAGTGACAAATACCACAGTGAAACAGGAAGAGCTTGTGTTTTGGGTCAGAAAAAAATGAATTCAAGTCTTGACTCAGCTGTTGACTAGGTCTCTGGACCTTAGTTGTTCATCTGAAAAATGGGGTAAAACCAAGCCCACAGAGTTGCTGAACGATGAACGTTAAATAATGTCAGTGAGAAGCCATTTGAAAGCTCTTTAAAAAAATGATTTCTGTAAACTTGCAACTGGTCACCTAATATCTGTCTGGCCCATTAACTCTCCTACCAAGGCTAAATGAGGGAAAGGATCATATTTGAGATCCCTTTTAAGTTTATCCAAGTCAGTGGTCATCTGTGTTGGCTCTGGAATCAGAACCTCCTGCATCTGATTCAGGTTCTGCCACTTAACTACCTGTGTGACCTCAGACAATTTGCTTACTTTACTGTATCTCAGTCTTCCCATCTGTAAAATGGAGATAACAATAGCTTCTAGCTCATGGGGTTGTTGTGAGAATTAAATGCAGTAAAACGGTAAGGTCCTTTGTGTAGTGCCTTATATATAACTGCTCAAAAAAATAAATGTTACTTTAAAAAATTTTTTCACAACATACATACAAGGACTGTATTATTATCTCCACCTTACAGATGAATAAACTAAGGCCCAAAGAGATTGAAGTCTCAACCAAGGACATTCAGCAAGGAGATGGCATTGTCAGGCTTTGAATCCAAGTTTATAAAATGCCAAAATCTGCTCTTATTCCATCTTCTTGATTGTCTCTCACTGAGGAGCTTGGCCAACCACTTCTCAGATGGGATCATGAGTTCTCTGTGAGCTCACTGGTACCTAATCTGTCAGCTGGCCCAAGCCTCAACCCTCTCCTCTAGAGAAAGGCTAAAATGGGAACAGGGTTCTTAGGAGCAGCAGAGAAGCGACGAAGGCAGCAAGAAGATGGGGAGGGCAGTGGAAACCTTAGAAAGTGAGGCCAGGGCAGTCTCAGCCAGGACAGATGGCAAGGGAAGGGAAAGCCAGACGTGGAAGGGTCATCAAAGGCAGAAGGAACAACGTGGCCTGGGTCCCGCCTCCCTTTTCATCTCCCTCTGTGTTCAGAGAGGATCTGGTATCTTTTTATGAGGCTTCACCCTCAAGGAAATAAACACCGCATTAGGAGGCTCATTTCTTCTCTGTCCAATGGAAAGCTCAGCCCTATTTGAAAAAATAGAACACACCACCCATAAACAGCCCTGCCTTTTCCAAAACCCAAGAGCTGGTACTCAACAGCTGCCTCACATCAGTACCACTGATCCTGCCCCTTGGGACAGAACATTCTGCCCCTCTCCCAGGGGTACCAAGGGTCGGATTTAAAGGGTCCTCAGAAATCATTAACTAGAACCCTTGACTTTTAGGTGGGAAAACAGGCCAAGGGTAGAAAGCTATCTATGTAAAGAGTACTTAGCCACTTTTATATACCTTGGAGAAATATCCAAATCCTCTCCCACCTCATTCATTCATTCAGTACCCATTTGTGAAGATACAGGCAATGTGTTCAGAATTAGAAGTTAGATGCATCCAGCTAACAACCGAAAGGCATGATTTTTGATCCACTAGAATGTTTTTTTCAATTAATTGGTAACATTTAAAAATCATCATTTTGAATGAATACACAGATATCAGATATCTGTCTTCCTTTCAAAAAAAATCAGAACTGGTCCTGGTTGGTGTGGCTCAGTGGATTGAGTGCCAGCCTGAGAACCAAAGGGTTGCCAGTTCGATATCCAGTCAGGGCACATGCCTGCGTTTTGGGACAGGTCCCCAGTAGGGGACACATGAGAGACAACCACACACTGATGTTTCTCTCCCGCTCTTTGTCCCTCCTTTCCCCTCTGTCTAAAAATAAATAAATAAAATCATTAAAAAAAAAATCAGAACTGGCCACACCTCTTGAGCCTGAAACATGTTAGACTGGAGCCTGCCGCTCAGCCTCAGGCTCAGGCCAGCTTCTCACTGCACCTCTATCCCACACTTCCTGTACCTCCCATGCTGTAAGAAGCTCACCTCGGCTTGCTTTGCTCTGAGGTGGTTTTTACATATGCTTATTCCCTCTACAGCAGCAGATCCCAAACTTAAATGTGCATCTGAAGCACCTGGGAGTTCAATAAAATCCAGACCCAGATTCTATAAGTCTGAGGTGGAACATGAGACTGTTTGTGTCTAACAGACGTCCAGGTGATGCCGAACCACCAAATTGGGTGGTTCTGTCTCAGAGTCTCTCATGAGGTTGCAGTTATCCGAAGGCCTCACCGCAGCTCAAGGTCCTGCTTTTCATAAAGGCTCGCTCATGTGGCTGTTGGTAGGGATACCTTGGTTCCTAGGCACAGCATCCCTACAACATGGCAGCTGGCTTACCCCAGAGCAAGTGATTCAAGATAGAGAAATTGTAACCAACGCTGAAACTGTGATCTTTCATAACATCCTATCAGAAGTGACATACCATCATTTCTGCCACATACGATTGGACACACAGGCCAAACATGGGACAGTGTGGGAAGAGACTACACAAGGGGGTGAATACCAGGAATCGGGATTATTGGGGGCCATCTTGGAGGCTGGTTATCTGTCAGGGGCTGAGCTGACAGATAACATTCATATGTCAAAGTCCTAACCTCTAGTGACTCGGAATGTGACTGTATTTGGCAATAGGGTCTTTCAAGAGGTAATTAAGTAAAGCAAGGCCATTGGGGTGGGTGCTAATCCCGTATGACTGGTGTCCTTTTAAGAAGGGGAGATGGGGATACAGACACACACAGAAGGAAGATGGCCACCGACAAGCCAAGGAGAGAGGCCCCAGAACAAACCGACCCTGCCAACACATTGATCCGGGACTTCCAGCCTCTAGGACTATGAGAAAATTTTCTATTGTTTAAGCTACCCTGTCTATGGTACTTGTTATGGCAGCCTAAGCAAAATTACACATCCACACATCAGGTGCTCCCTCTGCTAAATGGAGATGATCACACTCACCTCAAAGGGCTGCTGTGATGTTGATGCCTGTGCCAAGTGCCCGCATAGCACCCAGCACAGAGCAGGCCCTCGTGATGGCGGTTTCCTCCTCCTTCCTCTCAGCTCCTGTCTCCTCAGTTCATCCCAGTGGGAACTGTGATTCTCTCCAAAAACCCATGGAGTAATCCCGGAACTGGGCTTTGGTGAGGAGAAACGGGTGGTGGCCACCAGAGGAACTGTTACCTTCAGGGCTTTAGTGCCTTCAGGCAGATTGCAGGGAGAAAAGGTTTAGAGCCCCCTTCCCCCAGGGCGGTAATGGGAGGGGCTGACTTCTCAAGCTGCTTCCCTCCGTCCAGCACTCTGTGCACAGTCATGTTCCCTCTTCCCAGCATGCCTCTGGTCTGGACATTTTTTTAGCCCCATCTCCCAGATAGGGCTCCATGTGTTCGGTAACTTGTGCAAGCTCACACGGCTATGGCGAGGTCAAGCAGACTTTCATGCCAGGTTTGCCTGCTCTGAAGCCCGTGCACTGTGCCCTCTGCCCCTGCCTCACAGCACAGCCTTCAAGGTCTCCAGCCTCATTCTCTGTGTCCCAGCACACTGTCTGGCACAGAGGAGCTACTCTGATCATATTTGTTATATACACAAAAGAATGAATGAGAGAACAATTTAATGAAAAAAATGAAACAGGGTATAGAAAACAGCAAGCTGGTAGCCACACTGAAAGGGACATTTCACCCAAGTTTCACTTCCTACAGGAAGCCCTCCCTGACCATCCCACTCACAGAGGTCTGGCCCTACGTGTGTCCATCCAATGGTACTTAACAGGTATGTCAACAAGAGCTGTCAGAATTCAGGGACCAGGGAGGCAGGTCGAACAGGCCAGGTGAGGGACCTGTACCAACAGGCCCTGGGAGGACTTGTCATGGGGCAGGCATGGAGCCACGTGCTCTCCGTGCCGTTCATTTGCCCTTCCCAGCTCCACATGAAGGAAAGAATTCTTAACCTTGTCCAGCTCCGTCTCCATATGTATGAGGGAGGCAAGTCACTTGCCCGAAATCACAAGAGAGAACATGCGGCAGAGCTAGAATGCAAGCCCAGGCCTGTCTGACACTCGGGCTCTTCCCTGGGGCAGCCGGCCCCTCAGAGGAAGGCTGCCAGGGTTGGCAGGCCAAGCACTGCACCTGGAGGTCAAGACCGTAGACAGGCTTTGAGAGCCTGGCAAAGGACGCAGGCTTTGCCTTGAGGGCGCTAGGGAGCCACTGAAGGGTTTTAAGCAGTGGGAGCAATAGGAACTAGTGAGTGTTCTGGAAAGATCTTTCTGGTAGGACCAGGAAAGTGAATGGAACAGGAGAAACTAGACCAGTGGTGCTCAGAGTACGGGCCCCAGACCAGCAGCTTTAGCTGGGAGCTTGTTAGAAATGCAAAGTCTCAACCCCGCCAGCCCCACCTCAGATCTACTGAATCAGAAACTGAGGATGGGCCCAGCAATCTGTTTTAATAAGCCCTGCAGGGGATTCTGATGTTCCCAAAGCTTTAAGAACAGCTAGACCAGAGGTCACATGATCAGCTAAAGTTTTATTTAAATACTTTGGAGAAGGGGGATGCATAAGCCAGACCACTGCTGATATTAAAATATTAGCCTTTATATCTTATTTAATTACAATTATTTCAATGTGTATAATTATCAACAATAACACTGTAGCGTGAAATGATTTCCATTTTTCAGATTGGGAAACTTGGACCCAAATAAGTTAAAGCAAAGGTCACACTAATTTCTCACCCACACAGGGACATCTTTGAAAGGGAGAGGAGGTGCTAACAATCATTACACAAGGTCAACAGACTGCAAACCACTGGGATAGTCCTGGGCAAACCAGGACATACGATCCGCCTGCAGCCCAAACCCAGCACCAGAGACCCCAGGGTCTGTGCCGCCCCCACACACGCACAATCTGCCATGGAGAATCCACTTCCTCTTGTCAGCCAGGGGGGAACTAGGAGGGCCTGGGGGAACCAGGGTTCTGGACACTGCCTGCCAGGTTTTCTCCAGGAGGATTGGGAAAGATGGGAGGAAGGGACACAATTTTTATCCATTTGTTCTTTGTTAAGGTCTGGGCAACCTGACCTTAAGGTATTTTATTGCTAGTCCAAAGCCTAAGCAGTATGTCATAGTCTTATTAGGAAATACTGCAAAGGTCAGAACAAAAGGAGCCTGTGAGGCTGCCCAGGCCCCTCTGGAATAGCCTCCTGCAGCAGCTCTGGGCTCTGGGGGCTGCAGCTGCACTGGGAGGCTTAGATGCACTCTGCTGCACAGGAGCGCCAGTTCCCAGGGAGGCACGGGCCGCCACCACCCTGAGTGCTTGGGAGTGCTGCCTGGTGTGTAAAACGCTGGCGCACTGCTGCTCACCAGCGTCCTCCAGGTCCCACACCTGCTCCTACAAGAGGGGTTGTGCTTGCCTACTTGTCAGATGAAGAATTTGAGACACAGAGGAACAGAGCAATTTACACAAAAGTTGCCAATCAGGGCCTAGCTGGCCCAGCTTGTCCTTCTCTTGTAATTCAGCACTCTACCATTTATTGACTTGGAAACAGAAAAACTTGGCAATTTACTTGAAAGATATAGTTAATCTGAATTTACACAATTTTTCCTTCCATTTTTAGGAGAAAAAATAGGAGTTGGTCTTTAATGCTTTGATTAAGTCTATTCTTTTATTATTTCTAGTTTACTGAAGTGCAAAAATAGAAAAGTTATCCAGTCCAAATTCTTCTGACTCCGAGGTCATTGTGCAATCCAGCAGGCCAAGGCAACGATAACGCCTCGGGAAACGGCCATGGCCTTTAACAACCACTCTCTATGTGCCAGGCACTAGCTGGCATGTAAGATGGGTTACCTCATTTAACCCCCTCTTTTCAGATGAGAAAACTTCATCAAAGAGGCAGCAAGGCCTTCCTTGAGGCCAGTGACCCAGTGAGGGGTACAGCTAAGGTTCAAACCCCATCAGAGCCCAAAACTAGGGCACAGAGAGGGCAACGTCCTATTCAATTCACTACCTTGAGTCTTGTTAACACCCTCTGGTGCCAACTCCTGTACAAGGGACAGGAAAAAACCCCTCAAGATTACTCCATACCTTTTCCTCTCACCTTAAACCTCTATCCCCTCCAACCCCTTCCTCCCTCTCCATCTATGACCTTGTGTTCTCTTGTCACTGAGAAAACAGATGCACTCTGAAGATAACTCCCACACACTCACAGCCCTGCATCCACCCACTGCTCCGCATCCATACCTGCGTGCTCTGCCATCCTTCCTGGCATGATAGGTGGTCTGTCCAGTGCTACTGAAGCCAGCCTTTCCAGGGGTAGCTTAGACCTGCTCCGTCTCACTTCCCTTGGACATGGATGGTGTAATTGTCTCCCTTGTCTCCTACACTATCAAATTTCCCCTTCGCCTTCCCCACCAGCATGTGAACACCTGGAGAATCTGTTTGCAAGACAGCTCACTCATGTGGCTGTTGACAGGGGCCTCAGTTCCTCATCGAATAGACCTCCTCCTTTTTGACCTCCTTAAGTATCCTCACAACATGGCAGCTGGCTTGCCCCAGAGCAAGCAACTCAACACCAAGTGCAGGGAAGAATCTGTGATGCCATGTATTACCGAATTTTGGAAGTCACACAGGGTAGGGGAATCAGGCTGCACCAATTGGAGGGGAAAATGGCAAAGAATTTGTGAATCTATTTTAAAACCACCAAAACTACCACCAGAAATGCCTGTAACACCTAGCAGGTAGTCTTGGGGGAGAGCATGTTAGGTCAGGTAAAATGTTCTCCCTCGACTCAAGCTTCTTTGTTCTAGATTTGATGTGTTCGACACTGCAGAGTATACTCAGCTTATGGCTGCAGGTAGATGGATACCACCTTGTAAGTATTCAAGCCAGGAGGAACCGACCAGATCATTGATCCAACTTCCTCATTTTGCAGAAGGGAGAATGGAGGCACGCAGAGAAGCAGCCACTTTCTCAGGATGACCCAGAAAGTCAGTGATCTCCTAACTCCTGGGCAGAACTTTCCCCATACAGCTCTGTTTGTCATGGCGCCTTTTCCAAAATCAGGTTGAGATATGCTAAGAAGAAAATAAGCTCTAAGAGGGTTATTTCAGGGAAGATAGAAACAAATCGAATTTAAGGACTTGGCACTGCCAAGACCCCGAGACGAGCTGCCCTCCTTCCAGGGCACGGCCAAGGGTGCGGCTGGCCAGAAGGGGAGGAAACGGGAATAAGCTCCCAGCTGCTGCACAGCCGCCTCACGGCAGCCCAGGCAGCAGTTTGCTGTGTGTTGATTGAGAACCTTGACCAAAAAACCCTGCTATGGGGCCATCTTTTCTCAGAAACTCGGGAACACAGAGATCAGCTCAATTCAGGAGTATAAAGTGATAAAGAATCAGACCAAGGTAGCTGAGAGAATATTTTACATTGTTTTCCAGGTTGATTATTATATACTTTATATGTTTACGCATTATTATGTTCCATGATAAGTTGATATTATTTATACATTTATGCATTTTTATGCTTTATAACAATGTGACATAATAGCACTTTGCAGTTTTTAATTGCGTAGGTTGTGTTGGAGATTTTTATCTCCCAGATCCTACCTAATGTTCCCAAGAGCTCTAGAATAGTAACAGCATTCTTGCCATTGCACTACCAACTGGCAGCGGAGGAGCACACTGCTCAGGAGTCAGGCTGCCTCGGCCTAAATCCCGCCTGTGCCGCGTCCTAACTGTGACTTTGGGAAGACCATTCCACTTCCCTATGCCTCAGTGTCTGTGTTGATAAAATAGAAACGGTCTTAGTTCCTGCCTCATGAACTTGTTAGGAATGATGAACGAGCTGACATTGGGACAGCACGACCAGCCTCGGTGCCCCGTGAGAACTCAGAGTGACTCTTAATATTGTTAGACTGTAAATGTCACACGTTAGCTCCTTGAGGGCCAGGGGTTACAGTTAAGTGCCTGGCCCAAGATCACACGGCAATCTGGCCAACTTTCCAGACCCAAGAAGTTGGATTAGAAGGTCTCTGAGGTCCCACTCAAATAATTATGTGCCTCAGAAGGTTGGGAATAAACTGTAAACAGACCTACAGAGCCAGTCATGTTTTGGCTCCATTAAGTTCACAAAGACCGAGATGGAGAGAGGACAATTGAATCCTCACAACACTGGGAGATCGGTATGTTGTTGTCCCTGTTCTACAGATGAGGAAGGTGAGGCACTCAGAGGCCGCTAGGTGACACTATGAGAAAGCGGCAGAACTAGGTTCAGACCTGGGCATTCCAGCTCCAGGGTCTGCTGGGCTTAACCGCCTTGCCGCATCCAGACAGACAGCTTTCCTGCAGTGACTTTGATGGAAATGTTGCTGTGGTGAAATGCTAGGTGGAAATCTTCTGGTGGCAACGTACTGAATTCTTCATTAAGATGTTGGGCCATCTGCGTTCACTTACCAGTCTTGATCGGTGCAGCCTGTGTTCCGCATTCTGTGTTCCAAGCACTGGGCTGCAAGACACAGGCATTAAAGAACCTGAACAGCCAGCCATGTTATGAATTTTTTCATGCACTGAATGTAGGGCTGCCTACTCTTCCCTGAATCTGCAATGCTCACTCCTGCTTTTGTGCCTTTGCCATGTTCTGGTTTCTGCCTGTAATGTGCTTGACCAACACCTCCATTTGGATAAAGTCTATTCTTCCTGAGGTCCTGTTCTCATCACCTCCTCTCTGAAGCCCTCTCTGATTTCCCCAGGCAGAGTGGCTCTCGCCTTTGTGAACCCTCAGACTTTACACTTTCCAAAGCCGTAGCACTTGTCAGCATGTACACAGCTCCCCATGGTAACACACGTCCTGTCTCCTCATAGCCTTTCAATGATGAGTGCCCAAGGGCAGGAATTGGATTTTATACAGTTTTGAACCTGCTCTGCCCAGGATAGGATTGGCTTGTGGGAAAAGCTTGGTGAGCATAAACTGCCTGATAAAATGAATAAAAGACCCTCCACTGCCCCAGAGGTTCTGTGACTTGATAGTTTTCTCTAGAACGTGTGGTTTTCAAGCCAAAGGGTGACTTTTCCACCCCTGCCATCGCAAACAGCTCTGTGAGAGTTTGGCTTCCTGGAATTTTTCCTATATTTTTCCTTTAAATTGCATCCCAAATGTTTCCTATTTGTTTGACACCTCATAACTCCCTTCCTTCTTTCTTGTCTAATGGTTGCAGGCTGTTTCCACTTTATGCCCGCTCCTCAGAAAGCTCTGACCCGGACTGACGTCCTCTCATCAGACGGGCCCTGTGGGCAGCAAGCTCTGGTTTGGGGCATTTTCCTGAAATTGCAGCACGGACAAAATCAGGGGCTCTGAGCTCTGCCATTCATTTCCTGGGTGGTCATATTACCTCACTTTGCTAAACCTCACTTTCCTCATCTGTAAAATGGGATCACCCACCCCTTCCTCTGTAGAATGTTGTGAGGATTCAACAGGTTGTAAATGTGTGGAGTATTAGCACATATTAGTCACTCAGAAAAATGATCCAGAACTTTTCCCATGCAGACAAGATTTGCTTTTTACTGTAATGCAATGTGTTACCCATAAAACAGGGACAAGAATCCGTACTGTCTGCAGTGATGAGAAGTAAATATGTAGAAGCTACTCAGTTATTGCTGGATGCATCGCCATCCAGCCCTCCCCCTTGACATCATGTAGTTAAGCAGAAACCCACAATATAGATCACATTTCCCTGTGGCTCATTCACATTGCCCTGCACCTACTGGTACTGACACAGAAGCACAAGAACGTATAATTGCCATGGGAACAAGTAGGGGAGAAGTGTGATGAACTCTGCTTGGGCAGGGGGTGGGGGCAGGGCAAGCTTCAGGAGGCTGAGACCAACAGGGAGAGAAAGTGGGGAGAATGTATAAAGCATGACTCCCTCCTTAGACCTCCAATCTGAAAGAGGAAGCAAGGATAAGAAAAGGGACTCAGGGCTCTCTGCTTACCAGAAGGAATTACACATAGGACAGCAGAGAGGGCTTTGAGACAGAAACCCAGGTTAAGTCCTGGCCGTGACATTAACTAGCTGGTCAACCATAGGAAAACGTCAGAAACCCTTCCCTGCTCTGTAAAGTGGGTTGGATAATCCACTTTCTACAACATCAGAGTTATGCATAAAGATCACACAAGGTCACTAGTGATGTGGACACACAGTTTAAACAACAGCATGGTGTTCCACTGGCAAGGAAATTTTTCATCATCTTGTAGCCTGTTTTCAATCTTCAAGCCTCTGGGTCCCCTGCCAGCCCACTTTGCCAAGAATCCCCTCAGATACCATCTCAAATGCTTTGCCCAAATCACACGCTCTAGGAGGCTTTGGTCAAAAGACTAGCGACTAGGAAAAGCTCGCATGCTCATCTGGGAGAGTTTGACCCTCAGTCACCTTTGCTGTTCCCTACAAAAGGATGATCATGTAAGGACAGAGGGGAGTGGAGTCACAGAAGAATTAGAAAGTGACACAACTGTCATTCTCTGTGCACCTCTGCCATACAGGCTCACCAGTTTTACTTTTTAAATTGGATATGAGTTCTTGACAGGTGGGGTCGTGAGTAAGTGAAATTGTATTTGAATATTCATGCATGTTGCATACGGAGCCCTGGACCCATGCCTAGGCAATGCTTTCATGTGCTGCCATCCAAGAGGAGGTCTCACTGGAAAACCAACAGCTGATATTCCTTCCCACCCACTGTAAACAGAGCCCTGATCCAGGAATTTACTCTCGTGCCCCTCTGGTGGGCACCAGCCAGTGTTGAATAATTCATCACAACTGATGATCACAGTGTCAGGAGAAATTTTCTTCTGTCCCCAAGACCTCATAATAAGAGTAGGCACTCAACAAATAAAACCAATAATTATGTGCTCCACACTTCACATACCTCTCTCTGATTCTCATAGCAGTACTGCAAAGTAGCTATCTTCATCCCCATTTTACAGATGAGAATGTTGGTAAATTTAGCATCAAAGTGACCCTCAACATCAACAGTGACAGATCACAGACTGGGACTGAGGTCTGTCATCACAACTCAGCAAGTATTTTTTCAGTGTCCACCATGTAAAAAAAAACACTTTACTGCCCTAGCTGGTGTGGCTCAGTGGGTGAACCAGGGGGTCGCCAGTTTGATTCCCAGTCAGGGCACATGCCTGGGTTGTGGGCCAGGTTCCTATATGGGGTGCACAAGAGGCAACCACATATTGACATTTCTCTCCCTCTCTTTCTCTTTCCCTTCCCCTTTGTCTAAAAATAAATAAATAAAATCTTTTAAAAAAACACTTTACTATGCATTGGGGATATGATGATGAACAAAATAGGTTTCATTATTGCTCCTGCGGAGCTCACAGCTTGGAAGTGAAAACAGATTACTCAGACTTACAATCACTTCTTACCCATACAGGGGAAATAGATGTTTCCAAGGTAACATACAGCCTGGGGATTTAACCTGGGGTGAGTGAGAGGAGATAGGATGGTCAGAGTGAATTTTCCCAGAGGAAGTTGTATATAAACTGAGTCTTCAAGGATGAGTAAGAATAAGCAAAGAGGCGGGATGTTTAGAGGACAGAGCCTTCCGGGCAGAGGAGGCAGAGAGAGGAATGTTTAAGGCAAAGGAGAGAGTAACAGGAAAACCTGGCTGATGGGCAGCTGGCAGGGGTGTTTAGGAGCTCAGACTTTCTCCTGAGGACACTGAGGGGCCTCTGAAGGTCTTACATGGGGAAAGATATACACAGATTTGTGTCCCCTGCCTTGCTACCCCTCCCCCATCCATCCTCCTGGCTGCTGCCTGAACAGACATGGGCCAATCCATTGCAAGGTGGTCAGTGGTCCAGGACAGGGCTGCTGGTGACTGGGATGCAGCCATGGCAGCAGAGATGGAGAACAGAGGATGAACCGAGGGTGCAAACTCTGAAGCCCCTGAAAAGCCCCAGGCCATGGCAATGTGGGTGCTGGGTCAGGGGTGTTATGAAGATGAAGATGAAGAATGAAAATAAAGAGAAAGGACCTGAAGGACTCATAAGTGAGAGTGTTGGTTTGAATTATGTTGTTTGCCAATGTGTTCATATTTCCTTCCTTGTTTCTTCTTTTTTCCCCCCAGTCATACTCATGAAGATATAAACTAAAGTATTCTCTTTTAAAAGTTTATATGGGATCATAACCCTGTTTTATACATGGGAAAAGGCTGACTCCCAGTGGGTTTTCTGAATTTTCATATTGCCATAATTCAAACAATGTGATGAATCAACTTGCTGTAATTTCTGAAGCTGGGCTCAGAGAGGCTGAAGTTTATGGGGACTTTATTGAGCTGTTCCCTGGGGCTGGGTGGCAGTCCTTAGAGGGGAATGGTATTTTCTGGCTGGACAGAGGAGGGCACAACATTTATGGAGTGTTCCCAGTGACCCAGGTCATTGACCCCTCAGGAAAGCAACATAAATGTTGTTTCACATGTAAGGAAAGCTGAGGGGTTCTGTGACTTTGCCATGGACACCCAGCTGCTGAAGAGCGGAAACTGGCTGACTCCAAGGTCAGCGTTCTTTCCCTGACAGCACATGCCTCCCAGGAGCCAGTGACACATCCCAGTGGACCTGGCTGTGAGGAGGGAGGAGGCTTTAGAGATGTTTTCCCTGTCTCTTCAGCTTTCCCGGATTTTTGTTTAACCTGAGCAGGCTCCTCACTATGCTCTGACCAACCCTGCTCAGGTACAAAAGGGGCTGCCTTCCTTAAAATTAGTCTTTCCCTTCTGACCCCAAGATGACACAGAGCTTCTGGCTTCTAGTCTTCGGTCAGGGTCCAGTGCTCATTCCCCATGGCTCACTTCAGAGAGATCATTCAACCAATGAACAAGGGAATTTGTGTTCCATCTAAGAATCTCTTACAAATCTGAGCAGATAAGAGGGAAAATTCAGACCTGAGACTCAAAGCAGCCTAGGGATTGCTCCGCCGCCTGTGGAGTAAGTCAGCATTACTCTCCCATTTTACACATGAGAAAACTGAGACTTGCAACATGGGAGTAAATTGCCCAAGACATTTACTGACAGAGTCAGGTGGTGAACCTAGGTCTCAAACATAAAAATAGCCAGCATGGTCTTCAGCAACAGCAGGTGTTCAAAATGTGCTTGTTTGCTTGCTTCCAGCTCTCCACTTGACCTCTGTCCCTTGCTCGGGAAAGGGGACATCTATTGGCATTTCCCAGAGTGAAAGAGCTGCTCCCTGTCTGTCTCTGCCTGCATCCCTAAGCTGCGCTTTAAGTGGACCCTTTAAGGAATTAACAAGCTCACATATGGTGCAGGGTAGACTGGGAGCCTGGGCTAAGGAGTCATAAAAGATTTTTAAGAGAACTTTATGGGAGCAAGCCCTCCAGCAGGGCAAGCAGTGAGGTAGAAGGTGGGGGTTGAGAGCTGAGCAGCCCCAGGAGGTGCGAAGTCAGTGCTGGTGGAGGGAGAGTTGCTCCGAAAAACCACATCGCCCCCAGGAGAGCACCGAACCCAGAGCCAGGCTGGGCCTGAAGACAGGGGCTCTGACTCCCTTTCACCATGAGACCGAGGGCCGGTTCCTTCCCTTCTGAAGCCTATCTGTGCACTGAAGAATCTGCATATACAAAAGTGCTCTAAAAAAGAAAACAAGAAAGGGAACGGAGTGGGGAAGAAGGAAGAAAAGATTGGTTCAGGTCCACTGTGGGCCATCACACCCCTCAATTTAACCCCAGCCCTGTGATCAGGATACAAATATGCATCCTCATGCCCCAAACCAACCACACACATGCATAGTTGTGCATTTGCTATCCCTGCTAAAAGGTATGTTCTTTTCTCTCCTCTCTGCCTGGAAAGGTCATAATCCATTATTCTGTTCTCAAGTCCCATCACCTCCTCCATGAAGTCTTCCCTGTCTCCCTCTCACCTCCACCCACCCTCAGACACAGGCACTCACACCTCTGAGTTTTTACAGCATTGTATAAACCCTAAGGACAGCATTTGTCACGTATTTTTATTGTAACAGAATGAGTTGTATAAAGCTGCTATTTAAGAAACCCTTATTTTTTGGGCCAGACATAGTTTTACAGTTGTTTCACAAGTTATATCATTTAAATTTCATTCCTATGCCATAAATTACATATTATTTTCATAACTTTAAAAATGAGGAAACTAAGCCCCACGAGGTTGGGGATCTCCCTATTGTGGGACGTTGGGCAGGAGACAGTGCCTATACTGGGAGCAGGCTCTGACCCCACCATACTTCCAGACTGCTTACCCTGAACAAAGAAGTAAGACTAGGTGATGACTGAAATAATGAATGAATGTGACCATTGAGTGAAGAGGGCTTAAGTGAGAAACATAGCCTTAAACAAGCATCTTATTTTGCTGCAACCATCTCAGAACACCTCCTCTCAAGGACGAAAGCGAGCCTTAAGCATCACGTAATTTAACCAAAGGGAAATGAAGTCCCCACCCCCTGGGCAGGCAAGGGGCTGGCCCAGGTCACAGAGCTGCTTTTGGCACCCACCCAACAGCATTTCCCAACTTTTGCTGGGCAGCCTTTTCCAAACTCTCCTTCCCAGAGCTCTGCATCGGTGACGGGCCTGTTTTTCTTCCCGGCAACAAAAGCCTTTCTGTGTTTGTCCTTAGAGACAGAAAGAGCACCAAACCTCTCTATTTCTTGGTTGCATTCTCCCAATTAAGCAAAGAAGCCAACCGAAGACTCCTTGAGTCGAACTAATTGCATCTTAGCGGGCTCTGTGCTGCCAGCTTTAGCCCGGAGTCAGATTTTATAGGCCACTTAGCCCCACACCCGGGGTTTATGGTGGAAACCCTGACAAAGCTGCACTGATAAGGCTGCAGAGCACCCAGGAGACAAGAAAACTTAGTAATTTTCCAGAGTCAAACCCAGCCTCCGTTCCGAGGGCCCCTCACCAGCCAGAACTCTGAAATGTCAGCCAAGAAGACCCTGGCAGAGACCTGTTGGTTTCCACCTCAGTGCACTCAGAATATTCGGTATGACACCTTGCAGGGATTTTTAATGACCAGTTTCTCCTTCCACATCACCTGGAACAAAATTAGTTTTCCCATTCTTTGGATTGCCCAATCATTCATTCATTTGTTCATTCATTCATCAGATTCTCAAATCCCATGCCAGGCTTGTGCTGGGCCCTTAAAGAAAAGTACTGCATGGGTGGTTAATTTTAACTCTGTTCTATTAGGGTACAGTTTGTGTACTGCACAACTTTAGGGGGTGTCATTCAGGCTGTCCATAGCACTTTGCCCTTACCTCTAACAGAAACTGCCATGAGTGCCTATGGTCTTCTAAGCCATTGCTTCCTAAGCAAGGGTGATTTTGCTATTTCGCAATGTCTGGAGACATTTTTGATTGTCCCAGCTGGGAAGAGTGCTATTGGCATTTAGTGAGTAGAGGCCAAAAATGCTGCTAAACATTCCACAGTGCATAGGAAAGTTCTCCACAACACAGAATTATGAGACCCAAAATGTCAACAGCAGATCTGGCTTCATGGGCAAGCAACCTGTGCAGTCAACAGGACCAGCTCTCTGAAGGGTCCCAGACTTGGCTTAATGCTTTGCTATTGAGATTCTTAGCAACTTTTTAAACAAAGGGTCTCTCTATTCTCATTTTGCACTTGGCCATACAAATTATGCAGCTGATCATGGTCAATGTGTGGATGCTTAGAAACCCTGTTCTAGACTCTGAAATAGGGACATAGAAATAAAGATGTCATTCCTGCCCACAAGGATCCATAACCCAGCAGGGGAGGGGACTGTGTACTTTCTTGTCTGCATGCCTGAAAGGGGAAGCCCAGAGAAGGGAGAACCTGGCCCGGTTTGAAGGGCCAGGAAAGGCAAAGTGTCACTGCTGCTAATGTTTGAGGAATGAGTAGAAAATAACCACATGGATGGGGGAAGAAGGGATAAGAGAGGCAGAGGCCAAATAAAGAAACGGGATGTTTAAAGATGCCAGGCTCTGAGAAAGCAGGGGATGTGTCAGGGGCTCTAGGCAGAAAACATGAGACCAAAGTACAGAGTGTGACGTGGTGAAGAGGCAAGAGATGAAACTGGAAGTCTGGGAGGAGCCAGGTCTCATTCACATTAAGGAGCTCTTGAAGGATTTTACGTAAGGTAGTGACATTAGATTTAATTTTAGAAAGGCAGTCAGAGGTGATATGGCAAGTGCATTGGAGGGATGAGACACCGAACAGGGAGACCAGTTAAGGGGCGGGCATAGTAAAAAAGCTGAGAAAGAACATAAGCCATATGAAGGAGGGCAGTGGCAATACAGCAGGGGGTAGAGACACACTCAAGAGTTGATCAGGCAGTATAGGCTTTGACGATCACTGAATGGATACCACATGTAAGATGCTTATGTTTATTACCTTTTTACTGTCTCTTTTCATCCAGACAACAGACTTATAAGGGATGTCATATTTTTCTGATTTTAAAGTTGAGGAATTTAAGGCTAAAGAGATTAAAATAAATAGACCAAGGTCACACAACTTGTAAATGGTAGAGCCAACATTTGAAGGTAGGCATGTCTGATGTCAAAGTAATTGTCTGTCCACAAAGCCACATAACACCCTCTCAAGTGTACTTAGGATGCACCAGGGTGGCTAGGAACATATCCAAACTATCCCCAGGTCAGATGCTCTCCTTATCTCATGGTGCCCACTCTGTTCCTCAAGCCATGTGGTCCACTCTCATGGTTATATTCCAAATTTCTCACTTCCTGCGGTCACATTGGTTTCTTGGCACATAATAATTAAGAAGAACAATTACAGCAGAAATGTGAAAAATATTTTTTAATCAATATCACCAAGAATCATAGAGATGTAAATTAAAATGAGATTATTGTTCTCATTGTTACTATTATTAATTATTATTATTATTATTTCAGCCTATCAAATTGGCTGTTAGTGAATAACGTGGTACAATCTTTCTGAAAAGTGACTTGACATTATGCATGCATACCCTTTGCAGGATACCCGATTCTTTTTCTTAAGATAAGAACCTCGGTAAATATTTAAGGACAAAAATATTCATCTCAGCCTTTTTATAATTTAAGAAAAAAATGAGGCAGAGGACAATTTTCTCAAAACAGGAGGATGAGTAATAATATAAATTCAATGATGCAATATTAATTCTGTAGAATTTTAATGACATAAGAAAATTACCACAATACAATACTACATAAAAAAAGATTTTAATAAATATATGTAATTACGTATCCAACAAATTCCTCATTTTTTTATACACAAGAGTTCCCAGCTGGAACAATTACCCTGGGGACTGAGACATGTCTGAAAATGGCAGGGGGATGACAGAATGAATCCAGTGGGATTATCCTGGGAAAGAAGTCATCATCAAGAGGGAGGAGGTCAGGCAGATAAGCTTAAACCAGAGAGAAAGTCTCATACGTAGGCAGGGTAAGGCTACTCTGGGAAGGCAGGATCCCTGTCATTTAGTCCATGGGGGATCAGAACATACCTGAGCTCAGAGGAGGTTCAGCTGTTCAAATTACTTGTTACTGCCTAACAAACTATCTCAAAACTTAGTGGTTTTAAAAAGCAATTTATCAAACTTCCAGTCAAGATGGAGACATAGGTTAAACACAGCTTGGCTCCTCACACAACCACAGCAAAAATTACAACTAAATACAAAGAATCATCAGAAAATAGAGCTGTATGGAAGTCTGACAACCAAGGAATTAAAGAAGTCACATTCATCCAGATGGGTAGAAGGAGCAGAGATGCAGAATGGGAAGTCCCACACCCACATGTGGTGGATAAAAATTGAGAGGGATACTTCAGGAGGCCCAACACCAAACCTATACCAGGCCACCCAGCCCAGGATTCCAGTGGCAAAAAGATAAGTCCCCATAACTTCTGGCTATAAGAATGAGTGTGGGTTGGGGCAGTGGAAAAAAACTGCAGGATTCTCAGGCATCCCCTCTTACAGGAAGTCTTAGGACTTAGGCAGACTCACTCCTTCTGGGCTCCAGCACCAGGGAAGCAGCCGGAAGGACACCAGTGGCATACGGGGAGAAACTGAAATGTCTGGCATCAGGGTGAGCGCTGGGGAACAGCTTCCTCTCAGACAAAACTCCAGAGGCCAGGCAGTGGCATTGTCTCTTCTCTGAGCCCTCCCCAACACAGAGCCACAGAGTGGCAACACCATATCTGAGACTGCATCCACCTGTTTCACACAGCTTTTCCTGCCCTGGTGATTACCCAAGGCTCCACCCCTTCCAACTTACCAGTGCCCTTTTCTACAATAGGCCTGCTTAAGACAGGGAGTCAAAGCAGCTCTACCTAATACATAGAAACAAACACAGGGAGGCTGCCAAAATGAGCAACGAAATATGGCCCAAATAAAAGAACAAAACAAAATTCTACAAAAAGAACAAAACAAAGCGGAGATAAGCAATCTATCAGATGCAGAGTTCAAAACACTGGTTATTAGGATGCTCAAGGAACTCAGTGTATATTTCAACAGCATGAAAAAGACCCAGGAAGAAATTAAATTTACACTAAGTGAAATGAAGAAAAATTAACAGTGAATCAATAGTGGAGTAGATGAAGCCAAGAATCAAATCAATGATTTAGAACATAAGGAAGAAAAAAATCCAAAAAAATGCATATAGGGTAGGAGCCTCTAGGACAACTTCAAACATACCAACATTTGAATCATAGAAGTGCTGGAAGGAGAAGAGAAAGAGCAAAAAATTGAAAACTTATTTGAAAAAATAATGAAAGAAAGCATCCCTAATTTGGCAAAGGAAATAGACATACAAGTCCAGGAAGCAGAGAGAGTTCCAAACAAGATGGACACAAAGAGGCCCACTGCAAGACATATCATAATTAAAATTCCAAAGGTTAAAGATAAAGAATCTTAAAAGCAGCAAGAGAAAAGCAGATAGTTACCTACAAAGGAGTTCCCATAAAACTGTCAGCTGATTTCTCAAAAGAAACTTTGTAGGCTAGAAGAGACTGGTGAGAAGTATTCAAAGTGATGAAAAGCAAGGACCTACAAGCTAAATTACTCTATCCAGCAAAACTATCATTTAGAATTAAAGAGCATATAAAATGCTCTCCACACAAGATAAAGAAAAGGAGTTTATCATCATCAAGCCATTATTACATGAAATGTTAAAGGGACTTTTGAAGAAAAAGAAGATCAAAACTATGAACATTAAAATGGCAATAAATTCACAACTATCAACAATGGAATCTAAAAAACAAATTAAGCAAACAAGCAGAACGGAAACAGAATCATAGACATGAAGACCATTTGGAGGGTTATCAGTTGGGAGGGGGAAGTGGGAGAGTGGGAGAGTGGGGGAAAACGAGCAGGGATTAAGAAGTTCAAATTGGTCAGTACAGAATACACAGGGGGGTATAAGAACAGTACAGGAAACGGTGTAGCCAAAGAACTTATATGCATGACCCATGGGCATGAACTAAGGGGGTATTGCCAGAGGGAATGTGGGATACCAGCAGAGGGAGGCAAAAGAAGAAAAACTAAGACAACTATAATAACATAGTCAATAAAATATATTTTTTAAAAAAACCGTAATTACTAAACAGAATGTGGTATTCTGAATGGGAACTGGGAACAGAAAAAGAAAAGATGGGAGAAACTGAGGGAATCTGAATAATGTATGAGCTCTAGTTAGTAATAATGTAAATAATGTATCAGTACTGGTTAATTAATTCTAACAAATGAACCTCACTAATGAAAGATGCTAACAATGGGGAAGCTGGATGCAGGATGTATGGAGACACCCTATACTATCTTCATCATTTTTCTGTACACCTAAAACTGTTCTTAAAACAAGTTTATTTTAAAAAACAAAAGACTTAAGAGATATAAAATTAAAAATAAAAAGCAATGTATCATTTTCACTCATGGTTCTGTGAGCTAACGGGGCTCAGCTGGGCAGTTGTCACTCAGGGTCTCACATGTGGTTGCAGTCAAATGGTGGTTTGGGATGGAGTCACCTGAAGGCCCAACTGTCTGGATACCCAGCGTGGCACCCTCACATGCTGGCAGCTGGCGCTGAGTCTCCTGTTAAATGGAGCTGTCCCATGGAGCACCACGAATAAACTCTCCATAACAATTCTCATTATATGGTGGCTGGGTTCTGAGAAGAAATGGCCCAAGAATGAACTTTCCAAGAGACCCATGTAGAAACAGCAAGCCTTCTTATGACCTAGCCTAAAAAGTCCCAGAACATTTTTCTGGACAAATCCTGTTGATAAAGTAAGTCACTAAGACCAACCCAGACTCAAAGGGTAAGGGATTAGATTCCACCTCTTGGTGTTTGCAGGGAGGAAAGGAATTGGAGGCAGCCATTTTTCAGGCCTATGTACCAGGGCTCTTTTCACTAAAGAGTACTGGAAAGCACTGCTACACAGGACCTAAAGCAGGGCTGCTTGTACCCCGAAGTATAATCCAAAATGTGACAGAGAAGCCAACCCCTATAGGAAGCCCAGCATAGCTTTGGTGTCCTACAGGCTCCAAAGAGCACAGCTGTGCTTCTGTACCCAGAGGAAGGCTCCAGCCTATCAGGAGGGGCAAGAGTGAATGACAGCTGTAAGGCTCATGACAGTGGCCAGTAGAAAAGCTTTAAAGGTGGGTCATGGCTGCAAAAGAGAAGCCTCCAGAACGAACATCATTACAAGGGCCACAATGAGGCAGGGGAGTTAGGTTTGCTCAACATCTTCGAAAAACCATATTATACTTCCTGGAACCTAGACAGAGCAAGTCTGTCTATTTTAATAGGCAAGTGAACAGCATGGTAAATTTCAGGAGGCAAGTATTACATTCTATGAGAGCACATGGCTGAGGAACGGAACAATGGCTGGGGAAGGAGTTGTCAGGCAGGTTTTTCAGAAAAGTTGACTCCTGACAGGCTCTTGTCTGAAAGTGAAACAGCAGAGGGCTTCCACTCAATTCAGCCTGTGCTTTTGCACATGGCAAACACAAAACAAGCTGGAATGGGGGAAATGCATTCCTAGAAAACTTTGATTGAGTGCTTCTCTCTTCCTGCACCAGGCTATGAACGCTTGAGGCATTCCAGGCACTCCATCTTAGCTATCTTTGCATCCCCAAAGCCAACCTGAGACGAATAAATGCCATTATGATTCAAGAGGAGGCACTGTTGGGTAATGTTTAAGATTTCAGACTCTTGAATAGACCAACAAGGGTTTGTATCCTGAGTCTACTACTAGCAAAGCAACCTTGGGCAGGTTGTGTAATCTCTCCAAGTCTCATTTTCTAAATCTATACAAGGGGTGGGCTGGTGGTAGACCTATTTTATTGCAGTGTTGTAAGCATTAAATGAGGTAATGTATGTAAAAAGCTTAGCGATGAGTGCTTGATAAATCACGATTGTCATGATTCTAGAATTACAGGCATCATTACATGATTTTACCTATTAAGAATTATTATGATTATAATCTAAGAGAAATTCCATAATCTAATAGAAATCCTAATGGAAGGTAGTAGTGAATAGTACAGACAGTGGAGTTTCTAGAGGGCTCCCCAGAAGAGAGGGTGTGAACTGAATCTTAGAGTTCTCCAGGCAGAGGAAGGGAGGGCATCCAGGAAACAGCCATGGGCAAGGGCACAGAGGCATGAGACAGCTTGGCTCTTAGGGAAGCAATCTATATTTCAGTGTGATTGGACTTCATACTGCGTGGGGAGAGCAAGTAGAGGAAATAGCACAAGATAGGGCTAGAGAAATAGGCAAGGGCCTTTCAACAATCCCAACCCATTTGTAAAACCCAATTCAAGCTCCCTCTCCTTCAGAAAACCTTCACAAGCATCTTACCCCTCAGCAAGCTCACATCCTCTGAATCTTCATAATCCCCTGATTTTGAACCATGCAACTCAATATCTAAATTTTTTAAATATATTTTATTGATTATGCTATTACAGTTGTCCCATATTCCCCTTCATTCCCCTCCACCCTGCACACCCTCTCCCACCCACATTCCCCCACTTTAGTTCATGTCCATGGGTCATAAGTTCTTTAGCTTCTACATTTCCCATACTATTCTTGCCCTCCCCCTGTCTATTTTCTATTTACCTTCATTGCTACTTATTCTTTGTACTTTTTCCCGCTCTCTCCTCCTCCCACTCCCCTGTTGCTAACCCTCCATGTGATCTCCATTTCTGTGGTTCTGTTCCTGTTCTAGTTGATTGCTTAGTTTGTTTTTGTTTTTGTTTTAGGTGTGGTTGTTAAAAATTGTGAGTTTGCTGTCATTTTACTATACATGTTTATCTTCTTTTTCCTAGATAAATCCCTTTAACATTTCATGAAATAAGGGCTTAGTGATGATGAACTCCTTTAACTTGACCTTATCTGAGAAGCACTTTATCTGCCCTTCCATTCTTAAAGAAAGCTTTGCTGGATACAGTAATCTTGGATGTAGGTCCTTGCCTTTCATGAGTTAGAATACTTCCTTCCAGCCCCTTCTTGCCTGCAAGGTCTCTTTTGAGAAATCAGCTG